>JAHFWJ010000395.1:0-1225830 GCA_028555115.1 Himalopsyche japonica
CAACAAGCGATGAATAAAGGAATGAAAAGTTGACAACTTATGTGAAATGTGGTGTCTAGACGAGCTACTTATGATATTGTCACTAAAAGTCTCTTTTCTGTAAATACTGAAACTATGACGATTATTAATTAGTTCAACGGTTAAATCTAAAAAGTTTATTTTATGCATACCCAATTCCATTGTGAATTGAATTGAACTATGAATCTTATTCATATTGTTCAAGAAAGTATGCAGTTGCCTTTCGGTACCTCCCCAAAGTACTAAAATATCATCTACATATCTATACCAATAGATGATACTTTTAAAAAGATCTAATTTTGAAATTTTGATTGAATCAAAAATTTCAAAATTAGATCTTTTTAAAAATATCATCTATTGGTATAGATATGTAGATGATATTTTAGTACTTTGGGGAGGTACCGAAAGGCAACTGCATACTTTCTTGAACAATATGAATAAGATTCATAGTTCAATTCAATTCACAATGGAATTGGGTATGCATAAAATAAACTTTTTAGATTTAACCGTTGAAATAATTAATAATCGTCATAGTTTCAGTATTTACAGAAAAGAGACTTTTAGTGACAATATCATAAGTAGCTCGTCTAGACACCACATTTCACATAAGTTGTCAACTTTTCATTCCTTTATTCATCGCTTGTTGACAATTCCTATGACAGAATCAAATTTCAATTTAGAATTAAACACCATTAAACAGATCGCACTTAACAATGGATACGATGCAAAGTTGATTGATCGACTTGTCTTTAAAAAACTAAAAAATTAGCTTTATTAAATGTAACCTCGAGCTTGATGATTGATGTTCCCTCCGTTGAAAAACGTTGGGTAAAACTAAGTTATTTAGGCCGAGTTTCTGAAAACATATCCAAGAAGTTGGACAAAAAACTTTTTAATGTAACTTTTTATAACAATCTTAATCTTAGTCGAATGTTAGTTAACACGAAAGACAAAATTAATATTTTAAGCCAAAGTGGTATTTACCTTCTAAAATGTGATTCCTGTGAGGCTAGGTATATTGGTCAAACAGGAAGATCCTTTCATACTAGATTTAAGGAACATTTAGCTTGTGCCAAAAAAGGCGATGAGATTTCTACTTTGCGATGAGATTTCTACTTTTGGAAACCATTTGTTTCAAAATAAACATTCATGTGACTTTACTATAAACTACAAAATCCTACATTTCAATAACAAATCACTGAAATTAGATAAACAAGAAATCCTTGAAATTAATCGATATAAATTTTGCCTAATTCTAACCTTATAAATGAACAAACTACTTTTGCGTCGTCACCATTGTTATACTCATTAAATTAGATTAATAAATATATTTTTCAAATAAATATTTTTTTTTTTTTTTTGAAAAATATTGCCTGCTCCACCTGCAGTGCCTGAGAAAATATTGGAACGCCCCTGACTGACCATATGTTTTATCTCATCGATTCATCTTTAATCGACTTCTCATGTATTTGTGCGTTCATTAGTAGTGATTGGTTATTTTCGTCATTAAAATTTCCCCTCGCCCGCTATTGATTGTTTAGGCTCCCTAATGGATTATTGATTTATCATAATTGTAATTGTAATTCTTAATAAGTGATTGTGAACATTTAATTTTATACTAATTTACTTTATTTGTATCAATATTGTATGATTTTATGTAAATCGTTTCCTAGTTCTTGTACCCATGGTTTTGTACACCTGCTACCATTAACTCAAATTATTTTTTTTGTTTTGTATAAATAGACTTTGTTGTAAATTGTATTCTATCAGTTGATAATGCTCGCGATGAGCGAAACCGGTCCTGATCAAAAAATATATTGTGGAAATAAGTACTAAAAAATGTGTTTTTATTATTCAAAATATAATGCCTTTCCATCAAGAAGTGACAGTTAACACCTTAAAAGTGATTAAAATATTACGTTCCAAGTTATTAAAAAATGCGGATATATGCAAATTTGTTTACGTAATAATAAACAGATTTTCTCCAAAAATTCTCAAATTTATTCAAAATCAATTATTACGGACAACATTTTACAAACTATGAAGAAATTATTGTTATAAATTTATTACACCATCAATTTTAAATTCCTGCTGCATAAATAATCAAAATTGTGCATCGTATTAAATTCAATGTCGTTTTCTTACTGATTGAATAAAATTTTCTATCTAGAATATATTAATTTTTAATAGGAAAATAAAAGATTACTATGCTTACCGTAATCACATAATTTATTTAATATAATTATTGTAGGATTAGTTTTTATTTATCACTTCTAACAGTTTTATCCTAACCTTGTAATTAATCGGTTTTAATAAGTATTTTTAATTCTTACTCAAAATAACAAATCAATTTGCTTATCTGTGCTACGTTTTTATTGGTTATAAATAATATCCAAGAGTTTAGCATTGTTTTTCGTGGCTTATATATTTATTCGTCGTGCATTATCATTTTATTTTACACAAAAAAAAGATATATTTTATATAACTACAATTTTAACTGAAAGAACAGTTGACTTCAGTTAGTATGGCATATTTTTATCATATTATTGAAAAATTAGAAGCACGAACTGTGTTTTATTAATGTAAGTACAACATTACATAAATAAAATTCGACACCATTTGTTCAAGCTTCGACGACACATCACCGTTCAAATCGGCACATAAAAATGTCACTTAGAGGCAACACTCTAACAAAACATAAATAGCCTAAAGAAGAAAGTTCAATTTCAGTACAGTCAAATTTGTAATCAATTAAATATTGAATAGTTTCCTCACTTATACTGGAAATTTCCATCTGGGTGAATATCTTGGTAGTGTTCCACTATTTGACTTTGGGGGTCATCACACGTGACATATGCCACCACGAAGAATAAAAACACCTATAAGAAAATAAATACTTGTATACATATATTTTTTTAACATAAAAAATTATTGATATTCGTAATGTTTTTTAATTTCTGTATTGATCTAATGAATTTGACACTGATATTAATTTCAGCTTATCGAATATAAATTGATCATTAAAATTCCAATATTACCAAAAACTTCATTTTAATATACTTGAAACACAGTAAACGTTTTCGATTACACTTTAATTCTATCTAAAAATCATCGTTTATATAGGTACCTGATATAATGAAAGATGTTGTATATCGAGGTAATAAATATACATGGCTTGTTTTTAAAAAGAACAAAGATTTGTCTTACTAATATTAATAAATAAAAAATAAAACTTTGCCAGAATTTTGAAGTAGGGTGTCCGTATTCTTTTGATACTTTTGTAAAAACATAATAATTTTTAGATTGTTAATTTAAAATAGGTTATCGTCATAGTATTTTTACTACGTCTAGAAAAAAATTATATCACAAAAAAAATTACCACATATAGAACAGAACAAAAGTAGTACAATTGGAATTTATAGCACTGCATGAATTTGTATAAAAACAGTGTTTAATCCCTGAAATAAAAAAAAAATAATACTGATTGTATTTTGTGTAGTCAATATTTTTGACAACCGTCTACAAGACATGTTAAGTTTGTAGATATAAATTTTCGTTTATCTACTATAAGTATCCAATTATTTTCTGTTAATACTTAAGAACAATATACATACTATATACGTGTAAGATCGTTTCTGGAAAAATACGTATTCATATTTTTTTTTTTGAAAAATCGTAATTGTTTTCTTTTTACTTTCATCAGATGTGTAATAATTACAACCAGTATCATGTGTGTCATATAACATTCCAATTAAGATACAAAAAAATATCAATTAAAATTATTGCTTAAAATAATGTTAACATATTGCATACATGATATTTTAAACATAAAAGTTCAATATTGAATTATTCTTGTACCATCACTTGTTACCCATTAAAATATTTTATACACCAACGCAGTCAATTTGCAAGTCAAATATGTCTGTAGAATAAACTTATTACAAAATATTTTATGGAGACGTGTTATTTGCTAAGGCTGCAGCTTTAAAAAATTAAGAAAAAGAAAACATTTTTTATGAATTTATTATCATAAAATATCTGGTTTTGTACTTGAAAATATATTTGATCCATAATTACTGTCGTTTTGGAGTCAATATTCAAAAGAAGGCCATCAACAATATTTTATCTATAACATATTTGATTCGTATTCTCTTAAGACAAGTTCTGTGACAATTTTTAAAATTTAAATAAATTCAATAATTTTGCTTTTTTTCTCGCAAAAGTGCTTCATTTTCATTTCCTGATGTGTATTATTTTATAAAAGGTCAATATAAATAACAGATAATGTTATGAAATTTACAATAACGACATCCACGATGCATTTTTGAGACTAGAAAATTGGGAGAAATGCCATAGGGAACAAACTAAACTAAATAAAATCAAATAGAAAACAGTTCTTACTTTTAACAGTTATCAATTTCTATAAAAAACGCCTAATAATAACTTTTTGAAATAAAATATCTAAAATTTATTTGTCATTTTTGTTGCTTTAGTTTGTAAAAACTTCATATTTCGACTCTAAGCATTTATGGATACGCGCTTTTTGCGTGTCAACAATTACCTGATTTCATATGATAATGATGCATTCAAAGAGATTAAATTTAGCATAATTGTAATAAAAATATACTATTTTGAAGGTAACAGGCGTATTTCATTAGTTGTTTTGATTTTCATGTCAAAATTTATGTCGTAAACTATTCTTGAATATCAACATTCGTAGCATTTAAACGTGCTATTTCCATAAATGTATATCAAATTCATTACCTTTACAATATTTTATTTAGTATTTGTAAAAATGCTTTGAAGTATAGCTTTAAATTTGAGTCATCTGAAAATGATTGTCACATCATTTTTAAGAACCGTCTTTTTATTTTTTACCGTTGTGTAATCAAATTGTAATATTTTTTTCTCTTGGTATGTTTTCATCAAGCCTGGCAATTTTGTATTTGCTAACGACCTGCCGGTAGCCGTTTGCCATTTAAAGCTTACGACCTTCACATTTATTGAAAACCACGTAACATCTGCCGAAGTGTTCAAGAATGTTTTACAAAGGTGGCGCATATAATTGTTACAGCGTACCTAGCAAATGACTAAAGATTTCTTAAAATAGATTGGCAAATTAAAAAGAAAATTATATACAGTTTTTTCCTGTGAAATTATGAACATTTATAGCCTCTGAAAAATATCAGCTTCTAAATATAAACGGAATTCATTTAATACTATAAAGCTTTTCTTTTTTCAAAACGATTTACTTAACACAATAATTTCATTTCATTTATTAAATAATATCTTCTTAGCTGCACCAGACTTTAATTACTTATAATTTACAATTATTAATTGAAAAATGGCAATAAAACAAGGTGTTTGTCAGTTTTTATCAAAAATCATTAATCTATTCTGCACGACGGTAAATAATGAATTATGCACTCAATAGATAAAACCATTATTTTTTTAATATCCTTTTGTTATGAAAAAATAATTATGTATATAAAAAATGAACTTCCGCAAAGTTATAAACAAATCTACCAAAAAAAATCTTTGTGCCACTCTTCTAAATTTTAATTTTATGACTCATAAATAATTAAGAACAATGTAGGCGTTACTCATCTCTACGCACCAAAACAATACTAAAAATATTTCTAGCTTAACAAAATCAAATCTAATTTTTATTATGATTTTTGGCTGAATTTTTTTTTATATTTGTATTTATTATATTTATATTGAAGAAACGGTGATCGGCATTCAAATTATGTGTTATATTTCTTAAAATGCACTACAAGTGAATAAGGCATGTTGGTTCAACTGACAATTTTTCCTAAATCTACCAAACTTATCCACATTTTTAAATATAAATTTTAACACCAAAATTTCAAGTCGCTTTTTCACTTGTTGATTTCCTAAAAGAACACAAATCGAAGAAATTATTGTAACTTAAAAAACAAAAAACTACATTACTTTACTCCAAAACATCTTCAGCCAACATAGTTTTAACACATTTATTTTAATGATATAATAGATTTTGTAAAATTAAGAGTTATGATATAATTTATTGTATGACATAGTACATATTGCAAATTTATTTCATTAAAAGAAATATATTCATTAATGCAATTATTTACAAACTTGTACTTTAAATCGATTAAGCCTTGTATATTAATTCATTAATAGTATTAGATGAACCTATTAATTCATATTTAAATCAAATCTGATCTACCAACAACCTTTTAATCTTTGCATATTAAATATGTTATAAAGTCTTATTGGATAGTATACTGCTTTTGTACGAGCCGTTTGTTATTTACACAACGATATCTTATGCACGGTAATGGAAAATCAAATAAAAATGCATTTATAAATATACCTATGTATGCTGTGCCATTTATTACCATTCTATAAAATCTTAGCTTTGAATAATGTGACGCTTAATTTTTTGCATAAACATTATGGGATGATCTGTAATATATAAATATAATTTATACCATATCCATAAAAGACTACACTATAAATAACTTCATAAACATATATAAATATGTATATATTATCTAAGCGCCCCATCCTGTCATAAATAATTTGGGTAGATAGAGATGGTGATTAACAAAGTTTTTTAGTCACCCAATATGTGAGTTAAGTATACATTTTTAAGTATGGCATCCTCATTTTGTTTTGAATAGTTAGTTTTCGCTGTGTGATTTAATGTCTGTGTTTAATTTTAATGGCCAATATTTACATCGATATTCAACACAAAACTATAAATTGACAAATTTAATTTAGAGAACGATATATAATTTTCATACCCAGTTGTAAAATAAATGTCAGATAAAATTTGATTTAAACTTAACAGGTATCGGAATTGATTTTCTTTTAGCATTACAAGTTTTATGAGTTAATACTTTGAAACAGATTTACACTCGATTCATAAATGTTCATCATTATTTAAACAAAAAAAACGAGAATTGCAAAATACTAATATTAAGACTGAATTTTTGACAATTTCTTTTTATATAGAGAATGATACAATCTATAGACTTAGGCCACCTAAAACCTTTAGCTTTGGTACAAAATGTTAAATGTACCGAGAAAAATACAAACTGCTCATTTAATTGTGAGTTTACTCACAACAGACACTTTCTTATAACAAGAATCTTTGTGATCTTTTTTAAAGTATACTCTTTTGTGTGTGCTTTATTTAAAAAATATTTTATCATCTATTTGTGAGAAGTCTCAAAATTTTTTCTTAAAATTTTCACATTATTTTGAAATACTTACAAGTTTATACAAATGAACACGCATCATCCACATATTTATTACCCAAATTTCCAAATTTGATACGATATCAAGTTTCTGAAATGCGTATGCTAATATCGATATAATTTAAAGTGGAGGTGACATCATATTTTAAAACCAATGTCTGCATAATAAAAACACACAAAAATTATGCACACTATATTTGTTTGAATCCATTTTCCATTTATATATTTAATGATTGTCAGTCATAATTAATACATCTCACACAAATTAAATTCATTAACAACCCATTATCTCAAAGGTAGTGTGTAGAGTATTAATAAATTATAAATGAAGCATTACCAATTCTGAATGTGTTTGATTTATCAATATTTTACTTAACATTGTATTTGATATCAATTACTTTTGTTTTGTTGAATTAATGCTTTTTAATTCTCAAAACAACATAGCCTATTTTATTTTTATTCGAGCTTATTATTTGAGTTTAAGTATCATAATCGATCGTGTATATTAAGCTGAAAAAAATAATATTGTGTACGTAAATAAATATTTTATAAGATTTTTTTTCTAAATCAATCACGTTATTTAGTTATGAAAAGAAATTTCAATAAATATTTTAACATAAGAAGGAAATAAAGAAGGAAAATAATATTAATTTTATTTTGCCAAACTGACTAGACATTGGTTTTATGAAAATGCATACAATACTAATTTAAAACTTCAACTATCATTAATAACAACAAAAAATTAGGAGGTGTGACATAACTGTTTTACATAAAATATTATAATTATGGTAATTACTTTGGAGGCTACAAACACATTAAACTAATATTCGTCAAATCGTTTCATTTCCTTACAACAACAAAAAAACAACGACTGCGATATTAAGAATAAAATGTCAAATATACATGACTAGACCAATCAAAAATTTCTTACTATCTTAATGGAATATTTTCAACGTAATGAAATATGCGTATTGAAAATATGCTTACATTTTTAATTTGAAATTTATTTCTCTGACCTGGTAATATTTTATCACCAATAGTGTTTCAATAAAATAGGATTTTAGTTGGTCGAACGCAATAATGTTATGGGATAAAAACAAGAACACAATAAATTTTAAAACGATTAACAAATGTACATTTTTTTTTCGACGTTTTGCGATCGAGTTATTTGTTAATATTGTATTTAAAAATACACCAAAATCATTGTTGACTTTTCTAAGGATAAGCTTGTATTTTTATAGCTTTCAACTCAATGCCTATGTTTTTCTTTAGAATGTGATATGCTTAGATAGTTGTCGATTATATTTCACACATTTTGGAAAACAACAACTTATATATTTCATTATGATATCGACTGAAGGTGCGTGATGGAATTTCTCTATCAAATTTGAATTGTGGAAACATTATACGATTTTACAGTGACTAAATTGTCATTTCTGTTGTATCCATGTGATAAAATTCCTGAAGATGCCGAAAGGCGGACCATTTTTAAACGGCGAGTTTCAACCATTCAAATTTTTAGTTAGTCTATTTATAAGCTTTAAGTGTTATATTACTTTTATTTTTTATTAAGCTATATTCATTTATACAGATTGTGGCTTTTTCTATTAAAAAAATCAATTGTTACCACATTGTAAATATTTTTTATCATTTAGGTTAATGTGCGACCGCAGTGTTGAGTTTCACTCGGTATAAGTTTTCAGCTAAGAAGGTTTAAAGAACGTTCGCAATATCTGTTCATTTCTTTGTTACACTAATCAGAAATTTTAGATATCTGTATTTTTAAAGAAATTTTATACTGCGATTGTAGTGCTGTTTCACAACTATGAATGGTAAACATAAATTGTATAATATGGCAATTTATATACAGAAAATAAATGGGTTTGAACAACGGAAGAAATAAGCTTCAAAAAGAAATACTGAAACCGTTTGCCTGATTAGTCAAAATAAATACTGTATAGTTATTAATTAGAAAGTGTCGATGTAAGCTATCAAAACATGCAACGATATTAATATGAAGCTATTTATTGATTTCACATCTTAGCAGTGATTTATTATAAGACCTTTTTATTTCATAGCGCCCGAAAATGAATAAAAGATTATTTGATAATTTCAGCTTCTAGTCAGCGACTTATCAATATTTATTTTCTTCGGTCAGTTAGTTTTTCATCAAAAATAAATTTTATCAATCAAATTAAAAGTTTTTTTTATGTAGCATTTTATCTTTAACATCAACATTAGATAGCCATGACCTGTTAAATTCAATATGAATACAATTTTTAGACACACATAATCTAGGGATATAAAAACAACAATCGTGTTTATGTTATTACTTCGTTTTTTTTATGAATAGCTCTACAATTATATTAATATAGTAATATAAAAGTTATTTATATTTTATAAGTACAGTTAATTTAGAAAATAGATTATATTTTTTCTTTTTGATTTTTTAATTTTAGTGCCATTGCTTAGTGAATGTATTATATATTAATTTCCTAAGGATTGATTATTCAGATGTAATTGCAAGAACTTAACTATAGAACATTATAATATGTAAGCAATATGTGCAAATTATAATATTTATTTGTACTTATCGTAGTATAAATACACCTAGAGCTGAGGAATTCATGCACAATTGTGTTTCATTAAGTGTTCGTGTAAGAACAGTTAGTACATATCACAACAATTACATTTGGAAAAGTTTTCCAGTTAAGCTTAAGATAATGAAATTGGTAAGGAAAGATTGCTTATTATCTTTTCTATAATGAAGAATTTCATAACCTAACAATTTTGACCGTCAATTTAAAATCAATTATATTTAAATAAAGAAAAAACCTTTTTTAATTTCATCTGTTATTCAGTTAATTTTCTAATAAATATTTTATAAATTTATATTTTTTGGGGAAGAAATACCTTTTCGGTAAAATTATTTAATTCATTTTAACTGATAACAACTTAATTACGGCTAGTAGTATACGATAAATTAATTATTATTTTTAAATAGAAAAACGCTTGATAAAGATAAATTTTTATACTACTACCCTAGCTATATCAAAACATCTTTAAAAGACAATATAAGCTTTCATGTCTTCAATATTTTTATTTATAAGATCAATGTACTTAACTATAATACAGTATTATCTTTAAAAAATGAAGCGTACATTGATGGGCACCTATCTAGCATCTTTGGCATTATCCAAATTTTCTGAAATGAGAAAGTGAGTTACAAACCAATAAAAAGTTTTTGGCGTAATTTCGAATCCATATTTACGTACATGTATAAGGTACATTCAAAATTGTAAATAATAAAATATATGTACACCCAGTCCTTTTTTGACGCGATACATTGGTTTCTATTATATAATTTGACAATTTGGTTCCAAAAATTAAAATATTACGTGAAAAAGTCCTAGAAACGTTAAACGAAAATTTGCTCGTTAAAATTCGTGCAAAAAAACACAGATTTTTATGTCATTGCTGATAAAAATATAATGAGACTATAAATTTTTTTTTTTTCACTTATATGAATTATTCGCTGCTGTCACTGTCGGTTGTGAAATGTAATCGTTTGCGATTTTTTGAACGAACGAAGTATTGAATTTTGTATGAATCTGAATTTTGCTCGGACTCTTGTATATCGGAATATGTATGAAAGCCAAGTTAAAACAGTCTTTTTTTAATACTCGTGCAAATGTAAATTATTTTATTTTTAAACTCTTTTTACTTCAAGAGTAATATTTTTATCTTCGGTTCGCATTTATTTTTTAACATTTAAAATACTTAGTCGTCATTGGAGGGCATTTATTTGACAATAATTCAAAGTGGTTAAATTTATGGCCGAGAAAAGTGTTATTCAACGAATTTAATAAATGCATTGTGTTTAAACAAGTTTACGAGCGGACACACATCCCATGATTTTACGCAATTGCATTATATTTATTTACACACCCTAAAACATAAATTCGCATAATATCCGATAAACTTGTCAACATTTGGCAATTGTATGTGTATTTAAAAAAAATGGAATGTTTTACAAAATTCAGTTTTAAAAATACAGCTAGCATCATATACATTTTTTTTCTTTAAAACAAATTTGGGGAAAAATCGCGTTAGGTCGAGTTAAGCGCGTAAACAAAAGGATCTGATCCGTCCAAAAAAATCGCGTATAATCGACTTCGCGTAAAAAAAGGACTGGGTGTATATATATGTAAAAGTGAAATTGGATGCTTTTAGCAAGACATTGTAACAATATATTTAAATGAAATATTTATTTAATAATTCAATATGTTGATAATTACATAAATAATGAACTTGCCACTGAAAACTTGCTAAGCACAAATAAGGACCATTTTAATTTATTTAGTGCGCTCTGATCTTTATAAGCTGCATTGCTTTGGCAATTGCTGCCCCTCAAGGAAAGGATGAACCGATTGCTATTCTTAGCCAAGAATCGAATTCCGAGCCCGATGGATCATATCAATATAGGTAAGTTATTACAATTTGATCCTTATTAAACTGTTATGAAATAACTTTTTATTTTAATAGCAGATTACCATGAAGATGTTTCTTAAAGCAACGATACAAGTGTCATAAAAAGTAACACAATCAGTGAAATAACACTATTATGAACTTTTATTATCTATTGTAAATTAAAATATATATTGCGCCTTGTTGAATTAGCCGAAAATATACCTTAATATCTTTAAAAATAGTAATTTTAAAACTGTATTTATCCTTATTTTATAAATCATAATAAAATATACTATTTGTATTTATTTTATTTGATACGTGTATACGTTGCTAATATTAAAAATTCTAAGTTTATTACTTTCAGAACGTCAAAAATATTTATTAGTTTAATGATGAAAATTAAAGGAATAAATATCATTAGAAAAAAATCAAGGATAGCATGGAAATCAATCAAGGAAGCTCAACATCATAATAATTTAAACATGTTTACTCTTTTACGCGTTACAGCTACGAAACTGCAAACGGTATAAAAGGTCAAGAAGCCGGAACCTTAAAAAAGAGCAGTGACCCCCAAAGTACTGATGTCATTGTCGCACAAGGATCATTTTCATACACTGCACCAGATGGAACTGTTATTACACTGAACTATTCAGCTGATGATGAACAAGGATTTGCAGCGCAGGTAAAAATATAGTCTTCCTGGTCTAATCTTAATTCGGACATCTTCTTAATAATTTATTATCATGCGAAATAAACTTACACTTTCTTTATTTAAATATAATGAAATATTCTCTAATAATACTGACAACGATTTAATTCAAACTTCTATATTATATATATACCAATTGCTTTTATAGAGTTTTTGTTTTTAAAGAGTTTCTATATAAATTAATATTGTAATTTTTTTAAGCCAACATAAAATTTTTGACAAACCAATTTTACTGTTATAACATATATTTTGTAGATTAAACCGTTATTTTATATCTGCATACTTAAATTCAGTCTCAATAAAACTACAGATAAATCAGCATTTTCAATATTTTTTATATGTCTCATCTTTACAAATATTCCCTGCCGCGTTGTATTTTTTTTTTTCATTATGACTTGTCTGTGGGAGTGTTTGGAAAAATCATTTATGATGTTGCTTTATATGAAACCGGTTTATTGAAAGAATATGTGCTACAGTATTGACTTAAGAAGGTTAGATAAATAAATTTTCACCACATTGTACATTGTAAAATTTTACAATATTATAAAAATTAATTGGTATAAATGATAGCGTCACCTGCAAAGATAGGGATAAAGAGTTTATATAGAATGTTTTGAAAAAAAACAACTGAAAATATACTTTCACACGCACACACACACAAACTCTCTCTCTCTGCGCATGCGGTGACAGACCGACAGTATCTGTACCTGTGCTTTTTCTGTTGCATATAAATGATTGTAACAGTTTTTATCCATATAATGTATATTGGCTAATGCATATATACAAGTTAAGAATATCAGAGGTGCACAGATAAATAATATTATTTATAATGTATATTACAGAAATAAATGTATTACTTTAAAATGACATTGAATTTTATAATAAGTACGTTCTATTTTATTTAAATTCAGTAATGCCGTAACCTCGTATAAATCTTTGCGAGAAACGGTGCTAAATAATTTGATGTATTCATTGATTGATATACAAAACATAGAATTAATTTAAAATTGATTACTTTTTGATCTCAAATGAGTGTGGAACCTTGAATGAGTGATAGAGTTCGTGTTTATATTTAATTAACATATTATTTATTGCGTCATGTTTTTGTTTTTCAGGGTGATCATTTACCGACTCCGCCGCCGATCCCTCCAGCGATCCAGAAAGCTTTAGATTATTTGGCATCTCTTCCCCCTTCAAAACAGTAAACAGACCAACCCTTAACGCACCGCCATATATGTGAAATATTTCTTACTTAGAAGATAGCAACTAAACTAAGATTATTTAATGTGAAAAATAATTGTTATATATGAGTTGCAACAGATGACATTAAGTTATACAATTTGTTAATAAATCATAAGGATAAAAGTACAACTTTTTTTATTACGAAAAATTGCTATTGGAAATAAGTTATATATGTATATATATCAATATTAAAAGTATATTTAATACGTAATGAGAGACGATTTTATTATTAATATTATTAAGCGGCTCTTTGTGTATAATTTATATTGTGATGGTTAAAATACAAAAATAAAGAATATATCAAAACAACTTTATCTTTTTTTTCATGCTCGAAATCATGCAAACGATGCTTACAGTGCCATCTTTACAAAACCTGTAACATTAAGTTCTAACAAAAATTATCTAAATTTTTAAGATAAAAATCAATAGATCACGCTGACTTTCCATTACATTTGTCAAAATATTAAAAGTAAATAGAGAAGACTATTTTTTTTTAGACGAATATTAAAAACAGTTTTCATATTAAGCATGAGATTAATCTCTGCTTTAACATGAAAAAAAAATTCAAATTTATTTGACAAAAAATGCTTTTTGTCCGCTGTATTTTAGTTTGCGGCTTAGATAGTTTTATGATCCAATTTCACCTTTTCTTTTATTTGAAAAAATAATTATAAACATTGAATTCACATGTAATATAATAATAAAACCATATCTTTTCTTCTCACAATAAAAGTGTTTATTATCAACAGTTCTTGCATGCACATGGTCCTGGAACTCCATTTTTTTATTAATTTCAATCTTCCATAATTTTTACCTTGTTCATAACGTTATGTACGTAAACAATATTTTTTTGGTGGAGTAAATTTTGAAAATCATTATTAAATTAAGCTTCTCTGAAATAATCACGTTTCATAGAACGACGTTAATTTTTTATAATTATATTTTCTGTGATGAATACATATATTCCCTCTTTTTGCGTAGTTAATTTAAAAAGTATCATGCTTTTATGTAAAAATTAAAGCAATAGTGTATATCCTCTGCTTTTTATGTTAACAAGCTAACCTTTATATGTCTCGTCTTAAGTCCAGGGCATTAATTTTATTAACGACTTTCAGTCAGTACTGGTTATTATGTTACCCATTGGAATAATATTTTTCTATTTCCTTCTCTAGATCTGTTCGGAATGTTTTGAAGGAACTTGAAGTTAATATTTCATAATAAACTATTAAATCGCTTTGTTAATAGCTATTTTAATTCATCAATCAAATGTGATGATATCGGATGGTAAAATATGTTTGAGAGCAGAAATTCTCCTTCGTTTCCAGAACTATATATGCTCAACTTCGCTATTTATTACGCTAGACAAATCTGTTATTTTCTTTTGCGATGTTCATGAATTTAAATCGAAATATTTTCATTTCTAGATTAACTATTTCATCACTGATTATGTTCTAGCTTCAGCCAACCAATTATATTTTCTTAAAAAAGTGAGGTCAAAGGACAAAAAATCCTTTCGATGTCAGATATAAAGTCCAAAAAGAAATCACTTGCAATATTTTATCAATTTAATTGATAAATCATTAATATGCCAAAAATAGTATTAAAAAAAAAACAAATTCATAAATGATGAGCGCATGTTATGTGTGACTAAAAATGCATAAAAAATATCATTTAAGTGTGATAACGAAACTATAAAGTGGAAACACAAATATGCATATCTACTTTGCCGGTACGTTATTATATCATAACAAAATAATTGTGCAACTTGTCTGCCTACAAACCTACAAATGCTGTACGTGATAGGCCTTCTTCTAGAAATCATTGCATCGTATTATTTCAAATGGGACGTATTGGAAAACTCTAAATATTTATTTTCAGAATAATATTTTAAATGCTCAATATTAGGTTAACTAATATTGGTGAAATACTTAACAGGCTTCTAAATATCAACGGAAAAATCTTCGTCGAGTATCATGTAAAATTTTCAATATCGTATAATCGAATAATTTTGTTTTAAATAAACACATAATTTTTACCACATTTGGAACCTAATTTACATTAATTGCGCTCTTTATACAGTTTTATCCTATTTAAATACAATATTAATTATAGATTTTTAAAAATACATCCGGGTGTACAGCACGTAATATCACACATTTTTTATGGAAAAAATGTGTGAGATATGAAGTATTCAAAAAAATAAGCTGAAAATCATGATGAAAAATGAAAGCATTTGTAGAGGAATATAAAATTGAATAAAAAAAACAAATACCTTTAATTAGATACATATACTCATAATATTTGATGACGATTTAAAACACATTAAAATCTTTTTGTTATGAAATAAGTCACGAACCATGGTCAAAAAGAATCTCACATATATATAGTTCTTATTTCGAAATTCGAAATTATCGAACAGTATTACATTATTAACATACACATATAAAAGTAATATGTTTGACAAGACAACGTTTGTTTTTGTCAACCCGTTTTTAAATGTATATTCTACTCTTGTTAATTACACACTTATTACATCAAATGATAATATGATGACAACGGAAAAATAAATATTGTGTTTAATCTATTTTCAATTTTATTACGATATTTTCAACCTAGACAAATAAATCGTGCCAAATTTCCTTGTCTTTCACGCTAAATCCTCTGACTGCTAGCGTCTCAACTGTTGAGACGGCTTATTTTTCTGTGTTGATGGTTGATACCCAAAAATATATGAATTAACAGTGGTTAAAACCTTATCGTACTTGCTAAATCATGAATTGATGTATTTCTAGATTTGTCTTGACAAACTCAATAAGATTGTTTCAAACCAATATAACTCAATAAATTTTTGAAGTCTAGGTGTTGGAATATCGTTTAAACTGCTCAGCAGGGAATTAGTTTAATAAAGAGTACTAATGTATGAAACATACATATTAGTAATAATATATTTTAGCTCATTTTGAACGTGGCATCCAATTTCAGCATATTAAAAATTATTGTTCAACCCTGGCGTACGCCGACGCCTATTTTTTATGGAATTTCATAGCACGACAGATTGTTCCGGTATGGTATGGGACATTCGTGTGATCTATTGTATCTGTATTCGTGCTAAAATACGTGAAATTCATCAAAGATCATTATAAGAAAGTATTCAAAGACAGAGTGATGAATTGCTCCACATTGTAAGTATGGTTTACTTAGCAGGGCGTTGTGATATAGTGCCTTTTGATATTAAAATGATTGCGGGTCAGTCGTAAAAAAACAATATTTTAAGAAGATGTGCTCACGCATCTGCTAGAGGAAAAGTGAAAGTTGCGAAGCTGCTTTTGGTTTCGTCCGCCAGAGTCGCCTGCGATAATATGTCTTGTCTCGTCGCTTCTTCGTCGCCCGTGTGGTCGAGAATAAATAGAGAATTGGACACCGCCGAAAAACATGAAATACATTATTCATTATTGAATGATCAAAGATGTGACACGTTTATTTATGATATAACCGACACCCAAACAGTCTCCAAAACATTGCGAAACACACTTAGATAATGATTTTTCGAGAATCAGTATTATTTTATCTTTATTATTTCTATGTTGATTCCTTCATTTATGAAGATTGGATTTTAGACGTATAGAATTTTTATTGTATTACATATTTTAACTAAGCAACTGATTGCAATATTATAATAAACACATTGGTATTTTATGAAAATAATTTACCGTAATTGATTTAAAAGTTAATTAAAACAAACCAATTAATATTCAATGAAAGCTTGTTATATTTTCTCTAGATGTCACTTTAATTACATTTGAATTTACCTTAGTCTTTAATTATGGTGATATATTAATAAATATAATTTTTGCTATTTATTTTTTTTTTGTTACAGAAATATCATCTCAAAAAAAATGTAACGATAATAAAAATAAGCACGTTTAAAATGAAACTATTTTATATATACATAACAAAAAAATTTGTACAAGACATCATTGTAAAAAGCACAAAACAACAACATAAAATTAAGCAATTAAAAAATGGCAGTACTTTTATAAGCTTCTAGAAAACATGAATTAAAATGATTGCAAAAAAATCCGAAGTAATGTCTTTTATATTTTTCATTTATATACATTTTTGAATGACTTCGGTGACAAACAATTGATCTGGTAGTAGAAATTCGAAAAAATGACAATTTTTTCGTATTTCGGCAAGCGGTGTTTTATTTAGTTTCTTCTTTAGTTGGAGGTAATGTGGCAAGGTATTCCAAAGCCTTAGCTATTGCTGGTGGAATTGGTGGCGGTGTTGGTAGATGATCACCCTTTGGTTGATAGCCATTTTCATCAGCTGTGTAAGATAGAGATATAGTTTGTCCATCGTTGTCCTGTGAAATATGTATTTTTTTTAATTTTATAAATAATCAAATATGTTATATAACATTGGTTACATCTCAAATTTGAATTGTCAAAATCTTGTACGATTCCACATTGTCACTAAATACCACAATTAAGTGACGTCAGTTCTGTTTCATACGTGTGATAGAATACCTGAAAATATCAAAAGACGAAACCCGGGTCGTTTTTGACAAAACATGTCCAATCATTTTTCAAATTCAAAGTTTCAACAATTCGAATGGTATATTGATATTCCATCACGCACCTTCAGTCGATATCATAAATGATTAAGTCTCATTTTTTAATATAGTAAAATGACAAGTCAAATAATCGCATATATTTTAAGCAACGTTCAGGACATATATTGTTTTCTTTCATGAAACAATCATACATTCAATAAATATTTTAGTCCATCGACTCGAGGACTGTTAAAATATTTTACAAAATCAAAATGTAAATATAATATTCAAAAAATACTTACTTTGTACGAAAATTCACCTTCTACTGCTTGCCCCGAATTCTCAGCATCAACTTTCTTGAGCTCTCCTCTTTGAGAAGCTTTTGTACCATCGCCGCTTTCATAACTATAATTATCATAATGCTTATAATGAGTAAATTTGATTCTTAGACAACATTATTTTATGGATTTAAAATTATGATGCATTCTTCCACCATACTCCCACTTATTGTGGAATAAATGGTTACATTGTGGACTCTTACAAAAAAAGAAAATATATTCATTCACTTGGCCTTACCGTTCCAGAAAATATATGTGCTAATAGATGAGGTAACTGGTAAAAGACATGAAAGGGAAAGAATATAATAATGGGATAAAAGAAAAAACAGTTGTAAGCTAACACTTTCCTTACATTTTCTATTAATGAGTTGTTAAAACATCGACTTGTAAATAAACCTTTTTTGATACAAAATTAATAATACATGAACTAATAATTAAAAAACAATAACTGGTATAGGATCTGATCGCTTGATTACAATCGATAAATACACAAACGTCTTCGAGTGTTGCCCTTGCAGTATGAATATTGAAAACGTATTTCTATCATAGTAATTTCAAAAATTGATCCATTACTCACAGTCATAAAAAATAATTAGTATTTTCGTTTGATTACTTAACATCGAATGAACGTTTAATAATTTATACCTGTAAACATATTTTCCACCGAAACCATCGACTTGATTTTCCGAAGCTATTATGGGAACAAATTCGGCTTCTTTTTCGTCAAAATCTTCAGTGGGTTCAGAGTTAATCGCCACCGCAAAAGAGATCAACAAAATGAAGAGTCTCATCTTAACAATTCTAAAGGCTACTGTTTGATGTTGAGTAGAATGCAACTTACAGACTGTCTTATTTGGAAATAATTCACAGTATTTATAGACATTTCAAATTGCTTGCAATTAATTAATCCTAGCTGTTGACATTACTCACATGTAAGAAGAAAAAATAAAACATCTTGTCCCAAATAAGAATTGCATTAAAAATGATCTCAGATAATAGTGCATGATCGAAAATTTGCTTTTATCAAGTGACATTAGTATGACACTATTATTTTAACTACTTGGTATTCTTATCAATGTGTGTTTTATAAATGAATTAGCTATTTTTAAATATCACACATGTAACATAATGAAAGAATAAATTAAATACGTAGCATATTTATTGATTGAATTGGCATTTACTTGATAGAATTCCATTATAACACGTGTTTATAACACATAGTTTTAAAATGTTTAATTTATGAATAAGTGTCGGTATATTTTTAAAATGATTTGCCGTTAAAAATCGGCACAATTATTTTCTGTATCTCGCACCAACCCAGTCATATCAATATGATAACTTTAACAAAACTTAATCATTGTATCAGTGTCCATGTATAATACTTGTACTTGATATTGTTTAAAGAATAATCCTTTTAAAAAATTTTATTCTTACTAATTTAAAAATAAAATTTATTAAAAATGACTGGGAAATACTTACAACGTTTTAGGAAATATTAACTTAACTATATCTCTATAGTTTTCATCAAAAATCAATTAAAGTAGTTTTGTACTATATCTTTATAAAATCTTAGAACTGAGCTCTCATTACGTATTTTTTTTGGGGTTTTTTTGTCTTTAAAATTCAAAATAGGTTTAAATTTGGTATTTTATAACATATAGACAAAGAAAAAACATGTTGAAATATTCATTGAGATGTACAATATTGGTTTACTGATTTTAAAACCAATTCATATTTTACTTATAGTTTTTTTTAACAACCAACTGAACAGCAAGACAATTGGCATGTAATAATATATCGGTATAACCTATTCACCTATTGTATGCAAAGTATCTAATTTCTATGTACGCGAAGAAAATACAGACTCGGCATTATATTAAAAAAATAGAATCTATTAATATAATAACAGTATTAAAAAGCTATTTTTTAAAATACTTAAAAACTTTTAACTTTAAAGAAATCGTTCAAGAGTCTTAACATAATTTTGTCATTTTTTATCAATAATGACAAAATGTTTTAAAAGAAAATGAGACTAACTTTAATGTGAATGATATATGATCACATTGTTGGTTGGTGAATATTGAATTCGTTAGATTTTTTTGTTTATTTTGAACAATAAAATCGTAAGCCAGACGTAAGCTCTCAATAGATCAAAAATAATTGGTATAATATTTCAATACCGCATTAAAGCTTAATATTTCATTCGTTCTAAGAAACATATTTTCATTCTTCATTACGGACTGCAATTCGATGTGTTTCTTATTAATTTTATATAAAACAAAGACACGAAATAGTATAATATTATGTTATGTTAGTAACATTATTTATGTTCCAAAATATATTGATTTGCTAGTATACATGTCTTTTATTGACTTTCAGCAATTCATCTTGGAATTCAAACACCCAAAGAATAAAATATCGATATTGACAAAACATATTTAAATAGTGAAAAAAATCATCTGCTTTTGAATAGACATTCAACTTTTAAGTCTTAAAATTCACTCTGAACTTTCATATAGAAATCTAGGTTTTTTTTTTAAATAATAAAAACACATTTTTTTAGTACTTATTTCCACAATATATTTTTTGATCAGGACCGGTATCAATATTGTATGATTTTATGTAAATTGTTTCCTAGTTCTTGAACCCATGGTTTTGTACACCTGCTACCCTTAACTCAAATTAATTTTTTATTTTGTATAAATAGACTTGTTTGTAAATATCATTTGTATATGTATCATAAGTATCAGTTGATAATGCTCGCGATGAGCGAAACCGGTCCTGATCAAAAAATATATTGTGGAAATAAGTACTAAAAAAATGTGTTTTTATTATTTAAAATATCATGCCTTTCCATCAAGAAGTGACAGTTAACACCTTAAAAGTGAGAAATCTAGGTCTTCATGGTTTTGTGGTACGATTTATACTCTTTCAATTAAAAAGACCTGGATCAAGTCTCGAGAAAATGAAATTATTTTATGTTGTACTGTTACTATTTGTGATATTTTTCTACTCAAATTGATCTTTAGCTAATTCAAAAATATCACTAATTTATAATGTAAATATTATTTAAAACCAAATACTGTCTTTTTTGTGTCTTTTCTTACAAAATGATCAATATAATTCTGGTCAATTAAGTGGTAACTTAATGGATGGAAAAAAAACATAAAAACTTCAATGGTATTTTTTGTGCTTGTTAAAAGGTTTTTACTATTTTATACTGGTGATACATTCAAATCCAATAAATTCAACGCATGTTTTTCTTCTTCGGAACCTTCCGAACAAATTCAAAAACGTAAGGAATGTAATAGTTTTCGACATTACGCTTAGTGAGCCGTGAATAGTTTTAAATCAATTCTAATATTTTGGGAATTTTATAATAGGAAATATTTATAAATTCACGTTAGCGAATTCTGTGTCAACGGAAATTTTAAGCCATAACAAAATTCAAGCTTATCCTGTACATACTTTGAATAAATAATTCGTAAAGAGTCAGCTGAAATTTTGCAACATTTCTAATAAAAATTCGCTAAGCGTAAATTGAGTATTCACTTGATCACAAAATCCTTGAACTTTAATTTTTGTAATGTAAGGAATTGAATTGTTTGAATTGTACTGAGCATCGAAATAAATTTATTGTGTGTGCGCTGATTATCGAACAAGTTTTTTTTATCCAATCAAGGTCAATTGAAACAGGATCTTTTTATTTGACGAAAGTATTGAAATGGTCGTGATAATTTACATGAATTGAACATTTTGAATTTATTTAGATTACAGAAATGTTCAATTTAGTATATATGTTATATCTATGTTTGGAACCTTTCAAAACATTTATTAGAATTCTTAAAAATACAACTTGAAAGGTTAATTTGACGAATTATCTTTATTATGCTGATAAATAATCGATCTTGTTACAAATGTAATATCAATCTTATACTGATTAATTTTCACTTTTGTTCTTTTACATATTTTCAAATAATTGATATTTGACATTATTTCGGCATCATGTAGTTACCGTTCGCTTGATAATAATAAACATTAAAATTTTGTTCATAACAATGTGGATTTAGTGTTTTTATTGCCTTACGACCATGTATAATCAATCTAGAACATTTTAAAAAGTCTTTCAAAGAATCTTTCGTGAATATTCTGACAAAATCTATTTAAATAATATTGCTTTGTAGTGCTAACTAAAATATGGTTTTGATATAAAGCATGATCAATCAGACGTCTTGTATCGTGCACTGTTAATTATATGTTGTGGTATTACGAAGAACTTTCCGGTCCACGTAGTTGAAACCATTTTTAGAACAAGGCTTTCTTCGAACGCAATAATAAGTTCTGACATCTCAAATAAAATTAATATGAAAGAAAAATAATTGTGTATATAAAAAGTTTTTTAATATTTTTTTCATTTTTCAAAATTGTTTTTTTTTTACTGTTACAATTTTTTTTATATTACAGCAAAATTACTTTGATATAAAATGTTGAAACCCAAGATTTTATTTAAATAATTGATAACTTTTCCGACAAGTATTATATAAACACGTTGCTTATTACTGTCTTAAAATTTTTTTTTATTTTTTATCTTTTTATAATAAGACTTATTTGATACTAATCGACTTATGATATTGATTCATCTCGCGTATTAAAAAAATATTCCCTGTATTGAGGAAATACAAAAAAAAGAGTCGAGCAAAAAATTTAATTTTAAGATGTATTCTGTTAATTTAATCGAAAAATCTAGATCGTCATTAATTTTTCTGCACGAATTATTTTTTGTGATGAACTCTTTTAATTTGTGTCGTCGAATTATTTGGACTACCTTAGTCTTTAGGTACTTTTACATTTCTGTAATGAATCTATTGTAACTAAATGAGAATTTTCAAAAATATGATATCATATATAAAGGGAAAGTGCTATACTGTAAAACTGTATATTTGGTTTAATCTCAAAACTAGGAACGCCTTTCTGATACTTAAGCCAACAATGAAATTATGAATTATAACACATGCAAAAACGCAAGTCAGTTGCTAGATAGTCTTAATAGCATTATGCAAGCTTCTCGGCTGCTTTCTTTAGAATAATAAACTTTGTTGTAAACAATATTTTAAAGGCTACTAATCTACAATGATTTCAACTATTGTCAGAAGAAAATTATTGATGATGTTATGTAATACGAAAAAGAGAAATTGTACTTGACACACTGTGGTTTTATCGACCTCCATTGTGGCTGTTATTCAATTCAAATATACAAAGGGATCTGTAGGTTCCAAGAAAACCACGTAATCGCAAATAAAACGAAATGCCTACATTGTTGAGTCGGTTAAACTGTCATAATGCAACACGCATCACAATGCTGTTTAAAGACAGACTTTTATAGATAAAAAATATAAACATTAAATCTTTGTTAAATGAGTGATTTTTGCTCAACCATTACTTCATTTTATAAAAATCTCAAAACATTTATGAGATATCATTAAAGTTT
Organism: Himalopsyche japonica; assembly: GCA_028555115.1. Classification (NCBI taxonomy): domain Eukaryota; kingdom Metazoa; phylum Arthropoda; class Insecta; order Trichoptera; family Rhyacophilidae; genus Himalopsyche; species Himalopsyche japonica. Next base: position 24,071 of record JAHFWJ010000395.1, read on the forward strand.
CACGAATATTTTTCTTTAAATAAGCCGAAATATAAAACTTTATATGCTTTAAATTTCTGTCAAATGATATGAACTTAACAAATAAATGACACATCTCAGACAAATTTTAAGAATAAAAAGTTCAATATATTTTATTTTTCATTTTTAAATTGTTAAATTTCACATGATGATCAAGTAAATCAGTTTTTTTTTTATTTCTTGAAAATATGTCCATGTGGAATTATCAAACTATGCAGTCAGGATGAGTTTCGAAAAATAAAATCTTTTGAAATCTATTTCCCAAAACTTACGGGTAAAAAGGCACCTTTTGGAGATAAATTATTTAAGAACTTTTATAATATAGAAAATAGAATTGAAAACTTCTAATTGATTAAAAATCCGTAATTTTTTTAACAAAATACCAGGACTGTTAAAGTGTTTAGTAAAAAAAAATTGATTCATAATAACATAAAATCTAGCACATTTCATCATTCCAGTAAGATAAATTGTCAATTAATCAATACATACGGCAAAAGGCTCATTTTAAATATCTATGTTATATCAATATGGGCGAACGCATCAAAACGTAAGCACATTATCAAAACTTTTTTCATAAAATCTACATAATAAAATAATGAAAAATAGAGCTGGAATCGTTAGACTTTTCGTTTGACTCAAAATAAACGTTAACTCCACAAATATGACCACAACTGTACAGTCATTGTCATTTACCTTATAAATGTATTATCATTATGAGGTTTTCTCATTTAACATGGCATGAAAAGCGGATGATAATAACTTTGTTAGTTTCGAAGGAATCTAAAATTCTTGAAAATAATGATCATTTGAAGAATGACTGACAAAATTAGCTATCTCAATATTTAATATTTTATATCATTTGGTAAGAAAAAAGCCTAACTTAGTTATCAATGGAATTAAGAATCATCAATATTCAAAATATGGAATTGTCAACCGTGGCAGTTACGCTTTCTGATTAAATAAGTTCAACTAACTAAATATGACTGACAAAAGGGTTTACCGATCGTACATTCGCCGGTGGCACTGGAACTGTTGCTTTGGCGGTAGACCACATAATACGTAACTTCTACGATTATGAATACTAAGTGAATTTAAAATATTTTTTCAGTCGGTAAATTTTTATTGCATTATATGTTTTATAAATAAATGACGATGATTAAAGACGTTTGAAAGTCTTAGCATTTGCAAATTGTGTAGTGGACATTTTTATGAGTAAACATATTAAATGAAGACTTTATTATAAACGCAATTTTTGCTGACACATAAAATAAATTAATGTAATTAACTTGTAATTTAGCATTGCAAAAACTTGCAAGCATTATGCTAATAAACAACTCTTATCTATTGGTTACAATAAAAAATACTTAATTGGTGTCTTGGAAACATTTTTTTAGTATTAGATAAATTCAACTAAACTACAAAATCCATTACATATGTAATGGTTAATATATATACATGGATATGGCACATATACGTCTATAATACGCGTTTATTGGTTTTTAGTTTTTTTACTACCGTATATTTATAAAACTGTATAAATGGGATTCGGAATCTAACTTAGGGGCAACATTGCTTTCATACGTGATCAAATTAATATATAATAATACCAATTCATCCACTACTTTGAATGTTTTCGTATTCGTCAAAGAAATTTATACAGTCGATGCTTTGGTGTCCACCATAAATAATTCCATTCATTAAAGTGCAATAATTTGTATGCACGATGCTTCTCTAGAATGTATTGATTCTGGTGTGGGCTCTCGTATTGTATTTGCACGTAAAAGTAACGACCTTGAATGAAGTTTAACAGGATGCTGAAAGCTGATTGATATTTACTTTTCTCACCGGAGGGACATTTGTTTGACGCGGATGAGGGATTCAATTGTTACATCATAACACGGGGGACCATAAATTGTTTTATCAGGAGATTTTAGAAATTAATAGAGGCCAGTTATTAAATTCAATCTTCATTCTTAACGATCAACTCAATCTTCCCAACTCTCCCTTGTTGTACCCTTTACGTGAGATCAGTTCAATGAATCGACAATCTCATGACGATAATTCTTATGTCTCATCAATAGATGTTTGATATAAGTATCCTTAAAATAAAAGAAGACACATTTATAATTTGATTACTTGATTTAAATTTGTTGAAAACCCCATTTCAATAACGACAACTCATAAGCAAGATCGTTAATGAAAGTTGTCATAGCTAATTATTTTTGGATTAATATTGTTACATTCTTTTCAGCTGCAATCTTTTGCTTGCCTATTGGTAACTGTTTGTTTAACGTCAGTTCTGTTGCATCCGTGCGATGGAATACCTGAAGATGCCGAAGGGCGAAACCCGGGTCGTTTGTGATAAGACATATGGAATCGTACAAAGTTGTAAAAATTCAAATTAATTAATATTGAAGTTCCATCAAGCACCTTCAGTCGATATCATAAATTAGTCATTATTGTCTTTATATCATACGATTTATTTTTGAATATGCTAAAATAGAGTTATCACTGATAAACGTATATGATTTATTCATTAGTCTTAATTTTAAACAAAACTGTGAAAAATACGCTTATTATATCATATATTTTTTTATTTTAAATTAACCAAAAATTTCAGACAATTATAATGTTTGTTTTTTTCATATTATGTAAGCTAATGTTTAAAGCAGTGTCCACAATCTTGGTTTATTAAAATTTGTGGAAAACTTACTTCATTTCATTCCAATAAACTGTCAAAAATCTTCTGGATTTTACACTATTTTCTAGTGATAAACATAAATATTATCTTGCTCTCGGAAAGTTTGACGAACACCTAATTTTTAAACATATTTATTTCACATTGGGTGTTGGCAAAAACCGCTCAGTTAATCCATAAATACTTAACCTTTTTTACTCAGGCCACATGTATGTTTTTTTTCACATTGCGTAGGCCAGAACATAGTTAACTATACCACAAATTGATAGTGAAAACACAAATATGTATACGAGGGCTTATTCAATAACCGGTGTGGTTTTTGATACGAGTTTAAATTTAAATAATATCTTGTTTGGCTACATTTTATTGTTTAGCTTAATATAATGCGTATTTTTTATTTCAATTTTACAAACTATATTATTCTTTATTTATTTTACCTTTATTATTTTGGCAGTAGCTTTGCGACTCTTATTTGAAGAATTTAAATTGGAAACTGTTATTCAGCTTCGTGTATTACGAAGTGTTTCAAATTACCTGGAAAAGCTAATTTATTTTCACTTTACATTACTATTTTCTAAATGTCAAGTGTATGGAATATTTTCAGTCGTTGAGTCAATGTTTTCAATGTTTCGTTTATATATGGTTACCTCAATAGAATCTCAAAAAAATATAATATGTAAACATTAAAATTGTGTAGTTGTTTTCACACAAGTTGTACTAAGATATACAGAAAAATTAATATTGGGCGTTTAAAATATTTAAATAATAACAAGACATTTTTGGTACTATTTCCTCGTTATATTTGACAATCAGGACCGGTTTTGCTCAGCGCGAGTATTATCAAATGATGAGCGAAATTGATCCTGACCGTCAAATGTACTATGGAAAAAATACAAAAAAATTGTTTCAATTATTAAAAATACACTTCTATATAAAACTATATATAGAAAATGTTCAAAAATATACTTGTTTTTGTTGGTCGAAGAAAAACTTGGTTTTGTTGAACAAATTTGTGAAATATTTTTTTTACGTGATACAGAAAATAAAGCAAAATTTAAGTCAATTTCTTCAGATATCGTTTGAATTATTCCATAATATAGCTAACCTATTATGAAAATATAGTTTTTGGTTTTGTTCAACTAATGTTAGTTTTATCATGTTTCGAAACAAACATTTTTTTAATTTACATGAAGTTTGCGCAATGTGTTCTTGCTAAATATCTCACTTTCATCGTTTATCAAGTGATCAACGATACTAAACGCATGCAATTCCATTTCAACAACTAATACTAAATAAATACAAGTTATATTTGAGCATCACATAAGCAGAAAAACTCAAGTTTGGCCATTCATCAAGGTCGATTCATAGATCTTTACCTTAACACATATTCAATGCATCATAAGTGAATACATCGGCTTACCATAATATCCCAAGTAGTTTAATTATATAACAAAGAAAAAATATTTAAATTATCAACTATGATTTATTTTACACTTAATAAAAATTACCTTAATTTTTAATATTTTAAATGTTTATATGTTTCTTTAATAACATATATATGCAACCAATTTTGCAGTTAGTTTGAAATCATTATTACATCCTTAGTGTTTTTGGTTCAACTTTGATCTCTCCTTTTTAAAATATCTTACCCTGAAGTCGCACAAAGAGAAACTTATTGTTTCTTTACTTATTTACAATTTTTATGTCTTCATTCCGCTTGAAATGGTTAAATAAGTATTGACTCACAATTAAGAACTAGCATTTAGTAAAAAATAGAAAAATCAACGATACAAACACCTCGTCCTTATTCGCCACAGGAAATAGTAAAAATAATATGTATTTGGAAACGACTTCAATAATTAATTATAACAATACCCTATGTATACCCTATATATCTTATTATTTAATAAAACCGTATTGAAAGTGCAAATAACAATAATATATACAGTAAAAAATATCTCATAATTACAATATTAAAAATCATTTCACACTTACGATAACCTTTTATTTGAGCATTAATTACTGCAATATTTTGAGCACTAAATCCTGCAAAATATTAAGTAAGCTGTTAATAAAGTAATATTGCAAAACGTTCAATTTATGGAAATGTTGATGATGGTATATTTTATAATATTATTCTGAGCGGAGTTAATGTCCTTTGCAAGTTCTGAGAAGTTTATGACATAGTAAGTACATACTTCATTTATGTGTAAGGTACCAAATGTCATCATGACTCAAACTATGTGATGTTTGCACAGAAAAATCACAGATACATAACAAAATAAGCAATAAAACAAAAAAATATATTCCCGAGTACTATCTCTATTGAATCCTTTTTATTCCCTAAAAAAACTAGTAAACAAGTAAAATTTTATAAAAATAAATGTTTCATTTCATTATTGTTGATTTATTGGAAAACAAGCTTATTCATGATAGTCAAAAAACACACATATCTCAAAGCTTTTTTTTAAATTTTATAACAGGTTCATTGGTCGTTTTCTCAAATTTATAAGAGGCGAAACACCTACCTTGTAACCGACCGTAAAAATGATAATGTGCACACATTGAAGCAATTTTTCACACATAAGGAATGTCGTATACAATAAACCCTGTAGCTATGATTTTTTTTCATTTTAACCATATATGTATCATTTGTATTTAGTAAAAATATATTTTTTTTAAATAGCTCTTTTTATGAATGGTTATATTATCTTTGAATTTTTATTTATATTGGCTGTTACAAGTATCAAAATAATATAGATGTAAACAAAAATATCAAGAACTGAAGGTGTTCATTCAATCATTCAACTTTTATTTTTTGAGAAGATACAAAATAAAACGATCAGGATCACATAACCTGATGTGCCAAAGACATTATTAATACCACAGATATTTATTCCCGTGGGCAAAAATCTAAAATTCAAATTTAAGTATACATTCAAGTAGTATAAATTGTGAGCAATCACGAAGGAACAGCATTACTAAGGATTGTGAGTTAAGTTCGATAGTTTTTCTAAAAAACATTTCATCTACTTATACGTTTAGTTTTTTACTTATATAATTTACAGTAGCCATTTAAAATAACACTGGTTGTATCAGATAGAAACATAATTAATAAATAAAACATGTTTTTAAGCTCTATTTCGACAGTTGAATAATAAGAAGATCAGGACCGGTTACAACAGTTCATAATTCTCGAGATAAGCGAAACCACCATTGGCTGTTGTATTACGAAATTGTGGAAATAGTGTTTTTCATTATATTTTATTTATTTAAATATTATATAATGACTTTTACCAGGAACAAAAAATATTATTGACTCTTTAGCTAAGCATTATTTCAAAAAACATTTTTCATGAAATTTATTGCTTTTATAATTATTATTTTAGTTACATTAAAATTATCAAACTGAGCTCTTAAACTATAAATATTCTATGTTTCCATAAACGTATTGGACATAATGTAAATGACTAATAAACCAATTATAGTAAGACAAATAAGCGGTCCATGAAAATTATGCACACATCATTTCAGGTTTACAAGGAAGTAATTCAGCTGATTGAAATAATGTTTTCTAATGCTTCACTTGGCTTTGTTTTACTATTTAACTATTCGATGCATATATGAAAGTACTGTTGACTTAAACGACAATGCAATATCGACATCAAAGCATACATACAAACCCATTCAAATGATAGTGATGGCATTAGCACAACAATAATTAACATTTAAATATCAACTGTTTTATACCGAGCAAGTAAAAAATTATTGATTATCTTTCCAAATTATCATAATAATATTGAACAATAAAAAATATCTGTGTAACAGATATTATTATAGACTTAATATTTAAAAAAAAATCATTGAAAACTCATAATATACGAAATACGTTATACGAAAACTGTTTCGGGCTTCCAAATTAATTGAATTTAAAATATGCAACTTACTAATAAGTTTATTTTTATAATTTTCTTTCTTGGATGCACTCAATCACAAAAATATATATGTTTTTCATTAAAATATATATTTTAAATTTGATGATTTTTTACAGTCCAAACGTAAAAAATATGGATTTGAATATATTTTATCACTGATAACTCAAATTTTACCTACGAAGGTATGAAGAATGGATTTAATAAGTAATTTGCATTTTCCATCTATGATATGAACTAAGTTATTAACCGAAATACTATATATTGTATTAATGGATTTCAGTAAAAGACTCTTCCTACGCTTATAAATATTTTAGGTATGAATTAATTTTACATGGTAGAAATTACTGTGATATTTAAAAAATATATGTTTTCTGTAACTGCTTGCTACGACGACGTTAGTAATGGACGATTCAATGATAATAGTTTCAAGGCGGTCGTAAATTCACTTTTTATTTATTAACCTTATATAAATAAATATGTTTTATAGTTAATTAAATAAAGAATCAGTAACCATAATTTTTCCGTGAACTTTTCACATAAACCTTAACATGATGTGCTTCCTCAACCAATAAAAACCTTATAACTATTATATATTTGAAATACTATTTTAAGCAAAGTTGTAATTTCTTAGCTAGTATTTGAAATATTTTGATGCAAATATAGTTTATTTACGGCAATATTTACTTAAATATTTTAAACAAAGAACAAACATTTATTGCATAAATGCGTTTCTCAGAACTACTACGGTAGAAATAACACGGCAAAATCAGGACTAGTACCTAGGAAAATAAGGAAAAGATGAAACTTCTGTATCAAAAAATCTTTAAATCGATTGTGAAAACCATCTGTACTTGGATTCAAGCCCGTGAAAGCAAACCATCATATAAGCTAACAAAATTTACCACTGTTCATAGAATACTTAATACTAGAATATTAAACACTTTAAACCTTATTTTACGGTAAATTTCGTTACCAAGATCCTGGTAAAAATCAGTCATAAAAATATTATGATATCATTAGCAACAACTGTTAATATTTTTGGAAAACAGCAAATAAAAACTAAACAAATATTTATAGTACATGGAAGGTTCATTGGTTGAAGAACTCATTGCATTCGATCTAATTTTTAATTAATTTCATTGTTTGAAATTTTTTCTTACATTTAAGTCATTATCGTTATTATTTTTTTTCTTTAAAACGCGTGCGATAAATTTTCTTAAATCATTTTTATTTTTTAAATCATTGGAATATTTGATAGGTTACCTAGTATATAACTATATATATATATATATATATATATAGTATATAAGTGAAATGTATCAAGTAAATTACAATACCTCATTTCTTTTGTGAACATATAAACAATCGTATTTTAAGTAAACAAAGAATAAGTTATTACAATTAAATACAGTTAAGGAATGATGAAACTTTAGTTATAGTATTCTTAAGTATTTTATTTGATTGAAAAAGATAAATATAAATCTCTGAAGTTCGTCGCAATCGATGCCTGTAATATATTTCAATTATTAGAATGATTGTGATTATGTTCAATTACTCGAGTTTATGGACAGTTTCACAATTTGGTAAAACATAATTTTTCTCAATCTTTGGACTATGCCAAAATAGTATAGGTATATACAGAGGTGCTCATGATTATACGCATCGTTGTAAGTGAGGTTGAATCACTTAGCGACAAAGACATTGGGAAGGGGTTTACAATGCAAACAAATTCGTCCCATATAAATATGCCAGGAATCTTCTTACGTTCATGTTGTCATCAAAGTGCAAGTCAAGACATTGACAAGCTTGTTGGAATACTGTGATCTTTTAAAGATAATCAATCATCTTCAATTATGTGGCAATCAGGATTTTTAATTGTGTGCTTGCACCTTGCATTATGCAACTCAGCACCTCAGGGAGCATCTCCGGCTATTGCACCAGCAGGAGAGGGCCCGACTCCGATCCCAATTATTTCACAGGCTGAAGAATTTGAACCAAACGGCGCCTACAAATTCAGGTAAGCTTTTTAATATTAATATTTTCAATAAATATCATTTTTTCTCGGTAATCGTGTGTGATAAAAAATTAACGAGTTAAATTTTTATCACACACGATTTAAATTTTGCGGTCTGTAAATTCCGATAGTAAAAGAATATATTTTCTTGTTATTTTATAACACCAGGTTAATTGTTTTCTCTTAGTAAAACCGCAAATTAATTTAGGAATTCTTCAGTTATGCTAGCTGATAATTGTATTTCTTTTTTATTGCATACTTCGGTTAGACGCCTATCTTTAAACTTTAATATTTTTATTACAATAAAAAAAGTTTTTTACTATAAATGAAATATATTTATTATTATAAACTATTTTTTTCAAGAAAGAAAAAGGATTTCTTGAAAAATACTTGAATATTTTTAAAAACAAACATTACTATAAAACCTATCCAATTTATGGATAACTTTGCATTAGATCACAATTTTTATTGCGTAACACCGTATTCTTTGTTTCATACTTTTTAAAAATATATGATAAATATTTTACAGTTTTGAAGCTGGAAATGGGATAAAAGTAGAAGAGGAAAGCTTTTCCAAAACTATTCCATTTAGACGAACTGCCGAAAATGCTGAACTTAAGGACGCTCCAGCAGAGGAGGAAGTTCACGTCCAAAAAGGATCATATTCCTACATTGCCCCCGATGGTACCACTATCACCCTAAGGTTAGAAAAATTACTGCACTATTTTTCTATCAAAATTAACTACATATTTATGACTTTCCTTAGCAGATGAATAATAGCGTTCTCTATACCTATTTCAATAATGACAGTCAAATGCTAAAATATTTATAACGATTATTCAATTAAATGCTCTTACATCATATTAAAAATAAAAGATTATTTCTGTTTTCTGATTTTGTTAACCATAACATTTGTGCAGGACTTAGTAAAATGTACCGAAAAACATTCAAACATATGTATATTACAATATATTACAAATGTATTACGAATTATTTCAATGCTGTAACTTTTTAATCTGAAGCATACTCTCTGCCATTTTATTTATAATACTAAAATCATAACACCGCCCAATTTAACGAGTTTCACTAAATTAGTATAATCATTCTACAGCTATTACAAGAATATTATTACCGCAGGACAAAACAGTACATCATAAGACAAACCGTATAATAAATATTAATAAATTTTAATTTTCAGATACATTGCTGACGAAAACGGATTCCAGCCTACTGGTGACCATTTGCCCACATCTCCACCCTTCCCACAAGGCATCGCCCCAGCCGTCGCAGCCGCTAGTCCAGATGTAGAAACAGTACCACAAGCATCATCCCCAGCTGTTGTGTCAGCAGAAAAACCAGTCGAGGTAGCACCCCAAGAAGCCAGCGTTATCCCGAACGTTGATATCGAAAAAGTTTGATTAATTAATCTCCATTCTAATACAGTCCATCGTTGTTTAAATAATTTTACAATTTGAAATTTTTACTCAAATATTGACTGTATTGACCTTGTACACTGCCTACTTTAATGATCCTTCATTTTATATTAGTTAATTTTGCTGATACTTCTGTAATAATTACAAATGTTCAGCATTTTATTTTTGTAATGCAAATAATATATATATATATATGTTTCTAGTATTTATGTTTTTTTGACTTTTATCAATGTTTTGTAAAAATATGTATTGTATAATATTATATTTGTATGGAATTCGAAGTCATTAATAAATATGCTTTAATTACGTTAAACCTCTTTTATAAATTTTCCCTTGGGCAAATGGAATTTTGAAATCTTACCGATCTTTTTGTTTAACTCATTCAGTTACCGATCATATTAAAAACAATAATTTAATTGTAGAAAACCATAATCGAAAACTGAAAAAATAAGATATTTTATTAATTTCTCAAATGGTCAATGCGTAAACATATATGCTTTTTTGAACTTACAGTTATTTTCCAGTTTTACATAGATTTACACACTTAAACCAATCAAAACAACAAATTTTTTAGCTATCAAATTAAAGTCTATGCGTTTATCTATGAAAACGACTCAAGCTTAATTGGTACGTTCTTTATGCAGCAATATTCAAATGTAGAATTTCAGCTGACGTTGATTCAATGTGAAAAACTGGACAGCAAACTATAACGATAAAATTAAAACAAAAAACAATTAAAAGTTATCAAAGCTCACAAAAAAAATCTCATTATTTACAATTACCATTTAGAGAAATCTCCACTCTTACTCTTCAATGTAGAGATTTTCATGAAAATCAGAATTGCACTATTTCTCGTTTCACAATTGATAGAATTTTCAACCGAAAATAATGGAATATAATATTAAAATTTGTGTAAATAAATTTAAAAAATATGAACATGTTTTTATTCTCAATGTTAAAATGAATAATTATAATAGAAATTTAAAATGAATGAAAGCAAGCAATACAATTGTGTTATTTATGCTTTTTGTTTTTAACCATTTTGAAATTCACATTTCGTTTGAATAGATTAGTGGTATTTTTTTAAATAAATAATAATGACGCATAGACAAAATTAAACTGTTTATAATTCCAAACATATCTCTCTTGCATCCTTTTCCTTGATGAGTTTTATCACTATTTTTTAAAGAAATGAGGTCCAGTAAACGTCAGTATTTTTGACGATTTGAATCATTCGCTTTGGACAGTTTAAAGACTACGCCTCGCTAACAGTTTTTTTTTTGCTGCGCAGCTATCATGTAAATCTTGTTTGAATTATTTTCATCGATAAAGAGACAACTGTTTTATTGATTTAAATTTTTTGAACAACAACAACTTTCAAGAATAACTAGTTGTTATTGACAACAATGTTTGTCGTTAAATTTCTGAAAATGTACAGTTTTTTATAAAATTATTAACATTTCATTCAAACTATTAAGTTTCAAAACATTCATATAATTTGTAAAATATAATAGTTACCATTGGACATGCCTTCACATCACGTAAGTTTAAAAAATCATCGTCGCACTGTCATTATAGCTAATCTTAATTGATTTTTATCAACCTTAAAATTCTGCTATTATAATCAAAATATCTGTCAAAGCAAATCGTTCTCATTGAATATTTTTTCGAATCATACTTTCATATCATATTTTTCTAAAGCATTTCTGGTCATAATTGCTAGTTTGTAAATTCCCCACCAACTTTGCACCATTTTTAAATTCAAAAAAAATGTAATAGTCTAAAAATTGTTACTAGGCCCGAAGCGGAAAACTTTGATTCGTATAGTGAAAAGTTTTATTATATTATTTTTTAAATCCATTAATGGTTTTTTATTCAAAGACTATGTGTCTTATTATGTCTATGATCTCTTATTTTTTTCTATCTAACCCTAAATAAATCATATAGCAAGAAAGATCAAATAGCTTCAATTTTTGCTTATCTTTAATCTACCCAAAAAAGAGATTTTAATCCAGTAAGTGAAAATAAATTTATCTACTATTGATAAATGCACCACATTGGGAGTAGATAGCATTACAATAAAGTTATTTGTTTTGAATGCAGTTCAATCTAACTAGACTTAAACTTGTTGCCTTACAATTTCTTCACTACAAATAATGAATTACATCTCTACCTGTTCTATTCAAATCATATTAAAATAGTTTTTCTACGTACATGTATGTTATTATATTATTGCTTAAGAAGAACAAGTGAGCACTATTTTATAAAACCGCATTAGTAAATAAAGCCCGGGAATATTTCGAAATCATTTATTGATGCATCTTCAGTTGCACTATCCATTCTCTACAACAATTACGGTGATATTGCATACGGTTAATCTGAATAGTTTTCATAATCGTGTACATAATTTGTTTTTTCTTTCAAAGTGTAGAACCAGTCTGCCAATGCGGATGCCAATGGTAAGAGCATTAACAATGTTCAACAGTATTGCTTCGGATGTTGACATATTTCATGTGGACGAAAGTGAGCTCAGACGAATGCTATTTTTTCAGTTAAAGTAGAAATTTCATGAGCCTACTTGGTTGACTTTCTTTTTTTTTGCAATCCTTATTGATTGTTTTACTGTGTATTTGTTGAATTTTTATATTCTTATATATAAATATGTTAATATGTTACGATGCAAAAGCATTGAATTCATAATTTGTAAGTTTTGTACCGTGTAGTTGTAATAAATAAATAAATCTATATATAAATAAATCTATATAAGTTATTTAGCCTCCATAGCCCAAATACTAAGTCGATCAACTATACTACAAGTGTTCGTGAACATTAAAGTTATTCCGTAATAATAATCCACAAAATATAAAAGCTTCCAATTAAACATTTGTTCATAAATGATGGCATTTATTGTAGTAGTTGAATTTATATATTCGATATCATAAAAACGTTGATTATTAGGTGTAAATAAATGTTCAAATCATTTATATACAACGAATTAATTCCCATGTGATGTATACTGAATTTTTTCTATGCCATCAAAGCAATTTATTTAATTATTTTTGTTTTCAATTTATTTAGTTTTTTGTAATGTGAGTGTTTTCTGCTATTTGGGTTTTTTTTCATTATATAAAGCTCACATTTTTTATGATCTACATATGAAATCGGTTATGTTTTATATGTAAATAAGAGTCGTATTAATATTAAAGTTTAAAAAAAAGGCAAACAAGAAATGTCTCAAAAGCAATTATTGAAAACAATCACAATTTATATGTTAACAATAACTTTATAATACTGAATAGAATGGGCGATAAAAAATCATCATGAATTGCTTACAGTGTTTAGACTCTGATAAATTCATTAACAGTAATTAGTGATAATAAAATATAAATAAAATAAATGGATCTTTATTATACAAACCCTTATTAATCTTAAATCGAACTTAATGTACTAGTGATTAATTCTATAACGTCAAGTGTCGATATTTCTCATGTTTACTATATATATCTCACATCCTACACACGTCCAGTAAAATAAATTATCCTAACCCATTCTCAACTTTTAAGAATTATAATAACTGTGCATACAATAAATGAATAATACAACGATACAGCTGGTCAGAAGATGCAAAATATATTTCAATGTAATAACACGCCAAGTGGAACAAAAAACAAATCAATTTTATTTTTTGATTCAATTGGCATTCACTTGGTAGAACTCCATCATAATACAGTGAAAAAATAGCAATATATTTTATTCCTACAATTTTTTTAAAGATATAGTTGATAGCTATTTCGGCTCACGTCATGGTTAGAACTACTAGTACTAGTGTGAATTTAATTTTTGCATAAAAAGTGAACTTCCACAAAGTTTTTATCTTTACATATACATTCATCCTTATATTGTGATTCATTACTATAACAAAACAAAGTCAAATAAATGAAATTTGGTTTTCACAGTAAGCGAAAATATATGCGAGTTATAATATTCATATATTTTTAATACCAAATTCATCTGCATACAATAATATGAGGAAATAATCTAATAAAAATTAGAGATTTTATGAAATGTAACGATATTATAACAAGAAAGGCATCACATGGAAGACATGAAGTAGCACATGATTTTTCTAAAAAAATATATGTAAAAAAACATTTCATAGCTATGTTCTAAAATTGCAAATTTTTCATTTGTTTTTCAATCGATTAACGACTTTTGGTTCAAATGTTGATCTTAACACGAACTATAGTTCTGATGTAAGCGTGAGCTGAAAAAGCTATCAACTATAAATATTACAAATTTTGTAGAACTAAAATGCATTGCTATTTTTTCACCGTGTTATAATGAAGTTCTACCAATTAAATTCCAATTCAGTCAATAAGGTTGATCTTAGTAATATCTAGATTTTATCAGCTGAAGACTTGTCGTATCATTCTGACTATATTTAATTAACAATAAAGACTTAAGGTAACTAGACTAGACTTAGACTAACTTAGACTAGAAGGTAAGGTGATTCATTAGAAAACCACGTGATCTATAATACATCAGAATCGGATATGCTAAAAAACACAATTTATTTTAATATCAAACAATTTAATCATTCGATCATAATAAAAATTGCATGTCATCTTTATAAATTGTTATATCCGTCGTCTTAGCTCGTGTTTTCAAAACTTAGGGCCGCAGGTTTTCTGAGAAGGCCGCAATAATTTTTATTTTCAACATGATATTTTATTTAGGGGGCCGTAAAATCATTTTTTTAGGTTGAGGTGAGGAACCGTGGGATGAAAAAGTTTGAGAATCACTGGGCTAAACTAATTAATGTTTATATATATTTTTAGACGACAAATTTTAATTGCAAATTGAAAACTTTCATTAAAAGTGTGTTATTATATTGAAATTGATGAGTCACATATCAATATTAAATCATTGTTTTTATCAATTAAAATAGTTTTAATTTGTTATCAATGTATGATTTTAGGACAAAACCGTACAAATAAGGCGCAGAAGACCAAATCGGATATAGAAAAGTATTCACATTAAAAATACAATCAATATTTTCAATTTAAAAATGTTTTTTTCAGTAGTTAATCGTTTTACGCCTGCATACTCGAGATACATAATTTCAACCTGCATAATTTCGCTGAAAATATATTCCAAAAACGAAAACAAAATTTGAACATCGACTAACGTTATGAACGCTTATTTCACCACTTGGTCCAGTGGAATTGTATACAAGAATTTATATTTGTAAAATACTGTGCGAAAAGCGAAATATAAATTTGATTTTTCTATAGTCAGAGAGAACGGAAAAGTTTGATTTAACATGACTTACGACAGTTTTTATGACTTTGAAGGTGTTAACTGTCACTTCTTGATGGAAAGGCATGATATTTTAAATAATAAAAACAGTATTCGCGAGATCAGTTGATAATGCTCGCGATGAGCGAAACCGGTCCTGATCAAAAAATATATTGTGGAAATAAGTACTAAAAAATGTGTTTTTATTATTTAAAACAGTTTTTAAAAAAGTTTACCGGTAAATACATACCCAAATGGTAACAGATGAACAAGAATATATTCTTACTTTTGCTTTGGCTTTTTCCTTGCGTAAAAACTGTTCATTAAACAGTCCTCTGAATTATAAATGTATCACTTATCACCATCTTCTAATTTTTTTTTATAAAAATTGTCATAACCGCCACACTGTAGAAACTTCATTGCATTGTAAGTTAACATTTCATAAGTCGTACACTTATATCTAAATATTTTTTGAATCTTGTAAAAAATAATATTTTAAATGTGAACATTTTTTTTGATACTCAGTTTTATCCAAATAGGGTTTTAAATTGTATGGTTTGGACCATATGCCGTTCAATCCGAGTACAGTTTTGACTTTGTGCGGTCTCATCCTATCCTGTTTTATCTTCATGCTATTATAATATACGCTTTTATGCTACACGGCTTTGTCTTTATTGATTTGTAAATTTTCTATTGTATAAAGACGTTAAATTTTTTACTTGGAGTACAAAACACATTTAAAATATATATATATATGAACTAAAACACATATTTTTTATTTTTCAAACACACTTGCGTGTATAATAAACAATTAACCGTGCAATAAATACATCTAGGGAACAATAGTTTTAATATATTATATTTATTGTGTAATGATTTCGTCTCCATCATAAATTAGCCATTAAAATACTTCTATTGTCATTCTTTGTATAAACGTGTGGGGAGTCGATAAATATTGAGTAGCTAGAACTTATTATTCTGCTGTTAAAATGTCTAAAATTATATTATCTTGCAAAATTGAAAACTGTCATGCTAGTATTGCGAGATTTAAAAACAAATTCCACAATATTTTTAAGTTAATACTGTCCAGACTTCTCTCAATAATAATTATTTTTACCTTAAAACCCAAACAAAGAAAGATAAAACGCCTATCTATTGATCACCAAGAATTCAATCAAATGATTCATATTTGTTTATCTTACGAATTTAGTACATCAGTGAATATATGAATTCTAAATTTAATAACAAAATTTGTATGGAAACTTTTTCAATAAATAAGACATTTCATAAAAAAAAAACACAAATTTCACGTCGAAAAGCGTAATCTCTGCCATATTTAAGGAATAAAAGTTTTGCAACATACCGGTGAATTTTTAATTTTTGATTGATTTGACATTTTTCGCATATGAAAATTATACAAGAATTTCTATATCGATATGTATTGTGCCATGAGATTTTTTTTATATCGAATCATTTGTGTTGAAATGACATCGATTTAATAAAATTCTTTCAGAATTACAACAACTGTTTCTTACGGAAAAATATTATAGTGCCATTGACGTATACTTATAAAAAGACTTTAACGTTATAATAATTATGAAACCTGGATCAATTTCGTTGCTAATAAGATTATATAGCAATAATATACTCGTTCTGAAGACGAATTTCTATCAATAATGGCATAAATATTAATAATTATGTTGAAAATTTTTATTGAAACAATCATTTTTTACAAGCCAACAGTAATCATTTTAGGCAAACAATTTATTTCCTTAACAAGAATTAATTTTCAAACAAGTTGATTAAAATCCACTTCTACAATATTTCAGAGTGAAGAAAGTTTTAATGGTTACAACCCTAACTACTATCAGTCATATTATAAATTGATAAAGATGCGTACAGATTATTTATAAATATTGCACGGTTTCGTTAAGCAAGGGGCTTTGACAGGCTTAATTTTTGCGTATATACATTTCGGGTAGTTGATCTTAAATGGCAGCCATCCAGAGTTTTTTTTTTTGAAAAATAACAACGATAGAATTTATTTGAGTAAGGTTGCTGATAATTTCTTGATACACATATCGAAAGACGAACAGGAATAAAAAAAATAATGATTTTGTGACACCTTGGTTGTCAAACAAAACATTTTTATAGTTACGTATAGAAAGAACGTTGTATTAGTACATTTTTAAATATAATTTTATAGGAGGAACAAAACTGTTGAGCACGTTGTGTACTAACAATTGTTCAGAAAGATTGTTTTATATAAATATATAAAATACTCAAGCGTTAATCAAAACTTATTAATATCATATAACAAACAAATTTACTAAATCACAAATCGTTTTATATGTTATTGTTTAATGATAGCAGACATATAACACTCAATTAAACTTGCTTAACTTCCTCTAAATTTAGATATGAATTACCAAAACCAAAAATAATTCGTTGTATTTTTTTCAAGTAAAAACGAAACTAATTTAAATTCTTCTCAGTCACGCGAACGTCATTAAAAAATAAAAATGTATCTAGACTTAATAACTACTTTAAATTGTTTACCGCCAGAACTTACACTTCAAGTTATTTTTATAGAACGTCTTCCATTTCAATACAAGGTCATTCCCAAAAAACCTGATACCCTTCTCTGAATATGCATTTAAAACCTGACTTGAATTATTCAAAACAAATGTTTGGCTTTTTGCGAGTACAGGTATAGCGCCATTTATATACCACACTTATTAATACATGTTAAATAATCTATTTAAATGATTTAATTGCATATTCAAAACACGATGAGTCAGCTCATTCATAATAAATATTTGAAATCTATTATGAGGACCATGAAAGTAACGTTACTATTTTTTTTATTTTCGCTTTCAAATTACAATCTAAATCAACATCATCATATTAAGATATTCAATCATATCTATATGCAATACCTACCTAAATTTATATGACTATTTTTTGTGACATTTACACACATAATTCCAAAAGAACTTATGATAATTATATTTATATTATAGTAGGTATTAAAGATGTATTTTAAAGAAAATGGGATATAATTTAGTTGTGGAAACTCTATAAAATCAATAATTTCAAATGGTCTTGTATGGTTATCGTTTTGCCTACATGGTATCAAATGCGAAAAATGTGTGTTACTAAGAGATGTATTTTTAATTTATAATAATTTTGTAATTTCTTATCAGAAACATAGTTTAGAATATGTTGGAATTTTTCAGCCACTAATACGAATTTGTAAAACTGGTTATGATGAAGCTTTAACCTATTAACAATGGTTAAAACAATTTTTATTTTAGATCGCGTTTTTATAATTAATAATGAGTACTTCTAAGATATTATTTAAATAAAGATACCGCATATCCATTACAGTACTGCAGATTCCAAAATAATATTGTTTGATATTTTTGTCGCCTCGAAAACTTCGCTTAAAATATGGAAAAAATATTAATTTTGTAATTTTACGTCTTTAAGTGCAATCGAAAATATCCATGAGATATATAGTAATAAGTCATATCTTGATTTCTTTTTCTTAAGTAATTGTGGGTATAACATAATATATTGAATGGCATATTTATCAGTTCATAGAATACTGATTTTTCATAAAAAATATTCATGAATTAACTACAAATTACTAAAATACTTTGAAAAAGAAACAAGACCCAGTCACAACTACGATATTGGTATTGTTGTAAGAAACGTTTTATAGATTCGTTACATTTTATATAACACAATTCTTGACTAGCACAAGATCCGAAAAATATTTTTTAAAAACCAATTTCGATAAACAATACTCAATAAACTGAGGTGAAAATGATTATTAAAAGATCTTCCACTTAATTATATAATCTTATAATTTATTCAGACCATTTTTTTCTACCTCACATCCAAAATGATTCAATAATTGTTACAAAACAATCAAAAGGTTCAACAGCATCTTTATACTTAGTTCCTTCTTCGTTTGAGTTGATGAAAAGGAAATTACTATCACCTTCTATGATGCTTTTCTGGTTTAAAAGATCGTAAGCGACGTATGTAACAAAATACGAACGAGACATTCCAATACCGAGCCGCCCACCGGCTGAAGCGTGCTCATGTTAAAAGTAGACTTGGGCAGGGGTGAGGTATATAAACACGATTGTCTATAGTCGAAGAAAGCATTACACATTTGCTTTTTACACAGTAAATAGGTGACTCCATTGGCACGTGGCAAAAAACGGGTAGTGAAATTAAAAGAAAGGACATTTAATCAACATGAAGTTTTTGGTGAGTGTTTATTTTTTAAATTAACGCCATGAAAAATATAAATAAAATTCAAATATTGACTGTTTAGTGATTAAAAACAGAAAATGTTTGACAACATTTAAGTCAATATTGAGATGGATTTTGCAATAAAATAGATTACGATTTATTAAATTTATTTTATTCATTTAATAAATCTATTATTTCTTTAATTATGACTCTCCAAACTAACTCTTTTAGAAAAGTTTGTACTATTTAAATGTTTAATACTTTTTTGATCGATTATTAAAAATTATCAAAAAGAAAAGTGAATAATATGTTTCTTTCATATTTTCATATTATTTTATATTACACCACTTCGAAAAAAAAAGCTTTTTGTTCAATGTTTGTTAAATATATATCTTCTGATACGATACAATTATTTTTAGAATTTCACTCGTTTTTTTGTAGTAGTTGTAGTGTTACTAACGTAGTACAACACTTTTTCTGTCTTTGCTTATAATATTACCATATATATATTATTAGAGTTTTTTTATTTTATAAATAATAAAATCAAAGCAATATCAAAACACGTGTTCTCGATCAAACTATTTAAGTCTCTTCACTAAATAAACTATAAGCACAGACATTCAGTTTTTTGGTGGTAAAGAAAATCTGATTATTATTATTGTAGATTATTAAAATAACGGCAATTCCATAGGAAAATAAAATTATCAAAGCATTAACTCTATGAAACGATTTTGGGCGGGAAATTTTTGTTTTTTATGAGTATTCATAATGATAAAGATCTTGGAGAATTTCTAGTAAATCAAATTAATAATGAATCAGTGTTAAATGAATTGGTGATCACCGGTCAAAGTTATTGCACCATTTAAATTTCCAGTCTAAAACCGGCTGCTCATCCAATCTATCTGAACCATATCGAGTTCAATAAAACTGGTTCAAGCCGTACCGCACGCTAACCAAACCATCTTTCATTATTTGACCTCGCTCAAAGATCAAACGTAAGCGTACTAGTTATTTGCTCGAGCAAAGATTAAACTTTTTATTTCAAACTTTAAACTCGATCGTGTATACGTCAAATGTTTATTTGAATATATATTTTACAGAATAGTTAAGCGTTGTTTTTCTCCTACATTTGTTTAAAAAAAAATACAGTGAATTTGCACTTCCATTTAAAAAAGAATTTGAATAAATTTGATTTCATTTATTATGAACTCATCATTATCGATTTTTATGGTTTACATAATAGGTTATGATAAAATATGCATCGGCAATTTGTCACGAATTACTCTTTTAAAAATAGTTTCACTTATTTTAATTCAACGACTTTCATTCGGAAAGGCAACAATTAACCTCTTTAGGATGAATGCATAGAAATGTCAATCAAATTATACGATATCATTATTTTAATTTAAAAAAATTAATCATTTTTTTTTCACAGTATTATTATGACAGCCTTTTAATTTAATTCATATTTCAAGATTAAAATCATTTTTTTATTGATGAACAGAAAAGTTATTTTTATTTCAATATTTCATTCGATCATTTGCTTTTTGAACCTGAAATGAATATACAGTATTCATGTCTGATTAGCTTCAGAATAACTAAAAGTCTCGAAATTATTTTCTGAATTGCTTTCATTATTTTTTGCAATATTGGCTTACAAGACGTTGATGTTAAATATTTTGGAAAATTTTGTAAAGTTTTCCATCGGAACACATTAAAAATAAAACAAATTTATGTCGTTAATAAAATAAAAAATAATGTGTCAGTCTGATAGTAGCATCAGGGCCACACCTCCTTGCATGTGCGCACGGCCCTGTCGGCCCGGGGGCAACTTTCGTTTTCATCCGCGTTCGAGATTCGGCGTCGTTAAGTATTGCAAAGCGAGTGTTGTTATGTTATTTACGGTAAATTACTTCATCGTGAAATCTTCTTATTACTACATCTTACTTCATCTGCGCTCATCATTTTATGCAGCCGGTGTTTACTGATGTCCAAGTTGGGCAATCATGATTGACAGTAATGTTAATAAATATATTATTATTAGTTTGTAGAGCACATAAATCCTTTGCTATTGGCAATCATTTCTAACATTTTTTTTTGTTTTTTCCTCTTTTCAATCAACTAAACATTATATTCAGATGTTTGGAGATAGAAGAAGTGATAACATTCATTTTCCTTTTAGCGGTAATGATAAAATAATAATCATTTAAAATTGAATCATTTATATCTGAACGATGAAAGTAAAATTATAAGTAAACATCTTTGTTATATATTATAATATTTTAAGTTTTTCATTACAATTCTCTTTGTATTTAAAGAAAAATAAAGTTTTTTCGTTTAATTTTCAGATTTTTATAACGGTAGTTTTAGCAGTTGCTTGCGCTCTTCCGCAAAGAAGAGTAGCACAAAAACAGCAACAGGTATTGCCACCAAAACAGTTCGAGCAACAAGGCAGATCTTACGAACAGACACTACCTGCAGAACAAGACTTCAGAGAACCAATCCAGGTTGCTGACTTCAAGCCTGTCCAACAGGAGTACAGGCCACAGGCCGAGTACAAGGAGTACAAACCTCAACCACAACAAGCAGCTCAAGAGTACAAAACGAGAAACCCATTAGAAACTACAACATGGATTCCAATCATCAAATTCGCCAAAGAACAAGAAACTGACGGCAGTTACAAAACATCGTAAGTCGACGTTTTGCATTCATTATCCGTTTAAAGAAGTAATAAATTGCTGTTTTGATAAGATGTATAATTTGTAATTAGGATTTAACCTTTTAACATATTTCCGAGGAGTTTTTTGTGCGCATTTTTTTTTATATTTAAAAAAACCGCACAAAATTTTAAGTATTTAAAGTTGTAGCATCGAAGCAGTGCTTATTTAAACACTGTTACTATGCTTTAATATTATTGCAAAGAAAAGAAAACAAAACCTTCTAATTACTGCTTAGTCTGTAGATTGTAAAGAGATTTTAAATTCAATAACTTTCGTTTTATCAATCTATTCAATATCATCTTTTTGATTGAGTAATTTACAATACCATAGCGTCGATTTTAATGTACCATGGTTGTTTGTATAAGTTTACTTATGGTTATATTAGAACAATTGTGCTTAACTTAATTATTTTACTTCATAATGATTGTAAAATATTTTGTTTGTGTAAAAAATATTGAAAGAAAGTAATAATTTTCAATCGACATCCGTATACCAGCGCAATATATTGTTATCAAATGAAAATAATTACATTTATCACAATATTTAGCATACCCACCGTACAATAAGAAACGTATGATGTCATCTGTTTTCTCTTTTACGTAATTCACATACGACATTTCGAAGATGAAGAAGAGAGTATTGACATTATGCCACTTAATATTCACATGACATCGTTTCATTATCGATAGACTTCAGATATTCTGTGTAATGTCAAGGATATTAATATTTCAAATAATTAAAATTCTCAGTATTACAATTTAAGGATTCCTATTAGAAATTCCATCGCCTTTGGAATTTTTATTGCATAACTTTTGATGATTTATTATGTGGCGAGCTCATAAAAATGTTGTTTGCATGGATCGATTAACGTTTGCAATATATTGACTAAGTTATTACGATACATTTTCTAATGGATAAATCTTTTTTATTCGTAAAACTTAATGTGTTAAACATATTCATTGGAAATTACTTATTTCAAAATTCATTTAAGAAAAAAATCGTATTGCTAAGAATGAATAAATATTGCTTTATATGTAGTTATAAGCTAATACGAACACTTAACGGTCCGCACATTTTCGCTAAATCACTACACCGAAAAAGTTTTTCCCTATTTTGATTTTAGACCTCGTGTATATTCTTCATCCATCTATTGATAAATTTTGAAGATTTTGAATTAAGAATGAATTAATTAATTATTAATTAATTTTTGGTAGTATAGCTGTGCGTATCCGAAGATGCCACATTGTGCGTTCCCGGATCGTAACAATTGTCTCAAAAATGACGCCAATGTGGCGTGCGCGGACAGTAAAGCGTTAATATAAATACATTCTAATTTTTATTTTTTAAGATTTTACCAAAGAAGGTATTAATTATAACATGACAATTTCTATTTCTAGATACGAAACTGGAAACAACATCATTGCTGAAGAGACCGGTTTCTTAAAAAGCGTCGGTGAAGATGCCAGAGAAACTCTCGTCCAGCATGGATCTTACACCTACACTTCTCCCGATGGCCAGCTCATCACCGTTGAATACACCGCTGATGAATTCGGATTCAGAGCAACCGGAGACCATATCCCAACACCTCCACCAGTATCAGCTGAGATACAAAAGGGACTAGATCTCATCTACGCTGGAATCAAAGCCAACCAGGTAAATTTTTAAAAATATATATAATAATTGTACCAATAATCCAATCTGAATAAATGTATTAGCAAATATCGGAACACTATAATTTTATTCAACATATATTGTAAGAGTACATTCTAATATAGAAAAAAAAATATTAAAAAAAATATATAAATTTGTATTTAATATATAAGCAGGTTACTGCATGATAAGTAAAATAGTAAAGCCTCAAGCCTTGGTAAAATAATGGTGCATTACGAATACAAAATAATACATATGCAACTGCGAATTCTTAAATCAAATCACTAATTTTTTCACAAATTTTCTTGTACTAAAATTATGCAATACCTAGTGGTAACTTATTTTAAATCATTATTTGCATACCAACCTAACATATACTAAATAGTGAAACGGATTTTCATTGACAATATTTAAATGTTGTACTTTTTTCGTGCATTTTAAATTAGTATTTTAACAGACGCCCAATATTTTAATGACTGAAACTCCATCTGATCATTACGAATTATTAGTAAATAGAAAAATATGATGATTTATTCATATCACTTTGTTTTTAAAAGTTTGTTTTTGATTCAAAATAAATTTTCACTCAATCTTACTCTTGTAAAGTTTTCATATATTTAATGGGATAAATATTATGATTCCAGGAAAAACAAGCTCTCGAAGAGAAGGCGAACCCTGAAGCATACGCAAAGAAGCAAGCAGACAGAGCTGCTCTTGATTACTCCGGCCAGTATTACCAACAATAGACACTACGCATTTACAAATAAATTCTTCGGAGCCAATTGACTGCCATTTTTAACTATTAGTAATTCAATTTGCATAAAAATTTTATGTGTCCCTTGGTTTACCTATGATTAATTACTGAACTCCTGAACGAATATATAGAAACTTCGTCAATGATTAAGAAATATGTCTTATCTTTCAAAATTCGATTTTAAATTTATTAAAAATCAACCAAATAATGGAAAATTTACGTGAAACAAAGTACACATAAAATTTTGGTTCTAAATTGTATATTGCTCTTAATTTCCTTAAAAGCTTTCATTTTTGATAGACTTTATTATTTAATATATACTTCTTCTTGTAAACAGCCTTGATTCCTGTATTTTATACATATATATATTTAAAAGATATTTGTTGATTATATTAATTAACTTATTCTTTCGTTATAAAAATATGTTCATGTATATCTATATATTATAAGTAATATTATATGTTTGCACCCTTTTAAATATGCACTTTCGTTTTCATATTATATGTATTTCTATTTTTTGTATGTATTGATCTTTAGCACCAATTGTATGTAATTTGTATTGATATGCACTTATGTCTTCTTTAAATTTCTTTCTATATGGTTATTTACATCTTTTTAGTTCACGATTTCTTTTTTCTATACTCTTAAGAGACACTTTCTATTAGTGTAACTAATGTATATATTATTCTTACATATAGTCTGTATGCGACAATGGCAATTGAGAAAGTTTTTCATGAATGTTAAAATGTTTTGAGTAAATCATTTTTCTGTATTATTTTTTTTTAAATGATTTTACTTGAATAAAAATACTTACTTTAAGAAAAAACGAAACAAAATGTGTTATTTTTTAACCTTCTATGTCTACATCTGTTTCCATGGATTTATTGCTGTATATACTCTCAAAATATTGAAATTATATCCAGGGTATATATTTTTAGTTTCTGTATGTCTAGCTTCACATTCACATATTTTGTCACTCACATCCCTGGTTTTTCCTGTCAACATCTTCATGCACTCGTGCTGCCGTGAATGACGAAACATGTCAATGTACATATTTATAACGATTCAAATTTTACAATGTATATAATACGATTGCTTTCTGATTGATAATTAGTTAGGTAGAATTTTAACATTGAAAAAGTCATCCTACGCTTTTTTTTCTAAGTATGATAAAAGAAGTACTTGATGAAGACTTTTCAAGCGAATTGAAGTAGTAAAATTTTAATTTTATTTCCAATAACAATATTTAACTAGGCAAATAATAAAAACTTGAGTCACCTTTAAAACATAAAACATATCTAATACAGCAAACTGTAAGTTGAAGGGAGAAAATTAAGTGAATTATTTATGAAAATTCGTCGTTAAGCTCTCAAAGATTATAAAAAAAATATAAAGTACTAAACTATCAGTAGTATTAACAACGATGATAAAAAACAAGATAATATTCATCATGCCCTACAAAATCACAACGATGGCACTTTTTATATATCAATTAATATTTATCTCTGATTAATATGATAATATTACAAAAGACTCTATATCAATCAATCTATCAAGACACTCTGGTTCATCAATTTAATATGAAATGGTTTTCTTCATACTAATTTCAGGTTTGGTAATATCGTATTTTTTATGAAATCATTAAATGAGAGTGCCGTGTGTACAATGACATCTATAAAACAAAAAAATATTCATATTTTTCAAAAATATCTGTGTGGTATATCAAATTTAGAAAACGAAACTGTCAGATCAAAAAATCTAATTTAAGCATGCCTTATAATATTACTTCACTAAATAGTCGCTCGGTTGCTTAATTCAAATCAAACTAATAAACCCTCACTTGTATATTAACAATATTTTGTATTTTATTAATGATTTGAGTATAGATGTCGCTTATTATAGAAGATTCAGTTTTTTAAAAAAATATCAAGAAAAATATAAAAATATGTTTTTAAAATTGACTCTCACTTTTAAAAAATATAATGTATCGAATAAATAGTATATGTTCCTTTATAAATAAAATACATAATATTAGGTAAGAGTAAATACTATATATCAAAAGATGGCTTACTAAATCTTACTTTAAGCATACATGTGTATTAAAGTTGTACCATTTTCAGAGCATCTTAAAAAAAAAATTTCTTACTCCCAGTATTATCAGCGATATATTTTCGATTGTTTATTCGTCTCTCTGTTTACATATATAAAATAAATTTTAATATTATCTGATTTTAACTTCAGCAAAATTTTTTTTGAAACGCAAGTGATGCTTAGCGACACCTAACAAATGAAAATAGCACTAACTAAAATGTTCCACATCGATAATTTACGATTTAAGATGTACGATAATCTCCAAGAAACACATTTTCAATCTAAAAATAATAAAATTTTTCCTGTATCCTTAAAAAAACATCATTCAATTACTTTTGATTTTATATTAAATATTCACAAATATAGGATGTGAAATTCAATCTTCAAAGTTTATAAAAAAATGTCCTTCAAAAACAAATGTAAAATATTGGAAAAATTCAATCAATGAAGTTTATATAAATCATGTCAATAAAAGAAAAGATAATAATTTCTGATTACTTTAACAGTCAAATACAATTTATCGCACCTGTCGAAATCGTGAATCGTAGAAATTAATGTCTATTTTTTCGTCAAAACTTATTAATCTGGTATTTTTTTTATTCAGTATTCTTTTATTTACTTTTATAAAACACTTTTTGTATAATATTTTGAAAGAAAAAATAATTATGAATTATTTTCGGGACTAAAATATTGTTAGTAAAATGCCTCTATTTTTAATGAATTTTATTTATCCAATGACAATAAAATTATTTGTTTGATATTAAAGAAACAGAACAATCATTAACTTCAAATAATCATTTTTAGAAATACGAACGTTTTTAAAAAGATGGTCGCGGCTTAAAAAATATATATATAAGGAAATACGTTCAAAAAAACGATATAACTACAATTGTTGTCTGTTTACATTAAATATTGAAAACTTTCTACTCATACTCAAAAGGACGATTACTGGAGGCGTGCTGACTGTACATAATCTTCGCCACACAGCGAATATCACTTGTTAATTTTTTTGTGAATAAAGCTCAATATGTATTTAATTGTATTATTTTCATAGGTTACTAATTTCTATACCATTTAAAATGATTTAATTTCTTACTTTATTACTATATTTAATAGTGTCCCATATTTAATTTACATGTAGTATATTAAAAAAAACTCTTCTCTGACTCCTTCATATTTTTATTCGCTCAAAAAGAAGTAATAAAATTAAGAAAAGTAAAACACTTGGATAAATATATTTTTTTAATTTAAATACAGATGGGGGATAAAGATTTACTTTAAATGCATGCCTTCATTACAAACATATGTGTATAGTCTTAAAAGTATTAATTTCATCAAAAGTTTTTACAATAACTGTTGGGTAGTCAGTCAGCTGCTCAACCTTTGTTTTTGGAATGGTGCTGGATAAAAGTAATGCGGTAGTACACGGTCGGTATAAAGCTAATCGCTCTCGCTACGCCTCGTTTTTAGAAGTAGACATTTGTGATACGACTTTTTCAGATATCACATACATAAATGACTTAAAGCACAAATTAAGATTTCAACGGAAAAATCATGTTTTTTAGCAATCCGTACCGCGTACAATGTACCAAACCGATATTTAAGAGAACGAATTATAGTGTTTAATGTATACTTCAGAATGAATTGACTAAGGTGTGACAATAAATTTATTTGCTTTATGACATTTAAATGTAGAAAAGAAACAATTGACTTTTAGAATCCAATCAAATAAGGTGGGTATTGTATTTTGCCATCTTCATTTCAAACGCGCTTAATGGCAAAGTCATGTCCTATAACATATAGTACAAAACTATCAAACTCCATTGGCACCCATAATAGCTATAGGCTTGGTGAAATATTTACAATTTTATTTCACAAGAAAATTAATTGTTGAATTGATGAAATGTTTTTCCAAATTTTTCAATTGACATTCAAAAATAAGCATCCAATTAATTTCGCATAAAATAAAAATACATATTGAATACATATTTTTATAATAACATTTAATGGTTAACAATAGTTGATGTAAATATTAATCGCTTTTAAACGCATCCGTGTTATGTGTCCGGGTCACAAGTAAATCATTTTATAACAAACCTTGAAAGTAGTGTGTTAAAAGGTTAAACCAATGCATATTGATTTCAATTCTGTTAGTGAATCTTTCCATAATAAATATTGAATAATTAAGGACATTACTATCAAAAACAATCAATGACAAGACTTGATGGATCATTTGAACGCTCTTCGATGTAAAAATATTTTTGCTTGATTATCATATAACATTTATAAGAATGATTAAATTAAGAAATTAAGTATTTTTGAAATGTATTGAACTTCCGGATACTCAAAATCTCTTTGTTGAAAATGAATATGTCAAAGCTTCAATTTGTAAAAATCACATTTTTAGTATTTATTTTCACAAAATATTTTAAAATCAGGACCGATTTCGCTCATAACGAATGTATTGTGGAAACAAGTACTAAAAAATGTGTTTTTATTATTTTTAATATCATGGCTTTCCATCAAAAAGTGAAAGTTAACACCTAAAAAGTGATTTTATTAGTATTTAATGGAACACAATTTTGGCTGTAAATATAATTGATGAACAAAAAAATCAGACCTATAAAATGATCAATTTTTAAGAACATCTATGATTCATAATGATGTTATCGTGTCCGTGGTGTAGTGGTCAATATTATTGGCTTTCATGTAAGATAAAAATCCCTTAAAAACGGGGAGTAGAGAGATCAGTTAGCTAACCACGAATCCTGTTCTAGTTCTATCCCTTCTACTTAATCTTTTCTTAAAAGAGAGCATTAATACTTCAGTGTCAAGCAGTTCTCGCAGAAAAAAACTTTTATTCTTATATTTTTAATATAGAAATATATGTTCTAAATATCGTGGATATGGATAATTGCATGCATGAATCATCTTGATTGAATGTTGTAAAATTACATTTTTCGTGAATAAACATTTTTTTTCACCTATATAATATAAAACTAAGCATAGAAACAATTAATAAACATAAAAAAATATTTCTCAAAATTGATATCATATAAATTTTGACTATGAACGATAAAAATATATGTCAGATTAAAATTGTTAATCTGTATTCGAAATTACTATGTATGTTTATGTATTCATTATCTTTGTATGTATTTATAGATTGATATTAAAAATAAGATACTCTTTGAATAAAAAAAAATAATAATCCGATGAATTTTGATAGAAAACATACACAATGAATACACAAAGGAAGAATGGAACAAAATGCCATGTCAACGAAAGTTTACAGTAGTAAGTTTTCGACACTTAAAAAAATACTTATTCTCATTTTTAAATTGGTGAATAAGAGTAATTTGTTTGTATAATTACATGAAGAAATTTCAATCTTTCAAACATACATGTAAGTAAAAAAAAATTGAAAATAGCTGGATTCTAATAAATGGGTAAACATCGTAATAGACCTCATATTAGTCATATGATTGTGGATTTTTCTCAGCTTACATTTTTATCAATTTGTGTATCTTATCATTAACTGTCGATATAGATTAGTGACGTTTTCAATACTTCCCATCTAAACTATCTGAGCCTGCTAAATAAATGTGAAGAAAACGATTACTTTATTAAAAACGTTTCTTCGTTTCAAACTTCAATACTTTACCATATTCTACGTAATATGATAGATTGAATGACAGCCGAACAAGAAGTATGTTCTATCGAAATATTGATGTGTATAAATTTTAATTACGTTATTACCATATATTTACATAGTACAAAATTAGAACACTAGCATTTCGAATCCGAAAAAAACTCTTAAACTAATTCAGCTAACTTAAATAAAAAAGCCCCAAACGTCATTTTTATGACATAAATTTTAAATTTTTGGGTGATAATTATGTGGATAGTAAAATACCATTTTCACAATGAAATATACTTTTAAAATAAACTTAATCGAGATACAATATGATAATCTCTAGACAAATGTGTATTCAAATATTTGTATTGTTATACTATGCAATTTATACTGTGCAATAAAGCAGCTGCATTTATGAAAAAAAATCAAATTGTAGTTATTAAATATTAAATTTTATAGATGCTTTTACTTAAGTATTTTAAGCGAAGACAACGTAATCGTAAAACAAGCTTTCAGTGCCAACATGCATAAGAATTTAATATGGCTGATTAAATAATTGATACGATATTGCTTCTGACAGCGATATTCCTTATTAAGTGTTTACGCAATCAAGATTAGCAAATTTAAAAAGCGTTAGTAGCAATTAATATAAATTTAAATTTAATCTTAACACCAACAAAACGAATCATCATCATTTTATAGACTGAACAATAAATCAAATGCCTCGCCCATGAGACATTACACTTTCTTCATAGCAATTCTTGCGCAGGTAAAGACCACAAATTATTTAATGCATACTTTAACCTCGCAAACTTATTGGAAAGTACACCAAAGACATGCACTGGGAGTCAAGTCATTTAATATAATAAATATAAGTACAGCGAATATTATATATATTGTCTATAAAATATCAATCAAAAAAAATCTTTTAAAAAAAAAAAAAATTTTGGTGGAGTCGATCCAAAATTTGACGATAAAAATACACCGCTTAAGAGACTGACAATATATTACGTAATTAAAATCATTTTTATTTTTAATGCAATTTGGTAGTCAAAAAAAGACTTCATTCGCAAAGCATTAAAATTTTATTTATTAATTTACTGTGTTCCATAAAATATTTAAGTGCAGAATATTTTGATTACAAAAATTTCCCACTTATTTTTCTTGCTGCTTCACTATTTTTCTGAACTCCGAATGGATTGATGATTTGTTTTTATTTTGCTTGCAAATTATTATTAAGGCGTCATTAACACTTTATTTTTTAATTAATTCACATCTTATTAATGTATATAGTATGACTTCCTATAAACTGTTAGCTCAGTTCTTGATTCTTTGGTTTTGTATATTTGGTAACTATTAACTCAAAATTTTGTATAAATAGGTTTGTTTGTAGTTTGTGTTCAATAATTTTATAATGCTCGCGATAAGCGGAACTGGCTCTAACCATAAAATATATCGTGGAAATACTGTTAAAAATGTGTTTTTAACATTTAAAATATCATTCTTTTCCGTGACAAATGATAATCATAAATTAGCGGATATCATCGACGCCACATTAATTCTTCAATTTTCATTAACATGTATAATGCAGCCAAACTAGCATACATTTTATGAAAGTTTCTTTCTGTATGTAAATGTAACATAGCGTACATATACCGTCCAAATGCATTGTCTTTTGCGGTGTTTGTGCACGATGAGACAATCTCATGTAACAGTTCCCATCACAACAAACTGCATGAATAGGTACTCACTATAGGTGCACTCTACAACAGTCCAAACATTGTGAATGCAATAAATGTGATCAGCTTACTTTTGAAATGTTTTAAGTATTTATACATTTAGCGAATCTTGAATCCAGAAAGTATATATATCTTATTATTTAATTATTATAAATTAGTTAGATTTTGCTTCATTTTTGTTTCACATGAGATCAAATTCCAGTTTGAACAGAGTTTCATAAGTTATTTTTTATAATCACATTGTGCATTTTCCTTCGATCTGAGTCGTTGAAAAATTTCTTCCGTCGATCCAATCCTCAAAATTGCTTCATTTTGTAAAATTTTCAAGCTTTTTGCTTACTAATGATATTGCTACATCCTTTTCTACTCTTCAAAAAAATGGTTGCGTAAATGATGAACAAGCACTTCTCGTAGATAAATATTTATCAAGAAAACTCCATTATGAGTCTAAATGCTCTACATTTGGTTGAATAAAAATAATATATTCTTTTTCGATCATAACCATCAATTATTGTGAAGAAGTATCATTATGTAGTATTTTTATAGACCATTTGTATTATCGCACATAATTAAATAACTCTATAAGTAAAATAAACCATACAAAAACGTAGTTTATTAGAACCTTTCTACGTCTAGCATCACATACAACAACCATGACTGTGGGATAAAATTTGTTCTGTAATAGTCTTTATACAGAGGTCAGAGTTGACTTTCCTTAAATAAATGAATCGATACAAAATTTACAGGTGAATGCTTCGAAGTTAATGCCGTGAATAAACAAATTGATGATTTATCAGCAACAGTCTTCCTTATTCTTATAAGCTATTTTTATATCTGACACTTTTTAACATAAAATTGTAGAGTAATTTATTATTTTTAATAACCTTTCAAAGCTGTGGTAAACACACATATTTTTGCATTGCCATATTTTATTACAATATCACCCACACATTATATGCATATTATTTTTACTTGATGGTATTTGAAATTCAGTTTTCATGCACGCTTTTTAGTGTATGGAAAATTATTCAAGAAAAATTATCTAATTTTAGAAACTGTGATAATATTTTTCTTTTATTATAACTTATCTTGAATACTTTGATTTATATTTCAATAAATCACAGAATTTCACAACCATTAATTAATTATTTAGTATAATTCTCAGTAAAAAAATATTCATGTAGGCATTTAAAAATATTTCATAAAACATTTAACATTTGTATTGTGGCCAGTTGTTTGTAATGCAATTTTCATGAGAACAAAAATATTTTATCATATAGCACCTTTTTTATAATAATTGGTTTCTCATAAAAATGTTAAAAGAATTTCAATTACCGTACTCCAAGGCAGCGTTAACATTACGCAACATTCATTGTTTTTTTTTTGTTGGAAAGATTCTTTATTTATATGAACGGCATCCAAGATTTGCGATAGCGTTCAATCTGTTTTGTTGTTTACAAATAAACCCATCATCTTTTTATAAATACCACTGACTTAGTTTCATATACTCAAAAAATTGTATGGTGGTATTTAAAATACAAAATTTTCTGTTCCGTAAAGTTGTTTTCAACTTTTCCGAAACTAAAATCAAAACTAATAAATATTTTAATTCCGTATGCTTCTATATTCATTTGTCCTTGCGAAAATCAATCAATATTTATAATTAAATACAGAATAATTATTACATCTACTACTAAGAATGAAGTTTTTTGAAAAATTCATAAAAATGTCAAAACAAAAAAACTTGAAACTCAGTTCTGAAATAGCATTATTTTGTTATAATCAGGCTTAATTTTCGCTGTATTTTTTTATAGATGCTTCAACATTACAGGGTTACCATGTTGAATAGCATGCAATTTTGTTAATTTTAATGACAATATTGTAAAAGACGAATTAAGTAACATATCTTCAGAAACTCATATCATTTAGCTCTTTAATTTCCTGAAATTTTATTTCGATCTGTGTCATTATTGAATACTCTTATGCTAGTTATCAATCAAAACATAATAAAACATTGAAGGTAAAACCTTTTTTTTTCATGCGAAAAAATAAACTTATACCAAAAGACGTAAAGTATACAAAAATGAAATTCTTGCTCCACGTTTTTACCAAAGAGATTATTCATGTGTGCAGTTTATTATATAGGAAGTAATTAAGCGAAGACAACAACGATAGCAAATTGCAAAAAATGAGTTTGACACTGTAACACTTTTATGCGACATGATAAAGATTGAAGACAAAGCCATGTTTTTGTTTATTAAAATGGTGACAATATTCTTTTTGCGGATTGTAAGATTTTAAAACTTATAATTGATCTTCTTATATTTCATCTCTTCTGTACTTATAAGCTATAACCTACAACATATACTGTAGGACACACGCTATATAAAAAATATTGTGTGGAAATGTTACCTGTTACCCGTACATTATCCGTTATGTAACTTAATATTAGTTTAAAAAAAAAAATTATCAATTAAATTAATAAATAACATAGCGAAATATTTCACTATATTATATAACACAATATAGTGTGTTATAATAACATAATGGTTATTCATTGCTTCAAAATAACATGAACGACGAATGTTAGTGAATACAGTTAGAGATAATTATAATAATATTCTAAGCTTATCAGACATGACATTAATATCCGTAGAGTTGTGATTATTTTAACCTGAAATACGGAGTTATATTTTTATACGATAATCATCAATATAATAATTGTATATGGGAATGTTTTTTCGCTACCTATTTATTATAGCTCACCATCCATAATACACGCAGAGCCCTTGGCGATTGTTGAGCCCAATATCTCATCATCATTACCTATACGCCATCAGTCATTGCCAATCGACAAATGATATGTCATGATGATGATTCAAATAATTTCAATGATTTTGTATTTTTTTTTTGTTTTTGTTATTTTACACATATGCAAATAAAAACCAATATTTAGGTTGTTGAGAATAATTACGGCATTACTTTATCCTTTGATTCTGATTTGCGTATTATAGATTAGAAGTTATCGCACTTATCGATTAGCTTATCATGTTTGCCTACAAATCAAAGTTTTATTTAATACCAAATGTAAAAGTTTCTTATTGAATATCATTGCTTGAATCAATTTTATTGGATTAATTATTATATGTTGCTAAATAATGAAAATCTGTAGACGAGTAAAATTATTTAATTCCGCAAAGAACAAAATGATAAATCTTAAAAAAAGGTTAATTTAAGAATTCTTTTTATTTTTAATGAATTTCAAATAACACATAATACGATTTACTTTTTCGTATCAAAAACAAAAAGTTTGCATTCAAACGTATCATATAAAATACATGTTACCTATACTATTCAGATATAAAATAAAGTGCAATAATTTCAATTTAATAACGTTATGTTATGAGAACATTTGTCTTGTATTTCGTTGTTCCTTATTTTTTTTATTTTAACTGTATTATAACTGTTATTTTATAAAAATTGATTAATCCAAAAGTATTCACGTTATTTCTCAACCGGTAAAATATTTTTTCTTCCGGCTACTGTAATATTTATAGAGTTGTTCTTTATTTACGTTTAATAAATTTAACGTCATTTTATTCTTAATTTCTCAATATATTTATTGAAACCGTAAGATGCAGTTTTCAAATGCTTGCACAAATTTTTCCGTAATTCAATCAAATCGCAACTTGGATACCTCTCTCTACCAAGATAATGTGAACAATTTTGTACATACACAATGTGAATCTAATGTCAAACGATTATTATATTGGAGGGGGGTACAGAGAAAACAGTAGATTTAAAGGGTTTCAGTGGTAGTATAAATACATTTAGATAAAACAAAATGTACCGATAATTGTGCACTCAGTATTTACTTGGTGCTGCATCTATTCTTACATTTATTGTTATTTGTTTTGTTTACATTATTATAAACAAATCAGTCAGTAATTATCATTTGTGCAATCGTTCTGTGATCTTTCATTCATTTCATACTACAGAAAAGTGTATTAAAATGCGCGTGGTGTGTATCGAAAAAAATATATTTAACATTTATATTTTATACATTCTACGCTTCAATACAATTGACGTTTTTTTAAGTATTTTCTAAGTGTGAATTTTAATTAATTTAAAAGAATAGCGAAATAAATTGCGTTATATTTATATTATTTTTTTTATTGCAGTTGGCATTACTAGTATTTGCCGTAGTTTTGGTTGCAAGAGCTCAAAAACAAGATCAGATACCAATTTTAAAATATGATAATGAGGGAGTTAACATTGATGGCAGCTACAAATGGTCGTAAGTATCAAGATTTTGAAGCGATATTTGTTATATTAAAGTATTAATTAAAAACTAAAACACAATTACTTAACAGAATATATATTTTACAATAAACCAATTTAATAATAGTTTTAATTATTATCTTTTCTCAAAAATTGGAAAAAATATTTTAGTTTTAATTTGAATTATTATAAGATATGAAACTGGAAACGACATAGTAGCAGAAGAGGCAGGATATTTGAAAAATGCTGGAAAAGGGGACGATGCCGCCCAGGTGGCTGAAGGAAAATATTCTTACACTGCTCCTGATGGTACAAGGATAGCATTGACATATGTTGCTGATGAAAATGGATTCCAACCACAGGTAACTTTTAAATTCATTATCAATCCATATTTTTTCCCCCGATAAAGATAATATTCCACAACGGTGTAAATTCAGTGGACTCCTGAAATGCTAGAATTGTGATACTCTTTAATTTTCTTTCATTTCTAAGCGTGTTTTTTATGCTTTGCAATATTAGTTTCATAGTTACTAGAATGCGGATGTTGTTTCATATTTATGATCAAATTAATAAACAATTTTGATAAAAACAACATTACATTATTCATGTGTTACATATATGAATATTAAGTGTAAGAACTTTATCTCTTAGAGTGTTTGCCAGAAAAATAATTAAAATTTATATTTGCTTTTAAGGCCTCATCTTTTTTATTTCAGAATACAATGTCTTAAAAATTATTTCGTTGAATGTGAAAAAAGAGCATTAATACATTTCTGCCAACTATTAAAAATTTTGACTTGTATGTGGTGTGTATTAATTATAATTATTTATGTAATTAAGTCAAAATTATTTTAATGTCTTTTTTTTGAAATTGGACAAAAAAATCAAAAATTAACATAATCATTTTCCTAAGCTTCATCCTTGTGATGTAAATAATTAAATCTTTTCAATGTTTCCAATAGTCATTTTTTTACGATCGTTCCATTTTTGGTATGAATATATGAAGACCCGTTTAATGTTTCTGTCATGTTTCCAAAAATGCACGGTCATATATCAAGACTAACATATTATACAACACATTGCTTGATAAACTTTCGAAATATCACGTCAAATTTTAAGTTCATTTCAATATCATTGAAATACAAGTTAATACATATGTTAACACGTAACTTCAAGAGTGAGTCGTTTTTAATGAATTAATATAAATTTAATGCCATCCCTTTCCGTTGATTATGTTAATAAAAATATTTTGATTATATATCATATAAAGACTTTTATATACTTTAAATGAGGAGTTGAAAACGAATCAGTCAGTGTAGTAAAAAAATATAAATAAAAGAAAAATTATTATTTCACGGTCAAAACTAGCAATTTTAAGCAATATTATTTTAGAACTAAAGTAAATTGCTATTTTTTTTACCATGAATATTCTGATTCAACCAATATATTATTGCTTTGAATATTATACTGTTTGACTATTAAATATATATATATATATACAAATTTTGAACGATTCCATCAAATCCATGAATCACCCTCAATTAATATCTTTTATAATAAATATTATCAGAATAATGGCTTTTGTTAAATTAACTGACTAATATATATATGTATAATGTAAACCATTTTCGATTTTGTAACTGCAAAATCAAATAATTGCGAGAATGACAAAAAAAAGTTTTAATTTTCTCAATCTTTTTTGTCAAATAAGATTGAGATAAGAGGAGGATGTTAGTTGTAGTCAAAAACATTCTTTATTAGGTGTGGAAGAAACGCATAATAAATAATTTCGTCATTAATTATTAAGTTACAAAGTTGATATATAGGTTTTTGCATCTAATTGTCTCAACTTTATTTTTCAAAATTTAAAAATATTTACCTTGATTATAACGATTTAAATAAAGTAATTTTAACGACAGTCGGTCAACCTCGTCAATTAAAACTATTGGTAAAATAATAATCTATTTACTAATAATTTAATCATTTGATTTGTTTACTTCATCTTAAAATGATTTCATAGTCATAGGGTGTAACTATTTTTAGGAATTCAACTTAAAATACATGTACAAAATTCGTAAATATATTCGTAATTTTTATAGTCATATATATGTTATGTTAATTGTTTTTAAAAATTACTTCCAAATTTATTATACTTTCTATTGCAAAGCTGGTTATCAAGACTTATTTCTTAATTTATACCAATACATTATTATTTTAATATAATATAAGACCATCTTGTTATATTATTAATCGTATTTAACCAAATCACGTAAAATGTCGTAAATATTTCATATATAAGAGAACGCTACGATTTCAAAAGCATATTAAGCTGAGTCTGAATGTCAACAAGTAAAAGTTCAAGAATTGGCTTCCTACTTAAACTTTGCTGATCCCCTGACCTGCTCTCTGCAAACTTTGCTAACCATTACATTACGAAACCGACGAATAGTTCACACCCAAAGATCAATTCATAAGATCATCTTCTATTTAATAAAGAACATAAAGTCAAAAGAGTTTATGGCTGTGACTTGAATAAACATTTTTTGTTTAAGTTTTGTCGTTTTATTATAGCTTTAAATGTGATATAATAAAAGAAGAATTTAAGCGGCACACATAATAAAAAAAGCTATGATAAATCAATCGCTTGGATATATACATA
This sequence comes from Himalopsyche japonica, assembly GCA_028555115.1. Lineage (NCBI taxonomy): Eukaryota > Metazoa > Arthropoda > Insecta > Trichoptera > Rhyacophilidae > Himalopsyche > Himalopsyche japonica. The sequence goes on from JAHFWJ010000395.1 coordinate 63,267, forward strand.
TTCAAATATTTAATCTCGATCTTTGATATGACGTTTTCTTATAAAAATATTATATGTAATTTATCAAGTCTGGCGGAGTGAGTAAACGGTATAAAAGTGATTATTGTGCCTTAGGTTACTCAGTAGTATATTTTAACGATTTTTGTCATTTATGATAAATTTTAATTTGAATTGTTACAACTTTGTACGATTCCACATGTTTTTTCACTAACGACCCGGGTTTCGCTTTTCGGCATCTCCAGGCTTTCTATCACACAGATGCAACAGAACTGACGAGTCATTTCGTCAGTTCGTCAGTTCTGTTGCATCCATGTTATAGAATGCATGAAGATGCCGACAGGCAAAACCCGGGTCGTTAGGGACAAAACATGTAGAATCGTACAAAATTATAACAATTCATATTTTATATTGAAATTCCATCATGCACCGTCATTCGATGTCATAAATTATATTTAGTTATGATTTTTTTAGCGCAAATGTTTGATAAATAATATGTATTTGCTCAATCTCTAATTATTTTACATTTTTGTGCTTAAATCACATTTATTTTGAGAAAATTAAGTATGTAATAACAATAGATAGTAAAAACTTTCAATAAAACTACTTAAAAATATACAAATTTATAAAATTATCATTGGGTATATCTTTTTTTAACATTTATATTCACTACATCTACAAGTGTAATACAAATATTAAATTATTTCTAATATTTTTTACCACTCAACCATTGATTGTTTTCAATTGATTAGTCATTCGATTTTTAATAAAACCGAAATGATGACTCGTTTCCAAGAATCGGAAAATTCTTTCACAGATTCATAAATTTTGTGCAAGTTTCTCACAAGATATTATGTCTTCCTGCATGTTAATGCAAAAAATCCATCTCGAGAAAAAGATAACGATCGAGTGCTGACGAAATATTTATAGAATCAATAGTGAATTCATTAATAATATAAAAATTTATATTCTAAAAGTCTCGACATATAAGTCACATACGTCTTATAAACCAGTTGTTCATATCTCATTTTTTTGAAAGATCATATTATACAAATAAGAATTAAAAATTTTAATAGTTTTAAATTTTAAATATGCATTTTTTCAAAATAAAAAAAAATATTTAATCGATACACTTGTTACAATAACCGATACGAAATGGTAATAGCTTGTAATTTTATTGTTGACTGACCTTTGTACTAAAAAAATCCATGGACGATTAGTTACAGAGATGTTCCGTGATATTGTTGATCTCCTTGACCTTTAAAAGATCTTCATCATAAAATATAGTCCATTGTGAATTTTTAGAAATTTTTTACGTCCGAGATGTGAATTTTATTATTTATTTTTTTTTCAAATTAAAAACAGCCTATGTTAAGCTTTTTAGCGTAATAATAAAAAGCAGGTTTGTTCAAATGGTAGCGTGGTTGTTAAACACTAAATCAACGATTCTTAAACAGAAGTGATAATCAAAGCTTGTTATTATTATCAAAATAATCAATGGAAAGGTTTTATCTTACTATGTTTAAAACAACAAAAAAAATAGTGAAATATTATATTTCAACTTATAATTTCATAAAAAAAACGTTTTTCAGGGTGCACATTTGCCGACTCCACCACCAATTCCACCAGCAATACAAAAAGCACTAGACTATCTGAAAACTTTACCACCAAACCCAGAAGATCAAGGCGGAAACTACAAGCCACGAGGCAGATTTTAAATAATTTTATTTCTTTATCATGAAATAGATTTTGCGTGACCTCTCAGCTATTTTCTTAAATATTTCGTTAAAAAAAACATTGTTTTTTTTTTATTTCAATATTTATTATTTCATTTATAACTTTCAGCTTAAATGTGTTTTTTTGTTTGTTTATACTTTTTGAATTCACTTTTTCTATAATAGTAATTTATATCATTTGTTCTTTTGTAGAAAACGAAACCATTATTTTTTCGTTTTTTATCAATATTCTGAAAAAAAATTCTGATTTTAATACTACTAACTTACTATAAGAATGTATATTATTTTGACAATGTTCGCGGTTGTTTACGACCACTGCAATTAAAAGGATGTGACTTTGTTATAATCTCTTAGTAAATAATTTTCATATTATTTTATACTGCATGACTTTTTTTCATATTTGAAAATACACACTTTTTATAAAAGCGTTATTTTTGTGTATTTATTAATTTATACTAACAATATGCCAATATGCCAACAATATAAAAGAACGAAATATACTGGGGCAACCAAACATAGTAGCCTAACTCAACACTTCTTTCTATAGCTTTATGGATACGTACAAGGTGAACGCCCATCAACAAATAAAAGAATTTCTCGAGGCATCGAAAAACCCATATAATAATTTATCTGCGTCTACTTATTACGTGGGTACAATCAATAGTTTTTTAAGAACATTAAATATGACAATTATTGGCCCATCTGACCAAATAACTTTTGTTTTTTTCTGTACCAACTTGTTCGACAAATTTTACAAACAATTTGATGTGTTTTTTTAGATAAAATTAACATTTATTTCATATAATAATATTGTTTTGGTTTCACTTTCGGATAATAGTCAGTATATGTGTTATTTATTACTAAACGTAACATATTGATGCATTAAATAAGATTTTTACAAAGCATATTACTTTCAAAGCAATATTTAAATAATGTATACGCCCAGTAATTGAATATATTTTTTGGATCAACAAGTATGTAATTTTTCAGTACACATTTCTATAAAATAGTGTTCATAGTCAAATTATATTAATCATATATTATATTACACAGCTATTTTCACGAGACTTTCCGGAGAAATAAATTGCCAGGATTGAGATTGGCATTTTCAATGATCAGCTTTTGTCTTTTTTAATTGTATTATTTGGTACCGTATTTATACTAATTAGATTGACTTAATTCGATTAAAATCATTATACACAGCGTTTTGTATTGGCGGAAAATAAAATAACAATATATTTTCTGTCATTTAATGTAGATCAAATAGTTTTTAGATTTAAAAAATATAAAACATTTAAAAATCAAAACGTTTTGTAAACACCACAATTTTAATTTTTTCTTTCTTTCAACCATAAAATGCAAGTCATAATAATGAGGCAGGATTTATACGGTTAAAAACTGCTTCATCCATCCAATATTAAATCACTTTTTAGCTAATCAGTATTATCCATTAGTAAACTTGAAACAATGGTACAATACTAAGCAATAAATTAAAAAAATATGGCAAACAAAAAGACATACTTATTTAAAAACATGTCTGTAGTATATTTTACTTAATGATTTTACAGGGCTTTTGTTTCCTTTTGATCAAATCAGATTGAAATAATAATTCGCCTAATATTTGACTATCTTTAATTAATCACAATAATAAACTGCGAATTTAAATTAAATTACACTTAATGATAGCAAGAAAGAGTTTATGTTGATTCGACGATTGCTTATCAAACAGACCGCAGTATTATTATCGATAATAGTGTATCACAAGTTACAAACAATATATTTTCGAATGATTAGTAAAGCGTTTTATAAAAAGTGTTTTTAATAGATTATAATAATCCAACAAAGCTATTTAATTTGGATATACCATGTTCATAAATATTTAATTTTTCAAATACAAAAATCTTTTTTGGCATAAAATCAATGAAAAATATTTCGTCAATTTTATGATGATTGTCAATTTCTTCTTTTCATTGACAACCGCTACACACTCAATAAATTAATATGGTTGACTGAATTCTAAAAAATCATAGAATTGAAAGAAGTATTTAATTAAAAATGAAAATAAAAATAGTTAGGTTTTTCATTAAATTTACAAAAACTTAATTAATTGTACAGACTGTGATGAAAAAGTTATAGTAAAATAATATTTCTCAGACAGTGAATAATAAGAAAAAAAATATTACAATATTGGCTGAAACCACATGACATTTGAATGGAATAACCACATTGTCCCAAAGAACAAAATGATATGATGAGCAGTGAAAGGTTGGACACTACTAAGAAATAATTGATTACCTATACTGGAAGCGGTGCACTTAGGGCATACTCAGGATTTCATAATATCAATAAATATTGAATCCTTGCTTTTACCCAACTCCAGGAGCTGAGGATGAAGAAAAAACTTTTTTTGTCTAAACGCTATGTATGAAACAGTTCTTTTAAAAAAAGTCTAGATAGCTAAATTCATTAAAGGCTTGAATATACAAGTGAAAAAAATCTATTATCTGTACCACGACTGGCAGTGTATAATTTAAAAAATTGTTTCGATCCAGAGCTATGAAGCAAGAATAGCTACAAATATAATTTTACAAGAATTATAAGATAAAATCGATAGATTTTTGGCCATTCCTTCTAGAAGGTGGCGGCGTGTCTTGAAATTTTTTTAAATATTGATATTTGATATTTGCGCCTAATTACAAAGGAGTTTTACCAGGTCAATAACTATATGATCAATTTAAAGATCTTCAGTTGAGAATTCGTCATGAGTGGTCACAATTGTAAGACAAGGAAAAACAATAAATAATACAATACAATGGTTCTCTTTTAAATTTTTATTGAGATTGTTGGTGTGATAACTTCATATACTATTTATCTATGGAGTTTTTATAAAGTGTTTTAACAATTGTTTTCTGTTTTTTATTATGAAAAAACATATAATATGAAAATATTTTAGTTTTTTACAAGCTAATTGATATTTCGAAGATTCCAAATACTATATTTAAGACTTACAACATAAAACGCTTTTAACCTTATTCTTCAATGATGACTGCAATTAAAGTTTGTTGATAATAACCAAAGGTTAACGAAGCATTTATGTAGTAAAATGTCATTTAAAGAGGCAATCATATAAAAAAAATGATTGCTAAAGCATTTCTTTTGATTGTTATTTTCATATTTTCATCTGTATCGTCAATTGTAAAATAATTGATGTAATTAATTTATCAAATGCCAATTTACTTTAAAAGTAAATAAAGTTTATTTTGTGTAGGCAGACGAAACTCAAAATATGCAAATTCTGTTCATAAAGCATCGCTATTATAAGAAGAATATTTAGCTCTCATAAATATATATTAATCGAGATACGTCCTATAATTTATTTCATGTTATAGTAGTTAATATGCGGCAATAAAAATAGCAATAATATAATTTGATATTCAAAGCTAGAGATGTGACGCTCAACTTTTTCTTCTTCGATGATTTCTACAATAAAATTTTTCTTTAAAATATATAAATATTTTTAGTATCGTAAAAATATCAAAGACGAATAAATTTTTGGGAAATATTCATACAAAAATTGTTGGCAAAAATACTAATAAATTCATAGAAATCAACCATTTCATTTTGTTGACTACATACTACTTTCAATATTGTTTATTTTAATATATCGTTTACAGAAACATCAATATTGAATATCGTATACAATAAAAAATGCTTAGATATTAGTGTAAATAATTTGATAAAACATTAATTTTTCTACAGTAGGAAGTATAGATAGCCGAATTGTAAGGCTACAAAACTTCCTTCCTACGTTGTTGCGTTATCAAAAGTGCAAGACGTTACATTGACACAGTTATGCATAGATTTGTATCAAATATTTTGAGTTGGCATAAAATAAAAAAAGCTATGATGCTTGTTTTTTATTGGTAAAATGATATATATATCATTTACACTTCAGTATATTAATATATTAACATTAATAATAGTATTCGCATTTAATAATTATGGATCGTATAGTATTATCACGCTTATTGCTGATGTTGCTTTTATATGAACTTCCATTTATAATTTTCCGTTGTATACCAATAGAAAACTCGATTATTAAAATTTTCTTTTTTTAATCTTAATAAAGTTAAAATCATAAGGAAATCTTGAATATAGGCGTCTGTGATAATTGTTTGTCTTGTGAAGATGATAATGAATTCTAAATATCAGACTTCAATGTCAATTATCTTTGTTTTTGAAAAGTAGTTCATGTAATTATGTTAAGTATTCTGTTTTAAATAATAAAAACACATTTTTTTAGTACTTATTTCCACAATATATTTTTTGATCAGGACCGGTTTCGCTCATCGCGAGCATTATCAACTGATCAGTTGATAATGCTCGCGATGAGCGAAACCGGTCCTGATCAAAAAATATATTGTGGAAATAAGTACTAAAAAAATGTGTTTTTATTATTTAAAATATAATGCCTTTCCATCAAGAAGTGACAGTTAACACCTTAAAAGTGATTAAGTATTCTGTTTTCATACTGAACGGCAATTTCTGGTAAATGAAAGAAAATATAATTTTTTCGTGGTTTTAAATGCATTTTTTTATTTTAAATATTATTTACATTTAAAGTAAAGCAAAATATTGCGTTGAATAAAGAGAATAAGTTATTTATAAACCATAATGTATTTTGTGTAAAATTAAATAATTTGTTACTCAATTAAATAACTTGTGAATGTATTTTATTACTACTATTGCGAGTATGATGAACAGTATGTTGTCATTAAATGAGGACGTGTTGAAAGTGATGGAAAGTTAAATGTTTTATTATTATTGACTTTTACAATCTTACAATCAAAGTTGGTGAACAACTGACCTCTAGACCTTTATAATACCCGCACATTAGATACACATTCCCACGAATATTGAATAGTCTAATATAAGTTTAGTTTCTGAACTATCCAATTAAATATGGCATTGAAAATGTAATCATAAGATGACTGATCAGCCGAACCAGATGGAATGATACAAAGAATATCAAATCTGATATTTCCTGAGTGAACGGTGAGAATATTAAACATCGAGTACTAAACTGAAAATGTCATGATGTATGAACGAACATAGGCAGGTTCCATTATGTCTGCAACAGGTATATTTAAAAAGAAGGTCATGTTTTACCACAGCCGAAGAATGCGAAATACCTTAGACGAGTCTGGGCACGATTTGTTATATAATTTGCCTTTAATGGGGCATATAGAAATACAATTGACATGAAATCTACACATCACTATGGAGTCATTAGCACGTTAAAAAATATATACGAGTTTATGTGGTAAACTTCCTTTATTTTAATTATTTTTTAAACATGATCGCTAACTAATGGATATCTATTTAATATTGGATATCAACAACCCAAGCGGAAAAAAAATAACTTACTTTTGGTTTTTTTCTTCTGAGTGAAATCCGATGTAAAAATATAATTGATTTAAACGTATAGACTGAAAATAATTAGCTTATATCTTATTCAAAAATAATTCAATAAGAATCATTTAAATAAAAGCCAAAATATTTTCAATGTGTTTCAAAATGTCGTAAAATGAGCTACTGCTTTGGTTTTTTAGTGTTAATATAATAAATAATATATATATAAAGATATGGAAGGAAGTAGTAATTTGTTTTCCAAAATTAAAATATATTTTAATTCGCAAAGTCCATTACTCAACAATTTTTCTATTTATATTATTCAATACGCAAAAAGCTATCCAATTTCCTGGAACTACTGTATTATATATTGAAGTTCCCGGTGCCCGGATTTAGTTAGAAAAAATTCACGAACCTATAATTTCTCAAAAATATTAACATGATAAATAAATATATGTATATAATATCATCATGTTCATATAGTGAAGTAGTAAATTTTATCGATTTGGTAAACAGTGTGCAGTTAAGTTCAATTACAAAGCTGTTTATTGGTAAGGATCGGAATAGCTTTGCCATAACAATTTAAAGTTTACTAGGTTAAAGAATACTATCGTAACAGTGTACTGGAGATTGAACTTATGCTATCGGTCATTCATTTCCTTCCAATGAAATGCTAAAATTAAAGGTGTAAGTGCATACAAATTTTTATAAACTACTCTTTAAAAAATGATTTTTTAATAAAAGAATTTAGAGCTTTTTACTTGAACTATAGTATTTCGATAAAATGCGTGAATCTTTTGATGCAACTTCGTTTGATTGGCGACCATTGACAAAGTTTCTTTGGCATGTTACCACTGAAGTACAGTTAATACAGCGTTTTAAAAGAGCACACAAAACTTCGTCGTACTAAAGAATTGTATCACTCTGAAAGATTATATTATATGAAATTATTATAATCTTTTTTTTCAACAGTATTTTCGTAACCCCTGTATAAGGCAATAAAATTCAAATTGCTAAATGCTAAAAAAACATATTTCACATATTTTCACTGAATGTACTCATCTAAATTCATGTACAACTATGTATATCACTTCAACAAGACATCATAACTCATTCGTATTATTTAAACAGTATAATTATATTGAATAAAGGTTAAAATTCCATGACTAAATGATTAACCAGTTTTTCAACAGCTTTTGCCCTGCGGTGTTGTTGCAGAATTCTCATCTATGGAAAATCTTCTACAACAATATTTTTTACTAAACTGAGCAAGAGATGACACCGACCGAGCTTTGAATAATTTATCACTATGCCTAACCTGTTATACCTACACAAATTACTGCTAATATCTACTTGTTCTTTAAAGTGAGATGTAATTAATCAATGTCAAACACATATTCCGCACATTAATAAACCTAAAAATATAATATTACGACAATTTATATATACTTATCTAAGAAAGCAATATATAACATAAATTACTTCTTTAAATACAGCTTAGTTATCACAGCTTCTTTGCGTTCTACACTATTTATATAAAATCATTATACAATTAAATGATATAACTAATTACAAAACATTTACTTATTGTTCAATCGTCATAGGCGGATCAATCAATGTTCACATTTACACACAAGGATTAATTTCAAATATTTCGAAATTTTATATACGTGAATGTTTATATCGTCTATTCAGTATTTCGAAAGCATTGAAATTACTACAGATTCATATGGATATGAGAGTAATTAATAATCATTCTATAATAATACTGTCTACAACTATTATTTTTAAATTATATATGGTTTACTGACTTTACTGGTTAACATTAGTAAGAGATTACTGTGAATATTAAGCAAGTCATTTGAAATATACTGCAATCTTGCAATACTTCAATCACAAAAAAAAAGATCTTCTAACATTAGTTAAAATTAATAATATTTTAATTTTGACCATCTCGATGTACATTGTAAGGATTTTGAGATGAAAAATAATGTTATACAGATAAAACTAAAAAGTAATTGCTAGTTTGGATGGAGTGGTGATAACTACTAGAAAAAATACTTCCATAGACGACAGTTGGTATCTATATTCTGTAGTTTAAAAAAATAATAAACCTATAAATATACAGCAAAATTAAAATACGACCCATTCGTATTTATTCTACAATAACATTTCACAATATACTTTATTCCATTTTCGCATCCCACCGAAAAATCTATGACTTAGAACTTTGCATAATAATTTCGAGTAAAAAGGGTTTTCCTATCAATCGTTTTTCAAAAACAATTTCCTATCGTTATAAGTATTTCATATGTTAGTATATACTCTTAATACAGTCGAATTATGCTCTACGATTTTAATTCAATATTCAAAATTACCATTTCCCATTTTAACCAAGTACAGTGTACACAAGAGAACAAACGAATACTTCACCTAATTAACACTTACTTTAACTATACAGAATTTTTTTAAATGTCCACATTATTAAAAAATAATATGCGAGCTGCTCCCAAAGTGTTTTTAGCCAATTTCTTATCTTTAATGCGCGTGCTCTTTACTGTCATTAAACTAACAATTGACTTACTTAACCTTACCTAATCTAATTCGTGGTGTTATTTCTACTCCGTCTAGTATTTCTTACATAGCTTATTAATTTGCTAGTTAATGCATACATTGACTATCCAAAGTGAATTTTAATTTAAATAATGAAACCCTTTAACAAAACGTTAATTTATGCATTCATGATATTTTATACTATAACTGTGGCATATGCATAAAACAAGAAATTTGTTTATTAAAGTTGAGTCTCACGGTGAAAAGAATAGCAATGAATTTTAGTTCTACAAAATTATTTTTAAAAAATATAGTTGATAGCTATTTCGGCTCACGCCATCGTCAGAACTATGCTTAAACTAACATTCACTTATCTATATATAGCTGTACAGAAAAGGCACACAACACATCCTCTCTCCTGTTCCAACGGCCTAGTTTGTTATTTTAACACAATGACACTAAATTTCCAAAAATTCTAAATGAAACATTAGTTGTCTATGACAATAAGTTTATATGTGGGACGAAAGTGGTCATTATGGAAGCAAATTTTTCTACAACGGCTGGACAAGTGGCGATACTATTATGTTAGTTTGTTTGTTAAGAATCCTTTGTGATAATTGGTGTCTATTGATTTCCAACTGTTCCAAAGCCGTCATTTTCCGACCCTTACTACAAAGATGCAAAAATGTAGGCGCTGAGTTTGAATTTATATTATGTGATTCATTAATAACGTGATTAGCGAATTGTGAATCTGTTAGATCTTGAATCTGTGTAGATTGTGTGTCGCTCATCGCGAGCATTATCAACTGATCAAAAAACTGAAAATATATATATATATGTGTTGTGGAAATAAGTACTAAAATAATGTGTTTTTATTATTTAAAATGTCATGCCTTTCCATCAAGAAGTGACAGTTAACACCTTTAAAATAAAGTTGAGTCTTTAATTTATGGCTCAGTAAAATATCGGTATAAGGGATTCCTCGTTGAGATTAATTGCTAAAATGTTGAGTACGCTATAAGATAAGTCAGATTTTTTCTTGAATTTTGATAACAAATACTGGTATAAGACTTTTATAGACAACGCCAGAAGATAATCTATAAATAAAAACTCATCAAACAATCTGTAACCACAAATTAAAACTTTTGAAGCTGTGTAACAACTAAATCACTCTAAAATATTACTAAAATTGGGACAAGTAAATTTAAGTATGTACTGCATATTTTTTAATGTATACAATAACAATATTCAAACATTACCGGAAGCTTAAATATCGAAGTTGTACTTAAATCAGATTGATTAATTTCATTACTTAATTTTTGATATTTTAAGTATAATACTTTACAGAATTAATAATAAATATAATACTTTACAGAATTACATACTATTACTAACACCATCATTGAATTGTCAATTATAATAATATAAAACGGAAAAAACAATTACCAATCAGAAATGAAAAATGATTAATCTGCATACTTCTCTTCAAAACAAAACGCTAATTTTTGTTTATTTAATAGTAATAAATTTAGTTGTAGTAATGGTCACATATTATAGTACTGATATTTTTTGTTGCTTTAAACGCACAAGAGCCTTGAAATGAAAGCTGATGTGTTTTTTTTTTTAATAAATATGAAGCAATAAATTATTCAATTATCGATGTTTAAATGCAATTTGAAAGCTTCGAAGTAATTGGTTTGTCCTCTTTAAAGCTACCTACTTCATTTTTTTTTAATAATTACAGCCATCAAAAATTATACGTTAGTATTTAAAAAAAAGCCAAAAACTTGTTAGGGTCACTGATGGTCACAGTGCCTATCACAAAAAAAAAACATATGCATACTATGTTATATGTTCTGATGTAAGGTTATTTAAAATTTATGCATTAAATGTCCATTGTGGGTGGTGCCTATTTGGTTTTATATTATTGAGAAAATCTGTAATTTACCGCTAAAACTGTTTTAATCATCTCAAAAAAGATTTTTAATTAATCACGCAGGCTAAAACATGTTTGGATGATTTTATGAAAAAGTTTATTATTTTTACTTTTTATTGCCAATTTTATTTTAATTATTGTTTAAACTTTTTATTTAATGTACTCTATAATTTATTTAAATAAGGCCTTCACTTCAATTGAATTGTTTACTAAGTTATGCTACCGATGAACCACTAGATTTAAAAAAAATCTTTTTTGATATTTTCACATAACTTCTACGTGATTAACCCAATCAACTATCCATCAGCAAAGGTCATTTAACAACTTTTCACTTTTGCACAATGAGATGGATACATATTATTGTATCATCGATATTTTGCATCACGAGCTACCCTTGAAAATTTGGATCGGTCGAACGGTTTCTAAATAATGAATTATAATCACCTGTATAAAATAAAGCTATCTCTTTACCTAATGAGAAATTAATAAACAGTTCCGTTATGTAAAGTTTGTGATAAACATACATATTTTACGTCACCGCTTAATTTCTATTGTGATTCGCCATTGGAAGATAGCTTTGAAGGAAAACGAGAAATTTAAATTCTCAATTGACAACATTATTCGATTGAATTAATCATCTTTAATATTATTCAAATGAAATTGCATACCGCTAAGCTAACCGCTATAAGACTGATAGTATATTTTATGAGTAATGTAAAATTTATATTTTTTTTATAACTTCTTCATCCTTTTTATATCCAAATCGTTCAAAAATTCAGTTTCATTGATTTCAATCGTACTTGCTTCTGATGATTTGACAATTTATCATTTTATAATCAGTAACTCCACAATATTGACTTTTTCTAATCAATAAAATTTGTAATAATACAAAAATTTTGAGTTAACATATCAGATTTATTTAGTTCAGATGATAATGCTTGTTATGAGCAAAACTGGTCCTGATCATAAAATACATATTGTGGAAACACAAACTAAAAAATATTCTATTATTATTTGAAATTAAATAAATAAATTAAAGAATCATTTTGAATATTGGATAAAATATGTGTAATATTCAAGATTACTTAAACTATGGAAATACCTGATATCGTAATACCAAGAAGTCTTATAAATAGACTTCGGTGTGGTTTCAATATCTGAGAAGAATTATTATTGCATCATGGCAAAATGACTAAGGTTTTTTGTGTAGCCAGGCAGCGAAGATCGAACCGAACACAGCAAACATCCTCGTAAAACTACTCCCTTCGACCTCCTACGTGAAAACTTTTATCTTTACGACTAGGAATTCTTCAATATTTAAAAACGTTACATCTTTTTCATTGGCGATTAGCTATTGAGCCGCACTCAATGTATATTACTATAACAAAAAATCTTATTACTTAATATTATGAAGAAATAATGATAGATGATATTTAATTATCAATTTGCATTTCACTGCACAATATATTTTGAGAAGTTAGATTCGATGATTGTGAATTTACGAAATGCTTTGTGAAAACTTTTTTTGTTTTAATTATTTAAAAATATTTGAAACGCTTTTTTGATAGAAGATTTCACGATTTATTTAAATAACCTAAAGTAAAAATATTTTTACCTTAGCATTTTTTTTTTCATATCATGTGTTGAATGAACTATAAATTAAAGGAATTAAAGAATAACAAATTTATTAATTCTACTTTTTTATCAAAAATAAATTTTCACAAAATAATCGACCAGCACAAAAAAGTTTTAATGTATTTATATATTTGCTTCACAGTTTGAATATTTCTATCAAACATTCAAATACTATTTCATATGTTTGAGTTAATAGATCTTCCATTAAAATAATATGTAATCATTTTAACTATCCATTCATTTTAAAGATAAATGCCATGTGCTATAAACCTTCATATATATATATATACATCTTTATGTTTTTAGGGCACGATATTTATGTAAATAGTTATCCAAAACAGCTGTTTTGTTTTATTCAATGTGTGATGGAAAATATTCACTATCAAAATTTTTCACAAAAAAAAAAAATTTTGATCTCGCAAATGAATTGCATAATTCAATTTATCTTTACCTTTTTAATTATCAAATATAGGCTTTAAATTTAACTCACGGATAAAACTCGATTACCCTAATCATTGTATGCTGATCAATGTATAAAAAAGTTTATGTATTAAAAATGGTTATTGTTTCTTGAATACGACAAAATGAAAGAGTAATTTTAAGTTGCATCAGTTATATTTAGTGTGTGCATTAAAATTACGAGTCTAAGCTCTCACGTTTACAAAGCATACTAGAACAGAGATGACGCCCCTTATAAATGAACAAGAAATATTTTTGCGGCAAAATATTTGTTAAGCTATATGTCAAATTAAAGTGGCTTCAAAATTATTCGAATACAATGATAATAATTATTCAGAAGATGTGATGGATATGCCTTAGGATAATATATAATATTTGAAGCTACTGTTTTTATTGTATAAATGTTGCTCATCACGAAACACGTCCATTGAATAATTTATTTATTGCAACGACTTCCATTTAAAATTATGCATACAATAATAGATTTATATGAAAACAGTAATGCAAATTCCTGCAATGTATTATTAGCATCATCATAATTACTGGCTTTACGCCCCACTTTCAATGTCAACGTTCAAGCTGTTTCATGGAAGATTTTTGATTTTTTTGTACACCATTTAATTTATAATTGTGATATTACATCGTTTGTTAGTAGTTGACATTTTTTGCAGTGTATGCTTATAATAATGTCTGCAATATAAATATGCTCTCCCACCCAGCTTATATGATGAAAAATAAGGCAAGAGCGATCTGTCAACCATTAATCTTTTTCTTTTAACACTTACTTTAGAAAATAACTTTCAATATCAAAAATATCTTTATCGTAATCAATTATCAAGCATCGTGATTGCTATTCAAAGATTACTTAAAAATATGTTGAGCAAATATTCCTCAAAATTTACTTAATTAATCCACGTTATAATACACCGGGTTAACTCAATTGAAGATGTTCAAAATCTTGGTGGTCCGAGAAAACCAGCTTTAAAAATATATATTCTCCGTATGACATTTACTTTTTTTTTCATTACACAGACAACAATTATTTTTTATGAGCTTTTCAAAAGTTCATTTAAACATTTATTCAAATTTATTTCACAAACAACTCGCCCAAAATTGATTGCATGTTTTATCGAAATCTTAAGCTAAATTTTATATAAATTTAATTGATAGTTTTTATTGTATTAATAACCACTTTTAATATATTTTTTTATGTATTAAAACATGGTTGTTTTGATAAAATGATTTTTTTTAAGCCGATTTTTCAAAACTTGATTGAATTTATTATGAATTCATTTTTTTGTACAATCAATTTTGGTCAATTTTTCATAAAACATTTATACTTTCTTTGATAAGAGACATTTTTATGATTTTTTAGTGGCCATGCAAATGATATATTGATATGAATTCATAATTGAAGGTTTAATAAATAATACTAAAAATAATGTTGTAAATTAAAATAAAATTTTCGTTATGAATTTGGTGAACATACGTTTATTTGAATAATTATAATTTATTGACGAATACATCATATAAATAACGCAGAATATTATATTTGTGTGTAATTGTTATAATCCAATAGGGACTCTTATAACAATAGTGTTTATGGTAAACATTATATACGATAGATCCTCGACAGTTTTAATTACTCTTATAAAATTTGTCAGATTTAGAGGTAAGAAATTATGTTTTTAATATAAAACTAAGTTTGCTGGTGACATTTTTATACTTATTACACAAATGAACGCCAGGACAAGACAAAAACTTGCGCTGCCTTAAATATTGACAAACTTTAATATAACTGATCAGTGTTTATCTCTTTTCACAATGATTATAGTGAATATTAAGTAAATATTCAATAAATACTTTTTTTTGTGTAGATTAAATATTTGTGACTAAATAAACGATATTGTTATACAATATTCCATCAAAAATATAGGTTCATATACAATTTTCCTTCATAAAAATTAAAAATAACTTATTTGCAAAAAAAAAATTAAAAAGAAATCAAATAATGACTTTCATTAAAAAAAGTTTACATAATTTCCAAATTATGATTAAATAAATCTTAAAGAAAAACAAAAATATCTCGAACAATGCAATCTATTTCAATTATTTAAAAAAATATATATTTAATGCATTTTAGTATTTTTTTTTACATCTTGTAAGTTAGCAAAACCATCAAAACGATAAAAATTTCAAAAAATATTTTGTTTTTGTTAATTTTTTTGCGTCGAAAGAACTGATTCTATGAACGAGTTTTTTTTAATTCTAAATCGACATTATTTTACTACATACAAGTAAATATACAAGACCTTCAATAGTTTCGTGAATTTTGCTTCGTTGTAAACTGAAACACTGAAGCAAAAAATAATTGTACATATTATTGATTATAAATGCAATTAAATTGCAAAACATGTCTGATATGTCAATCATATTTAATATTTAAAACAGGATTTTTATAACGAATGTAATGGTACCGACTAACATTTTTAAATTTTAAAGCTTTATTTTCAGAAAAAAAAATCAATACTTTAATTCTTTAGTACGTATGATATAAGTGAAATAAAAACATATTATTACTCGCAATATCTGCAAATCACGATGGTGGCCTGATGTGGGGCTATGTACATCAGTGAAGCAAAAAATCTATTTAATTAGTCTAGACAAGAGTCCATCCATCAAAAACAATAAAGCTTTTTTTTTCTCTTTCAAAAGTAATATATACAGAAGAATTTACCACAAAAAATTACATATATTTTTATGGTGAGACAGCGGGAATCCCCTTTGGCAATCAATTAGTTTTATTCGACTTTACAGACAAAATATTGTTTTCAAGATATAATTTCTCATATAAGTATTCAGTAAAAATGTGTTTTAAACACTGCACCTAATAACGATAAAAAAAACACATAATTATTTTAAGCTCAAGGTGCGATCATTTAAATCAATATTTATAGTGATTTAAAATGTTCAAATATACATTAACCTTTAATAATTTAATAGTTTATTCAGAGTAGATATCATCTCAACGCATAAAATTTTATTTTTGGAAATACATTTTGTATATGGTAACACACGACATACTTTTATTGGCATTATAATGGTTTTTGTAAGAGTTTAACTGTTACAAAACGTAATAAGCCTATTCTATTTAGATTGCCTACATCGCCGACCGTCAAACAGTGAAACAGAAAATAATCACACTTAATCTTAATCGGTTGAAAATATTTTCTTATTTATAAATGACGATTTTAAATTGTTTAATAAGTAATTACTATGCAATAATATGTCACCGATTGGTAACACTACACGATTTAAAAAAAATCCTTTGCGCGGTTGAAATTTTTATTCATTGACTGTTCGATTGAATCATAAACCTATTCTCTTATACGTTACACTCTCAGATTTTAAATCCGCGCCATCTCCTCATTGCCGAGAAGATTACGCACAAGCTTTCCTATTATACTTTTAATATCTTTTCTGAAGATAACAATATCAATTTCAGTTGATTATTGGAAAAGTGAGTAC
The DNA here is from genome assembly GCA_028555115.1 of Himalopsyche japonica. Lineage (NCBI taxonomy): Eukaryota > Metazoa > Arthropoda > Insecta > Trichoptera > Rhyacophilidae > Himalopsyche > Himalopsyche japonica. The sequence continues at coordinate 80,523 of JAHFWJ010000395.1, forward strand.
TTTAAATCAATACGAATGAACGTCAGTATATATAATACTATTTAAAAACAGAACAACCCTGCTCTAGCGTCGAATATTTAACAACAATACAATGACATAATCTGGAAGCATAGAGAACTCCAAGTATGTATGGGGCAATCGTTTGTCATTTTGATGACACTATAAATGTCTAATAAAGCGACGTAGGAATGAGTTTGAAGTATTGTTATTCAAATGTACGAAAAACAATAAAATATTATGTGTCGATTATGGCATTGCGCTACTTCATACTATTACAATGGATTATGTCAATTCTGAACTTATTTTATGAGATTTATCTTTTGAAATAATTGAAGAAAATATATTCTCTTTCAAATTTTAGTGTCGTTTTTTAATCAAATCATAATTAAAGTGTTATTTTATAAATAAATTCGCACATAATCATAAGAATGAACAACAAAATCAACGGTTTTGTATTTTAGTTTGCATCTATGTAACAGCAAAAACTTGTGGTTGACTTTTTAACTATGGTAAATAATGCAAACATTCTTTTTTTGAAATATTATTTTACTACATCGTTATTCATGAAGATGTTTTTACACGTTGCTCAAGACCAAATTTATAAATGCTAGCTAGAATATCTAGATGAAAAAATATATTTACATAAAATAATATTTTAAAACCTGTTAAGCTCAGTTAAGTCAATGATGATTTGATTTTGTTTTTAATCTTTTTATTTACAACGCATCTGTTAAATAAATCCTCATAATTCAGCAACTTCGGTAGTAAAATATGCTTTATGCAATCATGCAAAGCAGTTTTTATTTTGTAAGTTTTTTTTATTTAAATAAAAAAAACACAATTAGTAAAGAATCATTTACAAATTTTATATTATAATGATCAGTACCGGTTTAGCTCGTCACGAGCATTATAAACTGATTGTAAAATTGAGTCTTTATAATTATCAGATATATAAAAAAGATTTTTTTAACTAGAAGTATTTATAGCAGTAATCATACTTAGAACACATTCATGAAAATAAAAAGTTTATGATACAAACATTATAGGCGTCTTTAAAAAAAATCTTCTAATCTTTTATCAAAAATCAAACATTGAGTCAAAATGTGTTATTAATTAAAAAATAATTTTTGCTATTGGCAATAGAAATTCTTTTTAAGGTTTTTTTATAGTGATCAATTATGGTGATCCATTTGTAAACTAACTGCTAATGAACAAAAAAAAATCCAAAACAGCTTTACATTTAGCCATTGATGAAATTATATTGTGAAATAATATCAAAAAAGAAATATCGGCAAGAGTCTAAATTTTCATTTCAAAACAAAACTTAAATCATGAAACAACATACAAAATAACAAGTACATGGAATGAAAAATATTTTTTTTGTCATCCATCACTGCTATAATTTTTGAGTTGTAGATGTCAAATTCTTTCTAAATATCTTTACAATATAACTACTATTTTATTAAAAAATGCTTATCTGTAACCTATATAATTTACAACAATGGTCTTATCACTCAGTTGTTGTAGATTTCTATGAATTAAAATGTGATACTAACTCTTACCGATCACGTTTCAATTGCTCATCATGTTAATTGATTATATTTTTTTTTCAAAAAAAAATAATTTTCAAGTGTCCTTTGAAAGCATAATTTGAATATTTTCGAGAAATTATGCATATAATTATAAAAGTTTTTTTAAATATATTCTTGTGTTATTATACTTTCCAAGAAGTGTTTTTTGTGATAGTCAAAGTACACTGAAATGAATTATAAAGTAAATTCAGTCTAAAAAATAATATGCTTACTGTTTCGTGTGTGAACATATGTAAATCTTCGTCGATAGAGTTTAATGATATCATATACAATCACTGGTATGTAACTATACAATATAATAGTAACATAAACAAATGCAAAAATTTGTTGTTTCACATCTTTTATGTATGTCGTCGTAATCATATAGCAATAATATTAATTTGATACAACTCATCAAGCGGTGCGAATCCGAACTTGATTTCTGACATATATGGGATAAATAATAATTATTATTTTATTACGAACAAGTTTCTTCTCGCCTACATCAGCTTAGAAATGCCAGATTCACTTACATAGTAGGTATATTACGAAATTATTACTGAAATATTACGACAAATTCCTAACACTTAAGCATTTTTCATATTTCACTCTTTTACTTTTACAAAAATTACTATTTTAATTTAGTTAAACATTATGCATAATGTGTAAACCTTCCAAAATGTATTCGTTTCCGTCATAATATAATATGTGTTCATCTTTATTGATCTCTACGAAATCGTGTTTTATTACTTATGTTCGTCGTTCATTCATATTCCGCCAATTGAGTTATAGAATATTTTATTATATTTTAATTAATTTATTGCAACAAAATAACAAGATAGTTTTAAAATATTCAGTATGCATGATACAATAAATTAAGATATTTTATCATATTCCGAAACAAGTAATTAAATTTTGATCTTCAATATTTATTTATATTTATTCGTAAATATACTTTATTACTGATTTATTTAAAAGTCAGCTTTTGGTAAATTAAACCTGTCTGGGTCAAATCTTATGTTAATTTATTTGCCGATTAATATATTAATTAGCAATTTTTGCAAGTTGACCCTGTTCACTTTTTTAATTGTGGCAGTGGTGAAAAAATGATTAAACTACAAAAATTATCATAAATTTACAGGGTATTCATCGGTAAGGTTTACTTCTTCGTTATTTTGCCATTTTGGTAAACATGAATTTCAATAGTTTATATTTGGCAGTCATAGAGTATACACTTGACGTTTTTTTTATGAAAAAAATATAAGTTTTAAGTGTTTGAAGATTTACACAAAAAAAAATATCATGAAAATATTTTTTAGGCTAACAGAGAGGTGAGCATTTAAGTAATACACGGAGTTCCTAACATTTCATAATACACAATCCCAAAGAAATAAACCTTTCAAACAAGCACGCAGTTTCCATCTGGTTTTTAAATAATATATCCTAAATAGTATATACACAGTTTACACACAAAAAGCATAGTGCATTTTATTATATTTAAAAAAAACACTGGTTTGAAAACTTACTGTTCAATCCAATATTTGAATTATAAATTTATCAATAACTGATACTTCGGAATCATAAGAAATCATTAGGAGACTTCCTTTTAAAATTAGGTAGAGAATTAGGAAGAGTATTTTTGTGGTCATCTCGTTATAAAAGATGTATATTTATACTAGTTGATGAATACAATATTACAAAAATAAATATTCAATTTTATTACCATATGTAAAAGATACCTTAAACACGACGCCACCAATAATCTATCGTGCTTTTGGATATATCATCGTTTAAACAATTTTTGTTCTTTTTTTGTTAAAAAATCCATATTTTTTAGTTATTGATGAATAGTTGAACTTAACTATGTTTACACAATATCGGACGATAGCACACAGCCGAATTGGCTGTCAAAAATCATTTATAATAAATCCATTAATGATATACTCAATTTCTACCATGTAAAAGCCAATTTCATCGATAATGCCAAATTTATCTTTCTTGGATTTTTCTTGCTTTTTAAAGTAATTTAAAATAATAAACGACTGATATTGGCAATAAAAATCATTTTCATCAAATGACAGTCTTTTGAATCTCATTATAAAATCATCTCAATTATAACACAGTGCAATAACAAATAAATTAGTTTGAAATGTAAGCAGTTATTTTTTGTGTTTCATTTTTACATTTAAATATATTTTATTTTATCTCATTTATTGAAAAAAAAAAATACTCAAAGTTCTACATATATCTAGTGTTAAATGGTTGTACAGGTTATCATATTATTATGCAGACAATTATTTATTAAGTAAAAGGTCGATATTGTAGTAAATTTATTTTTAACGTTGTTTATTTGTCACGTAGAGCAAATTACTTTTAGTGAAGTACTTCAATGACACATATTTAGTGAGAGAATATAACAAAACGATGTTGTGATGAAGAGAGTTTTTTCTTAATATTATATATTATACTATATTTATACTTCTATAAATTTTAAAGATACCATAATGCAAAAAAATTTCGAACGATAATTGAATAATTATCTTCATACATCGTTAGTGAAGGTTTACTCGACTTTAATCCAATTACCCTTGAAAACGCCATACACTGACGAAATTTTTATCAATTTACAATGGATTAAATTTTAAGAAAATTTGAATCTCTTTTGGATCTTTTTTGAATGAAGAAAGACTTGAATCTATGAAGACTAATACTCTTCGGGATTTCCCTGTCATCTTTACCACAGTCGAATTTCATATTGAGGTTTCATAATTTTCGAATGCTTGAAATGTATTTTATCCTTAGTCATCACGTCATATTTATAATTTTTATTATTTTTATCATGTATATTTTGTTGATTCGAACCCTATTACATAAATCTACTGCTTTTCTATGACTTCAAACTGAAATTCCAATTCTTCGGCAATAAAAATCTGTTCCATTATAGTATATATAATACATTTATTTGATACATATACGTTACAAAAATTACAAGCTTTAAGCTTATTGCTTGTGCAACTTTGAAACGATTTAAAAATGTTCACATTGAAAATTGGCAAGAATGTCAAATGATTAAGCTCAGCCAAAATCATTAAAAAAAATAGTATGCGTCTGAACCCACTCTCATTCACTTGGTACGTAGTACGTTAACATCCTCATTGGCAGACTGGTTCTACACTTTAGAAGAATAAAACATTCATGTGCACAGTTTCTCAAAAAAATATTTAAAAAAAAATACAATGCTTCATTTTCGATGGTGGCAGGATTCACATTTTGGCCTGGTATAAGTCAAAAAAAATTTTGCCCACGTACATTTCTTTTCGGGCTTTCAAATTCTTTAAAGCAGGCATGTTTAATAGAAGATCAGTTAGATAAAACCACGGGTAGTGTATGACCTAGAGTTGAAAGGTTTTGTTAAATCATTGTGGAAATTTACTATAGTTTGGTATGTATTACTTCAGAACTTTTTGGAAAGCTTCGACTCAGTTTCGCTCATAGCAAGCACTAGCAACCGATAAACTAGCTGATAAAATCCGCAAAGAGTGAAACACGTTTTGATTTGTGAAAAAATATCGGATACGAAAGAATAAATCAAATACCGTTTTTTAAAAAACAATAATATATAATAAAACTTTAAGTCTTTCTTTATCAAGCAATTGCTAATTTGAAATAATCATATATATTATATTTTGTTTGTTATGGTTACTCAGACAATGAATCCTAATTTGGTGTTTACTCAATTAATTTAATATACATTCAAACAAGAAAATATCTATTTTTTACCTTCCATAAGCCAATTTTTCTTTACATTGAGATTTTCCTCATGAGACTTATTCGGTATGTTTCATTGCACCATCTGGATGGATTTCTGAAAAATAATCATTTATTTTTTTTAATAATTATAAACTTTCTAGTTTGACTCGTAAAGTAATCATATTAAACGTATTTATACAAAAGAATATTTTAATAATGACTAAAGTTGAGAATGTTTCTTCTCAAATTAACTTATTCGCGATACCCATTAAACTATCCAATAAAATATTTACAAATGTATGAATAATTTGAATGCTGTCTTTATCTTTATTGGGTTCATAGTTCATGAATTATCATGCAAATTAATGAGTTTATTTAACTATTCACGTAATTTTATAGATTTCCTAGTTTATATTTTAGATCTCGTTTCCTAGAGTATGGCAAATAGGATCGGTACAGTTTTTGTTTCAATAAACATGACAGACAGATACAATCGCAAATAACCATACAAAACGTAGATGTAATAAATTTGATAATATCATTCTAATGGTTCAAAATAACCTTGAACGCTTTATAAGGACAAAGATGACTTTCGAAGATGAACACAGAAATACCTTCTTTTTGACCTTTATGAATCGATAAATTACTGCTTTTACACCGTGATATGCATGAGTCGTTTACAGGTGTGTTTCTTATGGTAAAAAATGTACAAAGTAAAGTAGACCATAACAAAAAGAGAGAAAAAACTTCCCGCGTTTTATTAAAAAAATGCCAATCAATGATAAATTTATATTCTATCGAATTCTAGGTGGATTCGTCTTCTCAGTGAAGATTTTTAAGCACAATGAATTCGCTTTTCGCACCTAAAAACATATTTATTACATAATATTATATGTAACCAAAAATATTTCAAAAACAAAAAAAAATATTATTGAAAATTAAAAATCAATGGTTAAAGAAATAAATTGATAGGTTTGTACATTTTTAACAAAAATTTTCATTTAATACTTCTATTATTTAAGGGCAAATTCTAAATCATCATACACTTTAGGTTATATCACAACAGTCTCAAATCAAATATCTTTTCTACCTTAAAAGGTCTGTTCACCAAAAAATCGATGATTTACGTATCGTGTTTATTTGTGTATTTTTTTTTTCATTACATAAACTCTATATTCAATTTCATGGATTTTTTAAAATTGATGACTACACTTTTTAAAAATTATATCATATATTTCTATTATAAATACTATGAAGGAAATATAAATGGCCTTATTTTGGTAATAAAATGAAATTATTTTTTTTATTTGATAGTATAGTTTTGACTGTTTAGTAATACCACTTAGTAATATCGTAAAAATAGATATCTTCAACGCCTCACTAATCAAAAAAATAACCGTTGAAAGCATCATGATTAATCTGACTCGTTCCAATATTTTTTATTAGTATTTAGTTTTCCATACGCACACAAATATGCCCCACCCAAACAATTTTATTAAACATCGATAATCTACTCCTACCTGTTCAAAGTTGTATATTCTCTCGGTATTACGATTATCCGAATGGCAGAGGATTTTGACACATAGATACATGAGCAAAACGATAGATATTTGCAAGCCAGTATGTCATTTAGACCGGGTAACGTTTCAGTGTGGTATACATTTGGTAGTATGAAAAAGATCACCGTGTATTTGATGTACTTTCCTATGTGATTTGACGCATATAAAAAGATGGGGATTTAGCAGAGAAAAATCATTCCAGACTTGCTTCTCGTGAAGTTCATAGTATATTAACAATTAGCTCTGCCTGTTCGTTGAAGGATATCTACACAATGATTTCGGTATGTTTATACTTCAATGGGTGATTTAATTATTCAACAATTCTATAAAAAAAAAATGTTTTTTACAAAAGATAGTTATATATGGTGCTTAATTGCATGTATACAACTATAATAATTTATATATTCTAGTATTTTTGTGGAACATTACTAAATTTAATAATGTAAATTTAACCCTTAATTTTACTTCTTTCTTTTTGTTCTTTTGATAATACTAAAAACGGCTTTATTAAAAATAATTGCGTCATGAAAACAAATTAAACGTTTTTAATTTGTTTTTTACATCATTAATTAATCTTTAATATTTCATCAATAAAAGGTCAATTGATATAATTGCCCCATCTTTTACCTTTTAAGTATTTCAGTTTTTGCAACATATTCGAATTAAATGTATTTAAATAATCACCGATTTAAAATATTTCATTATTATTTGAGCCATGAGCTGGTGAGTCTAATCATTAATTTGCTATCTTAATGAATAATGAAAATCAATTAGTGTTAATTTTCAAATCACGTACATGAATATCTTGGTAGAATCACAATTATTTCGAAACTATTAATTAAAAGAATCTCTCTTTTCTAATGAACAAAAATAATATTCTATCATTTAAAAAATTCACAAATATCAACAATGTTTTGCAGGGATATTGCTGAAGTATTAACAAGGCCAATTTATTTGTAATTGTTTGCCGTAATGTATTTCAATGTAATACATGTAGATTTCTGAGAATTGTTGCTATAAAGATACGTCCGGATAAAAATGCGTATTCATTTCAAAAAACCTTTATTACTAGTATGCAAACAATGCGCAAATGAATGGTAACGAAGGATAGCTAAAACAAAGCGGTCTTTATTTCGAAATAATCATTAAAATTTCTGTGTGAATCGCATTTATATTTTGCAATTTTCTTATAATCGGTTTTGAATCATTACTACAATTGCAAATTTTCTCGACGGCAAAACAAGTTTATTTGATTAATTTAAGTCTTCCTTCGAAACCTTCTCGTTTCCATAGCAGGTTATATCAATGTGGTAAAATTCTAATTCTTATATCATATTCTGTTTTTCGTCAATTGTAATTTCATGTGTTCAAATTAAAGAAATCTTTTGAAGGAAATGTATTTTATTTGAAATATTACAAATATTTTGGCATAGTATTTTTTGCAATTTATTATTTCATTGAAATAATTTGAATAAAATTTGAATCGTTTAATTTTAGACCGTTATAATTCAAAATCTACTCACGTTTTGCTTATTGTTATGCTTCAACTATAAAATAAAATGTTTATTGTGTTATTCATTCTTCCACTCAGTATTTTACTTTATAATGTATAATTATAAACAATATTTATGCATGAAAATGACATAAACAGTGTTCCAAATGATATATTAAATAACCGTTTTTATCTGGTGAGAAAATCGATATAATAATTTTGAGACAGTTGTCACGCGAATCTGTGGAATTCATATTTCACACGGGTAATTAATTCAAGTTGCCGAAATATTTTTCGAACGTAACAAACTCATTCCCATTGTTCACGTAATTACATGTCATACAGTCACTCTTGGTTATTTATAATCCTAAAAATTGCAAAGGTCTTAGTGTATTTTATGAATAATGTGCATTTTATGGCAACATCTTACACCGACACATTGTGCCACTAACGTATGATCAACTCCCACGAAATTTATTAAATAATATTATAGCAAAAAAACATTACTTTAATATGACAAATACAATTCATAATTATAATATTATTTTTCACAATTAACAAGGTAACAATTTAGATAATTTTTGTTCTGTAAAAATTATTTTTATTGTTGGCTTTATTTTACTGCCGTTTTAAAACAATGTTGTTGAATTTTTTAATCGAAAAAATAATGATTATAATTCATACATTCTGTTTTGTTTTTTTTTAGTTCGTAGCATTCGCCGCCTTCGTAGTTTTGGCTTCAGCTGCCCCACAATATGGCCAACAACACAATGTCCCCGGACACGTTATCCCAATTGTTAGACAAGCCCAGGATGTGAACCATGATGGCTCATACCAATACAGGTATGTTATAAAGAAACATCACTGGATACAAAACATGCTTTATTATTTATATTTATCATTTCATGCAGTCATTTTATGACTGTTTATTATATATTATTTCAACCGTATATATTTTACAGAAAAATATTAGTTTTTGCAAATAATGTCATATTGAGGAACTACTAAATTTCTTCAATATTTTTTGCTCAATTTATCATATTTCTACAGACATAAATGTACATTTCCTTTCAATCCAAGGCATGCGAATACTAAACTTAATTCGAATGCAATTTTGAAATCGACACATGCAATTAAACATATCATATACATTTTCGCCGCTACTTATTATGGTCGCATCGAAATTATTGAGGAAATCAAAATTACGGAAAACATTTGGATTTATTATTAAAAAATCTACTATGGCAAAATGCAGTGTCAAATTCTGGCGATACGAAAGCCATCATTTAAACGATCGTCATTTTAGTATTACAAATGGTATGGCATTGTGTTTGCTATGAAAATAATATTATTGGTCTTACCAATGTATTCCGAGTAATTGTTACGTGATTGCAATATTTGTAATACACTGTAAGTCTCATTGTATTCATAAACGTGAGTTCCTCGGGTCATTTACAAAATTTACTCCTCTAAGTCACAGGTGATAATTTCCCACCTACACTAAGGGCATTTCTCATACATAAAATATTATCTAGGAATTACCATCAGTGACGATTGTTTTTCAATTTTCATAAAACAAGTACAATCTCTATGTTGAAAGGATTACATTTTTTTTCATAAAAGTATTTATTTGCTAATTATTTTATATTAAATATTTGTTTACCATAATATATGTACAAACATATTATGATCAACAATTGGACAATATATGTTATTTGTAATGAATACGTACTCTAAAAACATTCTTGTGTGTGGTTATTGGTTATAAAACAAAGAAACCATTATTCATTTGTTACATTCTGTGATTAGCGGTCGAGAGGAAAATACAGTGAAAGTTTAAATACTTTAAGGGGGAAATTATGAACATATTTCAGCTTTTAGTGACTCAAACGCTGTAATATTATTTATTCCATTTTAATTGTATATTCACTAATAAAACACGAAATTTACTCAGACGCGTGAATTTATTATAGTCAAGTAAATCTATTCAAAATATTTAAATACAAAAATAAAACTTTAGACACAAACAAACGTTTCTAAAATGCATCTTAATTTACATGTCACGATCCACTCGTATTGTGTAGAATTAATTCTATCCAATTGATTTCAACATAACCTTTGTAAGGCATATATCAAAACACTATTAATTTTCTATTATGAATGAAACATTTTACCTAACACAAAATTTTACATAACATTATATTTGGTTACATTATTGTATCAGAATTATTCTATGTAATCAATTCAACAGTGACTTTTCTTACATCATTATTCTGAGAAATATTTCATAACACAAAATTATTACTTGACACACTTAATGCCTCATCTTACAAATATATTCATCAATTGTTTTTTTGTAAAGCTATGAAACCGGAAATGGAATCGTTGCCCAGGAACAAGGATACCTGAAGAACGCTGGAAACAAGGACACAGAAGCTCAAGTCGCTCAAGGATCATACAGCTACACCGGACCCGATGGTGTCCAAATCACCGTCAACTACATTGCTGATGAGAATGGTAACAAATCGTCATTTATTGATAATATAGTAATTTTAATCTGTGAACATCCACAATTTTACAAGGCATTTTGCCGGTATGAAAAATTTTACGTCGCATTGTGCGAAATCAAAAAAATATTCCACTAATACATTTTTCCAACAAATGAAACTTTTGATATTCAGATAAAGATAAAATGACTAATATTTTGTGATATAATTCCAACAGGTTTCCGTGCCGAAGGCGCTCATTTGCCTACCCCACCCCCAATCCCAGAAGCCATCGCCAAAGCTCTTCAGCTGATCCAGTCTCAGCCACAACAGCCCGCCTACAACCAGAACCAATACAACACCAACCGCAGATATTAAAAATGACCATCAACATCGAATAAAAACCTTTTGGACTGATTACCAGCGCTAATATAGTATTATATAACTACATATCCAAATAAGAAAAACCTACGAAAAATGACAAATTTTCGAACTTTTTTCTTGGATGTGTTGTTCTTCTGGAATTTATTATTTTTTTCATTATTTTTTACTACAATCGGCCAGTTAAGCGTGTAACTATGAAATAGTTAAACGCTTTCGTTTTTTTCTTTTCAAAGCTTAATTTATTCTTTTCAAAGTTTTATTTATTCATTTGATTTGTTGTGTTATCTCATACTGAACCTGGCTTGTTCTTGATGAAGCATTTTATTCTTGATTTCTGTATTAGTTCTTGCTTTTGGTTTCGACTTTAAAAATCGTAATGTTTGCGTGTATTTTAAGCAATACTTCTCAACATTTGATTTTTAGAGTTTATTTATTGAATGTTTTCTGACACGGAAAATCTTATTGTGTTAAGAGAGATGAGTGTTTATTTGTTCTAAATATTTATCTCTTTTAATGATGACGTTGGATGTATTTGTAAATAATATTGGCTATCAAAGCCAATTATACTTTTACATGAGTATATATTAAGCATATAAAATTGATATTTGCAATGTAAATATTGAAAAATAAAAATTAAATAAAACAGATTATAATCAAAACTATATTTTATTTACTCTCAACAAACTGATCACAGTTCCAAACATCTTAATATTGTAAAAATATATGTAAACAGGCATGCTGTTTGAAAATATATTTTGAAAAAAAAAACCTTATAGCTATCAGTGAACATCATTGACCAAATTATTGCATTAGCAAAGGCATAGTTTGCGATAAATTTGTGATGCACAACCTATGGTACAATATGGATAAATTATCCATTTTCCAACCATTTTTTCGTGAATGTTGCAGAGGTAAAATATGTAAGAAAAATAATATTACCTGCCTTTTTAGGTTTTTTTCTATGTGCAGTTTTAAACTTTATTGAAATATTCAATATTCTATACCTCCATAAACAAAAGAAAATGAGATAATTCTATAACTTAGAGAGATATTAAAAGTTTTTATAAATAGCTAGTCTACTAAAAATTGTTCTCAAATTCAAGACGTCCCATTTATACAGAACCTGTAATAATTAAACTCGCTATTTTATGGTGTGTTTGTGGTAGGCTCTAACAACTCTCCCAAAATTATTTGTTAATAGTTCATATAAAACAGATGAGATTTATCGAAGACTCATATTTGTTTTTGTGATATTTATATACGTATTTCCATTTTTATTATTCTTGGCTGATTTTCTTAAAAAAAATATCTGCTCTGATGAAACTGGTTTTCATTATAATGAAAATTAAATGAAATGTATTTTTTTTAATTTTAAAATAGAAATTTTGATCAGTTTTACGCCACATGTAGATTATGTCTGCCAATCAAAGAAAACTTCAATTAAATCAATAATAATTTTACATAAAATTGGCAGACACGAGAAAATTTAATTGACAATATGTATCAAATAACGTTATGATCTTAACCCAAATAAATTATGGATAATTATGGAAATTATATTTGAGGAAATTATATTTTTTGATTGAGGCTCTTAATAACATAAAACATGTGCACCTGAATGGCAAATGAGCTGAAAGGGAAACTGCTATAAATAAAACACCAAGCTTTATTAATACTTCTGTAGCCGGATCAAGTACAATTTTTAAGCGAGATTATAGAGTTTGTAAATAACATACGTATTTAAAATTTACAATTTACAGACAAGGCTCACACAAATTAATTATAAATCTTTAACAGAAAATTATCTGTTTAAGAATAACAATTAATTTGATAGTACCATCTTTTGATTCAGGTTATAAACTATGCAAAGTGTGTTTATTTCATTATTTAAAATTCAAAATTATTTTTAATGAATATTTACTTATTGTTTAACTAATATAGAAGTGTTCTATGTTTTAATATATTTTTTTTACTTAAATAAGCTGAAATTGTAGCACCCAAAATCGTTTAACATTAAATAGCATAAAAGGTTAAAAAGCTTTCGTGACGTTTTTTTTCTTGCTTATTAAGTCTGGTTATCTAACACAAACAAAATGGGTTTTTTATTACATAAATCATTTTAGCAAAATGTACGAAATAAAACTAGTGTTATCTAAAATTTCATTTTCTGTTAAAAAGGTAAAATCAGATTATGATAAACTTTAAATGACGCCATCTACTATCTATCCCATGCGGATGATAAGTATAATTTCAATTTATGTTTTTTTTGACTATAAAATTTGCTGAATCTATGAAATATTTATGAAAAAAAATCTCATTAAAAGATGTCACTGTTATGCAAGCTTCATCTAACCGTTACTTTAGTCAAAAGTAAAGTTTCCTCTTCAGCGATAATATTTTGCCTATTTTTGTCATATAAAATTAAATTTGTTAATTCACTGGATTATCGCACATCGTTTCACACCCAGTGGAACATTAGTTTTACTTGGAAATTTTAACAATATAAGTTGTCATCGATGTTACACAATTTTTGATTTATTACATCATAATAGTTTAAGTAAATTTTTAGCCATGATTACTTGTAATATGATGTGTACGAGATTCATAAAAGGGCTTGTCTTGGGAAATAAAGAATTTTTCTACGATCCCCGCTTATTACTGACTTGTTCAACTCCTCTTTTTTAAAGATTCATGAGAAGAATTAAGATGATAAATGACTAGTGGTGAGTCGATCTGGTTAACAAAGCAATGTATCAAACGGCTTCAAAATTCACAAAAATAAAACGAAAAAAATATAAACACTTACAATTTACCTATTGTTGTTATAAACGTATAATTATAGTATAGAGCTGACTTTTATCATATTTACAGCATATAGTTTAAAAGATTTTTTTAATGTATTCTATTTTGAAAACTTCAAAATATTAGCCCCTAGTTCATATTGTATGGTATTTTATTACCGCAAAAAACGCATTATAATATTTTTAAAGTATTCATATAATTCAATGATAACTATTCTGTTATAATACATGTTTTGATGTTTTGCAACACAAATCGGCCAAGAGTTTTCAGAAAAATTACACAGATGTCCCATTTTTAGCTACTCACTGTGGAAGCAGACATAATGACATCTTTGATTTCCCTACAAAAAGTTTATCATTTCACACTGCTTTACATGTTGTTGGAAACCCCGATGATAAATTAACTTCGTTCATTTATCATCGGGGTAACGGGTTTACATATCCGATCTGAAAATTTTAAATCAATCGATCCATTATTTTTCTAGTCTACACAATCTTAAAAACATAGTGCATATATGTTTTAATATGTCCTTTCAAGGTATTATAAACAGGTAATCGAAAATATATAAAGTTTCACTTTGCGTTTGAATTTGGGAATTTACAAAGAAAGCATGAATTGGTAGATCAAGCTGACCGTCTCCATTGAATAATGTTTGAATAAAAAATACTTAACTAACTTTTTATTCCTATTTGTCTTTCTTTTTCCTCTTATGCATTATACTTGTATCATTCATTCTTCGTAACCCAAAATTTTCAGCATTCTGCCATCTTTTCTAGACTTTATTTTGCTAAGTATTAATTATAATCACAAGAACGAAAATTCCAAGGTCAAATTATGCTTTAGTATCACCCTCCTCCTCCACAACACGGCTGAAGAAACTTAGTGGAATTTCAATTTAAATGTCAGTTATGTTGCGTCCGTGTGAAAGAATGCTCGAAAATTCCGAAATGTGAAAACCAGGTAGTTAGTGACAATACATGTGTACTCGTATAAAATTTCAACAATAAAAATTTAAATATAAATATATATCGATTCTGTCATGATATTTTTGATAGTTAACTTTTTTATTGAATTTAACGCATTATTTTTTAAGATGTCAAAATTCCATTAGCGTTAGAAGCTTTTTCTTGATATATTGTTAGTTTTCTTAATATTATGGTTAGTTGTAGTGAATATTGCTTTCCTATCAAATAAATTATATCGTCGTTTAATCAATTTTCATGAATGAGATATTGTCAAACGAAATTCATAATGGTAGTTTTCGTATAAATTTGATATCCATAAAAGTGTCATTCGGATATTTTACGAAATCAAAGTATTCACCCATGACCCCTGTATTGACATACTTTAGTAAATTTATAAGGTGCTACATTTACTTTCTCCACATTTCAAATTAATCATTCGATTATATAATTCCGAATTCTGTATAAAAACATGTTAATTGAATTTCTTTCTTACCATGTCGTCATAAAATATATTGATTTGCTTTTTTAGCGTTAGTTATTTCATATGCATACTATTCAATTCAGTCATTTTATGTCATTTTTAAATCAACTGGTTAACACACTCTTCGTATAAAAAGAGCTTTAAGTCTCGTTTGTATTTCTATTACGGGATAACATTTACTCATTTCTGCCATAACTCCGTCGATTACTTGGCCTTCCTTACGTGTTTTAAAAAAAACAAGAAATCTTTTTTCATTATTATAGATTCAAATACGAAAAAATATTTAATATAACACTTCCGAGATTTGCTAGATGTTGCTTAATAAAGCATCAATTTATATGGGATGGTATAAATGAACCAAAAAAGTTTCAAGATTAGATCAAATCACTAACAAAATAATACCCCAAGTGTTTTGGTACTAATTGAATGACACATTTATATTTTTTATTTGACATTCCCTTTATACTTTATTTCGATATTTATTTCACGGGAACTCGATTCTTAGTCAGTAGCTATACGTCTTAAATATTTTGAGAATGTAGTTTTATGAATATTTAAAATAATAAAATAATTTGAATTCCGGTCGTTTTTTTTTCAATCACGAAATGTATTGAAACATGATACATATATGTATTGGAGAGAAAGGATATATCTACCACATTGGCACATCAAATCTCGTATAACAAGTAAGACACCTTGAAAAGATGGCATTGAACGAAAGGCGGGCTTTAATCACATATGGCTTACAGATTTGCTTTGAACGTATATCATCTTTCTTGTCTCCAATTGTGAAATGATGCCATTTGTACAGACTTCACAGTAGTATAATTATAAAATTTTATGTACTATGCAAGCTATGCAAGTATTATAATACTGACTTTGATGAAATACAATTTACCAAAATAAGAATTGAAAATTACTGATGATTATGCTATTAAATAAAAATTTAATTCTTCCCAAATTTATCAAAGTTGTCGTTAAAAAAATGTTGAGTTTAAAATACAATTCGTTTTAACTTTTTTAAATGCATAAAAAAGTTTTCTTATTTATGCATCACTATCTCTTAACTTATGAACGAAACATTTTTGATAAATTGTGTAAAGAAAACTTTATGTAAAAAAAAAATCTTTAAATAATCAATCCAAACACATTTAGGTGATTTTCATTGCCGTTAACTAAATAGCACACAGATGATATAATAAGTATAATGTGAGATTCAACAATTCGTAAACTAATTTTAAATATATTGCATACAGTCAATAAAAATTCCAATTAAAAATTTTATACAAGATTTGAACTGGTATATTTTGAAAAAAATGTTTTTTTTTTTATTTTTAAATGACTGTTTATATAAACTGAAGTAAAGTATTTTATTAAGTTATTTTTTAAGTGCGTTTTCAATTCTGATAATAGTATGTATTGTTACTTAACGTAAAAATTTAACTCGGTATAAAATTGCCAGACAAATTTATTCAGCATCATTTGGACACCACAAACGTTCGTGGCAAGCTCGGATTTTAAAGTAAAGGAAAATTATCGATCATGAAGTTCGTAAGTAGAAACGTTATTTTAATGTTTTTTATTTTGTTTTGTTAAATCAAATATGTATGATCTTTTTGATTCTATAATTGATTCAATATATGAGAAATTTTAAAAGAATTTGTAAGCATAGCATTAAGAATAATCGCCGAATTATAGTTTATTATATAAGCATGTGATACAATTTTATAATTTTATAAAGCAAATGTAAATTTATAACCATTATCCTCCGAAAATTTATTTTAAATTGTTTTCATTTTAATTTGTAGTGTATTGATTTTTTTATCACTACAACTACAAGGGATATTGAATTTTGTATGTAACTATTTATGAATATTATTTTGACATATTTTAAAAGGAATGTTTTTGGTATTTGACAGCTTAAGTACAAATGCTCAGTATTACTCTTATTTCCTCTTTTAATGATGTTAAATATCTGTTTTTTAAATATCTGATTGAGTTCGCTTAATCTTTTTTTATGTTTCCATTTTTTTATTTCAATCAATTTTGTAAATTTCATATAAATGTTTTTTGAATTGGATAATCTTATAATTTGTATGCGGTAGATTAAATTTAATTTATCGATTCTTTTCAAAATATTTTACTAGTACCCATTTAGTTTTTAATATTTTCAGATGATCCTGGCAGGTTTGTGTCTTGTATGCGCGTTTGCATCAGCAGCACCGGCAGCACCGGCTGACCCGGCTACCATCGTAAAATATGATAGTAATAATGACGGACTAGGAAATTATAATTTTGCGTAAGTCACGTTATGATATTATATTTTCGATATTTTAATTCATGGCTTTCAAATGCATGCGGCACGATTTCACGAAGATCATTGGTGTATAAAAAAAAACATTGACAGTTTATTTTTCAGTCGTTTATGTGGGACAAATATATACATACAATCATATAATACATGAAAAATCATGATGAAAGAAATATTTATTGCTTTTATTAGATTAGATTATTTAGATTACACTACGTGTAAATCAAGCAATTTTTTAATGTAATATATGATTGGCCGATTTGTCTATTTTTAAATTTCAATTATCACTGCTATAATATTTATGTTTAGCATTTGAAATAACCAACCATTTATTTTTGAATAAACATTTCTTTCAGAATAGCAAAGCGTTTTTTGTGAATTTTAAATAATAATAAATTGCATGCAACTCTCGACGATTGAATTTTAAAATGACCATAAGTTCGCTTGGAGATATACGACACCCGTGTATAGTAAGACAAGTTTTGTATCAATCGTTTCTCACTATTTTCGTCATGCTCAAAATGCATGCTGTTAAACTTTAACCTTTTACAAATAATTATTACGCAGGTATTTCAACTCTAACATTATGTAAGACAGAAATATTTGATAGCATCTTTGAGTGTTTGTATGTCACCGCTACAAATAGCGTTCTCTTTATTTGCATTTAACAAGAATGTATTTTTTATGCCCATCCATCCAGTCTTCAATTTATTTAAATAACAAAAAGGACGCTCCTTAAAAGTTGTGAATATATGGATTTATTAGATTCACGTGAACAAATTTCGATGATGAAATATTCATATATTTTTTAGTAAGTTTGCTCACAATATTGAATAAAAACAGAAGTTGTTCTACTGCAGTTCTTTGATATTTGATCGCTCGGTTATTTTTTATTGTAATGTAAAGTAATTGAAAGACAGAATTTTGCAGGGTAAAAATTATTTTTGCTACATGTTAAGGTTAAGTTGATGGAAGGGGAATATTAGACATAACATACATCTATGTCATATATTATTTGTAAAAATGACGTTTTTGTTTTGGTGACACCTGTCAACATTGTTGATGATTCTATGTATGCGTCTTTACGGTTGGCATTAAAATTCAGAAATACAAAATTTTTATATATTTGATAATTCGTAAAGGTAGATAACGCCGTAAATAAATTGGTTATATGCAAATAGTCATTATACCAAAAAAATAAATTTTTATCTAGTATTGCTTAGCAATATTTTCGTTGTCTTCCAAAATTATTATACTTACATGCATTTATTTCATGTGCTAATTTTTTTAGATCTATGACATTTAAATGCACTCAAAAATAAAAATACCAAATGCAATAATAGAAAGACATTATTTTTCAATTTGAATAATTAGAGTGCTATTCTAAACAAATATTTAAAATCACTTCTCGTGAAAACTGAAAACTATTTTTTTGACATATGTTTCATAGATTTATAACAGTAATTGATAAACGATCTCGAGCTAGTGGTCAAGCAAGTCAGCATATATATTATACTATCAGAATCTTTCGAGACTTAAAATCAAATACGTTATTTTTATAATCCAACAATAAATATGTACGCATACCTTAACATTTTTAATTTTTCACATAACATTGTATGATAGATCACTTGAAAAAAATTGTCAAAATAATACGAAAACCATTTTAATTCCTAATAACACCAGGGCTAGACAAATGGTTACGAGCAATTGTGGCATTTAGAATTCTATTTAGCTTGTAAACATTGCAACAGGCAGTTGATTAGCTACTTAAAATAATTTTATTTTTCCAAGTGGACATACAATATTACGTGTAAGAATAAACTACCAATTTAATCGTAATACACTAGAGTTTAATTTACAACAAATATTGCTGAGGGAAAATTTCTGTTTTCGCTTTTAAATACGTTTATAGTTTTTTAACTGTTAATTTATTTATTACAGTTTCGAAACATCAGATGGCATAAAACGTCAAGAACAGTCTGAAGTGGTGAATGCTGGTGACCCTGAAAAAGCGTCTATCATTGTGAGAGGTTCTTATAGCTACACAGGACCTGATGGCGTATTATATTCCGTGACGTATATTGCTGATAAAAGCGGTTTCCAACCCCAAGGTGCCCACCTTCCAGCTAAAGGAACAGTGGTATAGTTAAATTTTCATTCAATATATAATTCTAGTTTTAATTTTAACGTAACAAAAAAAAATCACTATTGAGCCCAAGTAAAATTAGGTAACATAAATAGTACTAGATCCTTTTCACAACAATTTATAAAATATGTTTACTTTGGCATTACATTATCTCCAAAATTATCGCTACTTTGTGATTCTATCGATATCACGACATTCAAGTTATTATTATCTTTACAAGATAATTATTTTAAACATATATCAGTATAAATCCTTAATTCTTTATATTTATTTATTTATGTTTACATAAATTCAATAACAAATTTTATTTTGCTTTGGTGTTTATAAATATAATGAATTTTATACAAGTGTGGCCGTTTTTTTTTATATTGCATGAGCAGCTAATAATAGTAAGCTAAATACTTCTTATTTAATATCGTATATTTTACATGTCTTTTGAGAAATTAGGTTCTCATGTTTCATGCATTTGAAAATATTTTTAGCAGTCTACACCACGCCCAAGTCTTACACGAGCGTTTTCTTCTTCACTTGTTGCGTCACTTCTTGGATAGATTTTCACGAAAAGAAAATACTCAAATATGTAATTCTTTGTCAAATCTCTGTTCACAAATTATTGGTTTCTTTTTTTCATCATGTTTATAATATAATATGCATTAAAAATATTTTTTAGCGAAAACCCGAAGGCCCTGCACATACACCTACTTCGGCACTCGTAGCTTCTCTTCTCGGCTAATCTTCGACACCACAAAATTAATTTTACTATTTGAAAATGTATATTACTAACTTAGAGTTAATTAATATGCGGAAATGTTTATTATGTCTGTCAGAAAGTACATCTTTGTAAAAAATAATTTAATTTTAGTAAATACCTGAAAGTTTTCTCGCGAAATCGGATATTTACATACTCATTGCATCTCTTCAAAAAACGACAAAGTAAAATATAGTGGTTTATTTTTTTACAAATAATGTATTGAATCATCTTTTTAAAGAGTAAAGATGTTAAATTAATACATGAAAATACAGGTCTTTGCCAGAAAAATTATCTCACTTTTTTATGGATGGACAAAAGTTGTCTGATTTTGGTTCGTCCATAAGCTTATATTCAAGTGGGGACAAATGTCCTCACTGAAGCAATTACGTCCCTTGCTTCAGGATATATAACATTGTACTGTGTATATATAATAAATTAACAAATCACGTTGCGTATGAATGAGACAATTCATACGCAACGTGATTTACCCAATTAAATTAAAAATAATTATGATTGCGTTCTTAGGTAATGTGAAAATATTGTATGTACATCATAATAAATAATATGGTGTATACACTTATAAAAGTTGGCAAAATGTACAATAAATAACCCATGAAAAAGTGCAGAAACCATTTGTTGAGAATGTATAATTTTTTCGACACTAAATTAGGATTAATAAATTTTAAAAAAACATTTAGATCAATCGTTTATAAAAGTAACATTTAGAGTTGATTATGTGTGTCGCATTAATTTTTTTAATGGTATTCATATATTTTTTATAACTTAAGTGGAGAACCAAAAATTAAGACTTAAAAATTAGAGAATGAAGCACGATACTTCTAGGTTTTACTTAAATTTTCATATAAAGCAATTATTTTGTTTGATATAAAAGTGTTAATGGTACCAATAAAATGTGATATGTAATAATAAATGAATACTTATAAAATCATTTTTTTCTTCATTGAAATATTCATATATAACCATTTTTCATTGTGTTCTTTGCATTTCAGTGTGTCTCAAAAAAACGTCGACATTAAAACTTGAATTATTTATTTTTCTCTTTCATTAGATATTAGCAAGTACCAACAATTTCCGGCCTAAGCGGATCAAAAAATTTATAGAATCAAATAATGACTTTTCATTTTTCAATATAATCACAGTTTATTTTAGCACAATTTCATGAAAGTTTTATTGACTTTTCTTTACTTCTATAAAACTACGTGTTGCATGCGAGGTATTGAAGCTTTCTGACTTTACAATTTATTTATCTACTTTTTCGATTTCTTTATATATATATATATATATGTGTGTCAGTGTGTGTGTATATAAATATAAAAAATAGCCATTTATTATTTTTTCTATACTTTTCATTATTATAATATTTTCCGCTTCATATTACAAATTCTTTTATCTCTTTCTACTTCAGGAGCCCGAAATCAACATACGATTCAACGACAGAAGACTTCCATAAGTATTCTAATAAAAGACATCACTTGTAACGTGCCTTATTAATATTTCAAAAGACTGTTTTGAGAAGACTGAAGATCCTCTTTTTGAGATTTTAGTAAGAGAGACTTAAAGCACAAACATTTTTTATTATTTCAATATACTTAAGTTACTATAAATTTCAAAACAAAATACCAATACTAAAAAACTTTCTGACTCTTTTTTTGAAAAATAAATTACATACAGCAAAGAAACTTTGAGCTATTATTTAATTATTAAGAATGAATAAAACAGTATAGTAGGTAAAATAAAAAATAATCAATAAGTCAATTGAAACATAAAATAAAGTATTTTATGATCTGAAGAAATAAAATGTTTCTAAACAAAAATTTACAAATCTCCAGCAGTAGGTTGAATTCAATTATTTTACTGTTCTATTCACGTAGAACTCTTCTCTTCCATAAAAATACTAAAATCAAATCAATACAGATTAATTATTGTGAATAATGGGTAATGGCCAAAATATGAAATAGCATCAATTATAGATACATTTTATCTGTATGAGAATAATATAATTATTAAGTTTATTTATAATATTTATAATATTTTATTTATTTATAATATTAATATAATTATTAAGTTTATTAAGCTTAAAATAATATAATTCTCCAAGAATCAATGAACCTATCATTTACTTTCTAAAAGCTTCCGCTTTTCGTCGAAAGATGTCATCACTGCGATATAACAGTAATAATAATACGACATCTAGTTGAATTTCTGAAAATCTTTTCAATAAAAGCTTTGGCTTTTTGTGTAAATCACATACAGCCTGGGAATTTTGAATATTAACATGAAAAAGTACGTCACTCATAAAAGATATAACACACACTATTGAATATCATAAATATTACTTTAAAATACACTTTATAAAAAAAAATAGTTTTGTTTGTAAGTAACATCCAAATCTGATTCTATTTTGACAATAATATACACATGTAATTATATAAATAAAATAACTTTGTTTCTAATTTATTCAAATTTTATTGTATTGAAATACTCCTTGTCAATCTCGAACGAAATATGGTACAGTGGAAGCCAAATTATTCATTTTTGATTAACCCTACATAGAATGCGAGAAATTTTTCAGCGTTAGTCTTAACGTTCTTTACATCGGGCATTTTAGTATCAATGCAGAATTATTAACAATACAACATTTTAAGCTTAAATTAATAATGACTGACTCGGTAAGACGACTGACAGACTATGGATATTCAGCAAGGAAGTCATCAGCAGAAACATTATGTGCCGACATCATAAGAATAAAAAGACGCTTTCATGCGTTAGGAATATAAGCGCGATGACAAATATTGGACAATAGGTCGGAATAATGTTTGACGTGGCAGAAAAAGGCGGCCAGGCAAAGTAATGCGTACTTCTGTACGGAATGGCAATCGTTTAAGAATAGCGATTAATTGTGATATTTCATACAATTTAACTGATAAATCGAAAAAAAGCCAAGATGAATGCAAAATTATATTACATTGTGTGACCGGAACCATAAAATTGAACCGAACAAGCGCAATGGTTATTGGTGTGAGAAGATTTATCGTGGTTTCATTTTAGTAATATTACAATTTCGATGAAGACGTGAAACTTTTTGAATTGAAAAGAAAATTATAAAATCACAAAAATTGCTGTTATCTTGACGAAATTTTTATTCAAAAATAGTATTTAAATTTTTTTTAAGTTTTTCGAAATCGTAACTGTGCAGATTATCATATAAAATAACACCTTGAATAAAATATTTTTTACGAGTAATCGCTTTGCATCAGTTACAAAAATAGTTGGCTTATTAGCTACTCTCTCTATTAACCGTTTTAAAGATCAAATCAGATCAGGGATGCAAAAATCACATCCCAAAATAAGAAGTATTTCATAATCAAATTTTTAACCTATGAAGAATAAGAAAATGGATAAACAGGCCCTTCTTTCAGTTAGGTTGCGCAACATTGCATTAGATGAATGAGGAAAAACCAAAAAAAAACAGCCCTTAGTTAATAACCAATTCATTGGATGTAAAATCTTAGCCTATAAATTCAAGTATTCGAAATCGACTGCATTGCCGATTACTTCAAAGATCTCACTGCGTCGGCTTTAAAACTATGAGACAATCTAATAATGCAATAATTAACAGGCGGCAATATCATAAAAAAATAAGATTTCCTCAATAAATACGTGATCACAGCATCTTTAAATAAAATATTCAATTGGGCGTGTAAAATTCCATGTAAAATTATTTTCACACACGCAAGGCTGATTCTTACTTTTCAAAGTATAAATTTGGTAGTTAAATTGCATTATGACATATGTATGGTCGCTTATATAATATTGTTAGTAAAATGTCAAAGGTTACTAACGTCTAGGTTATCAGGCGAATTTAACGAACGAATTAATTAAACTAATGTTGTGATCATTTTTCAGATCTATTTATAAAATAGTGTGAAATAGAGTCTTAAAAGTGATATGCCAAGAGAAGACATAAATGGTTTGAAAAAACAACATTACGTCCAATGTCAACATATTTAAACTTTTTAATGCCACTTTTGCAGTAGCGTGAATATCATTTTGAATTGATAGGATAAAATTTCATTTTCAATCGTAATTGATTTGTCATACTCAAGTTCTACATTGTCTAATCATTCAATTATACAGAAATATATTTAGAACTACCAACTCTCAAAGAAAATTCATTAAAAAAGCATAAATATATATTGTATATCTCAACGATACACATATTACTGGTTAGACTGAACATTAATTTTAATATCTCTGAATTTTTTTTTCTTTAAACAGACTTGCTTTTTTGAGTTATATTATATCATACCACTTCTTCGTCTGAAAAAAACACGTGACATTTAATCTGTATATAATGAAAATGAATTAAACTCACTAAAAGTCTCGAAAAAAGTATACAATTTATTATACTTCCAGTGTTTCGATCTCGGATAAAAATGGACATGCAATATCAAAAATGTAAAGCAATCATTAATTATTAGTTTCATTTGATTGTTTAATTTTCAATGGGTTAAAATGCATCCTGGGATATATATTGTATGATACTTTGATGCGACATAAATTTATTTAAGTCAAAAAGGAAACCGACACGATCGCATGTGATTGTTTACTAAGTTATTTACCAGAGATTACGATACGGCTTCGAGATTCACTTGCGGCTCTTTGTTGAATCAAATGCGGCAAAATTTTTGGTACAGAAATTAATGTTGCGAAGTGTTATACTTTTCTATGAAATTTGTAAAATCAAAACATTGTTCACAGTCAACCAACGAGCATTTGACAAATTTGCTGCTGTAAACGATTGAACAAATTTTATATATTTAGCTAAAAATAATTAGCATTCTTTTATTGCATTTTATTTTTATTTTAAAATTTTTCTACTAATAATTTTGTATTTCCTTAATATAACTAGTAATTTTTGTAGGGAAGTTTGAAATTGTGTATTTAATACTATGTGAGAACGTGACACGTGAATGGCGTGGCTCTTTATATATGTGAAAATATTGAATATGGCTTTTGTCGACCTCTATGCACATCCTTGTCATATACCATAAATTTACCATGAAAATAACCCTGCTGTGTAGCATATATAAAAAATGGGGATTTATTTGAAAAGCATACATGAATTCAGGAAAAGTAGAAAATAACAGTGACAACTATGATTTTGAAGAAAGCCAATGTTCTTCATAATTCCTTCGATATTTCCATTGCGATAATTTGCATCATCCCTTAGTCAAATGTTATATTATCTCATAAAATAGCAGGTACTCTTTTTATTTTATTTTATTAAAAAGCTAACTAGGAATAATATATCTTGTAGTCGCTTTTGTGTTATTAAAGATTATTAGAATATAATAGAACAAAGAACACGATCTTCGTAAGCATGGCGTATGGTAAAACTTAAGCTGAGCTAGCCAAAAAAAATGATATTTATGCTCGTATTTCATCTATTATGGTTCATTTATAGTTATAGAGTCACTTTAAGAATACATAGTTAGTGCATTTTCATTCCGGGATTTGCCTTTTCTTTCTCCCTTTTTCTTCAAACTTTTCACTACTACAATCATTATACTACAATATACTATTTTCATAGAAATATATTTGTATTGAATTTTAACTTGAATTAAGTATATAAGATAATTCTGCAATGGCAATTTTTTTCCACTCCTCTGTTTGTACATTTGCAATCCTTGATGGAAGACTATTCTTATGATTCGTCGCGTATGCAGATGATCCGTGAAAGTAGTATTATGAATACAGTTTAATTATCATTTTTAACACGTTTTAATTCTTTTTTTAGATCTGTAACACTATATAATTGCTGGCGACTTTGATTCATCATCATTATATAGCAATCGCTAGAACCAGTCGAGTTCTGTCGAATATTGAAAAAGAGTTAATCAAAAAAAAAAAACAGTCACAATGATGAAATCCGTAAGTGAATTTTACTTTTATCCAATATTTTTTTTTAATATTTGATTTATTAATTATGACCATATGAAAAATATTACAATAATCAAAAAAATAGTCTATTTATCTGTGCATGACAGTAATCGAAATAACACTTTCGTCGGTTTAACATTCAATATAACATTTCCATGTAGGAAAGAATATTTCGAGTGGTTTCTTTTCTCTACTCGATAGTTTTGTTTATTATTTTAGGCATTAAAGATTTGGCGTGTAGTATCAATTTATTATGAATAAAATACGATCAGAATCACTTAGAGTAAAAACTTGTTAACTTTTATTTTGTGATTTTCGAAATTGTTCAATAATTAATTATATCATTTTTTCAGTACAATATAGAATAATAAAAAAAAGCTTTAAATATCATGTTATTTTTCAAATTTGATCATAGTGAATTCATTTCCCTTACGTTATCATTTTTAAATTGAATTTCATAGAATATTATTCACTTATCAGCTATGTCATAATAACCAAATATTTTAACTCTCAAAAAAACTTTTTTACCCATAATTTACTTAAATCTTCATAAATTCTGAGATGTTACTATCCTCATGATAATTAATTTATCGTTTTGCAAATTTCGGTTAGCATATAAGGTTAAAACAATTGAACACTTTTTTAATTATATATCATTTTCGAAATTTTTATTTTATTTTCTGAAATATTTCAAAATCATTATCTTATACCTCAAAGTCATAAACCTTTCTTGTGAACGCACAGCCCAAATTAGTTGATTTATATAAAGATCCACCTTTGGATAAATACAATCACAAATTGTAAGTAAAACTTTTAAAACAACTTTTTTTTACAATCAAAAATTTACATATAACTATAATATTTTAAGCGAATTAATATTTAAATAATTGTTTTTAGGGTTTGAGTGCTTGATGAGGATTGATTAACGAGTCCAAAACCCAATTTCGTTACTTATCACTATATACAAAAAGTTTATTCAATCCCTTTTTTATTCCAGATGATCTTCGTCGGTATGTTCCTCGTCTACGCGTTCGTAGCTGCAGGACCAATCGATGAACCCCCATCGATTGTCCGATACGATAGCGCCAACGATGGTCTTGGAAACTACACTTATGCGTTAGTATTCTTCCCTTTATAACGGTGCATAATTAAACATACCGTCAAAACGATAGACATATTACTCTGGGGTAATTCATCTCATAAATATGCAGAAAGAATTTAATTTTAACTAGCCCTATAACGCTAACATTGACGCTTGATAATATTTCCTACCATTTACCAATTTTCTAGCCCTTTATACCGGTTTCGCATGCCGGCATCTTCATTCATTCTAGTACACGAATATGCTCAAACTAATTGCCAGTAAACAGTTTACATATAAAACGAATTGGGGGAAATTAAATCTCTTAAAATTCACTTCAATAAATACTGCTTGATTATTTACTATTTTTTTTCAAAACTATTATAACCGTTACAAACTAAATGACTGATACCAGTTTGAGTGCACTTGTGTACTACAGTTTCTGAAGATGCTAAAAAGCGAAATCAGGGT
The DNA here is from genome assembly GCA_028555115.1 of Himalopsyche japonica. Classification (NCBI taxonomy): domain Eukaryota; kingdom Metazoa; phylum Arthropoda; class Insecta; order Trichoptera; family Rhyacophilidae; genus Himalopsyche; species Himalopsyche japonica. The sequence goes on from JAHFWJ010000395.1 coordinate 108,740, forward strand.
CATGAGTCACAACAGCCTTCTTATTATTAAAAATTTCCAGAAAATTTGACAACAATTATCAATTTTTCTAAACATGATCAATGGTAGGTTTTGTTATGATAAACACCCACTGCCCATAGTAGCATAACATAGAATGCTTAAGTTATCAAAATGTCAAAACATCTGCGCAATCAAACACTCACGGTATTAATACAACTTCCAGTAGTTGATTTTTAATTTCAATCTTATATTTCAGTAATTCCATTGAATCGACGCTACCTAGAAAGAATTCCTACTATAACACATTCTTTATTATAAAATATGTTTTACTTATTAATACTCAATTGTTGTGAATTTACTATATAATTTGAAGCTTACTTTACTTAACTTTACTTGCCTGTCCAGATTAAAAAATCTCCTTGTGTCAGATCAGATCTTATGATGTTCATATAATATTTTTTCAATGCTTTACCACGTCAAGATTTGATAACTTTTTGAATTTTAAAATTAATTTATACATTCTATACGAGAATTGCTGTAATTTCAATCAAATGCTAATTTTCTTCCAATGCTTAGAATTTATTTAAGAAATATATCCATATTCATACGTGATGAATATTACATAATATTTACTTATACGCCATAAAAAACAGAAACATACATGTATCATGACTATTTTATTTTTATCAACCGTTTATGATTTTCTGACAGTCGCGCCGATGTTTTTATATAAAATTCATACAGCTACTTTCTAACACAGAATTCTTTTATATTGAATTTTGTAAAAAGCTGAGTTCACATTTTTTCCCTTCTTCCTATCTTCGCTAATATAAAGATTTAAATACCGAATCAAAAATCAAATGTATGATGTCGCATAAATTAAAAGAAGCCCATATATTGTAGCTACACCGTTTTACTTGTTTGAATATCAAAAAAACAATCTATTCAAAATATTCATTAACATTTAAAATAAAAACTATAAATCTTTTTCAATTTACCTTGACATTATGTTATTTACATATTTAATCATTTATTTATGAGCGTATTGTATTTCACCACTTTCTTCGCTAAAATTGTTTACCTGATATTTTCAAATACTTGATTCTCTATGAGATTATTTTGTAAATTATTAAGCAAAGTGTACTATGGAATAAATATATAATTTAGAAATAAAAATAAATTTTGACATAGATTTGAAATAAGTAATGCAATTTTTAACTCCGAATGTCGGTATTTTTTGCCATGTGCCTTCCCTGTACGCATTAGAATATTTTCAATACACACAATCGTTGAATATCTATTATCAAAATAATGTAGACGAGAGAAATAGAAAGAAAGTTAATAAGTTCTATTACATCGTTTTTACGAAGCGAATATTTTAGAACTATATAATTTATTTTAAATTTAATTTCAACAACAAACAATTTTCGACACAAATTGACATAACCTTTAAACTTTGAATGCATTTGAGAGCAACTTTTTTGATATGGTTTTCCCAAATTCTTTTAACATGGCACATGTACTGTTTACTTATTTTTATCTACCGTTTATCTTTTGTTTGCTTAATTAAATGAACATTGAAGTTTTATCCAACATGTCATTTTATTGATTTTTTATTATATATTATATTCTTTAGTTTACCAAAGAAAATAAATAAATCTTCTCTTCAGTTGTTTTGACATGAATTCGTATTGAAGGAGTGGTTATAATTAATTTCAGAACTATAGTTATGTTGATTATTGACTAGTACCAGACCAGAAATGACCAGAAGTAAATTAAGTACTTAGTCCATAAATATCATAACTCATAATTTGGTGTCCCGAAATAATACTATGTTCTTTGAAATTGCTAAAGGTAAAATACTGGTGACTTCCATTCACTTCTTTGACCATTCTTTATAACATTGCAGTTTTGAAACAACAAATGGTATCACAGGTCAAGAACAAGCCAATGTCATCAATGCAGATAATCCAGAAAAGGTTTCTACTATCGTCAAAGGTGCATACAGCTACACTGGACCAGATGGCATTCTTTACAGCGTGAGCTACGTTGCTGACGAAAATGGATTCCAGCCACAAGGTTCTCATATCCCAAAAGCTGAATAAATAATATTAACAGAACTTATTTCGCTACAATCAACAATTGCAATTTTGTATATATTTTCTTCCAAGTCGTAATGCATTAAATTCAATTCTCAAATAAACTTTCTTTGAATTTTAAATAAAAAAAATATACCTGAGATACAATTTTGTCATTTACTTATTGCCGTACAGAAAATAAGATTTTCTTTAGTTATTTTGTAATTTGTGAGTGTATTCATAATTTCTTATGGTTTTTTTGATCAATCATTCAAAAATATTTGCATGGAACCACTTTAAGTTTACGTACAAAATCACTTCTTCGATGCTGTGATTATTTTTTTTTTGAAATTGTGTACTTCAATTCTCATAAATTTAAAACATATCTCAATAGAAATTTTCTACAAGAACAGCTCATTACTCAGATCCACAATCTCTCTCAAACAGAGCGGCGATAAAAGGATAGGGTTAGGACAGCTAATAGTTTATCACACTCCCTACTATGGCTTTTTGGATATGTTGGAATTGATGTAAAACATCACAAACATCCATGTCCACAAACAGCAATATACAAATCTAAAATAGTATTTTCTGGTTCCTTAAAAAATAGTAAATGAACCTTGAATTTACAGCATTTTCGTCTCCATAAGTAAGATTCCAGATTAAAAACCAATTTCCCAGAAAATATGGTAAACAGTAAGACTTTCAGGATTAATTTATAAAAAACTAAAATCAAAACAAATTTAATTCAATCAAAAAACTCTATACATAAACATTGAAAGATAACTGGATAGAGCAGTGAAACCAAGGTAACTGCTAGCTTGAGAAATTTCTAAGTTAAGACAAAAAACATGGTAGAAATAGTTTATCAAAAAAATATAAAATAAAACATCAATTTATATAAAACAAAACACCATTATAAATAAGTTTTGTTATAAATTTTATAAAACACTTGATTTTAAAATGGTCATGATCAGCGTTCCCTCTAAGCTGTGCGCGTTTGCGCACGCACACCACTTTTGAAGCCTTCGCACATGTCTTACAACAGTGCACACAAACCTTAGACTAATTAATTTATATTATATAGTGTTATCTATTGGCATTATTAAAAATTAGCCGTTTCGTTTAATAGGTCTACATTCCGTAGTGAGTGGCACTAAAATTTTAATTTTCTTTCAAAGTTGCACAGCCAATATTTTTTGTGCACAAAGCCTTCTATAAATTAAAGGAAACATTGGTCATAACAATATGACCATGTTGAGTTTTTACTTTTTGCTAATAGAATTAATACCTATTTTTGTCAAGAAATTCCCCCTCAAACCTGTGGTCTCAATAATACATTCTCACACATTGTGGTTACTATTAATCATAGTGACTGCTAATATCTCACCATGACATATAAAGGATAATAAAAGACTGCTTGAAAAAATTATCATTTATTTTAACCTACACTTAGAGTACTCTTATTTCATGTTGTAACAATAATTTTATACAAGACTTTTATGATTTTGTTATATCACTATGTTCTCTCTAGTGCTCTTTCCTTCATTCTGGTTATAAACGCCGCACCTTTATTTTTTCTGAAGTTTTCATAGGGATCGTTTAAATTTACACCAACGCCTACAACAGAAATCGATGCATGAGATATATATATAAAAACAAAATCAACAAGAACCACAAACACCGGAAAATAGCAACCACAATATGACTTACCTTTATATTTGTCTTGGTGGTCTCGAACAGATCCAGCATCAATTGGCGCCACTATTCCTTGACCTGCTGCACCAAGACCTAATCCTTGACCCCATCCCATCTTTCTTAACATCTGGTGACCCTTGTTACTTTGATCCAGCTCTGACATCTCCATTAATTGATTACTCGAATTTGAAAATGAAGCACCAGTCCTGTTAATGCATGTATTTTTATAAAAGAAGATAAACTATAATCAAAATTTATACGGATTAACTGATTTAGTCCTGTTAGATAAACTTTGCCAGGAAAAATTTTATATTTTTGTGGAATCACTAAAAGGTTTAATGAACAATATATAATCAAAGCAACCAATAATTTCTGAGGATACTTAAATCAATGTGTGGAGAATAGCTAGTACAGTTGTCAATAGAACTTTAAGTATTTAATATTTTTAGACATAAAATATCTTACGAAAAGCCAGGCGGTGATGGTGATCTTTCAGAAAGTTTAAAAGATCGTCCTGATTGACCAGTACCCTTAAAACCGATCATCTCAGGAGACGCTCTGTCGGGAGAAGAAGTCATTGCCATCATGGAAGGAGGAGGTGAAGCAACAGGAGACCTGCGAGACCTTCTGCCACTGCGTCGACCAACACTTCTCTCTCTTTCTGCAGGAGACACAGAACGATGACGAGGAATCATTGGGGATTTAGAGCGTGATCGTTCTCGGCTTTTACTGCGGCTCTTTGATCTGTGAATAAATCAAACAGAATTTAATGTATAAACAGGCATATAACTGAGAATTATACTGTCGAAATGTAAAAACTCATGCTATGGCTAGTTTACATATTTGTCTAATCGAGATTATCAGAGCTGTCTCATAATGAGTTCCCTACTTTCAATTATTTTAATTTGAATAATTATTGTTTACCTGTATCTTCTAGTAGGTGGTGAACGATTACCGAGATAGTCGTACTGAACAGGAGTCGGTGATCGAGATTTAACTCTTTTTCCCTTTCTTATGTCTTCTTCTTTTTGTTGGCGTACAGAATTTTTGGTTTTATAGTATTCATAGAGTCCTAATTTTTCCCATCCTTCCCTAAAAATATATAAGGCCTATGAAAAATGTCACTCACATATTTATTTGAGAAATAAAAGATATACATCCAAGGTCCCACAGACAAAAATATTCATCGTTATTGATTGATTCTTACAGTACTGTCATAATATAACATTTCATTGGCAGTAAAATTATACTATAACATGTATTTGTAGCTAGGAGCAATTCAAATATTTTTTATAGTATATTCATGTGATTATTAAAGTTTCCCTGAAAATAATTTTAAATAACCAACTGAACTTTCGCAACTATATTACCAATGTTACTTACTGTCTCACAGATTTGCGCTAGATAAGATTGACTTGTAATTTTAGAGTAAGAATTTATGCAACATTTTATAATTATTCATTGCGAATACCATATTGTAAAAAAGAATAAAATATGCCAGATATTAAAGATAACGTTATTTATGTAAATATATTGTTTTCACAGTGCTGTAATTTGCCTGCATTAATCCATCAATTGAGTGTAAATCCCACCCACAGCCAACAATGATGTAAGAATTTAGATGAGTTGTCTGTCTAAAAAATGAAATTTTAAATGATACGTTTAATTTATCAAAAGAGTTTTGAAACATAAATAAACAAGACACAGCTGCAGCATAATATATTTTAAATAGGTTCATATTACTAGTTTTCACTAATACTTGCTAATATGTATTAGAAACGATTCACACCCTTTTTTATCTGCTAAAGATATGAATATTGTACTGGGCTTTAAAAATTTTTCAAGTATAAACATACAATACATCTGAACCGTTTCAATTTTCCAAATAAAAAATTGTATCAATTGTTTAAATTCATTTATATATTGCCATAACCTATTAAATTTTGATAAAAAGTTTTAGGAATCAAGTCACAGTTTACGTTTAATTCCAAATATTTTATTTTGCTGTTAAATATTCTTTTTATCAGGGGAGTATAGTCAACCAAGATCTAACAAAACATTCATTTAAGTACAATATATCAATCAGAGATAATTACTGCATAATAATAAACATAAGTAGCAGCTCTGCTGCTTGTCAACCGATCAAGTGCCTAAAATGTAAATAATAAACTTGACACAAGTGATAATTAAATAATGACAGAAGCATTCAAAAAGTTATGGCATGATAAATATTACAAAATTGTACACTTATTTATTATAAATATAATGGCATAAATATTAATTACCCTAAGGTTTTAATTTGATACCTGTCTTGGGGTCTAGTGTGACTTGGTTTAGAGTAAAAAGCATCAACGGCTAATAACAAACGTTCTGATGGTGGTGCTGGAGGAGGCAAACGAATTGCATCTGGATCCAAAGGTTTATAATCGCTATCTTCCAACTGGAAAGCAACATAGGTTGATTCATTTGAATATAGAAAATTATATAATGGAAAGAAATATTTCTTTTGATTCATTTTCATTACATGAAATAATAAAAAACACAATCATTTTTTACTAATTAAATATTATATTACAATCATTTTTTACTAATTAAATATTATATTAAGTCTCTATATTCTATAGATTAGAGTAAATTTAAATTTATATTTTTCCTACCATTATTAAGGGAACCATCAGTCCTGCTGGTAATTCGAAATACGGAACTGAAGGCATAAGATCTTCAGGACAAACTTCAGGAACATTATTAAATCCAGGTGGAGGTTTTGAAAGATCTGGAAGACCGTTTTGGAAGGATGGGGGTAGGCTATCATTAAAAAAACCAGGAGGAGGTTGCGATAAATTAATGCTCAACTCGTTAATAGCATCATCTGCAGTATTATTAGCGGTATCATTATTTGAGTTATAGCTATGATCAAAATCATAGCAACCGCTTTCGTTAGTATTTCCTTGTTGACCATTAGATGATCCATAGCCTAGTTCATTTGGAGCCGGTTCATTCGGCGGGAACATGGACTGGTTGAGGTTAGGGTTACAGAATCCCGGTTGATCATAGGGCATCATAGAGTTTCCTGGAATCGGCCCTTGCTGAGTAAACATATTTGGTTCAGTAAAACCAGGTGGACCAAAATTTGGATTCGGCTTTACTTGATTTGCCAGACTGTTTTGACCCATCGCCACATTTTGGTCAGGATTCATTTGCTGGTTTATCGTGACTTGACCTTCCAATACTTGCTTCTGTATTTCAAGTTGTTGTATTTGTCGCATGGTATGATCCACAAATGCCTGGTGTTGCTTTTGATAACTGTAAGCCAATAGATATTTATAAAAATAAACAGCTTCAATAAAATCTCTATTATGCTTTGAAAATCTGATAATTATTCATATTGCATCAAAAACTGACATAATAAAAAATAACATTAATGGAAGTCTACATAAAACGCTAAATTTAAATTTAAATTTGTGTTATAAATATGATACTGACTTTTCAAACGTTGTTTTAGATTGCTGTGCCAGTAATGTTATAAGATTGGCATACTGTGAAATAAGATTTGTTTGATATTCTTGATAAGAATTGGTTGGATCTTTCATTTTATCAATGACGGACGAATCAAAATAATTACTCTTTGATTCCCACAGCTTTAACAATTTATTTAGTTTTGTTTCTTGTTCTTCTGTGATATCTAGAAAAACATTTACAAAAATTAATTTGGCAAAAATCATTTGATATCATAACATCATGACTAATACTTTATTTTCAATAAATGTGTATTCACCTATACTCGCATTGCAAAACATGGGTACCACAGCAGTTTCCAAACATTTTTTTAGATCATCTGCATTCTTTCTTGCACTAAAATAAACAAAGTTTTTTCATACAATGTATAAAACAACTCAAAAAGTCAGGCATGGGTAATAAATGACACATTTAGGTATGTTAATGTAAATTGTGATTATGCATTCTGCTGAGATTTTGTATAAGATAAGTAAATGAATCCAAGCCATAACTGCTATGGTCTAGATAAGAAAATATTAAGTGCTATGGGCGTTATTTTCCTATTTTTCTCAGGCGGAGTGAAGTAGTGCATGAGCTCAATTCTCCAACTTGCTTTAAATGTAGATAAGGCTCCTTTGCTTAGTATAGCAATCATGCTGTAACATCAATCATGCTATTTATCATATATTTTTTTTGGACGAGAGAATGGATTTTAAAAACTTTTTTAAAACCTGATGTTGGTGTAGGCCCAACTTCACCCTTAATTTTTCATAGCTTCATTTAAATTTTTATCAAATATTTAGTACAAATTTTCATACTTTTATTACATTCTTGATTTAAAAAATATATTTATAAAAACCACCCCTATGGTTGTAGGAAATTGATTATACACAGTTTATTGAAAAACTCAGCTTAAACAGACTTCAATCAAAAATATGTTTTTAGCCCTCCGACTGCTACAATGAGATGTTAACAGATCGATATCTAATAATTAAAGATAAAAAAGAATTTATAGAGAAAATTTTGTATAAAAGCTAATTTCTATATTCAATACAGCCTTGCTAATCCTGATAATCACTTGTAGTTTATTCAACACAACTGAATTAATTTTTGAAATATCTTTTAAGAGGCTCAGCATGGACCGTTTTAATGAAAATAATTTTAATTACTTTTAAAGAATTATTAAGAAAAAATCAGCCTACATGATTGGTTATTCTTCTGTGTTACAAAAAATATTTTATGAATATTATATTTTAAAAAAGATGTATAGAAAGGCAATGTAACTTACCAGTGGTGTAGGACGTCATTGACCAAATAAATTATGTGAAGTTTCTGTGTAAAATTATCTTTTATATCAGTCAACGTTCTAAGAAGATACTGTGCGATTACAGTTCCAGCATCGTGGGAAATGGCATGGCTCAAAATCCAGCCCTTACCTATTTTAAAACATAATTAATAATTTCACTCTTTCACATATCATTGGTATAGTGGCAGAAGAATAAAGTCTATGAATCAAACGTTTTTGTAAAAATTGTGATGGGGGGCACTAACTTTTGCCAAACAACAAGATCTTTTAAATAGTCTACATATTTTTTTTTATCATTAAGGATATATACACGAAATTTTCAGATAATGTATAGATGCACAATTTTTATTTTACAAATTTCGTGGTTCTCAAGCCATCAAAATATTTTTTATACATAAATATCACTTGAAACTTATATTTCAATCAAAATTCACTAATCATATGTTGATTTAGTTATGAATCAATATAATATATATATATATATATATAGATTGTCCAAAACTAACTAAAAAATACACAGAAAATAATACAATGTTACTCTATTCGGATCCATAAGATCTTACCATACATGTATGGGCAAGCCGCCACTAAATAAACATATCATTTAAATCATAAATAAGAAAATAATAATTATTATTACATTGTTTCTAGCATTGATATTTGCCTCTATTTCTGTTTAAAAAAAAACATTTTTTTTAATAAAAATAAGTCCTGTGTGTGATTTTGACTCAACTGGAATAGTTGACATTTTGATGATATAATTATACTGGCAAAAAACAACGAATTTTTTAAATTTAACACTACCATATATGACTGAAATATACTCATAATTGAATTCATGATTGATCGAAAAATTTTATGAAGTGGTCAGTTTAATAATTAAATGCATAGATATCCAAATAGGGGTTTCCGAAAAGGTTGATTTTTTTGCCAGTCAACGACAATATGAGCACAATAAAATATGACATTAAATAGCTTTATATAGTTACCTGCTGATATACTGTCTTTTGTACAAGAATCAATAATAGGTTGCAAAATAGTGTCAAACTCAGTTAACGATATATTACATTCAACCGACAAATTTTGTATCACTTTCGATTGTTCATTTGCAACAGCTTTTTCTATTTCAGATTGTTGTTGTTGTATTAACACCTGAAATATTTAGGACTAAAATAAGAATTTAGGGCTAAATGGCTTAGCAATTTTTAGTGATAATTATTTCATCAATATTACTTTATTTTCAAAATGTTAAGTAAACACAATAATTGCCAATGCATATCTCATATTTAGAATTACAGTGTCTATCAACTACTACTTTTTTACCATATATGTTAAATGCCCAATGCTAGAGATATAATAGGAGCGAGTATTGACAAATGGCACTGCCACCTGAAGAATATTTTAACTAATATTATTATTTTAAATAATAAAAACACATTTTAGTACTATTACCACGATATATTTTATGATCAGGACCAGTTATGATCATAAAGTATATTATGGAAATAGTACTAAAATGTGTTTTTATTATATAAAATATCATGCCTTTCCATCAATAAGTTAACACCTTAAAAGTGATAATATTAATTTCGATAAAAACAGATTTCAATAATTATGGTTATAAAGATTCCTAAATATTTTCAAACTTATGCAATTATTTCAAACAATAGACAAACATGAAGTGACCGCCAAAGATTATGTATGGGTGAATTCATGATGACACAATGATATCTATATCAAAATGATACTAAATGGCACGACAGTTGGCCACAACTGATAAGGTAATACCATACAAAGTGTTGAAGCTATTATCTATCATAATCAACGCAGTTACTTACTGTCTGTTGTGCATTAAGATTAGCTTCAGATTGTTTAATTTGCTCCTGCAATGCGGTTTGCTGTGCTATGATCGCTTCAATAGCCGGAGGACCTGCCACAGATGTGGCTATGGTGGGAATCTGTTCAGGTAATGCATGTCGGGAAAGCCACTGCGAGAGTTCTGGTCTGACAGATAATCCACCAGCCATTGCCAAGCCTTGCTGTATATTTACTGTAGGACCAGGTTGTTGACTCATACTAAATTGCCCACTTAATGGCGCATATCCACCATCTCCACGACGATCCGAAACCTGTTTTAAAACTTTAAGCAAGGATGAACAAAAATGTATCTTATTATTATGAAACACAAAAGTGAATATTTAAAATCATCGTTAATGTCAATCATACTTACTCGCTTGCTCTGTTGTTACTTTATATTGGTAGTAATTAAAATGTTCACCGCCATACAAGAAGCTAAACTTTGGGTTGTTTTTCTGCTTTGACTTTGTCATCAACTCAAATTCGGGACCATTGCGAGCCACGAACTGCGCTAATTTATCAATTATATTACGTAAATCAGTATCTGAAAGAATTGAATCGTAAGAGTAAGACAACAAAGGGTATGTTTATGTGATAATAAATGATTCAGGTTATGTTTGTCAAAATTGTTTTCCTAAAAATAATAATCTATAAATCAATGAAAACCTTGAGGGGGCTGTGGTAAATCCATTTTTGAATTTAAAGCATGTGTATAATCTCATTTAAACCTCTTATTTCTTAAAAAAAATATTTAACAGCATCTACTAAGTGCCAAATTCGGCTCGACGTTTTACAGGACAGCCGCCATTTTATTTATATTGAATTGAAATATTGCCACAAGAAATATTAATCTATGAAATAATTATTCAAAATGATTGTAAATAAATTTTTGGAACTATTTCCATATTTGTATTAATTACCTTTTTCACTATCAAAAAATATTGGCTTTAATTTTGTTTTTAGTTTGTATCGAAAAACATTCATGCTATCAAATTGTTTTTATATCGAAGAAATCTTTTGACCACAAAGCGAAAGCTATCAAAAGCAATTTCATTTTATAATGTCAAAATCAAAAAAATGTTTGTGTTTATAGTTTAAAAATAATATTTTTTTAGTCAAATCTTTACATCTATTAATGAAAATGTGCCTCTTTACTTTTTTACCTTGTTTTGTTAAAAAATAATTCTTAAGACATTATAAACATTGGCTAATTTTGCAAAAAGAGATAAAAAAAAATACATTCCTAACAAAAAAATATAAAACTGTAATGCGAGCCGTGGAATATAAAAACAGCGTATTACAAAACATTTAAACATATATGATTTAAAAATATATAATATGCGATGGAATTACTGTGTTTGCTTTTGAATATTTTTATTGGAACAAAAATCTGTTAGGTCAAATCGATCATGGATTAAAAGTAGATTAGAAAAATAGATATTTTTTTCGCTTTATATTTGGATTGAGTATAACTATTGGTATATATCTATTCTAGCAATACACTTGGATGAAAAGTATTTGTATTGATTTAAGTTTCTGCATTGCAGATTCGTATATTAGAAGGGTGTCAATTTGTCTAAACTGACGTTTCAGGAAAACGATTGCTGGCAGAGATTAATATGTCAGCAGTAAGTCTTATCTGTTGCATTCTTAAAACCCAATAATATTTTGATCAAAAACAAATATTATTTTATATGACATTAATGTATTCTTGTATTTCCAACCGTGTCATTACTTCATATAGCTATGATATCACCGAATCTTGTTTTATTTTGTAATCGATGGCGAAGTTTTCTGACAAGGTGTTAGTCACCAGCTGACTCCAACCCAAAGAAATTCGTAAACCCTATATTATATAAAGTTCTAATTTAAAATGTATTTCAGAAGATGCGCGTTGGACGGTGTCCATCTGATGAGCTCGCCATCACTAATTGTGCTCTTGCACATCCTGACGATTTCGACAACGATGTTAAGTGAGTATTGTAATAATAATTTGATTCCCAATGTACTTGCAAGCTCAAACGATGAATTGGTGATTAACAAGTAAAATAAATCAATACTATTGAGATTTCGAGACACTTCTCTCGATTCCAGTTTATTTGACAATATTTTGTTGAATGAAGTTAAATTAAAATTAAACACATTTATTCACTTCTTATGCATACAATACCGCTTAATTAAACTAAAGCCCGCTCAACCGTCTCTAAATAATAGATATAATTATTGAAATTTCAGGTGTTGTAATATTATGAAATATTCATCAGTAATGGAGATAGCATATTTTATATTCAGATAAAATATCACTTTTCATTCAAATACATACCAAGTGAATTTTTTACTACCCAATTTTACAAGGCTGTTGACTATTTCAAATAGTTGATAACATTGTATACTGAAAATTATCATATAAAATGTATTGTAACAAATTTTAAAAGAAAATGATTTATCTTACTAAAATTTAAAACTATCATTAAAAGTGTCGCATGTCATGGTCTTTAAAAATTTTTCATTTTTCCCCAAAAGAAAAACGAGCGTGTGGCTTAAAAACAGTAAGATAAAAAGTATATTTAACCTTTAAACGCCCAGCGGTCCCGTATGGGACCGGTGATTATGGTATGGTGCATTTTGCTATAGATTTACACTGATTTATGAAAATAGTATTCAAAATATGAATATTAGCTTATATAAATAATGTCTTTGAAGTACCGTTCAATAATTTTATTTTCGTTTCAAAAAAATGTTTTTATTGTGATGAATAATATAAACATCTGTCACTTTTAAGGTGTTAAGGTGAAAGGCATTATATTTTAAATAATAAAAACACATTTTTTTTAGTACTTATTTCCACAATATATTTTTTGATCAAGACCGGTTTCGCTCATCGCGAGCATTATCAACTGATAGAATACAATTTAGAAACAAATCTATTACAAAACAAAAAATTAATTTGAGTTAATGGTAGCAGGTGTACAAAACCATGGGTACAAGAACTAGGAAACGATTTACATAAAATCATACAATATTGATACAAATAAAGTAAATTAGTATAAAAATTAAATGTTCACAATCACTATATCAAGCTCTAAACAATCAATAAGGAAGTAAGGAGTGGGAAATTTTTAATGACGAAAATAACCCACAATCGAAACCGGTCCTGATCAAAAAATATATTGTGGAAATAAGTACTAAAAAAATGTGTTTTTTTTATTTAAAATAAACATCTGTGTTACAATATTGGCTCTTGGTATATGCGTTGTTATATTAGGCGAACCATAATAAATCAGCTTAATCTACACTATTCACTACATTTTGATGGGGAAACAGATTTTTTCATACAATACATAGAATATTTTTTCTTTGAGGCAGTGGCTCCCAATCTGAGTGCGCGAACCCCTCAGAGAAGTTTTTATTCTTTAACTTTAACGCGTAATTATATAAAATGTGAAAAATTACGTATAAAGCTTTAGTAAATTATAAACAATCTTTTATTTTGATAATGTTTCTTATTATACCCAAATATAATGAATAGATTTAGAGATATAATTATTTTTAGAACAACTGCGGGCCGCGCGAATATTTCACGAAAAAAATGCTTGGGCGGTTAAAGGTTAACAACTAAATCATCTTTTTTTTCTTTGTTCTTCACTAAAATATTTTTGTATTGGTTCATTTAGTGATGTTATTCAAAATTGAATTGGATTGTGATTCAGAAAATCAAATGTATTTCAGGCATGTTGAAGTATCTACCGGGCCATCGCAGCATTTCATTTTTACTGTTCGTTTCCACAAGGCTGTTGAGAGAGGTGCTCTTGGTTTCTCTGCACCTCAAAGAAAATGGGCCACTCTTTCTATTGGTCAGGTATAGGGATTATTATGCCTAAATAATTATTTCACTTAAATGAAACACTTAAATTTGATTTCTTTGAATAAGGAAATATATTGACTTGAAATTTGAAATTGAAATCCTAATCTTTGTCGATATTGTAAATTATATTTAATTCAGTTTAGTATATAGAATTTCAATCATTTTAATCTCACATTAGTATTTTCATATAATTTTTTTTCCTTATTTAAAATGTTTCCTTATCATTCATCCCATGATTTTAGATATTTTTATTCAAAACTTCCATATTATGTTTTAGAACATTGATGTTAAGCCATTTCCAGCCAGTTCAGCGGACTGTTTGTGTTCCATTATTCTTGAGGCTGATTTTATGTCAAAGAAAACGTAAGTGTTATTCGATATTACATAATAAATACAAAAAACTCATTTGTTTCTATCTCCTCTCCTGTGAATACTTTTCAAAATGTAATGAAACAAGCTTTATTTCTTGACACACTGGAAAATTACATTTGCGCAAATTTTATTTGCGTTTATATGCCATTCATAGTGGAAAATTTTATTTGTACGCATGATATAACCGGATTCCACCTCAAATTAATAATAAGTTGTATTGGATTCATAGAAATGTTTTTACCTATTTTTAAGACAGTATTAAAATTTGTTTTTCTCCAAACTGATAGATGATACATCTTTTTTAATCAACGATAATGGTGACTACTTATTATGTTCTATTTAGCGTAGGCTTATTCAGCTTTGACTTACAGTTAAGAGTATGACAATCTTTAAACATGTTTTGCATTAATTGTAAAACATAATCACTACATTGTTTTTTTGCATGAAATGGTGACAGTAGATGAAAAATGGGTAGTGTACGCAGTGTAAACTTAAAAAAAAGACATTAGGGAACTTCCAGAAATTTTCCTAAAGTACTTTGAAGCCCAAACCCTACAAAAATTAAATAATCTGTGTTTCTGAAAAATAATCGAACAGTCGCTGGAGAATGTTTTTGGAGATGGCTAATTTAATTAAGCACTACCTTTGACTAGGAAATGATAACATTTGAGAAGCAGAAGTAGGATAGATTTCTTTTCTGACAAAATACCACATCTGATGATGATAATTCAAATGAGCCAAATTAAATTGATTTGAATGTTGTAAATTGTCCCCATATTTTCTATACCTTGCTTCTTAGAATGAAAATTTTTTCACAACATTGCAAAAAAAATTTGTAGCAAAAAGAATAACACAAAAACGAAGGAAAACGTATGTATGTTTTATACAAAAGTCAGAATATTCATTTTCCAATTCAATACAAAAAAAAAAATACAATTTTTTTCATTAATGAAAACAGTTTAAATTTAAAAGAAATTGAGAAAAGAGAAATATTTATACTGTGTTAAAAAACTGTAAAAACTTTTATTATCTTACTAGCATAAAATAAATTATCAAATTTTTCCTATATGTAGATCCTCTTAAAAAAAAATCTTTTTTTTGTTGCTTATAGTACATCCACCGAACAATATGACTCAGATCAGATGGCCCGAGATTTTCTTGCACAATTTACTGGCCAAATCTTCACAGTTGGTCAGCAATTGGCATTCAGCTTCCAGGATAAGAAAATGCTTTCTGTTGTGGTGAAGGGTATGGAAGGTTTGTATGTTTTATTTGAATATTCTATATTTTAACACCATCATCAAGATCATTTTTATGGAAGCAATAGACATTATGCTGTCTGATTTTCAGACGTTTCAATGTCACTTACATTGAAAATCTCAGAAGAGTTAGCTCTGAAAAAAAAATGTGTCATGTTTTTTTCAGCTGTTGATTTGGCAGCTCTGAAAGCAGAATCAAAAGCTGGTTCCAAGAAAGTCAGAGTTGGGCGTTGTCTTGCAGATGTCATTGTTCAGTTTGACAAGGCAGAGAATTCATCCTTAAACTTAACTGGAAAAGCTAAAGGGTAAGTTAAAAAATCAATGAACTACTCAAAGTCATGATAATTTTATTTGAAAAGCTGAAATAAATTCTGGTGCATTAAATTTAGACAACAGTTGAGAGTGACCAAAAAAGCAAAAGTTGACTGGGAACGTGAAGGTGTCTGTATTTTGGGATACGCATAAAATAATATTCATCAACTATCGTGAAAAGAGAAAAAGGATCAATAATGAATATTACATAGCATTATTAGTCTGTTTGAAAGACAAAATCGTAAAAAACAGATCCCAATTTATTTATTTGGTCTATTCATGTTACAAAACATTTAAATTACGTTTGAATTTACACTATGAAAAAAGTGTTCTTCTGCCAAGTCACAAGTCGATCACAACAATGGCAAAGTTGCACAGATTTTCCTTCGAATTTCTTTCGCATCCACCATACACTCCAGATTTAGCCCCTAGCGACTATTACCTGTTCTCAAATTCAAAAAAAATGCCAGAAAGTGATATGGTTTCACTGAAGAGGTGATCGCCGATATTGAGGCATATTTTGACCTGTTGTACAAATTGTTCTGTAAGAAAGGCATATAAATGTTAGAGAGCATTGGAATAAATGTATCACTCTTGAAAGAGACCTATGTTGATCAATAATGTCAAATTTGTCAAAAACTTATTTTTGAATTTTTATTAGTCATCCCTTAAACCTATTGAATGATATGTTGTATATATATATTTTCACAGTGTTCAACCTAGGCAGTCCATTATTAATCCTGATTGGGATTTTGGAAAGATGGGAATTGGTGGCTTGGACAAAGAGTTTAATGCAATCTTTCGACGAGCTTTTGCTTCAAGGGTGTTTCCACCCGAAGTTGTGGAGCAACTAGGTATATTTTTGTTGTTATTGTGCGTTTGAAACTCCACTTTTTATTGTGAATGTTTGTAAATACATGATTTTTTTTATAGGATGTAAGCATGTGAAAGGTATTCTTTTGTTTGGACCACCTGGTACTGGTAAAACATTGATGGCTCGTCAAATTGGATGCATGCTTAATGCCCGTGAGCCAAAAATTGTGAACGGTCCTCAAATCTTGGATAAATATGTGGGAGAGAGTGAAGCAAATATAAGACGATTGTTTGCTGATGCTGAGGAGGAAGAAAAAAGGGTCAGTGTTAATATTTTTTTTAAAAATCCCATTATCGCAGACTTTTTATTTTCTTTTGATTCCACTAAGTCAATGAGAATACAAAATTAATTTTCTACTCAAAGTACTTATCCTGACATCTATCAATAATCATTTTTTGCGGTGCCTTTTTTCCATTTTGCTGTTTTTCTTTCCTATATTGGTGATACGTCAGTAAAGTAGTTGGTCTACCTTGATGGGTCCAAAGTATTAAAAGATTGCATCAACACAAAGAGACAGCTGTATTAGTTACCCTCTATTCAGTCACAAATTCTTTAAAAAAGATCAACTATACAAATCACTAGCCATTTTATCTATAACAAATTGGAGATCTATGACAACGCCCTGTTAAAAAATAAAGGTTTCATGTCAATCTAATTTTGAATACAACTTTTCAATGCTGAGTTGCTTAGCGATAGTTTCCTTTTTATCTTAATATTCCATAACATCTACTTAATTGAATCTCAGTCAATGTTTACTTATTACCAGTAATAAGTTTGTATAAGAAAGAGAAAATCTTTTGAGGCTCATGCGCATCACTACATTAAGATAGGGTACCTCAGTTACTAGTGAAAGACTCTTTGGAGAAAATAACAAAATGTAGGAATAAAGGATGATGTAGGAAAAGGACTAGTAGTTCTCAACGCTTTTATAATCTTTTAAGAGGTAAGTGGAGAGGATTATAAATATATCAGTCGTGCACACACTTGAATTCACAAGTCACACTACAGCCTATTCATAATTCTTTTCTTTCCGTCTTAGTGTGGTCCTAACAGCGGTTTGCATATCATTATTTTTGATGAGATTGATGCAATCTGCAAAGCAAGAGGATCCGTGGGGGGAGCCACAGGAGTTCACGACACAGTTGTCAATCAACTTCTTGCCAAAATAGATGGTTAGTAAGATATTCTATATTGTTTCTAAAATATTTATCATATAATGATTATGTTTGTAAATGGGTTAGAGGATATTATCTGTGTAAATAATATTTATAAAAATGAACTTTTCTTGATATACACTATCAAATATCTGTAGTAATAAAGATTATATTTTAGACATCAAAAAATTTTTCCACAGATTGGTTCATATCAATTATTGAAGGAAAGAAGGACATGATAGAAATACAAAAAAAATATTGTTATTTTTCATATTACAGGTGTTGAACAATTAAACAATATCCTTGTCATTGGAATGACAAACAGAAAAGACATGATTGATGAAGCTCTCATGAGACCTGGTAGGTTAGAGGTGCAAATGGAAATTGGTCTGCCAAATGAAGATGGACGATTTCAAATTCTCAACATCCACACTAAGAGAATGAGAGAGCACAAAAAAATCAATGAAGATGTCGACAATAGGGTTGTTATAAGATTTATTTTACACAAAATGAAAATTTTTTTAAACAAATACAGCTTTATACATGATTTTATTTCATCAGGAACTGGCTGCTAAGACTAAGAACTTCTCTGGTGCAGAATTGGAAGGTTTAGTTCGTGCTGCGCAGTCAACTGCCATGAATCGCTTGATCAAAGCCGCCAGCAAAGTTGAACTTGATCCCCAAGCCATGGAAAAACTCTATGTCAACCGTGAAGACTTCTTGCATGCGCTTGAGTTTGATATTAAACCCGTAAGATGATTATTCATTACCACAGTATTGATATTTTATTTCCAATTAAACTAGCAAATATTCTTGCTTAAAAATTCTAATTTGTTTTTAGGCTTTTGGCACTGCAGCAGAGGCTCTGGATCATTTTCTGTCGCGGGGCATCATCAATTGGGGTACTCCTGTTTCAAATATTTTCGAAGACGGTACACTATACATTCAGCAAGCGCGGGCTACGGAATCTAGTGGTAACTATTCATAGTTTCAATTAAAAATCCATTCTCTCGTGTTTCAGAGCTAATAAGCGTAATATCTTATCATTAAAATACATTATTTCCAAATTATTAATCAGGTTCTATTGATGCTATATTTCTATTATTAAATTAACAGTTGAAGAATTTTTCAGGATTGGTTTCAATTCTTTTGGAAGGACCACCCAATTCTGGAAAGACTGCACTTGCAGCGCAGCTGGCAAAGTTATCAGACTTTCCTTTCGTCAAAGTTTGCTCTCCAGAAGATATGGTCGGGTTCACTGAGAATGCCAAATGTCTTCAAATAAGAAAGGCAAATATATAATCAAATAAAAAACAAACCATTTTTTGCCTATTGACAATTATTTTATTTGGCAAGAAAAAAAAATATTTTCACAATCGTAATAAAGTTTAGTCTGCATGCATAAATTTTTTTTGGCAGTAAGCCTGTGAATAACACAGTAGGGGTATTATATAACTTCATAATTTTTAGCTTACTACTATCATTATTCCCTGTTTTAAAGATTGGGAAGATGGAACACAATGAAACCATTACACATAGGCATTGAATATGAATGCATAAATTGATTAAAAAATCATTGTATACATCTTAACTCATGTCTAATAAATTCCATCAGTGCAATAATTCACTGTCCTTGGGACAACCAAATATTAATCTTTTGGTTATGGAGCAGCGAAATATCGCCGCTTATTTCCCTTATGAAAAATCTGACACACCAGTTTATTGCTGCAAATTTTGGCTACAATTCAATGTACCTTACCTGTGCGTACAGGCAGGTATCAATTCGACTATTGTTTTAATATGCGCTAATACACGTTTATCTTTATTTTATTAATAACAATTGGTTTTCCTTTAATTTTAGGTGTTCGATGATGCATATCGTTCAACTTTGTCGTGCATTTTGGTTGACAACATTGAAAGGCTGTTGGATTATGGTCCAATTGGACCTCGGTACAGCAATTTGACTCTCCAAGCACTTCTTGTTTTGCTTAAAAAACAACCACCCAAGGGCCGCAAGCTGTTGGTACTTTGTACCAGTAGTAGAAGGTATTTATGCCAGATGTTATATTCATGATGTTTGATCATGCAGCCCTTTATTCAATATACCACTGATATTCAAATAAAATCATGAAAATATCCTATCTATTCTAAGGACTTTTTTTTTTTTTATGTTATGCTATCCATAGTTAAATACCTATCATGGATGAAATTATTTATTGAGTATCACATGATACTTATAATCAATAATAATGGTAGGGAAAATTTATATAATTTAATGAGCTGAATAATTTTTTCAGACATGTTTTGGAAGAAATGGAGATGGTATCAGCTTTCACTGCCGTTCTTCATGTTCCTAATCTCTCTCAACCTGAGCACTTGATGGCTGTACTCGAGGAATCTGATGTTTTCTCTAAGCAAGATCTTAAAAACATTCAACGAAAAATCCAAGGGAGCAAGTCAGTATAAGATTTATATTATTATAGATATAACCCAACATTATTTAAAATGACATGCTCATGTATAATTTTTTTTCTAGAGTGTTCATCGGTATCAAAAAACTTCTGGCGTTGATCGACATGGCCAGGCAAACCGAGGAGCAGTATCGTGTGATAAAATTCCTTAGTAAACTGGAAGAAGAAGGTGGGCTAGATTCAGGAACTACTATTCAATAAGGGGCGCTTATCCCATAGCATTTAGTCATACAGCAGACCTTAAGACCGCATTTTACTACATTATCCAATTCATGTAGTCAGAATTCTCTAGAAATTGATGATGAAAACGCTTTATTTGCTGATAGTGCCGATGTAGAATTACATGATAAATACTTATTATTAGAAAAGTCGACTCGCAGCGTGCATACTTCCTTGAATCAACAAGATCATGTTGTGCACCAGAACTATAAAATTAATAGTGAAGGTGTATGCGAGTTGACTTCCTTTGCAAAGGGTGTAACGTTGGATGATTATGGAGACTCGTCATTTTTTTCAGTAAGATGCAATTTGGAGGTTTTGGTTAACGAATTTGATACTTATGAACAGGTTACATTATGTGATGAAAGATTCAATTTTGATGAATTGTCCGAAGCGAATGATCAGATAACAAGTATTGCAAAGAATGATAATTCTATTGAGAATTCCGAGACAGACGATTGTGATACCAGTTCTACCAGTAATGATCTTATACCCTTTGAAACTTTTATTGATATGGGAGAGTTTTGATATTTGATTGTTCAGTTCATAATCATTATTTCATTATGTCTGTCCAAAAATACAGCAGACCCCTGCTTAACCGTTATGGCTGAGAAACATTAAAATAATGTTTTATAATCCCACACCATCTTCTAGGTCAGAGTATTAAAGTTACTGACAATTCGGAGATAACATGAATATTGCCATGAAAGTTAAGACAATTACACATATGTATTAAAATATTATTCATATTGACCGAACTACTTAAAAGATATTCATATGAAAAAAAAATCAGTAAAATTAGTAGATATTAACAAGAATCCAGTGAAAAAAAAAACTCAATTGAGCGGTTGGTCTAAAATACTGTACTTTATGATATTATTTATCACATTAAAATTACGGGAGTATTGTACCATCTCAACATTACTTAGGTCCGATTTCATTTTTGACTCCATTCAAAGGTTTCTTCATACAGATAAATACTATTCAAATTTAATAATATTAGTTGGCAAATAAAATCACATAATGAATAGGCAACACCCAATATCAAATATGAACACTGTTTTGACCTGTATTTCAACAAATGATTTCAATAACAACACTGATTTAAATCCTTTAAATGTATTTTGATTAGGAATTATCTTTGTTGGTTTAATTTTTATTTATTCTGTGTACGGTTGCATTTTGGCAAGATTCGTGTTGCATTATTTGTAGGTAGCGTAAATTGTTTATGTGGATGCTCAATATTTCCACATATAAACAACTGTCTAAGAATATGAATGTACAGAAACTTAATTTCGAGTGTTGGGGTTTTTTCTGGTACATTTTCTACAAAAAAAGCTTCTCTTGGATTACCTATGAAAGTTTACTTCATTTAAAGAAAGGCTGTTAACCATGATCTTTAAGTTTATCTGAAAAATTACTTTATTGATTGAATTGGCATTTACTTGGTAGAACTCCATTATAGCACGGTGAAAAATAGCAATGTCTATTACTTATTCCTTCATCAGAACTACTTCTGAAATTTCATAATTTACCATCAATGGCATAGAAAGATTTTTAGTGGAATAGGTATATTATATGTTTAATTCCTTTCAGTATTTTACGTGTAGCGCTTGTGATTTAAGTATATATTAATAGAACACTAAACAAAAAGCAATCAAAGTGTTGAAATTGGAATATTATAGTGAGGATGCGGTCTTAAGTATAAAAATATGGTTAAGAATGTGAAAAAAAATGTTTACTCTCAATTGTTATTGTTGAAATGCCATATCATTTTGCAGTTTTACTATGTTGCACTGAAAACATTGTTATAAAAATATCTTTGCATATCCTTGTTATGCAATAAAATCTCTTTGTTAATTTCATTTGAGTGAAGAGTAAATATGTGTTTTTTCATAGTCTTACCTTCCATACCTTGTTATGTTTTCAAGTATTGAATTGTGAAAGAAACATACAAAGTAATTGTGAGATTTGTTGAATTTATCAGTAATGTTACACAATTCTGTTTTTGTGTGACAAGTTTTGATTATTTGAATATTTTTTGAAATGATTAAATGTCATGGGGCATAATTTGTTAAAATATTTGTATGAATACTGAGCAACGGTTGCTTTAATAACGACTAACTTATTATTAGCTAATGCAAAAAAAATATGTTGTTATTGTTACTAATAATATTGGTCTAAGTTAGTTTATCATAAAAATCAATTAATTCTAAAGTCAATTGTGAAAAACCCTTAATAAGGTGTGGATTAGGAAAATCACAGTTAGATGTGGCGTAATTTACTTATGTAATATTTTTATTTGAAACTGTGATCATGTAACCATATTATTGATGGAGTACCATTCTTTCTTTGTAAAATATTTTAATGGTAAGTAAAAAATATCATAGTATCTAACTTTGCACTCCGATCCATTCGCCAAGTTTCAAAGAGTTATTTATTGAATAATAATACATTCTCTATCTGTTGTGACAAAATGTCCAAAAATTTTAGATATTTGCACTGACCATTTTGAAAACTTATTTTAGTATATTATTTACAATTTATTCTCCCACTTGTTTGTTTGATGTTATATTTATATCGAATTCATAAAGACTTATTTTTAAATATTTATTTCATATTAATTATTTTATTGCTCAGCCTATTGATACACAGCGGGTGTATAAAAGGCTTTAGAAAACAATCACATTTGAATAACTGGTACTAAACTCAAATAATTTCTTTAGATATAAGTTCACCCCACAGACATCTTATTAAATATAATTATAATAAATTTGTTACCATGTATGCTATCGATGTTATAGTAAATATTAATTACCTATACTGTTTTTTTCTTAAAGACAATAATATAGACAGAACAAACCAAATAATTGATTGTTTATGACAAATTGAAGACATCATCTAAGAACTAACCTATGTTCACCTATAATATGTTTTGGTAGTTGTTAGTATTCCGTAATAGCGAAAAGCTTTATGATTTATTTGTATTTTAAATAATAAAAACACATTTTTTTAGTACTTATTTCCACAATATATTTTTTGATCAGGACCGGTTTCGCTCATCGCGAGCATTATCAACTGATCGCGATGAGCGAAACCGGTCCTGATCAAAAAATATATTGTGGAAATAAGTACTAAAAAATGTGTTTTTATTATTTAAAATATCATGCCTTTCCATCAAGAAGTGACAGTTAACACCTTAAAAGTGGTTATTTGTATTTACTTACATTCCATTAGTACTTTTATGTAAAATGATTTCATTAAATCATGTTGCTATTTCTCATTTGATGCTTAACTATCTAAAACTTGTTGTAATGAATACAGGGCATGTATTTGATTAAGTATCGAAATAATCTAAGCAATACAATTAAATCTAATACCACCCAGATTCTAATTTATTACTTATTTATTATGAATAGTCACGAAATAAACAATATTTACCCTATCAATAATCTCATTGTTCTTTTTACTCTCATTATTTAAGATGAAGCTACCTAATAATGCGCAAATTTATTTTAAAGTGTGGCACCAATTGGTTGCCAATAGAAACTGTTTCTGGTGTTTATTTCTGTATATTTCTCTTGTACTTTTGTATTAGATTTAAAAAAAAACTAAATCATGATTGTAGTTGTGGGATCTATCAAAGTATGCCAATGTGGTATATAAGTAATCATATACCTATTGCAACAAATAAAAGGTAAATGTTTTTAATGAATTGGTATTTAGGAAACTTAAAAGATTTCAAAAATCTTATTTCTATTTATAAAAATACATATATATATATATATTCTTTATAAAACAAAATTTTTATTTTATAAATGATATTTATTTGTGGCAAAATTAATACATAAATATTACCCACATTACAAACAAAAAATCCCATAATTTCCAATTTAAACATCTTACAAAACCCCAGTTATTTTTTGGTAAAAAAGCAATATTATTTATTTTTTTAATTCATTACTTTCACCCAGGCTTGATTTTTTGTGGTGGCATCTCCATGATGTGCTTAATAAGTATGCTATAATAATAATGTCAAAAATTGTTTAAGTAATTACGGGGCTGTTGAAACAGCACCAACAGAGTTTCCACATATTCCAGTAGGACCAATAGATTGACCCCAAAAGACTAAAAGAGTTAATCCTTTGATGAAAAGGTGTCGATTTTTCATTCCCTTGTCATTCTGAAAGCACTTTGAGAAATAAAATAAATAACTGAATAAAATCATAAGATTTTTGATTGATTTGAGAGTAAGTGTTATTGAAGCGATTTTAATTTATTGATACAGTTTAATGGTCGATATTGTTGCGAGATTGAATATGTTCCACAATTAAATATTATTGATAAGTGTAATAAATGTTGTAACATATGTTAGATCATAAAGTATTATGAAAAATCATTTTTTGGATTACTTAGTCGAAAGGCTTATTATTCATCATATGGAGTATAAGATATCTAACAGTTTAAGGTAATATTCTAGTTGGCAATAGATATATTACTGCATTGAATTTAGCTATTTTGCAAATATTTAAAATAATTGTTAAATTACTATCAAGAAAATATTTATGTAGAATAATCTATTTGTTGTTGATATTCAATAAAATAAATTACATAATTAAATCAAACGACTCTTTTTTCAGAGCATGACTATACCTTTATAATTTAAGAAAATAAAAAAATGTGACACTTCATATGGTATTGATAATCATTACATTTTCTGAGTCAGTGTTGGATTGAAAATTTGCTAACAGTTGTTCAGTAGATTTATACAAACCAGTTCCGCTTTCGATGCGTTATCTGTAATGATTCTGTTTTGTGCCTTCTTTTGATACTTGATTGGGGTATGGAGTTGCTAAGAAAACAAACAAATTATTCATATAGACCTAGTTTACTATTGACTTCACATTTTGAAATAGTTTAATATATTATGACTGAAGATCCTGAAGCAGATCCAAAAGGTTTTTTCAAGATTGAATGAAGTTTTTCGAATATTTCCTGTCTTGGCCATGTTTTATGGGTAAGTCAGGGAAAGTTTCTTCAGTGAGTATTGGATCTAAAAGATGACATCCTATTTTTATAAAAAAGAAATGATGAATTTTCTTAAGTTTATTAACAATGACAGTCTTTGTGATATCACAAGTGAAAAATTCTTAATAGTTTAATAACATTTCAGTCAAAAAAGTTATTCTTTTAATTTGAAATTTATCAAAACCGTTCGCTTTCAAATCATAAAGTTCCTGAAGATACTTAAAAATAAATTTGAAGAATAGAGTTAACTGGTTAATGGTTGTTTTCCAAATTTTTATGACAAATTTTAGAGTAATTTTGTCAACCATTTTCAAATGATTTTGAAAGTGCACAAAGGTGTTTCAACCTATATTACAGATCTACAATGTGAACCAGTTTTTGGAGAATTTGGTAAAATGTCAAGAAGACGTATCTAAATTTTATGATTACTATTTTTGTATGTTATGAAACAAATCTCAATTAAAATAAATGATCAATCATCACCAATGAACATTTGGAAAACGATGATCAGTTATAAGTGTCAACTTTTAAAATTACATCCAAAATTAAAAAACATGAAACAAGGTTCATTAGAGAATGTGATTTTCTCTTAGAAATTTAAATTGTTAGTGAGTTATATTTTTCATTTGTCAGTTATGAAATATAAAAATATTGAAATGTCACTCTCTATAATTTCACTAACAGGTTAATGTCACAAAAGCAATACTCAGCAAATGACTTACGAATTAACAGCCTTCATCAAATCATCAAAATAACATATGAAAAATCAAAAAACTGTTTTCAAATTTATTAATTTATTTTTATATTTAATAATGTTGATACATTCAGAATAGTATTTTGAAAATGCTGACATATTGATAACATGCTGGTTACATCATATTGTTCACAGAACTAATCAGTGAACAAAAAAAAAAACATTAACAACAAACATAACTAAATTGGAATTAACCTTATTTACTATTCACTAGAAAGTGAATGTCAAATTTGTGGTAAATTAAATAACCGATTTTTCACAGTACGTTACAAGTCTATAGTTCCAAAAATTATACTGAAATACAACATTAAAACTTAAAAATAACACAGAAAATTATTAAAACTGAAATCAAGAACAATCTTTTGAGATGTGATAAATAAAATTTATCATTAAATATTCACAAATGGAATTTCATTTTGCTTAATTAGCACATTCACAGGCATCTACCCAATCATTGTAGACATCTACTGCTTCAGATAAAACATTAGTAGACGTCTGAAAGTCTTCTAAGCATACTCTGCAAGTTATTTTTGCTGTGTTTCTACTCCTATCCCTAGAAAAAGATGTAGATTGATGAGGTTTTGCAAACTTATTTACAGAAACAAATATAGAGGTATGAGCCAACTGATGATCCAAGATGACAAAATCTATTTGTTGAAAGAAGAGATAAGCTAGAACAATCAACCAAAGTAACCAAAAAAATTTAGCGGTTACGGATAAAATTCTCTAGTATTAATGTAAATTGCTACCTAGGAATTTTTCATTGGCATCATAGACTGAGTGACTTCTGAAGTTGACCCAGATTTCGCCTTTTGACATCCTGATGTGTATGAATCCACCAGAACTGCCTACAAATGGAATTAAATGTTTGCCAATTGCTACTGGATTTTGTATTGAGCATTGCCAGCTGATTGAACACTCACTACCCTGTGTCTATTTGGGTCCTTAAATGACATCTTGCTAGTTTATTTTAATAATTGAAACTTCGCAAGCCATAGCCAGCTGAAGTATGTTAGTTATTCGGTGATTTCTTTGAGATATTGTCCGACTGATAGACTTTGTAGATATTTGTTGGATCAAAAAATAAAGAAGTTGTGATGAAATAATGAGAAGAAATGCCATTATTCATTAAGTACAATGACGTCGCATCAGAATGTGACAGCCATTGAAATAGATTTATAATTTATTGTCTGTATAAGCATTACATCTAGTCATTTAACAAACCATACAATATAATAGGATCTGATTTTATAATTGCAGTAATGTAAATATACTTACATCTCTACCTCACATGATTTTTCGTGGTTACAAAAAGGGCAGTTGAATTGAAGGTCGAGGGGTTGAATGGCTTTTTTCTTAGTCGGAGGTTTTCTTTTGGATTTTCGGCGCCCCATATCTTTCTAAAATTATAAATCATGCCGGCTATGTTGTAGATCAATTGCAGACCTTAATGAGCATACACATGTCATAGGGTAACTGTAATATAACATTAAACGACAAAAAATAGAACTTACGCGGTTTAATTTACGAAAATGATATGTATATGATACAATGGATTTTATGTAGCTGATACTAGCAACGTTTATTCAAAGCAACAGCAAGTGAGAGTCGCTAAAAATTTCAACTTAATTGGCAATGTCAAAACGCAAATGTTACAATAAAAAATGCAACCATAAGCTACAAAACAAAACATTCATTCGCACAATTCGTTGACTCGGGGAAATATTACCGAATCTCCAATAAGCTGGTCGCAGAGTGCATACATATCATATAGCTAATTGAATCGAATATCAATGACTAGAGACGAAATCGTTTCATTTGGATATAATGTTGAAGTCTATCCATTCTTACTGTGATGTACGTACGAGTTTTGTAGTATATATAATACACTCATAAACACAAAGTTAAGAAATAGCATTTTGATAAAAATCTTTTCTACAGTCTTATTCTATCAAAATTATATTGCTATTTTATCTTATTTAGAAATTCGAATAAATGTTTTGTTTTAATTTTACGCAAACCAACGTGAATCTTGTAAATAAGCATTTTCTATTAGTTCATAAAAAAAAAAAATATTGGTATTTATTAAGTCGATGGTATTTTTTCTTTTGTTAATTTTATAATCCAATGTTAAAAGAATTATAAGGTATCAGCTTAAATATATGCTTTAAATTTCAACTAAAATATTTTTTAACCGTGTTATAATGGAATTCTACCAAGTAAACGTCATTTCAATCAATGTAAAATATTTATTAATTACTGTGTATTGAGTGCTAACACTTTTGCGTGGGCAAAACCATGTTCACCTTAAAGATTAGAGTTGCAGAACACTTAGCTGCTTTTAAATTAAGCAAGGATACTTCAACGTTTGCTAACCAATTGCTTTCGGAGGGGCATCCATTTAACGCGGAAGAAGGGGTTCAATAGTTACATCACAACACGGGGAATCAAAAATTATTTTAACAGGAGAATTTGGAAATTAATAGATGCCAATCATTTAATTTAAACGTCATTCTTAATGATCAGTTCAATCTTCCCAACTCCCCCTCGCATCTTTTACGTGAGATCGGTTCAATGAATCGACAATCTCATGAAGTAAATTCTTATATTGCATCACTAGATGTTTGATTTTTACTTGCCAAATTGAAATAAGTTAGTTAGTATTTCTTAAAAAAAACAATTATATTTTAATGATAGTTTATTATTATTTGTTGTAAAACCCTTTCAAGAACGACTCATTAACAATATTAATAGTTAATGAAACTTATCACAGGCAATTGTATTAATTATTATTGAATTTATTTTAGCTGCCATTTAGTTTTTGCCTTGGGGTCTGCGATTTGTTTCAATTAATACCTTTGGTATATAGATTATGCTAACTGGTTATTGTGCGTAAGTTCTGTTGCTTCCGTATGATAAAATGCCTGAAGATGCTGAAAGGCGAAATCCGTGTCGTTAGTGACAAAACATGTGGAATCGTACAAAGTTTTAAAAAATCAAAAATTTAATATGTTCTGTTATTTTTTTGTTTCAAGACCATATTGCTTTTAAATATTGAATGAATACATTTGAATCATTTCGAACGTCTGGATTCATCAAATTCCATATAATGCAATTGCATACAGCTGCTGTCGTTCATTCCTAATCAAATAATGATCTACAACATTCCATAAACAAGAATTGCTTTACTGGCAGCACTGTCAATATTTATGACAAATACAAACGCCAAACGTGAATCCGGTGATGGTTTAAGTTTTATTGAAAAGTCGTTATTTTAAATGGATAATTGTTGAATTGGATCTTATCTTAGAGTGTAAGAAAATGAGGTTAACGATGATCAGTAAGGTCTACACTCCTAGTACTTTGATTCTTGGAGTATTTTTGGTATTTGGTGAGCTTAAATTTTTCTTTATTATTATGTCAAATGGTCGCGGTTGACGCCCTCTTGTATTTGTCATCAATGTTCACTTACATAGTTTGATGCATTTGATTCTTTCATCGTGATTTATTATATAATCTACCCGTCTTTATCATATGTCACTAATGAAAATACATCTATTCTTAATTTTCTTAGATGAGATTTCTAAATTATGCTTAAGGATAACTTGTCATTTATCGATTTTCACAACTTATTGTTTTCTTAATTTAATACATTTCATTTATATTATTTGTATTTCAGTGAGTGGCGCAGCGTCAGAATGTCAAATTCCTGCGATAATGAGAGGAACTTGGTTTTCCTGGGAAAATGGAAGAAGCACTCTAACTGAAATCAATGCCGACGAGATAACGAGAAGGTTAGTTGTTTCTAGAAACCAAAATCTGATCACATTTTAAGATGCTTTTCGATGTTAAATACTATATATATTTCCCTATTTTTATCACACCTCGTCGCTTAATCGCCAACGTAAAATAAAGCTTGTATGTTTTTATACTCTTAGAATTCCCAGTGCACTTCTTTTTTTTATGATAAACAATATATTTTTTAAATATGTGTTTACATTTGAATATATAAATTTTTTGCTTATTAAAATTATTGATTTGTATTCAAATTGTTAATTTCATGGCTGAACATATTACACGAAAAGATCAATTAAAATTTTTTCATATTAATACCTATTCAATAGATTTGGCCAAATGAGTGTTGGAAAACAAAAAAAAAGTTAGATAGTGAATTGAACCTTTAGGGATAACTGTATGAACGAATCTTATTAAATAAATTGTTGAGACCAATAATCGAGTGGTTTCTCATGTCTAGTAGAATTATTGCTAATTGAATGTCTCTTTGCTGTCCTTGTTAAAAATTGTACCTTTTAATACTTAAAAAAACCCCTATTCACTATAGTGGCTTGTGGAATTATAGCTTTGTAAGTGACAGTGAGATTATGCATGTTAAAAAAATGTGTCGAATTGTAATGTAATATCTGAATCTGTAGTTAAATTGTTTTTATAATAAAATAACAATTTGGATTCTTTCAGGGGATATTGTGTTGCCATCAAAGAAGATTTCCATGTAAATTATACACTTGTGTTGAAGCACTCTGACTGCTACTACTGTGTGAAATTGTTGGTACGGACTGTGAATGTTTTGGAGAAAATAGAAACACCATGTGTTAATTTGGCACCGGACGAAGAACCTACTGTATCACGAGTTTGTCAAGGGCTCAACTCTGATCAGCAACTCATTACCTTATTCAGCGAGAACTATGTACCGGTAAGTTTTTCGAATTTTTTTTACAATTGAAATATTTCAATTATTTTTTGACTGCCGGGGTACTGATCAAAGTAAAACAATATGTCGTCAGTTCTATTGCAACGGTGTGATAGAATGCCTGAACAGCAACATGTTAATCAAGTTAAATAAACTATTTACAATGCCAATGTAAGCGAAATTTTTTTATAAGAATAATATAAACTTTGAATTTTTTTAAATTCAAGAGGTGACCATTTATCAAGTTATCCATATTTTGTAAAGGAATGATATAAATCCAGGCTCTAAAGTGCAGATAACATTATCAGGTACTCATTTGTATTTTGAATTTTTTTTCTCTTATGTTGTGTTAAATTTGTGACATTCTCAGGTAAATTGTCGATCGTCACTCGAAGGCGTTTGGCAGTTTGCTTACCAAAATCGATTCCGCTTCACTGGGGAGTGTGATTCTGCTGATGCACAGATAAGATCTTGTCAGTCTGCTGGAACACAGTTTTTGATCACAAATCAAAAATTTAATATCACATACAAGTCATGTGAAGGGATGTCTGGGACGTTTGATGGAACTGTTGAATACAGCTGCCTTGGTAACATATTTATTATATAATATTAAGAAAAACTGAAATTGTAATTCTCAAGATAATTATGCTATATTAATTATAATTTAAAGGTTCTTATGGTTGATTAAGCTTATTGAAAGAATATCAAACATTTGTTCTAAATATACTACCATATTTTGTGTAATGTGCTATTCACTTTGCACAGTTTTTTTTCAACAAATTCTTGTTTTGCCAAGAATATATATATTTTCATTTAAATCTTATGGATTCATGCCCAGCTATGTCAATTTCAATTTTGTCTTATATTCATGCCGCTTCACATTAAATCATTGATTAAAAGTCATCGGAAGCATTACGAAAGCTTTGATAAATTATAAACAATTTTAGATAAGAAATAAAAAGATGGACCTGTAATTGGCAAAAAATTGGTTATATGTTCTTTAAATAATAAAAAGCCCAAATTATATTTCATGATGCGATCGAAAATATATAACCCGTTCCGTGCTGAGCCATATTAAAGATGATCCAACACCGATTATTTAAAAAAAAAAAAAAATCGTTGGTGTATTTGTCAACCAAAGTTATGAAGATTATCAGTAAAAATATGTATTTATGATGAGGCTATACTATATAATTTTTCTTATTAATATTTGATTTTGTATATGTCAAAATGTTTTTCCTTATATTGAACTTGCTCTTCTTCCGCAGGTGATTGGTTTGTTGATAAAAATCATTACTTTGCTGTTGCCAATACTAAAGAGTCACGTAAAGATGAAAAATATAGATGCTTCCTCAAAAACAGAGATGATGACTTATACATTGGTGCATCGATAACTGCAGAATGCAATACACTCAAAACCCCTGAAAAATCTCCTGAAAGATTACGTATCACACCGGTTAAGGTAACGTTTCTATGTATTGAAATCACTTTTAAATAATAATATTACGTGCAAATTTAGTATTTATTTTTATTAGTATAGTGACATTTGGAATGCGAAGCTTGTTCTTAGAATGATAAAATTATGTTCACAGACTTTCTTAATTTTGCAACATTTATTTAACTATTATATTGATATTCAGTCAGAAATGGTGGAGCCAGGGTGCCGTTTGCCGCAAAACTTTTCTGGAGATTGGGTAAACACTGCCAATTTAGATGCTGATGTCTTTATCAATGAGACCCATATCATTGAAACCTGGTACCCAGATGAGGGTCGTTACAGGCAGACCATATATATTTGCAGGTTTGTTTTCAAAAAAATTATGCCAGTGTCGATAATCGAAAAAGAATAATGCCAGCGTAGTTCCCAGCAAATTACAGTTTCTACAAAATAACATATATTTTTTGGTGGTAAAAGCAGATAAGCCCGTTTTAGTTTTTTTTTTTTTAAATTTTTCAATACTACTTTATCTTTGATAGCTATTAAGATGAACTATTTAGAATATGGATATAAATATCTGCATTCATGCTATGGATTTTCAAATTATTTAGGCTTGTGGATCAGTCCTGTCACCTACCTAGTTTGACGACTTATTTTCTTATGAAAATATTCATAATATGTTTGATAAAGATTAGTTGAAAAAACTTGAGTACTGTCAAGAGTAAAAATGTTTTACTTCTTAGAGCAGTTCTGATTAAATGTAAATTGCAATACTGTTTGATATTTCAATGTTAAATAATGAATAAATATAGCGGCTTTTCTCTCCAAACTAGTACCTTTATTTACAAATTTAGGTTCTGGTTTGACAAAACTCTTGATAATATGTATTAAAGTTAATGCAGTAATATATGTTAAAATTTTACTGGAATAGAATAAATTGCTTGATAAATTTGTATTGTTAAAACTTTGTATGATTTCACATGTTTTTTCACTAATGATCTGGGCTTCACTTTTCAACAATTTATACCTGAGAAAAAATGCCGGAAGATGCTGAAAGGCGAAACTGGGGTCATTAGTGACAAAACATGTGGAATCGTACAAAGTTTTAATAATTCAAAATGGATATTTTTAAATGTTTAGGAAAAACTGAATATTTGGTGTTGTATTATATTTATATTTTATAAGCACTCGGATGATAAATTGTTGTATTTTAATTCTTATTTCATATGTGAACGGAGATCAGTATAGAAAATACTGATTTAATGATTTGGATATGTATATGCAATTTCACTACTACTTAATTGGCTTGAAAGTAGTTAAAACTATTATGAGATTATCTTTTTTCTGTGTTTAAAAGTAATGAAGTCAGTCTCGACATGGAAACGTTTGATTATATTTTTTTGAGAGAAAAGTCCAAGAATTTATATTGGTATTGCTGATCAAATTGAACAACTAAAAAAGTTTTCATTTCAAAATTAAACTATACGGTAATTTTGTTCTTTTGTGGCAAT
This sequence comes from Himalopsyche japonica, assembly GCA_028555115.1. Taxonomy (NCBI): domain Eukaryota; kingdom Metazoa; phylum Arthropoda; class Insecta; order Trichoptera; family Rhyacophilidae; genus Himalopsyche; species Himalopsyche japonica. The sequence goes on from JAHFWJ010000395.1 coordinate 143,118, forward strand.
TATTGATAGTATTTTATCATATCTTTCAGAGAACAAAGAGATTCCCGCATCATGATGGCTCGCTTGGCTGTGGATGGCTGTCAAAAAGATTATATTTGCTTTGATTTTGTGCCCAAACATCATAATGTTATCAGGTAAAACTGAAAAAATTTTATGGAAATGATTTTACTTTATTACTTATATATTTATATTATTTTGCTTTTTCATTTCAGGTACCGTAAGGGTATTGCTGTGATAAAAGATGATTTCCACACTGTATGCTCTTGGGTACAATTTCCAAATAAAAATGAATGGAAGTATGATCTTTTCCTTGCGAAAAACCCTGTTGCTGTACGTTGTCCTGTTGCTGGAAAATTCAATTTCACTCAGAAGGGAGATGTGCCGTTTGAAACTAGAATTCTCGGCGGAGTTACCTTGAGTCCCAGGCCAAACATTTACTGCAAAGAAAACATTTCTGATTTTTCAGTTTGCGATACTGATCAAAAAGAAGTCCACGTAGACGAAACATACTGCTTGTCAGTAGACCATCTCGGTCGGCCTGTTGATATATATAGTGATCCCGATTACAAAATGAAATGTATCGGCTTTTGGAAAGAAAATTTGAAAAGTTATTTAATTACATATGATGAGCTTGATGCCTTCTCCAGATACAGATGTTGGGTATATCAGCGATCAGATTTAAATAGGTAACTGAGATTTATACCCTTAGAATATTTTTTAAATTATTGGTTCAATTGATTTTTAATTTTTTCACACCTTATATTCAATATCTGTTGCCAGTTGTAGATTAAAGTACCATACTTGTTTTGTTATGATTTGACCGTTGCTTTGCAATTAAAATCACACACTTTTTATGATCCGGTCAAATATAAAAGAAACTATGACTTTTATGAAAATCTAATCATTACTGATGGACTAAAAAGTGATCAATTAAAACAAAATTACCACTGAATTAATGGAATAGTTAAGTTATCAACTGTAATTTTCATATTGCTCTTGTTTAATTTGATATAACTTTATTTCACTGCATCAGTTATCATCAAATAATAATGAGATTTTTTCTTAATTACAGGGTACTGATGTCTCAAGCAATTGGTGCGTATTGTGATCTTGCTCAAGATGTAACGTCTTGGAATTACACAGAAGGCGCGTCTGTTGCAATTGAAATGCAAGAGTATGAAAGAGAAAGGGATCAGTGTCCCATGTATTTTGATGATGGATCGAACCCTTGGGTGCAGACTGAAAATTATATCAAAGTATTCTCATACAGTTATTGGGGTAGATCCAGCGCATCTTTGATACAAAGAATTAACATTTTTAGTATAATTGGAACTTTTTTAATCTCATATATTTATGTTTTCAATATTTGAGTCAATCAGGTGTTCTATGACTTGAAGTAAAACAATACTTTGTGCCTTTAATAGATACCTTCATCAATGTACATATTTTAAATATTTTTTTAGTTGAAAATGTGTACTGAGTGTCTTATTAGAATTAAAATAAACATTTTATGTACAATAAATATTTTATATTTATTTCTATAATAAGAATCATTTCTTATATCGTCCATTTTTAAACATTCTGATTACTGTTAGGTTATGTAGTATTTTTCTTAAGTATTTTATGGTTAATAGACATAGAAATCAAATATGTTGGATGTGTAACTCTAGAAATCTGGTTCCATTTGTTGTGCTAGAATAAATTTGTTTTCCACGCAAACAGTGTATTAACATTAATAATGATGCTGTATTGATAATTTATATATCTATATATTTACAATCTATGTTGCTATGTCCAAACAACCCCCCTGGAAAAAAAAAGCAGGGGGAGGCCTTCATCCAGCAGTGGATCGACCCCGGCTGATGATGATATATTTTCAATATTGTGAACATATTTAATTACTACACACATTATTACTAATGAGATTTTAAAGTATATCACAGATATCTTGGCTATCTGACTTGAATGGATAATATAATACAAATTCAAATAAACTTTAACTGTAGAATTATCGTTCAATCTCATTGACTATAATAATTTCTGTTAGTAATTGACGCACACAAAATATTTACGATTAAAAGAGCGACTAAAATATTTTTGCACAATATTGTTTTCTAATATCAAGGAATTCACAAAAATTGTAATTTTGTATTAGTTGACTGCCATATTTTTGTTATATATATATTTTTTTTTTTATACCAGATATAATCTTGAAAACATGGAACGTAATTTGCTCATGTATGATGTCGCTTTGTTTTGGTAAATATTTAATCAAAATCATTTATAATATACTCATTTGGTCTTGATTGTGATAGACATTCAAGTATTTTATTCGAGTTTTTCCTACTCGTCTCCAAAGTATCCGAATGGATCCGATGTCGAATTCATATAATAAATGTAAAGCAGGCAAGGATAATGATTCTGCATTGAAGTGTATTAGATTAATTATTTAGTTATAATTTATAAATGTTATTTTGACTAAAATTACAAATGCCTCAACTTAATACTTATTGTGATTAATTTCCGTCCAATTATGCCACTATAACTTGTTATTGTTGAATTTTTATAATGTGCATGTGCAACTTCTTTTATGAAAGCTGTGAGTTAACGCATTTTTTGTTTTCTATAAAATTGATGTTATTTTGAAATCATTGTATGCGTCTGACTACCTTTTATAGATATTATTAAAATGTATGTACTTTTGATAAGACATGACTTTTATTAAATAAAGAAATAAATCTCATCATTATGTTATTTATTTGTCTGAAATAAATATATATCATTCAACATACCCTACCCCTTAATTACTTCATATCACCGCTTATTTCCTTTTGAAAGTTTTGCCTAATATATTACATTGCATTAGCCGATCAAGTGAAAGCTCAAGTTCTGCTTTGTATTTAAGTAGTAGAGTTGGCCCCATAACCTATGTGGTAGGACTTAAGTCAGCTTAGGTGCATTCATGAAGGTTTGCATCCTCAAATGGGAATTGAGAATTGACTGACTCGTATTTAAACTATCATTTGCTTACTTGACAATTTTTTGGGTGACAAGGTGTTCACTGTGACTCATTGGGAGAATGGTATTGTATATTACTAAATAAAACACTTTTAAATATGTATTATTTACATAATTATTATCAAGATCAGGCCATTTCTATTATTTCTTAATTACTAGTCGACTTTAAATTTGGTACTATTTTTGATAACATATTGACAAATAGTAGATATTTTATTTCAAGAGAATTCAAGAAAAATTTCTTTGGAAACATTATTCATTTAGATATATTTTGTATGATTACTGAGTCAATTATTTCATTAGTACTTGAATTATTTGTTTTTTATATCTGGTAATTATTAGTTTAAAATTGGGTAAAGTGTGGTCTTGATCTTGATAAAATTGATTAATTAATACTTGAAACTGTGTTTTATTATTAAAATATTCTTTCTTTAAAACTGATACTTCTACAGAATATAGTAATGTATCCTCAACTCGCTACTTTAGAAATGCTTCAATAGATGGCTTGATGACTGGGAGGAGCTTCTATGGTGTCACAAAATGAGAATAGTTTGTAACATTTTCATTTCAAAGCATACAAATCACCCAATCACTCATGGAATCATCTGTGTGTAAAGCGGGTAATATGACTTAAAAATATGTATTTTCAATAAAAAATGTGGGAGTTGTATATTTAAAATTGTGATTTATTTTTTAAATAAAATGATACGCTACTTACATTCCAAATACCTTAATTCCATAACTCTCAGTGCCTAGATTGTAAAAATATTTCAATAACAATAGCTGCATTTTTTCAAAACACAGAAAATGCTATAAATGTTATTATTTAAATTTTTGATTATTTAAGTGGACTCAAAAGTGTACTAAATGTGTGTGAAAAAATATTAAATGTTGCACCATATAACATTTCAATGTTGCTCACGTTGAGTCGCTCAAGGAACTGGACTGATTAAAAGTGATCATTGGAATATCTAGACACATTTAGTGTTGAGAATGTGTCTAGGTATTTTATTTCACCTGCTACAATTTTTGCTTCATGAAATAGTTACTACAGAGTTTGACCATAAAATTCTCTGCTCAGCAATTATTTATCCAGATTAGTTTCTGAATGAATTTCAATGAATCATCAATATATTTTGGTTAAAGTAGCAGTGAATTTATTGTTGATTGGGGAGAATTTAAAAAGTTAAAGGTTTAATTTATAACTTTGAATATATTGGTAGGAATCGGCTGATTTAAGAAATTGTAGAGTTTTTCTTTGATGTTTCCACTTTTTAGGTTATAAATGAAAAATTTAAAGAGAAATGGTTAAATAAATATACTAACTTGAGAATATCATTTATTCAATTATGTTTAGACAACCAAAAGGAAATTGAATAACAAGTAATCAAAATTATTCCTAAATAGCGTTATACAAATTTACATTAAAATACCAGACAGCTATAAATGTGTTTTACAGTGTAGATCTATTTAGTCCATGAAACTTTAGGAATGTCGAAATGTTCAGTAAGGCTATCCAGATGCTGGTTGAATTTTTCTACACGCTGCTTGTGGGTCATGGAAGCTTTCTGGGCAATTCGTTCTTTTTGCTAGAAAAAAGTAATTTATTAAAATTGACATTTAAAAATATTTTTTCTTTGGAAAACTGGCATATGAAAATGAACAGAAAATATGTAAAAAAAAAATCATCAAGCACCTTCAGTCGATATAAATTAAAAAAAACATAAGTTGATTTTGTTGAATAAATTTTCTGTTCAACAATATTTTTAAGGAATATAGGATAAATACTTTCATTGGTTTCACATTTTCAATGCATACTATCTATTGACGGTGGATACATAGACTAACAAATGCTATTTGATTCGGTCACATTTTTAACAAGTTGATTTCCTATGAACAAATGTTTTGTATTTGCTAACATTGTTTTGCGGACCCTAACTTGCCAAGGTGCAGGTACAATTAATTCGGAAAACATCAAGAAATATACAATGGCCATTCATTTATCAACATTATAGAAATTATTTTTAAGGGAGACCACCATACAAGTGTATTCATGTAAAATATCCTTCATTTACCATTTTTTCTTGCATTTTTTGAAATGCCATTTCAGCAGGTGTTCGTTTAGATTCAGATGATGATTGTCTTGATTCAAATTCTGCACTTTTTGTCGTTTGTTCTGCAAGCTTCTTGTTTTTATTTTTCTTCTTCTTCTTCTTGCTAACACCTGAATCGCTCTTCAAGTTTAACTTTCCCCTGGATACGCACGCGTAATCATCTATTTCCTCCCCCATATTAGTCTACTGCAAAAGAATGGTGTTTAAAATTCTTTGTAAAAGTATTTGTCACAGCGTAGACCGACTTGTACTTTTAATGTGCACTTAATATATTTTGACACATGCAGTCAGTCATAGACAATGGAATATTTACGAACTGCTGTGCTATTACCAACATAGAAAAAAATAAGGTTGTCACTCATAACGTTTTCCCGAATATGACATTGTTTATGTCCTTTAAAGAATAAAAACAAAATTCAGTGAAAGTGCTCTTTTTTAAGCTAATAGAAAGCATAATGTTGATTAATGCAATTTAACTGTACTGATAGTATGTATTTGAATGCAAAAATCTTGTATAATGTATTGTACAGAAAACAGTTTGTCATTTTATATAGTACATTTGATTATTTGGTCTGAGCTAAAGATTTAATTAATTTATTTGAAAACATGATTTCAATATATCTATTGAAATCATGCTTCCTTAAATTTCGAAAATTACAAGATTTGTCTATTCTTCGAATTATTATTATATTTTATTATACAATATGATGGGAATTATTGACTTTACGTATTATAATGTTTGTATTGGTATGTTTTGTAAAAGTATTTTAATATGTATAATTTTGTTAGCTTTAACAGAAACTTGATATTTCTTGTTCTCTTGAATATTAATTCATGAGCCAATTAAAGCCTCTATCAATGGAAATATATGACTAAAAATTTATAAAAATAGAAAAAATTTCCGTCGTTCTGAATTTAATTAGGATAAGTAGAATAACGATTCAATTTCAATGTATTAACTATAAACTATCTCTTTTGGGTAGAAAGGCTTTATTTATTAATGTTATCATTATGAAATGAAATAAATTTACACAATATTTCCACAATTTTATAATATAAAAATCTTGACCGTTTTTGCTCACAACGAGCATCAGCTAGTAATAGTCGCGACGAGCGAAGTCAGCCCTGGTCTTTATTTAATAAAATTGTGGACATGGTACTAAGATAAAGGTTTTATTTAGTTAATTATAATAATAATTCCTAATGATTGTGACATACAATTTTAAGTGTGTTACATAAAACATTCACAAAAGTTTCACTGCAGTATTACCAAAAAATACTTAAAAAAAAAAAACCAAAGATGTCGTATTGTAAAGTTCTTCATTAAATCATTATGTTTTAATAAATTTTAGACGCAAATTGAAAAGAAAAAAAAAGATTTAATTGTATACAATGTCTTAATCCTTTGGCTACCAGAAAAAATATACATCTGTATCCAGCACGCTAGCTATAATTTGTAACAAAAAAAGTTAATTTACATTTTTTTTTTCAAATTTCATGTACAGAAATAATTAATAAACACACCAATTGTTTATTGTTACATCATAAAAAAGCAGAAATTTGAAGAAAATTGATTTTAATAACCCTGAAACCATTAACATCTGTTAAGTGACAGTTCGAGCACTCTTCTTCAATTCTCTAGAGCTTAGTTTCTCAACCAGTGGTCCGCAAAGATTTTTGGGTGGTACATTGTATTTTATGGATTTTTAAATTGTATTTTTTTGTTACTGTCTGTTTAATATACTTAAATATTGTTATATCAGCATACGGTATTTGCAAAATAAATTGTTTTTAATAAAATTCTATTAAAATATTTATTATTTTAATCCAACGTTGATGGTTGGATTTTTTGGTGGTCTGCGGATGTAAAAAGGTTGAGAAACTATGCTCTAGATGACGCCGTGACTTCTTTTGGTGATCAGCTTACACAGGTAGTGAAATAAACAGTATATAAAAGAAAACATCACCAAAGTCACCAAAATGTTTTATATGCTCATTGTTTTTGCGTAGTATAAAAATCGCAGAAGGTGCAGATTGTGATGTTGAAAAATATACTTGAAATACAGATTAATTATTTATGAATTATGCTCTACTGTAAAACAGTGGCAATTGTTTAATAGAAACAATGAGCTGGAGAGTTATAATGTGAAGCGGACACGCTTTTGCAACATAAAAAACCAACACCTCATTGTTATAATAAATCAAAATAAATGAATAATAAATAAAGCGCGCGACCGTTGTTGCTCGTACTCAAAGAGGGTTGAATATTGTATTTAGTAAGGGGGGCTATCAGCTTTAACGTCACTTGGCCCTCAGAAGAGGGTGGAGAGATTTGAGGCTTAATCGAAGTTTAAATTTACCAGCTTTACCCACTTATAACATTAAATGGATGTTATGAGAAATTCAATACACATATAAATTAGTACATATATAAAAATAGACACAAGAAAGAGTATTTTAAATTTATTTCAAAAGTTGACAATTTTACAAATTTTTGTAATTTTCTTTGGTCAATCTAATCATGAATATCCACTAAATAATCAATTACCAAGCAAGCTAATAATTGCTCTGTTTCTTTTATTTGTTGTTAATGTTTATTTGTTTTGGCTTTTTATTGGTAAGTAATCACTCATTGGTAAATATTTATACATCCAATAGAACTCAGTTATCCATTTTTCATGTAGTTTGAAATCGTGAATTAGATCAAAACAAAATTAAAAATGTAGCAGCTTCGTTTTGAAAATTATCCGAATCCTTATGTTGAACCATAAAAACATACTTTCTCATGAATCTATTGATGCCGTATTGTCTATTTGAAAAAATCACGCAATTATCGTATGGCTAAGTGAACAAAAAAGTCATTTCCATGAGCGTATGAGTTAAGGATCTATGGGTTGTTAATTTACAGAATAATACACAATAATTATAAAGTCTTCACACACGACTGCAGTGTATCACTGCGTGGACGGCATATATAACATATTTATCAGCTCTGTAAATTAGTATAAAGGGTCTTCATCTAGCAGTCTGATGATGGTTGTGCTCTCCTATGAAGCTTAGTGGAGCAAAAACTATAAAGTGACTTGTGTAATCGAGCGCAGGGAAGAGGGAGGGAGGTGCATCACATATCGTAAGGCACAGGGTGTCGGTCACGTGTCTCTTATGATAAATGCGCAAATAAATGGGGGAGAGTTGGTGATCGCGCGCCAAAATCATTCATGTTCAAAATCAAAATTCTCTCTATACAGTGACCATATTTCAAGCTTTTAAGCTGTACGTAATTAAAAATAGTTGTATTTAGGAAGATACAAATGTAAAATATCACCAATGAGGTTCTATGTGAATATGTTCTATAGCAAACTTAGATTTTTATGAGTTGTTCCTCATATCGTTAAATTACTCAGCGCATGATATTAAAATAGTACTGTAACTTTACTCCATTGCTGACTTATGTTTTCATGTCTACTAAATATATGTTATGAAAAAAAAACATATTTGTAAATGTCATATTGTTTGTTGAACCCAACGGCGTTGGTTTGAAATGGATTTTGAAATATTCCATTATAGAGAAATGATTTATATTTTGATAATACTACATAGCAATACAATTGTACTTCTACGGAACAGCTACTTTCGAGATCACGTGATAACAGCTTGAACGGCAGTTCACATGTTTTTGCTAATCACAGTTAAACGGTTGGCTTTGTAATTGGGTTTGGAAATCACTGTAAAATGTCTGGAAACGAGTTCATATATAAAATAATGGAAACCATTGCGAGGATGATTTGTATCAATGTAGCCTATACCAGAATACGTGCTCTTAAGTTACGTTGTAAAGCGTTTTTGATTTTTCCATTCGCTTACGACTTAAAAACCTCGAGGCCATTGGTCATTGGCATTATTATTATAATTATAGTAAAAAAAAATAAAGAGCCACTACTTTCTTTCCATAAAATTTCTAAAGAAAGTAATATCGATAAGCGATCAAAATCCTTCTCTCAACTGTCAGTTCTATTGAATTTTCGAATATCAGCAGCTTGTAATAGCAACACAGGCCCCTTTAAGGAAGTAACATAAAGAAGATTTTAAATGTTGCAAATAATAAATTATTCATATTGTAGTTTTTGATACTATTTTTTAATTATGTTTCTATTATGTGTTAGACTTCCTCGTCTCCTAACATAAAGCGGAAAATACCCAATATTTGAAAAATAAAACACTTAAAACTGTAAAAAACTTATAAGGAAATATAAAAAAGCATTTAAGACTTAACATATGCCATAAAATAACATAAAGATTATAATTTCGGTAAATATGAAAGTTTAAGCATTTAAATTTAGTTGTTTTTTGATATTTCATTAAATATTGGATGGATTGGTCAAATTTTAAACAAACTTATGCGTTTGAGAAAGTGAGAAAATCTAACATCGTTATTGGAAAATTGCATTGATATTCTGGGCAATGGGTTGCATAATATCTTATGGCTTAAAGTTTATCCGAAAATACATAAAGAAATTAAAAAGAAAATATAAGAATATAATCATTACGCCCTTTATATTTTATGCAGCACAGTAAAGTGTAAAACATATGGTTACCCTATACATTTAGTTTATTTAGTATCGCTGAGCGGCTAATCGGGTATTTTGTGACCATAAAGTGTGAGTCAGTTATATGCAAGTCGGGGATGGCGATCAATCAAGCGCTTTACATATGTTATTAGTATCCTCGTGGGAAAATGACTTTCCAGTGCAGCCATGATCACTTCGCAAAGCTCTGCTTATATCAAACAGTATTAGCTCAAGGGTAAACAATCTCGGATTATTATAATGAGTTACTTTGAATGACGGAGTAAAATTTGATGACAAATGGAAACTGTTATATATTTTATGGCGCTAATGCAATATAATCCTTATCGATTCTCGCGAGTTTGTTGGAAGAATTAAGATAATAAAGAAAATAAATAATTATTGTGAATAGTCTAGACACATTGATTTAAATCTGGGTTGTAGAAATTGTGCATGTATTATTTAATTACAAGTTGGAATTGGACCCGATTAAAAGGTACAATTCGTTTGTGAAATCGGTGAAAAGTAAGTCTTAGTAAGGTAAGGAAAGTAGGGAAAAGTCTTTTAAAAAAAAAAAAAATATTCTGGTGAATCAATGAAAAGTCATTTTAATAATGTTCCGGAAAAAAACATGTGGTGTACACAACAATTAAGGTTAAATTTACATTCCATTATAAAAAATTAATACCACTAGAGTGTTTGTATAAAAACAACACATTGTTATAATGCTGTAAAAGTTTATATGGTTTATTATTCAGTTAAAAAATTAATAATTTTATAAAAAATAACCTTTGATAGCGATAGTATACATTTCTAAATTGTATATAACGATTACAATTATAGAAAGTCCTGAAAATTCTCAATATTAAAAATAGAATTTCTCATTATAAATGCAAGCATATTTATCTAACACAAGAATTACCGCGGTGTAATTTAATTAGAGTTATTCGAAACAATAAATCACTCGGTATGAATAACGAGCTCATGTATAAAATATAGAAGTGGCAACTAGCATCGTGTGAAAGACCACGAATGAATGGTTTTAATCATATCATGAAATCCGATACACAAATAATGTCACCCTCTTTTGAAAACGCATCTCGGCGTGCACTGCTTTATCCCCCGATTAAAAAAAATAATGTCACCCACGGCGCGGGGGCTGTGATTTCTAAAAGCGGACCGATTGTAAAAAAGCCCGCGAATTTGATACTGCAGTTCTTGAGTCGACCACCGCGGCGCCACGGCTCCGGAACTAAGAAGTGTTCCTAACAAGTTACAATACGTACGGTTGGCCTGACTGAATGTAAAACATTTATTACAATTTTCATCGTCATTTATGTCTTTACATATTTCTCAAAGTTTGAATTATTGAAAATATTATCAGAAATGAAAATGCCAAATATTTATGCTATTATTTTTTTTATAATATTTGAATTAATAAATAAACAATATAAAAAAACTCTTTGACTTTCTTCATTCATTCAAGTCATTAAACTTACATGGTAAGCTATCTAATGAGAAGAAGGAAATCAAAAACCAGTATAATTTGCAGCATTTCACTTCAATTCAGGTCTTGCAAACTTTTGTCCTCTTTTGCCCAAATTAGTAAATATAATTTTTGATTTTGGAATGTATAGAAAAAAAGTTGTCAATAACATCAGATAAAAATAAATTTCAGTTGACAAGATGTTCTTAGACAGATATTTACTTATCAATAAGCTTGGGTCTCATTTTCAAGGCTTAGTGCGTAAAATTTGTTCCAAGATATTTTCTGAATTATTTTCAAATTCTGATGAAGTGAAAATTGTTGAGCATCGTTTCGTTAAAATCGTGAAATAGATAGCGCGTGCGCTCAAATTAGTACCATTTGTGGTTGCACGCGGCGCTACCAGATATATACCATTGACGCGCAGGCGTACCGGAAGAGCGTCGCGGCGCCCGCTCTTTTTGTTCGATGTCCTTTTTGAATTATTCGAACAGAAAAAAAAAACATGTCGGCTCAAGTGTCACCAGGCATCGAGATGAGATCTTATTTCAGGGTGAATGAAATGTTGATTGTATAAAGCTTTAAATAAAATAGGGTAGCTGTGTTCCATCACTTCTCGAAAAATATCCCAGAGAATAATTTAGTGTTCCTTACTGTTGAATTGAAATAAAAATACTATCAACTGATAAAATTGGTTTGATTCCGTGTGACACTTTGCTTGTGGATAAAGAATTTTATTATTCATTTATTAAAATATTCGTATGAAAAAAGCTTAGTAATATAAAATTAATTAATGCAGTTGTTGATCGTTGAACAAAGATATAGAGAATTGCATATATTTAAAATTCTTTTGATAATAATCTTGAAATTTTGTGAAACAATTTTTATTTGTTAAAAAATCACTAAATAAATATAATGTATTTTCATAAATAAACCCTATATTTTTCATAATGTTACAAAAACATATTTACAAAGAAGAATAGTGAGAGAGGACACATGAGATGTTCATCTTATGATATCTCGTCAAAATAATCAATGCGTATTTCGTGGGAATTTTGTATGAATAAAATATTTAATCGGTAAATTTAGTTTTCCGTCACTATAAGTCTTGAGTTTTGGACCTCCTTTCCTCAACGTAGAATATTAACAGTTTTTCCACAAAAAAGTTATTTCACTTTGAAACATAATAATAAATAACCTTGCCTAACATATTTACCAAATATCACAACAAGTCTGGGTATCATCTTTTTGAATCATTATAAGGACATACTTATTCCATAGTGCATTAAGCTGACAATGACAAATGTTTTCATGTTCACGTAGCATTCAATAAGAAAGTAAATACAGATAGTTAACACACATTATGATATACAGAAACGTAAAAGACAAGTTTCTTCTCCGTAAGTTAAATATAACACAAAGATGAAAGCATTATGTACAGATCCCCTCCATACAGTTTTCGAGTAAAGATATTATCATGACTTGATATATTAAGTCCCTTGAGAATTTCTGCTTCAAACCGCAGTAGGCAGTTACGAAAAATACAATTATTTCTTTATTTACCGCGATATATTATGTATAATAACATCTATCTATAGATAAGTCAATAGAATATCATTATTTGTTTACACTTTACTTAATGGAGATGTGGAAGTATTTATCATTTTTTTTTTATAAATACTTCACATTGTTAATGAGTACAGAAACTCTGTTGAGAAAAAACTGTTGGAAAGTCGCTAACGTTTTCGATATACGTGTAACATATTGTATAAATACCATGTGTCCATGGAGATTAATTATGAAAGTTCTGTCATAGATTTTAAAACATAGAAAAGATTTACAAAAGGTAATATTGGAAATTAAAAGGAAAAATACAAAGGAAAAAAAGTAAAGATAACAAAGAAGTGAACCAAGCAAACTCAGGCAAAATCTACTGTAATTAATTATAATAAATAACAGTTTTCGTCTGAACTCACACTAACTAACGTGAAATGTGTCGACTTCAGAAGCAATACTGCTGAACATTGTTAATGGTCTTAGCGTTGGCATCATCATTGGAAGAATGATTTTACACTTTATCATTTATTTTATATTACTTTGCGTGTGTAGTATTAAAAATAAGCACAATCTAATCTATATATATATATCAGGTTGTACTGAATTTGGTATCCATCTATATATGAAAATTTTAAAAAGTAGAAAATGATTATTATAGGAGAAATTTACACTTTAGTCATCGGTTGACATTAATCGTAATTTTTTTTTCGGTCCTTCGAATATATTTGTTACTTTTATAGGAATATATTCATGTTACATAAATCATCAAATATAGATTCAGTTCAAGAAGGAAACATTTCAGACTATTCATTGTTATTATTTAGTTAAATAATTTTTAAGAAAATATTTTTTTACATCTACATGTAAAATTTATTGCATATATATGACGAAGTGGAATTTTCATTGAATGAATATGCTTACATAGATATCTTTTTCAAACAAAGCTATGAAAAAAAATGTTAAGAAAAATCTGGATCTCTTTTATTTTCGGAGAAAGCGAGCTGCTTAACTGTAGACTTTTGTTAATGAAAGAAAGTTAAAATGTATTTATGATTCACGGGAATCTTAGAATTAATTAAAGATACTGCTAAAATATCTTGCAAAGCTAATGTTTCTTTGCTGTTTAAAATAAGAATTATGCAAAATTATTAAAAGATTAGAAAAAAGAATATTTTCTTAATTTAGATGCCGTGTTTTGGCATGTCAATTAATCGTAAAAAAGTTATAAATTAAGAGAGAAATATACACGTTAATTTGATCTGTGTTGTGTCATACTTTATCGATTGTGAAGAGTAAGGGACACTTACAATACAATAAATGAATGTTATTGAGGCAGGCTCCAACAGATCAGTGCAGTAAAGGGAAGACACAAAGATAATAATGTTTTCCGTCCTTAGAAGTCATATAGACGTGAAGTGTGTGTTCCCGCCCTTCTTGAGTCTGTTCGCCGCCCAAGCTTTCCACTTCCCTCCTCACCGCTTGCTCCTTCTACTACCCGCCCACGGGAGACTCGCGAGATAGGTATCACGGCCAATCTCTGGGCTGCCTTGTGCAGATAAGCCTTACAGATCCGGGCGGATATCCGTTAACTGGGCTCTGGTGTCAAATTCCTTCTGATCATTTTCTAAATTCAGTGTTCAACTTAAAAAGTAGTATATTATTACACCGTGGTCCAAATTCATTTAAATGGTGTGTTAAATGAGAAATCGTTATCCAAATGAGTAGTCTCCTGAGTTTTCTATATTGAATAAATAGAATGGTTTTTGAACATGAATGTTCCTTGTATTTAAATTATATTTTTTGACATTTAAAAGATTTATCTAAATATTTTTTCCATTTTTTCAAATATTGTAATATACTATCTGACCCGTCGCGCGTTGCCACGATATCAGAGTAAGGAAATTCAAGGAAACTCATTACGAAAACAAACAATTTAATTTTTAAAAATGTAGATTTAATCATATTTATTTACTATTTGTATTATTTATTTTTGGGAGAGAGTGGCATGCCAGAAACATTCGAGGGAGTGAACTGAAGAAATTTTTATTTTTGAAATTTCATATCGATTTTAGGGGCAGGAGGGGGGGGGGTGGAAGATTATGCCATAACCTATGCGGAAGTGTACTCAAGAACTTTGTAAAGTTTTATATTGATATGATGAGTGGTGTGGTAATTCATACAGGACAAACACACAGACACATACATTGATTTTTTTATATAAATATATAGGTAGGAGAAGATTGGGTTATGTATCGATTTTGGGCGGGGGGGATGGTATGCCAGAAACCTTCTCGGTAGTGTATTTAAGAAATTAGAAAAAGTTTCATATCGATCAGATGAATGGTGTAGTAATGCATAAAGAACGAACACACACACATACATTGATTTATAAATATATTACATATATAGATTCCATAGGTGTCTCAGACTGTTTGCCATTTTCAAACAATTTTTTGATTCCCCTTTTATAAAATCAACCGATCGGCTTCGACTGCAGGCTTCAGCAGATTATCGTCAAATTTCCTATAACCGAATTTAAATCTCCGAAACTAAAACTGGCATTAATATGCTCACATTGCAACTTAATAAGCTTTAAAAGTGGTTATAGTCATTTTTGTCGCATTCCAATTCCAGATTGTAAACAATAGCGTACAATGCCATATATGCTATTTGGTTTCTTGTTCTATCGCAAGCGATAAAACAATATATGGAGCAAAAAAGAAGACCAAGGAACAGTACTATAGAATGAAACAGAATGCTTGGAGTCAACATCCGTGTACAGACTGATATGAAAAAGCCATGGAAAAATTGAGTTATTTTCTGTAATCTATTTTTTGACTTACCTTTAATTATATTTACTTGTTAAGTAAAGTAACTTGAATCTGATATTTGTAATAAATTCATAAGATTCAATCATTATTTCAACCTTTGGAAACTATTTAATGAAATGATTGTAAGCTAAGCGTTTAAAAACTCTTATCGAAAAATATTGGAGTTATATTCGACTAAAAAGTCTTGTAAGGATATTCATCCTTGCCTGGTTTAGCATAAATGCAAAGAATGAGAGACTGAAAGAGAATTCTTGAGGTGCACGTGATGACTAAAACCTTCAAATAAGAAACGGCTATTGATGAAGAAGAGGCAATTATCGAAGCTCCCGCAACGTATGGTGACTCATTTGGTAATATTGAATGTAGATTTTGCTTTGTGGCTAATTTAAGAGTTTAAAATGTTAATGCAGTAATAATAATTAAAAAACAGCTATTGATTTTATGTTTATCCGTCTTTTGAGTTATAATATACATATATTATGTTACACTACACAAAATGTCAAGGCGAATACTGTCTAGCGAAAATTAACGATGGCGAAACTGTTATAAAAATCCATTATATTTTTTAAATGTTTATGAAATATTTTTAAGTATAAACAATTCTGATTCTAAGATAATTGATATGAATGATATACATTTGATAAATATTGGGTATGATGAACGCAGATTTAATATTATATTTACATTGCTTACCATTGTTGCGCAGCCACGTTGATGGACCCCGCTCCCTCTGAGACGATGAGGCTTTGAGATAGGCGGCGCACCCTATCTGCCGCCCCTCTAATCCTCGCCCGCCTGCACTTTTCCGCCTACCTCTCCCGTCCGTAAACTGCCACCCACACATTAGGGTCGGATCACTGCAAAATCTATACTTGCTACCTACTATTATATCAAGACAACAATACGTTAATCAAAACCAAGTTTCTTACAAAACATGCAATCATTATCTACCTTAATCTTGTATCGATATTTCAGTTAACTGTGTTGTTTTATATAGTATACATGTCTATGGTTAAATGTAGCATTTGCAATAGTTTATTAATGTGTTGAGTATCCAGGAAAGATTATATTTATTATATATTATAATATAATGCCTTCGATAAATTGAATGCGCACCTTTATGAACTGCTTTTTACCATGTGAAAACAATGTAAAAGTATCAATGTATTACTTTGGGCCATTCTATTTAGAAAAATCTGTGTGGTATTCACAAATTAATAATTGTATTATCAATTTTATTCTGGTCTTGCCGTAAAGTATTACAAATCAAAGTGATGAAAGTCTATGTAAAATGAATATATATATTTAATATAATAAGAGGTATATGCGTGTATATTGTCAATGAACGTGATTATAACATAGATTGAGGGAGATCAATTTTGAACTTGATAATCACAGCTTATGATAAAATAAAAACTTTCGAGGAATTTCAGATATTTGTTTCAGAAAAAAATGAAAATCTAATTAGAGACAAAAATATTTTTCGGAAACCATTCTGAAATCTAATTTTTTCTGCCGACTTTTTATTCCTTGATAACATATAAATATTCTGAAAGTGACGGAAACACTGCTTGAAATAAATAGTTCTTTACACATAATATTTGTATATATGATGGTATACTTCAGTTAGGAAGAAACATGAGATAGACTAGCTTAAGTATTGTGCTAAATATTACGCCTGCTGAAGATAATTGAATTTAATATGTATTGTATAAATTCTATTCTTATACCAATTAAGGAAGATCAGTTGTTCATAATGTCATAGAAAAGTCTCTGATTTTTCAGACGACTTTGCGTTATTTATGGAATGCATCTCGGTTTTTTTATCAGCGAGAAATCGCCGACATCAACCAAAGCGGCTTTGTCAATGCTTTATCAGAAGAGAGATAGAAGTTTATAGGCCGCCGGGGGACGCTAAGGCTTGACTTGCAAACCTCCATATTGGAAAGGGTAGGGAGAAGTCCCTACAGTTTTCTCTCATCCTTTAACTGCCCTACCCATTTTCCTTTCGCTTCTACATCGAGCGTCTCTTCCAGAATTGAAGGTAACCATACTAAATTTTAATTTTACTTTCGTTCATATCATTCAATATCGTTTTTTTCTGTAATTGGTTAATAATATAAAAATATTCTTAAATTGATCAAAATTAATAATGGTGGTTTTTAAATCTAAGTTGTTTTTAATTTACGTAATGAGTGTAAATTTTTTCTATACTAGATTTTTTAAAACCTTTTTAAAGGAAAGGGGTTATATCTAATGAAACTTGCACTTCTGTTTTGTATTGTATTATGGCCTAGTGGCGGATAGTATAAGGGCTAGAGGTGTGCGCTTGGGGTCCTTAATTTTTTGGTGCCTAAAAAATAACGCCCAATTTTTCATCTTTTATTAAATTATTTTAAAAATGGCACCACTGACCTACGTATGATAAATAATTTATGCAATATTTTTCAATTTACAGTTTCGTTGGAACGTCTTCAGCATTGTAAATAAGCTATTAATGGGATTAATAGGGTTAAAAAAAGAGAAATTCATTTACATTATAAATTATATTCTAAGAAAAACTGGGGGCCGCATTTTTGATAGTAAGTTAGAAATAATATTTTAAAACGTAACATATAAAGGGTAGCGGAATAAAATGTATACCATACAATAATAAAGTACAAATGCAAAGAATGTACATTTTTAAATACTAATGCAGTTTTAGGCATCACCACCATGCTACTTATCATAAATTCTTTCTATATTCAACGAATGTTTGAAATGTTTGCAATATATTATGTATTTTTGCCAAAATGGTTACCCGATTTACCAACCAACCATTTTTTTAGTGGTGTAACTCCCGTCGGAATGGAAGATTTACTAAACACACGCTCGTAAAGATGTAAAGATTTTGGAGAGAGAAAACGGTCAATTTGCATAAACTTTCCCTCCAAAAAATCGAGCGAATTGCTGCTTGGAATCGACTTGCTTAACTTGATGTTTGCTATTTATATTTACAAAATATTTTTTTGTCAATCTAAGTAATTACTTTGGAGCGTATGACAATGTTTTTACGAGACTTCGTTATTATTTAGTACTAAACCTCCTAGGAATTTGATAGCAGATAGGTATCGATTTACAGTAATTTGTTTGCTTAAAAATCCGCTATTTTGAAGTACAGAGGGAAGAGAAAGGTCTACTACATTACAGACATCTATGTTGTTAAATGGAGAAAACTATATGTCTCTGCATAAGAATTTACGGATAACGTAATCAATAAGAAAACTGATACACTGTAAATGAAAATTTGTACCTTGGGATCGTTGAAAAATCAGAAAATTTCGCTTCTCGATAGAAATGCAAGATATTTTAAATAATAAAAACATATTTTGAACAAAAACACATGAGCGAAATCGGTCCTGATCATAAAATATACTGTTGAAATAGTAATATAATGGGTGATTTAATTATTTAAAAAAATTAAAACATGAAAAACTAGGAACAGTGACAACGGCTGATTTCGTTGGTATTAAATGTTCTTCAAAATATAGACTGTTTAAAATAACAGGTTGGCAACTAAGTAATTGAAGATTTGTTTTAGAAAATAAAGACAATTTTTTCATGGAACTAAATAACTTTATTCGGTAATGTATTGCCCATTTTGATCAATGACCTTTTGCCATCTTTTAAAAAGCATCATAAAATCATCTTCATAAAACTTCTGGTTTTTATTAGCAAAAAACTGAATCAAGTACGATTTGACATCATCATCATTATTGAACTTTTTACCATTCAAGGAGTTTTGTAAAGATCGAAACAAAAAGTAATCAGATGGTGCAAGTTCAGGACTATATGGTGGATCTGGCAAAACATCCCAACCAACCTCCAATAATTTTTGCCGAGTGGCCAAAGATGTGTGTGGCCTTGCATTGTCATGATGGAATACAACACCTTTTCGATTTGTCAATTCGGGCCGCTTTTCTTCAACTGCATTGTTTAATTTCGTTAGTTGTTCAATGTAGACATCAGAATTGATCGTTCGGTTGGGTGGTAAGAGTTCAAAGTAGACGATTCCTTTATAATCCCACCAAACTGATAACAAAACCTTCTTTTGATGAATATCAGCTTTTGATGTTGTTTGAGCTGGTTCACCTGGCCTGCTCCACGATCTTTTCCGCATGATATTGTTGTAGACAACCCATTTTCGTCACAATAAACGGCACATAGCTTTTTGTGAGCTTGCGATGCGTTTTGTCCCTTTGCGGAAATAAAAAAGCAAAATATGACGACAATGTTCCTTTTGATTTTCCATTTTTCAACGAACGCCAAATGAAAACTACGCAACCGATCAAAAAACTTTAATTGCTGATTGACAGTTGAATCGTCAAATATCCAAAAACAAAAAGTGTTTACATTTGGACTACGTTGCAAACGTAAAAATTCAACTGGAGCCATCTATTAAAATCCGCAATTACTTAGTTGCCAACCCAAACAAAATTGAGTAAGAAATGTTGATTATATTTACACAAGGTTCACTAATAGGTTTCAATTCCATTAAAGATTGTTTCAATTAATGAATTTTTTTTCCTAAAAAACTTGTTGTTTTTGTCATATATTATTTTCAACGTATTTTTTTTAACGTAATGGTTTAATTGTATTTAAGACTTAAGGGAATATTATGTACTTTATTTTTCACCGTTGTAGTATTGTGGCTGTAATGGTTTTGGGACGATATTTTGGAATGTATTACTTCATTTTTTTATCAAATAGGATTACGAATTGATGTTTTTATAAATACTTGTTTATATTGTCTGAAAATGCTGAAAAGACTATTGCAGTAAAAATATCA
This sequence comes from Himalopsyche japonica, assembly GCA_028555115.1. NCBI lineage: Eukaryota > Metazoa > Arthropoda > Insecta > Trichoptera > Rhyacophilidae > Himalopsyche > Himalopsyche japonica. The sequence goes on from JAHFWJ010000395.1 coordinate 163,517, forward strand.
ATATTTGTATGTATATAAAATAATGGATAGCTAGCTGCTTGCAAAATAAAGATTCAATGTGCTTAATGAACAAGTTTTATCACGGTTAAAATAATATAGCCACAAGAAAATTTAATAAAGAATTACGTATAAGATCTTTATCAAATATGCAACAAAGATATGAAGAATTCAAATGTTACAAAGTTGAATTTATACTTATATGATATTTTTTAATGTTGTTTCAAAGCGAATAATCTCGTAGTGGTACAAAGAATTAGTTGCAAATTTTATTATAAAATACATATTTTTTAATTTTAATATCGACAACACGTAGAAAGGATAAAGTTACAAGAATAAACTACTTGGCCTAGCTTTTTATCGAAACGTTCCGACCTTTACGATACAAAAGGCGTCCCCCTTAGGCAAAGTAGGCTCTCGCTACTTTCCGCCGCTCAGGTGAAATGAGATTAGCCAAGATGGCGGCAGATAGGGCGTGACGTCACATCCCTTTCCGTCGACGGGAGTGAGCGAGCTGAACATCCTGTCATCGCAGTGTCGCCTTCACTCATGTAAAAGCCTTTTAAATGCCATGTTTCGTGTATCTATACTATGCTCACCTATATTGATTCCTTTGAGGCATTGTATGTGTCTACCAAACCTGACTGGATGGTATGACTTAGCACTAAGCAACTATGTGGTAGAGAAAGTTATTGGTTTTTCACAAAATATCCAAATAAATTAAAAAAAAATAAAGTCCAACAAATTCAATTGACTTTAGAATCAAAAAATATAGGATTTGAGAAAATATATTTTGCGGGATATAAACGGGATACATACTTATTATTTGCAGATGAGCTTTCTAATATCCTTCGTGCTAAAGAATAATGATTATTGAAGGGTTTATTTTAATATTTTATAAATAAAAGCTCTAAGCAAACAACAAGGTTTGTATCCCATTGGTGAGAAAATCCCTAGTGATTAAAATATAATTGTTGTTGTAATTCCTGGAAAGATCAATATTAATTAATTTTTCCAATACAGCGTTCTAATTGACGTTGATTTTGAAACTTGTCATTATTATTTGAACTAAGAGTATTCGAACAAAATTTCACAAACATTTGCTCACACAAACTGACCCCCAAGAAAAAACTTTAATAGAGAGGAAAAGTTATGTAAAATTTACATCTGACAATTATGTAAAAAATTTACATTCTTTGTTTCGAGTAAACCTATTTGTATTATCTGTAGCACAACCGTTCAGTGTCAGTTTTGCGAAGGTGTAAAAAAATACGTTTGGAACGAAGAAACGAAAATTATGTAATTTATTTTGAACAATTGAGTATTAAGCAGGCTTCAAAGGAAAACTTCTTTTAAGATGCCGTTAGGAAACCATATCATGCACATGATAAAAAATATTGAGATTATATCGAGTAGATGTGTAGGACAGAAAGAGTAATAACCGATTGAAATAATTCACTACGTGAATCATTCGATTCTGGGATTTGAATCTTCAACAGAATTCGCAAGACTATGTAGTAGGAAAAATCAAGGATTGTTGGTCACTCGACTACGATCGGGTTAATAATAAATAAATTATTCCCGCAGTGCAATTATTTACAGAAATTCAAGTTGAACAAACATTTATACGTTAAATAAATCATCGCCTTACTATATTCAGAAATAATAATTTAATAAGATTTCACATAAGGGTGGCGGAGCATTTTGTTTAGAAGGAAGGCTTCCCGGGTCGTACCGGATATTGTATCGCAGCTTTCATCTCCGGTCAACTTCCTGTTACAGCTTCCATCTTGTTTTTTAATGCTTCACGACATTAGCGATGTTAGTTTTTTCGTCATTGTCTGCATTGTTTGATTAATCTTCACTTTATTCAAGATAATTCTTTGGCGAACTTTTATTTATTCAAAATGAATAACTATTGTAGCTTTTAACGAGTAAGTTGAAAATAGATTCGTCTTGTTATGTATGTAATGTTATAATTATGAGTTAATACAGGTAATAAATAATTACTTCTTAATTACGTTTCAATATGCTAGTTCTGCGGGAAGTGACTTACAAGAGGTATTTTTCAATACTTATATATTATTTTGTAAGTTTCCGTAATTATGCTTTTATCGGATACAAATTGAGCGGTCAATACTACGAAACTAACGTTTGTAACGAGTTAAGGTGATCACATGTTTGAATCCCAGTGAGGATAATTTCATAAAATAATATATAAAATATGTGAAGTATAATTTATGAAAATGTACGACATTTTAATGATTTCAATTTAAAAAAATATTATACGCTTAAAACGGGCTAGTCTCTATTCGATCGAAAATTATTTATGAGATAAATTATATTGCATAAAATAAACTGCCAAAAGAAGAGTTTACTCCATCTTTCCAATTAACTTTTCACCTAGGCACGAGGCCAATAAAAATTTATTACTAACTCTTGGCGGTAGGATATAAAAAATAATAGTTTTTCCATTTAAAATGTTGTACGTATATTTTCCCTTGCGCGCAACGAAAGACAAGTTGGCAGAAGTAGAACATGGGGCCATCTTATCTGCAAACAATAAATTGTTATACGTCCAGTATTTAATTTATAGGCAAGCTGTCACGGCTTTCCCAGATGTACCGAGGCCATTTTCCGTCGGTGTTGCCATGCGAGAGATAAACGAAATGTTTAGATGTCATATCGCGCCGAGGGATTTACGAATCCCGGGGGCGCATTCCTGGACCTATCTCCACCCTAATAAATAAATTGCCTCAAAATACGCAATTACTCCACGCCGCGTCCCTGGTACTTAGAGCGCAAAATGGAGGGGTACATATAAATTTGCAGGTCAAATGATGTTAATGATTTTTGCTTCAGCTCATTTTGACGATTGTTTTTACAAATAAATCGTTGTGGTGTGATCGTGAGATTTAAATTTTTTCTTTAACCATATATCGCGTAGCAGATGATAACACTTATTGAGTCTACCAACTGGAATCATTTTCGCTCCAGTTGTTCAATAAATAAATTATCTTAGAGTTAATGAATATAATATGAAAATATCATATGTTTCGAGTTGAGAAGCCACTGGTAATCACAACTATTTAAATACAATAACACGTTATTATTTCTTAAGCCTCAAACATGAACAATTATATTGATTGTTTTGTGAATGGATCAATTATTCAAAAGACATTTTATTAGTAGTAGATGTAAAATATATTGTATGTTAATTAAAGAGTAAACAATGTCAAAAACGTTTCATACCACGAATATTCCACTCGTTAGAAATACGATAAAAACTCTTTTCAATTCCAGTTCAGCCAATTCTTATTTCGTGTCTATAATTCAGCGTTAATGTGTGGAAATACAATTGAAAGATTTGTGTGTACTCTTACGAAAATAGTTATTCGGATGTGGGTAAAATATATATGTAATGTAGCATACAAAATGAAGCTTAGCACATTTTTTTATACAAGTTATTCATTCGCTCATGTTCTCTTTAGGATATGGTGAAGATTCAAGTATGTAGAAAAGACATGACTTGTGGTAACTTTATGGTAGTTTGATGGCTGTAAAGTCATTAATAACAAAAATTTGAAAAAAAAACTATCCGAATTGAGATTCCAAATCCAATAACGCTAACGACTAACCATGCCACAAAAGTTACCATTTTTATACGACATAAAATTTGGAATAAAAACTCTTTTATGTTTTCAGAGATATAGTCAAAATTTGAAGGGGTAAGTTGATTTCTAGTTTTCAGAATTATTGTTTATTTATAATGTGAAAAAAAAGTTTTTATTTATTGATTATGTTACTAAAATATATGTGACAAAAACAACAGGAAGCTCATTATATATAGATTGATTTAATAAAGAGAAGTAACCACTCTGGGATGTTTGAATTGATACTAGGAATAAAAATGAACTATTGCAGTGTTGAAAGAAAGCTTTGTTCATAATACACTGGACGTAATAGTATTAATAACATTTGACTCCTAAACAATATTGTGCATTTTTACACCCTATATAATAATGCTACTTTATTTCGCATTAAAGCACCCTCATCTCACCGCTTTAATTTCATATGAAAGCAAACCAGTGAATAAATATATTGGTGATATGCAATGTGTACACGATTTAACTTCATAGAGGGTGTTTCCCGGCGGGGAGGCGCAGCTTTTCTAAGGGGTGCAATATCCCTATAATATAAACTGATGCTGTAACTGTTGTTCCCAAACTTTCACTCGAAACAATCATATTTGAGGGGAGTGGTTTATATTCCAATCGTAATTTTTCTAGCTGATGGCGGATATATAATATTATAACTACATCAATTATTTGTCAAATTGTCGGTCGATTTTTGGACTCCAATAAATTTGAATTAAATATTCATGGTGAAAAAGGTTACGAAGAGATATTTGACACTTACTTATTTTAATACATATGGATATCAGCCAAGGCTTTATGTAACTAACTTTCTATTAGAAAAGCTCACTTTAAAAAATTTTAAACTCAAATGTAAATTTATCTGGCCACATATTTCTTTCGACTTATACGAAAAATTTTTGCTCGCTTTAAGATTGATGCGATTTTCGGATTGTATTGATAAATATTGGTGAGAAACAAAAATACTGTAAGTGTGTCATTTTCATTAACGCAATTTTAAAAAATGAGAAGAAAGCTATTATTTGATAAAATTAACGATAAGAAATTTTTATTATTTGATTTTCCCTGGCGATACTTTTCATTTTAGCATTTAACATCCTTTACAAATTCTTTCGATGCCCATTCCAAAGCCACCTCCTTAAAAAAAATTTGACTCATCATTTATGATTTCTAATCGAGGAAAAAAGTGACAATAAACAACATAACTAAAACACTCAAAAAATTTAAATTAAGTGATTATGAATAACGACCAAAATGTTTTTTCCATTTGTATTAATGAATTAATTAATAATTTTTAATTTAAATCGAAATAATATTCAATTTAAATATGATAGCTAAGTTATTTATTTGATCTTATGTTGGGATTTTTATTGAACGTTTGAGAGTCGTTGTGATTTTAAACAGATGTATTAACTGTTTCCTATTACTATCAGTTTACTAGTGTGTTCAACCGAGGACATGTGTAATTGGTGTTAGGAACAAATGTCTTGATAAAAACACTGGCTGTGCAATCTGATCTTTATTGTGCAATCAGACAGTTATTTCCCATCTATTTTATAAAAACGGGAATAAATTTAACAGATGCCTGATACAAGTATGAAAATTAAAACCAGGAAAATAAACTACTCGTTAGTTTTTATGGACCACCTTTTTTTCATTTATTTTTATGATTAAATAAATTTTACACAATTCAGAAATTAGGGATGCAAACAATCATTGATAGTAAAACAATGTAATTAAGTCTGGTGAAAGCTAAAATAACAAGCGATTTAATGTTATAATCTCGATGCATTTGTTTATTGCATTTATTTATTTATTATTATACGGTACAAAATTTACAAATTATAAATTCATTGCTTTTGCAACGTTAACATATTTGGACATAAAAATTAACAAACACGCAGCAAAACAATCAACAAGGATTGTAAAAAAGTCAACCAAGTAAGCTCATGAAACATCTACTTTAACTGAAAAATAGTATTCGCCTGAACTCACTTTCGTCCACAAGGTATGTGTCAACATCCGAAGTAATACTGTTGAACATTATTAATGATCTTACCATTGGCATCCCCATTGGTAGACCAGGCATTCCACACTTTGGAAAAACAAATAAATTATGTCCACGATTTCTTAAAAAAATATCCGGAACATACAAATTGATATTATTAAGGATGGCAGAAAATTGATTTTTAAAATGTATTCATAGTTGTATTTTCAACCTGGCAGCTGCTACAATGACAATTTATGAAAAAATTAGGTTTTAACTTTTTTTTACCGAAAAAGCTGAAATGGCTTCGGTGATTAGGGGTGTTGAAAATATTTTTTTTGTTTTCATTCCGTATTTACACACTCACATTTAGGTAGTTTTTATCTTCTCAGAGCCATTTTACATCACAATGTGCAATCACTTTATGTCCCGTTTCAAGCCAATTTCTACTTTTTTTAACGAAATCTTTCGCCTTTCACAGCATACATCATATTTGTTGTTTTTTTGTCATACAGTGCGAGACATTTAAGCTATACGTCATCTTTCATCATATATATATATTAAATTTGAATTTTTGCAACTTTGTACGATGCCATATGTCTTGTCACAAATGACCCGGGTTTCGCCATTCGGCATCTTCAGGTATTCCATCGCACGGATGCAACAGAACTGACGTAAAATAAACAGTATATAATATATTTATATATATTTTAATATTGAAGTTCCATCAAGCACCTTCAGTCGATATCATAAAATATATATATATAAATAGTCATTTACATAAATACTACAACAAAGCTATATTTTTCAAAATAAAGTCTTATAAATAACACGTTTAATGTTTCAACTGTAACTTCTTGATGAAAAGAAATGATATTTTAAATAATTAAAACACATTTTGTAGTACTATTTCCACAATATATATTATGACCATGACCAGTTTTGCTTAAAAACTGATATAATAAATATATAATAACATAAATACAAACATAACAAACCATTCCTGTTAATATTTTACGAAATAAATATAAACAACAAAAGCGTTAGATGTAAAATAAAATGTCGGGATTGAGGAAACTAAAAAAACAAAATTTTCTACATTTGAATCGTAAAATTACGCAACAAACCTTAATGATGTTTTTTTTTAACATTTCCAATAAAGACGACAAGAGTTATAGCATTTTAATGCTTAGATATCATCACACTACATGTGCAACATATTGTAAAGGATTTTTTTTGTTTTCAAGGGCTTCAAAAAACAAAACTGTTATTTTTGCATAGAGTACGATAGAAACTTACAGTCAACCGCAACATTCACCGGTCCTCTCATTCGTAAGGATCTTTTGGAGAACAAAAGAGGGAGAGTTAAAAGCGGCAGCGCGAGGTGGAACATTCGCCCGGCCTATTGTCTGCTCCCGCCACAAAGCGAGACCTACATCAGCGAAAATTGTTACGTAAAAATGTCGCGCCAAGAGGCGGCCGAGACAACCGCTATCTGGTTTTTATTATGCCGCGAAAATCTGCGGCAGTTCCCTCCTACCGGAAACTCAGCCAATCATTAAGTGCTCGTGAAAACGATCGGGAAATTCAGTAATCGATACTTCAAAAATGCTCGTTTTCAGAGACCACTTATACAGTCAATAATGCAATAAAACACGTATTATATTCCGGTAAATTAAAAACCTGATGTATTAAAAAAACCTTATCTCTATTTTTGACATTTACAACATAATAGATACAGGCAACTATCTTACAATTAAAATCATTATTTTTTTTGCCATAGAAATAAAATCATAAAATTTATGGGTATTCATATTTATTTATGTGCATGGTATTTTAATGGTGGTATTTTATACTGTATATGGCTAAGACACTCCATGACAATGATCATTTTTTCAATGATATAAAGAAAAAATAATAATTACTATTGGAGTTTGTTGGCAGTTAGCAGATACAAAATTGCATACAATTTTATAATGGAGAGGATTATGACATTTCAGCACAAAATCATTTACCTACTCATTTTGGCTATTTATTCGCATCGTAGCTACTCAAATTTTACCATGTGTAATATAGTAATTCTTTCATAAAATATATTATTCGAAGTAAAACCAAAAAAAAAACAACCAAAATTTGTAAAAAAAATGTAATTTCACATATAATGCACATGTATTATCTCTCGTAACAAATCATTAGTTTGAATAATATCCCTATTGTCACATAAATACAGAGAGCTTTTCATATCCATTTGCAATGAAGTGTTGAATCATTTAATGTGTTTTATATAAGTTCCATCAAGCATACTTAACTGTCCATTTTATTTTGAAAAAATACTTCAAGCAAAAAATTTATATATTCATTAAACAATCGGCACATCAAAATTGATGTGTTGTTTTCCATTTCAATTCAATTGGTTTTATTTATATGTAGGTGTAAAAAGAATTAATTGTTGTGTATTGCAAACGGAGTGTTGATTGTAGTTCATAGTTTGCTTTTGTAGCAAATAAGCTTAAACTCGACAAATCTTTGTCTATAAGTATTTAAAAACAATGGCCAATGAAATGTGTGTGGCATTAGAGTATTTAAACAGAGTGGAGAGCTTTTGTGTTATAAGAGACTTTTGAAGTAGCAATTGAAACGCACGCGCTGAAAATTAGAAACAATAACCAAAGCTCAGCTGCTTGTTACTAATAGACAAACAATACAAAATAGCTCCTGAGCCACCTTTTATTCGTTAAACGTACAGATATTCAAGTTTTTGTTAAAACGTTTCGCTTGTATGCAAACTTTTTAGAATGTTAATAGTATGTTTGAATATAACATGAAAAATTATTTTTCTTAATTAATACATTCTAACTAATTATTTTGTATTCGAAAAATCAAACACACCGTCTAAGGTAATTTGTGAACGTCATTTAGGTTTTTTGGCTGAATCTTTGTGAGGTTTCCACTTTTTTAAATTCTGAAATGTTAGCTAAACTATTATTATTTTCTGCTCTGAACGAGCATGTAAATTTGATTCATAAATGCCAGTTTGGTAATACAAAAAGTGCGTCTGGTGGTTTTATTTAGATATGACAGATAACTCAGTTCCAAAGGCAATATTTATAAATTTGAATTGTCGAAACTTTGTACGATTCCACATTATCCGTGTGATAGAAGCCGAAAGGAGAAACCCGGGACGTTAGAGACAACATATGTAGAATCGTACAATTGCTGTTTACTATATATGTAAATGACATAGTAAGCGTCATAAAAAATGCTAAATTCTTATTATTTGCTGATGATTTGAAACTGTTTTTACAAATTGCCGCAATTGATGATTGTCTCCGTCTCCAGTCTGATATAGTCAATATAGTAGAATGGGGAAGGAGTAATAAACTCGATTTTAATATAGACAAATGCAATCTTTTATCGTTTACTAGACGGTCGCAGGTGTTATTTTTCCGCTATTCAATGAGTGGCCGAACTCTCTCGCGAATTTCATCAGTAAAGGATCTTGGAGAACAATTCGAAAGTAAACTAACCTTAAATAGTCACGTTAGGACTACCTGCAACAAAGCATTGCAAATGTTGGACTTTATCCTACGTACTACGAGAGCCTTTTCAGGTGTTAAAATTTTAATATTATTGTACAATACCTTACTACGAAGCAGACTTGAGAGTGGGTCTATTGTTTGGGACCCAGGAGATTTGAAATATGCCTTTATGGTGGAAAAGGTTCAGAAGACATTTTTGAGACTTCTTTACTTGAAGGCATACGGATACTATCCGTGGCTTTATCCAACTGACTTTCTTTTGGGTATGCTCACTTTTAATAGTTTGAAAATCGAAGAGAAATATATCTAGCCACATATTTCTTTCGACTAATTCGAGGCCAAAATGAGAATTCTGCCATCCTTAATAATGTAAATTTGTATGTTCCGGATAGTTTTTTAAGAAATCGTGTACATAATTTGTTTGTTCTTCCAAAGTGTAGAACCAGTCTGCCAATGGGGATGCCAATGGTAAGAGCATTAACAATGTTCAACGGTATTGCTTCGGATGTTGACATATTTCATGTGGACGAAAGTGAGCTCAGACGAATGCTATTTTTTCAGTTAAAGTAGACATTTCATGAGCTTACTTGGTTGACTTTCTTTTTTGCAATCATTTTTGATTGTTTTATATTATTTGTTGAATTTTTATATTTTGTATTTATATATGTTAATATGTTACGGTGCAAAAGCATTGAATTAATAATTTGTAAGTTTTGTACCGTATAGTTGTAATAAATAAATAAATAAAATAATAATAAATAAAAATGTTTCGATAGCTCAAATTTGATATTGAAATTCGATAGCTATATAAGGTGATGTTTTGTTATTTCCTAGAGAACAATACCTGGCAAGAAGTATTTTGTTCACTCACTGAATCCTGAATTGCCTAAAAGATAACAATTTATTATTTACTATAAGTAAATAAAGATCATACTAATAAATTCATTTAAAAAATGATAACATTAATTTGAATATTAATTTTGTCACAAAAGGCATGGTTTACATATCATAAAAATACAATTTGTATTAAATTGTAATCTAATTTAAATGAATGAAGCGGCGAGTAGTCTTTAAATTTGATGTTGCTACGACTCGATGAGGGCTGGTCATATATGACGTTATGTACACATGACTTAAAATTTTTATTTTAGCATATAAACTTTTTTGACACCCTTAATAAACATCATTATTTACTTCTCAATAAGTATCTTATAATTGAAAAATATTTTGACGTACGACAACATTATAGCAAGATTTTTTTTGTCACCATACTCCAAGCAAAGTTAGGATGATAGACAAAACAGCAGTTGTTGACGGTATGAATAATGTTGATTGATTTTATATTAAAATTGAATAATTTATTTTAAATGGTGTTTACCACTTTTTGGTGTCGACTTTTACTTCTTGGTTTTATGATGTTAAGCCAGAATGATAAGCACTATTTAATTAATTCTATATTCTATATTGAGATCAGGATTGGTTTCACTCATCGCTAGAATTATCAGCTGATACATCAAAGATTAAGGAGATATAAAATATAAAATCGTTTGTCATTAAACTCCTAATTAGTCTATTGCCATTGTAAATAAAATATTAAATAATATAAATGTTAAATGTCCATTTTAAAAATGTATTGGTATATTTACAGTGAAAGTATATTTTTATTTAATATAAAATAGTTTTGTAATATTAAAAATAGTTTTCTGTGCGTATTATTTATTATGAACATAGTATTCAGCAAGAAGCATTCTCTCTTATTTTAATATGTGTTGAATTGAATTATTTATTTAGGTTTTTCAATCGATTAGAGATGTCAAATACATTGCATATTTACATCGGGTGGTAATCTATTGTGGTTGTGATCTGTAATAATTAATTTTAACCACATTAATTATTCAAGGTAAGTATGATTTCCAAGTATATTGTAGTTATCATTTTAATATTCTAACACGCTTGACAAGTAAACGGCAACATAATCGATTTCGTTTGTGACTGTCGCTTGAATAATCATATAAGAGTTTCTGCCTCTTATTTAACGGTTATAAGAATCTTACTTGATTATGATAACCGAGTAAGACTTTGACTCGTTTTTATTGGAACAACAGACAGAAAATTATCGGAATCCGATTGTGTCAAGAAGCTATTAAATAAAATCAACAAGGTGTTAGCTGTTGATTAGGTATGTAGTAAACACGTGATAAAAATTATTAAATAAGCCTTTAGTTGCGACTAAACTTTAAGTGATATTTATTTTCTAGCCAGCTTGTTCACTTAAAAAACTTTAATAGGTATTTCTTTTTTTTGTGATCAAATGATAAACACATTTTTTGTACCAAACGTTTGATATGATCAATAATAGTTTCTCTTTTTACGAGTATTGAACTTAAATTGTAGAATTAATTTAAAAAGTAATATTTAAATTTATAAATATAATTCTTATGCTACAAGAATTATTATACACACTTAAAGTACTACATGTTATTTAGTTATTTGTAGATCATACATTGAAACAAGAGTGGAATTATGTTACCTTAGTAAATGTTGATATAAAAACAAAATAACACCTTTCCTTTAGCTGTTTTTTATTGATCCAGTGGTTAATTGATTCTTTCGCAAATAAAACAAAATATTGATAAGAGACTCGGTAATATCACCGTGACGAAGAATGAAAATGAAGGTACCTTCATTTTTGTCACGTTCATAATATTCTCTTCGAATAAATCTGGGATTTTATTTTTCATTGTTTCGCTTGTGGGATTTGATATGCTGATTAACAATATAATTTAAGTCACACTTTGATAATTTATATAAGTATCTATCCAAACATTATTACAATAATAATTTCAATATGAGTATCGGATAATTTACATAGAATACAATTTAGGATTGGCAGGGCTCCAACTCGCGTCTGAATACACTTATACAGCTACATTTCAAATTCATCGGCATTTTGAGTATACCTACTATGACAGGCATATTCGTTATTATAAACTTACCTATCTACTTGAACAAAAGTTATAAAAGTTATGAGAGTCAGTTGGACAATGGCGGAATGCGCGATCAGATGTCATTCTTAATGCGACTGAAACTCTTCGACCAAATGGACTTGTCAGATTTTTGTCATACTGACAGGGGGACGGCGCGTGAAAGGAATTAAGCAGGTCTATATTCCAAACTAATTCGAGGGTTTTTATTCAAGATGAGTTCAATATTTAGGCTGCGGTACATAATCGATAGTGCATTTTGAGTGTATATGTCAATCAAATTTTTGCCTTTTGTGTGAACGAGAAAGACTAAATAGGCTTTTATCGTTTAGAAATATATTGAATTTGTATAATTGATAATGTCGTTATGTAACACTGTACTATTGGCCAATGTTTTTTTTTATATTTCAGGGTTGTGCAGTCATTAAAAAATAAACACGAATTCAACTCCGATATTGAATAACAGACTGACTAAAAAAGTTAAATTTTGTCAGGATTTTTCCTACTTAGAAACATCGAAACTAATTATAAATATTGTTATTGGTACGAGATTATACTGTCCTTATTATTGTTGCGTAACTACAAGCCTAGATTGTATTTTCGTATAGAAATATAAAGCACCTTAAAATCTTATTTATATCCTGCCAAAATCTATAAACACGGTATCAAAATATCAATTTTACGGATGGCATCCCCCCGGCGACCGCGGCGAATTTAACAAGATAGTAGCGGCACTGTGCGGCCCAATCATAAAATCAGTTCCAAACAATTAGCATTAGCTACGGCACCGAACTCACAATGTTGAATGGAAACAAATCGGTCTGTGGCAACACCTCACGTCACATTATTCATTTTTACGATGGGAAAACGCGAATCGTGGCGCACTTTGTAAGTTAGATATTGCAAAATTATGGAGATTGATCGCCGATCGCCATCTTATGGATATTTTTGCAGTAAAACGGCTTTGACAAATTAATCAGTTATCCGTGAAGCGATTTGTTGCAATTTATTTTTGAGCACTAATAACTATTTCCCTTTTTAAGCCCTTTTTTGATTAGATATTTGTGAGATTGCTTTTATTCGTGATTACTATAACTAACACTCAAAATTGAACAGTGTTATTCATTTATATAAACAAAAGTATTACCGATATTAGTTACCTATTGGAAATATAATATGTATGACATAAGTTTTTGTTTTGGAACTGTTTGATACTCAGTTGGGCAACCTATCGTTTTTTTAAGAGAGTGAGGATAGAAAAATAGATCTAGGACGAAGCTAGTGGTTAGCTGGTAATTAATTTACTATCCCCTGTTTTAGGTATAGGATGAATGGACAATAGAAATTTTTTAGGACCGCAAAAATACATATGTACGGTAATAAATCAATAAATCGCTATTTATCAATCTCCGTAATCGTAAATTCCGATACCCAATCCAATGAATTGCACGAATGAATTGCATCATGAATCCCATCCAGCAAATAATATTATAAATATAATAGTAAAATAATCCGATATTATGTTTTAAAATATGTGATCAATTATTTTTTTCAGTCAACATATTGTTGCTATTATCCAGGTGTACTCACAAAGAAGTTTTATGGGGTTAAGATAAAAAAGAAACATTACAAAAGGCACGATACTTTCTGTAATGATACAATTCTTATCAGTCAACATCAATAACACGTGCTTAAATTTTTATACCAATCTCCGTATAGTCTGAATTCAACATATCGCGATCGATTTATATTGAACAAATATTCAACATTAAACTATAGAAGTATATAGTACTGGAGTGAAAGATACTATGACGACAAAAATGTGAGAATGAAAGCGTTGCTTTAAAAAAATTGTTAGTATGATTAAAGTTATTGTTTTAAATAAAGACTAGTTTCGCTCATAGTGAACATTATCAACTGATCATAAACTATATTGTGGAAATAGTACTAAAAATATGTCTTAATTATTTAAAATAACATGGCTTTATCAAATTTGAATTATTACTATTTTGTATGATTCCACATGTTTTGTCACTATGTGGTGTAACGACCCAGGTTTCGCCTTTCGGCATCTTCAGGCATTCTATCACACGGATGCAACAGAACTGACGTCGTGGCAGTTGTGAAATCGTACAAAGTTGTAACAATTCAAACTTGATATTGAAATTTCATCAAGCACCTTCAGTCGATGTCATAAATTAAAACATGCCTTTATATTAAGAAATTACAGTTAACACTTTAAAAGTAATCGAAGTTAATGTTAAAATCATTTAACAAAAATTCATTTCGAATTAAATTGCTACGCTTAATAAACCTTTCAAAATAAACCTTTATGAATATGATATTTTAATCGCAAATAGCTTTAAAATACGTCTTAACAAGGTTACTAAAATTCAAAAAAATAATTTTATATTTAATTATAAGCCCTAATTTGGAATAAAATTGTGTACACGATTTAGGTGATTTTTAGTAGCTACTGTGCTAAAAATATCTAAATGAATAGGATGCTCCAAATCAAATGCAATTCGTTCCGTTCCTCCGTTTCCCCCATGTTTTTGGTACACGCTGTAAACTTTGTTTATCCACACCGGATTAAACCGTAAACCAATAAAATATGTAATTTTATATCCTCCCCTTTTGCATAATAGATACATATAAATGAAAGTTTTGCACTATACTACATATTGTTTTTTGTAAGAGAAAGTCTGATTTGGAAAACTATTATGAATTTATCATAACAGTCTTAAATTTTCCATCGCTAAATTCCACTTAAATTTATGCATGATAGTAAAAACGATGCGATTTTTTTTCCTAGCAGTATTGCCTTCTCAATTTCTTGAATAATTTTTATTTTTAAAGTGGTTAAAGGAATACACTCTTTTTGTGCCTTCTACAGGAATTATTGACAGCTATTTTGTTAATGTAAAAGTTCTGGCAGACAAAAGCTTTTTTTTTCAAAATGGGACCTTTGTAATGTAATCGATAACGAATTTCAAGCACCATCAGAAATAACACGGTGAAAATATAACAATCTTATTTGAATTGTTACAACTTTGTATGATTCCACATGTTTTATCACTAACGACCTAGGTTTCGCCTTCGGCATCTTCAGGCATTCTATCACACGGATGCAACAGAACTGACAGTTTGAGTGAACTCACGAAGTGAATCGTACAAATTTGTAATAATCCAAATTTGATATTGAAATTCCATTAAGCACCTTCAGTCGATATCATACAACATAACAATCTATTTTAGTTCTACGAAATTAAAAAAAACATAGCTATTTCGGCTAACGCCTTCATTAGAAACACTTCTAACAAGATCAACAATATATATCTTTTAAATTTGGAGAGCTAAAATACATTGCTATTTTTTCACCGTCTTATAATGGAGTTCAACCAAGTAAATGCCAATTCAATTAATACCATCATAAATATTGGCTATTGGTAAAAACGAAATTTTCAGCATATTTCGAAAGCATAAATCTCAGTAAATTTAATTTTTAAGTACATCTTAGGCACTGGTGAAATTTAATACTAAAATTATTAGCTTAGTCGACAGGAGATTATTGTTTTAATATGATTTTAATATCAAAACGCTACCCGATCATAAATTGGAAAATAAAATTGCGCTGCTTAAAATTAGCACAAGGCGATGGTGTGTATACATTTTTGGTTTTGTTTTTACAATCAACCTACCCGAGATTTTTTCGAACAGGTTGATTTCCTGTCATAATTTCTTAGCAAAGACATAAACCTAGATGGTTCATTTGTGGCCGCGGGGCGCCGCTACCTGTCCTTTGTCCTTGCTAATGGAATAAAAAATGTTTGGGTGGGTAGCCTTACTTTTTCTTACAGGTATTTGAATGAAAAAATAAACACATTTCACGTAGCTTAAACACATAAAATAAACGTTTTATTGCCTTTTATATGTTGCAGAATACGTGGAATTTTGTCAACTCTTAGTTTTAGACTAACTGATTTATTTAATGTTTTTTTTTTGCATTATTTTTATTGTATTATTGTCGCCAATGAAAATGATCCTTTATGAAGTATATGAATATGATGTTATAAATGCATACTTGTTTTGTATCTGTTTTTTTTTTTAAATTTTAACTATTAATAAAAATAATTGCCTATATGTTGTTTATTCGTAGCATTGCTATTTTGATTGAATAATTATAGTAAGAATTTATACGTAAGTATCTAAATCTATGAATATTTATGATATTTTTATGCTGAACTATTAAGCCCTCCAAAATGGGGTATTTATATGCAATAAGTTAAGAAATGTTCTTCTTCTTTTTTTTATTAGAACAAGAGGTTGTGTGGCTGACTGTCAAGCAGTTTTCCAAAAATAAGTTCTGTTGAGATCAAGGCGATTTCAACAGAAAAAGGAGATGCATATATTGATAGCTTGTGTCAATCCTCGAGTCAAATTCACTATCCACAATAGTTTACATTTACACGAGCGCCATTTTTATTTTTTAATTCTTTGTAAGCAACTTTACTGAGGATTTACCAAGAAAGCTAAAAATGATTGTATTAACGTGGTTTGACTACCATAAAGTCGTTTACACATTTTTTACTGCTTGATTTTAAAGCCTCAAAATAATCAATTGAAATATTGAATAATAAATGTTACTCTTCTTTTTTAGGAACTGATAACAGTGGAAATAGTCCACACAAAAGATAAATCCTCTACCATTCGGGCACGGCTCATTACAACTCATAAATTACATTAATATTACACTAGGGCTACCGGAGAAGAGTTGTATTTAGTTATAAATTGAAAACAGTGTATTTTTTCTATTTATCAGGTTAAAAATATACATTTTTGCGAAGCACCAAAGTGTTCTTACATATCATACGTATCTCCGACTCCGCCCCTGGTGGCATTTTTGTGGCAAGTGACACATGGGAGTAGTAAGTGGCGTCACAGGAGCGCAGTTGGGTCCCATGATTGCCAAGTCACATGGCAGGTAGGGAATCGGTGCCCCCCGTCGTGGGGCCCCCCGTTAGAGGAGGGTCAGTGTAGTGATACAACCATCGCATCGACAGCACGTCGTTTTGTCATATTTAATCGGGGCAATCAATTAAGTCAGTTATCCAAATAAAATTTCATTCATAGTGTAAAACTTTACCTTAATCAACTATCGTCCAGCCGAGTATAACGTGCCAACATATTTATTCATCAATTAAACTGTATAAACACATATGTGCTTGGTAGACTTCAGATAAATATGTTTTGATAATTATTTTTTTAAGAAAATACAAAGTCGACGAGCGAAACTGGTACTTATTATTACGATGAGTAAGTTAAAAAAAATCAATTTAATTGCAGTTTATTTTTGTATGTCTTCCCAACATGAATAAACAGTGAATACGATTAAAGTAATCGTAAATGTTAACACTTTGAAGACCATATCCGCCAGACTTAACAAGAGCATTTCACTTCACGTGAGCACCATAATCAAATATAATGAACGCAAATGAGCGTTGATCACTCGAGTCCAGACACTAAGCAAAAATCAGACTATAATGTCACCAGATTTGTCGTAAGTATCGTAGTTAATACTTTCTGGAATATGATGAATGTAGAAAGTTATTTTTTTCTAGCCCATAGACGAATATAGAAAATTTTCAATTGCAGTATGTCGTTTATCATGTATATATATCACAAAAACGAAAAATTCGTGCGATGTTGTTACAATGCTAAAGTAATATAATATGTAAATGTATTATTTAAAATATAAATAAAACAATTTTTATTTTACGTTTAAATTTCAAGAAGAAAAAAAATCGATGTATCTAAAAAACAATAGATGTCATTGTATCGTTAACCAAATAATAATTAATAAATGTTTATATGACGTGAATTAATGTGAGTGTGTAAATTTTAAATGTGTATTTGTGTGACACAGGTAGGAATGATGACACTTTTGCGCGACGTGAGCTGTGATCTATTACATCCATACAGAAGAAGAAGCAGGCGAGCCTAAAATAATAAATAATGTATAATGATTAGTTTTTTTATTATTATATCAGCTCTTTGTTGTTCATAGACGACATCAATACATAATTGAGTATACGTTTCAGCTATATAATATGTCAAATTTATTTTTGCGATAAACTTTTTCAGTTAATAAACATTAAATAAAGTCAGTAACACATATTGTTGAATTATATCTTAGTTTAAAAGTAATTGATCCATCAAATACAATTTCATTTAATAAGTTGATTTATATTAAGATAACGTTCATTACAAGACTACGCTTGCGCATGATATACAGAAGCAGAGAGAGAAACTTGGTATAATGTTATTTGAAATATAATATTTGAATGATATTTGGCAAAACACCAATGTTATACCAATATGATTTTATTGTTTTAATTCTATCCCGAATCAACAACAAATTATTGAGTTTGACACAATTGAATATACATTATTATACATATATTTTTTTGTAAAATATCATAATCTTTTAAATATTTCTTCTTTCGACCACGACATTCAGAATTGATTTGATGTTTATACTTAAATCATTTTAGTACCAAAAAATTCATAACCAATCACAGCACAACTATATAAATTCATAAAAAAGCGAAAATCTTGTCCTTCATTGTTATGGAAAAAACACTTTTTGGCTGCTTGCTTTCATTTTTCCAATCCACAAATGAGTAAAATTAATATAACATAAAAGAAGCATTAGTTGTAGTGAAGACAGAATTTTAGAAAATTTGATTAAAATGCTAATAATCTGTTATTAAATTTAAAACGTACTTAACGGCTGAATTTGCGATGTTTTCCGAAACGAATAGCAGCTGAAATTTTGATAAGCCTTATATTATATTATGATATCGATGTATGATAAATACATTTTATTTGGGAACACAAGTATTTCTCCAAAGAAGTTTCTTGTGTAAATATTATAGATTTGACTAGATGTTCTTTATGATCGAAATGTAAAATTGGTATCGAAGGTTTTAAAATGAAACTGTTTTTTATTTCTGCTATATTTATCGTACACATTTAGAATAAACAACACAGTCAAACAAGATCATAATAAAAATTTGGACCCGCAATCTTCACAAAAAAATGCTAACACAGACGGGTATAAATTTTCATCATGCTAGAGAGCTAGTGTGACCATACCGTTAACCTACAGCTAAAACGTTTTTAATACGCTACGTAATTTATATTGTTTTTTGGACCAGTTGACTGTGAGAGAAATAAAGGATGTCAAAAACAAGGTCTGGAAAATTAATCGTTCGCAGTTTACCCCTAGCAGTTAGCCTTCGCGTTAATTGATCACTTAAATAATACAATTTAGCATCCTCTGAATTTTAGCTAGCATACTACTAGCGTAACAGTTTATATGCAATGATGTATGTTTGATCCAATCATAATGAAATAATAAATGATAGGTTTTGTTTTAAGCTATCGTTGACAATTTGGATTTCCGTGAGGTTACTTTAGGCTTGGTTCGAATATTTCTAAATTTATACTAGTTATGACACGCTTTAAATATATTTATGCAATAAATTGATATGTTGGTAAACTCATTGAGCTTTATTTCTGGCATCAATATGTTGGCGGTGAATTGCTTGCGACCAATTTTCTCCGAGTCATATTTTCTAACACAATTGCAACAAAATTAACGTCTGGTTACTTATCTATCTATAATTAAACAGATGACAATTTTGCTACTGCTATAGTGTTTTATTAGGTGTGACACACATTAAAGAGCATCTTCAGTATAATATTTAATTATATGTTGTGAAAAATAAGTTGGATATTTCCCTTAAAAAATATAAAATTATCTCGAGTGACACATGACGGGCAAAATTTATAAAATAAAAAAATATAGAAAAAATATCATACTACATGTATTTTAAGTATAAATGTATTGAAAACACCTTGCAGTGTGATAATTTATTTCGATTAATTATCTCTAATCAATCAATTAGAATTTATTATTTTATCGGATGGAAAATTAATTCCTAATTGTAAAGATGACATTTTTATCATATTGATAAAATTTTGATCGATTTTATAAAACAAATAAAGATAGTCAAGCAAAGTACAAATAAATCATTATCTGTTTCACGTGATTATAATTTAATGTTACGTGACTGGGTGAATATTTATTTAAAAATGCTAATTAAAAATGTGATATATTTATTGGTATATACAATTTTATGCTAAAAATTAACGTATTTAGCTTTTTAAAATTATTATCTATGTGTTAAAACTATATAGAACCATTGGCAGAATATGAAATTGCAACTAGTTGTGAATATAATTGTGATATTATATAAGTGTTATAGGTTAAAAACTGTTAGTTATTACTGATTTTGGTACAACCGAAAGTGTAGACAACTATAAAATAACCAAATTTTAAGAGTCAGTGATAAAACTGAAAATAATTGTTTAATTTGTTAATTTTTTTTGAACAAAAAATAGTCACCCTATCTATGACATGTCTAGTTTGGTTTGAAGATTTGTCACTTTGGCCTAGGACACATAAAAATCTCAATCTAATGAGAAAATAAAATGCCAAACAAAGGGTAGTGTGTCTAAATTTAAGGATTTGTAGAATTTATATTCAATGGAGTTAAATTATTTATTCGATCTATTCTGGCGCCACATTTTTTTGACCGTTCTTTGAATTTTTATGCATGTATGAATTGAAAGTGACGTGGTGTTTTTATAGAAGAATAATAATCTTAACACACTCTAGAAGTTTTTATTTCATAGTTTTGTAAAATGGTTAAGTTCGGTGTCACTAAGTTGTTATCTTCATCTTGCGATATGTATCCGCAAAATCCGACAGAAATATAACAAGCAATACAACTATAACAACAATTGAGATCGTGAAAATTATATAATATATATTTGAACATAATATTATTAATAAGAGTTAGTTTGTATCCGATTATGTGACTTTTAATGTAACGTTGCAAATGTGGTATTCTTTCACCAAATCGCTGAATAGCCATATTCTTGACCGAATAAATCGATCACATAAAAATAATTTCGTAATCATATGGGAAAATAATATAAAATGAGCGAGTAACACTTGATGATAAGATTTTAATTTTAGATACTGTATAAACAGTAAGTCTGCTATCGTTAATCTAAGTAAATTAATTATATTATCGATTAGATAAGATTCGATTGCAGTGATTTTTTGTTTTAGCCAGAACAAAGTCACCGGAAAACGTCAAAATATCGATTTGATGGATTTTGTGATTTAATAATAATTTAGCATATCTTGACTGTCCGACTTTTGCATAAGTAACAATGTTACTATATTAAATATATGTCAACTGTATTTGTAATGTTAAATAAATATATATATATATTTGCCATTATATAAATAAATAAAAATATCTATTATAACACATAGATCACACTAAAATCTGTTAAAAATTTCCATATCAAATATTTCGCTTTCCGACAGTTTACTTTTCTGTGCATGCGCATTGTCGTAGTTTAAATGTTATTTTAATTTTAGTATAACACCCTCCTCTGCATACTCCTAAAACTGGATGATTCATTCTTCATTATCGTGACAATATTTTCAAATATTCAAGAAAACTTCCCTAAAAATCGCTAAATAATTTAAATTTCACAAAATAATCTAGATAAATAAAAAATACCTCTTTATTTCCTCGATTTTCAACAAAGAAATAGAAAGGAATTAAAAGAGAACGGGTTATCATTCGACCGTAAAGGTCACTATGTTGAAAGAGAACAGATAAAAATGCACTGATTGTTAATCATTCATCTCTCATTAGTCAATCTTTTTCATATATTTTTATTTTTGTTTTCTAGCTAAATAGCGTTGTATTTAACGAGCAGTTACGCATTCAAACTGCTTAAAGTCAAACAATCAAAATATATATTTACTTTGCCATTCTGATGATAACAAGAGATGGTTTTACTTCATCGAATCACGGAGCCGTGATGTCACGTGATAGACCAGGTCTTCGAAAACAGTCAAATTTTGCCATCTAGCGATCCATTTGACAAGAAAATTTTGTAATTTATGATATCGACTGAAGGTGTTTGATGGAATTTCACTATCAAATTTGAATTGTTACAAAATTGTACGATTCCACATGTTTTGTCACTAACGACCCGGGTTTCGCCTTTCGGCATCTTCAGGCATTCTATCACACGGACGCAACAGTGTCTTTTTATCTTTGTCAACTTTTGTCTATATTATCCATATTAAAATTAATAGATTCTGTTTCGAATTGATACTGGAGTATCTAAATCAAATACAATATTCTCAACACTGCACATAATTGGTGATTCAACTTTAATGTCTTTATTAAATTTAATAAACTATGAATAATTTATATTAATAATTTATTTTGATTCATTTACATTCACTTTACATTTAGTAAAACAGGAAACAACAAAAGTGTCAATCCCGTGACATAAAACATAGGCCTATTTTTAGAGCGAAGTTCTCTACTCACACATTGCCTCTGTAGACCAACAAAAATTGTAATTTTTTAAAAACATATTAATTTAATCATATTTTTTTCCTCCCACAGACTGATGAGAAACAGGATGGACCCCCTGATGAGGGAGAGTGCTACTGCGGGGAATTCTTTTAAGGCCACACAGTATGTTACAGCCATCAGAACATAAATAATAATTATAAATTTTTATATATTTACCTGTACTTTTTAAATTTCCACATCGTACGCGAGAGAAAAATAAGGCATGCTATTGGAGAATGGTAAAATATTTTTTATACAGATTTAGTAGTCATTCGTTCAATACAGTAGAAAGATACAGAGAGTTTAGAATGATATATTTAGTAAATGTAAATATACGATGATGTATCTTGTAGTATGCTAATTGTACTTCATATAACGCAATTTCAAAATCAGATATGGGGCTAGTGAAAAATATTAATATCACAGATTTTAATTATTTATCTATAATTCAATGTATCTAAGTTTCCTTTCCGAGACCAAAGGTGTGTACACAATTTGTCTTATGAGTCTAATAAATTGTGTACAATAATGACTATTTATGATAGATGTACATATATAATATTCCATTGATCCTACAGCCCGACCGACACGTACTAAGCGTTTATCTAACTCCGTGGCGTGGTATATTGCTTCAAATTAATTCACACACTATAATTATATAAAACAATAAAATTATTCGCTAACTTAGGGTAGTTTTATTGAACAGTTTCTGTTGATTTTGAATAATTGAAACATTGAAAATTTTCACATTTTTGTCACCCACGACCCGGGTTTCGTTTATTGGAATCATCAGGCATTCTACGGATTGTATTTGTATTATACATATATATTGAATAGCTGACGATGCCGAATGGTGAAACCCGAGTTGTTAGTGACATGTGGAAATGTACAAACTTTCAACAATTCTAATTTTTCATTGAAATCAATCAAGCAGTCGATATCGCAAAAAAGTTTCCGTCTTGATGTCTTATGCTGTACCGTTATACTCCATTAAATAATGTGAAAAAAAAACGATATGTTTACGTGAGGTGGAAAATTATATTTATCCACAAATTGGGATATGTTAGATAAGACGTGATGATTTAATATAAATAAAACAACAATGTATTCTTAAATGTGATATTAAAAAATATTTAATACATGTATAGCTGGATATAAAACTCCTTAAATCAATGAAACGGTGGCTTTATTGAACAAGTAAAGTGATAATGAAAAATAACGATCATAATAGGTAAAAAAATATTCTTTTAAGCTTGCTTTGGTCTCAGATTGTCCAACACTTTATAAATGAAGTTCTCGGGTGCGTATGCCGCCTGTAGCGCCTCTTGCAGTGCATCTACGTGGTAAAAGAACTTTTTTGCGTTGTTATATTAACAAATTTTGGTTCCGCGAATGTATAATTTGACATTTTTTCGTTAGTAAAATACCAAATGAATAATTCAATACCGGTATTGATTCACAGTTACTGTGAATAAATACCAGTGCAGATAAAAATAAAAATAAAAGAAATTGTAATTAATTCTGATTACAAGACTATTAAAACGAACAGAACTAATATTAATTGTTGAATTTTTGTATATTTCCTCATGATTTGTCACTTACGATCCAAATTTTGTATTACGGCGTTTTCAGGTATTTCATCACTGAAACCGAAACCCGAATCATGGAGTGACAAAACATGGAAAAATATACAATATTTCAAAAAATCAAAGTTGCTATTAAAATTTCAGCAACATCGTAAATTTAACAGTTAAATGTTTCAATATAAGATGTAGATCAGAAAAAAAAAATTTTGAATCGTAAAAATGTACAATGATATTGATATTGTGAATGCAAGTCACATAAAAAGCCGATATTCTGACAATTTTAATGACAAAAAAAATATTATTTGCTGAAAAATTTCAATCGCACTCTAAAATATGTGTTTCGGTATTGATAAAACAAACAAAATACCTAGAATCCGTTTCGAAAATTCGAATATTGCAATACTGAATTGTAAAAAAGCATTTAAGCTGAATTAAATTTGAGAGGTATTGTATCATAACGGTAATGTTTGAGACAATTTCATCCCTTTTCCAATATAATATTGTGTCGAATTTTCCTTATACATATTCCGTGAATATTTTTTTCTGAAACGTATACTTTTAAGTCATATAAGTTTTTGGGAATAACTTTATTCTGAGAAATACATGTAATTTGAATTTTATTCCGTTTTAAGAATAATTTCTATAAAATGAAAGATATTATAAAATATTATTTAATCAACTAAGTCATCTACAGCACTGCTTGATAACAAACCAATATGAATGTTCCATTTTGATAAACGACTGTATTTTAATTCAAGTAAAAATCCTTTATCTAAAATTGAAGGGAAGAGTGTCTACAACAATGACATATGGGACCATATTCAAGGAAAAAATTGAATACTACAAAGAAAGGCGTAAGCTTTATGCCAAACCTAATAGAAACATCGTTCAAACACCATCTTGCCTGTTTTATGGTATCACAAACGTTGAATCCCGATACGTAATAAAATATGTTTGAACTATTCGCTTGGTATTATATAAAATATGCAACTTATCGATTATATTTGTGGCGTATATTTTCTAGTTCTTACAGATGGTGTTCTTTTTACAAATTAGATTACAATAGACGTTTTTGATGATTCTATGAAATTTGGGTGATCTTTAATTGTATTTAATTGCACTGAGGCCAGCTATCTTCGACAGAAAACAAGTTGGAGAATATTTTATATGTGCTATCTGTTAATTATTTTTTTCATAAAATATTGATGAACTATTAAATTAGTGAAATATGGTACTAAGAGCTTTCATTGTCCAATATTTAAATAGGGTTTACCTTATTTTCACTCATTGAATATCCATACGACCTATATATAATATTTATTGAATGTATAATAACTATATATAATCGAACTGATTGTGAATAATATGACGTACGATTTAAAGATAGATTTAAAAAAAAGTGTTTCTTGGGAACAAACATTATTCAGTTATTTAGATATATTCAAATGAGTATCAACAATACTCTAGATATGTTATACAGGTGATGTAATAAGTCATGAATCATTAAAATATTTTAATTTTCAGCAATAATTGTGTAAGAAATTTAGGTGTAAAGCCCAACGTTGAATACTTCTGGTTATACTAACTCTTTTATTGGTCGTTTTCTCTACAATATAACACTCTATCAATGGGGAACCGTGTAACTTTATACAAGGTTTCATGATTTATGTGATATTATGTTTTGTCAATGCTTTTATGGTCATTTTTTATTATATTATATTTTTTGTACTGAAAGGATACAATAACGCATACTCAGATATAGTGCAAACTAGAGTTTAAAAATACAGGAGGTGAATACAATTTACGAAATAAAACATATTAAATATCGTTTTTTTTTGTTTTGTATTAACTAAAAAAATCAAAAGAAAGGACTTTGTACTATTCATTATACAAGTATTGAATAAATGTTCTATACGCCTTTATAAAAATTGTTTAATATAAAATATAGGTAAACTTTAAAGAGTGATTTAATAGATACATGCAAAAAAAGTTAGATGTAATTTTCGTCTGCGTTTATTTATCCTATAATTTTAAATTAAAATCATGTTTAAGCTCACTCAGAAAAGAACTATTATTAAATGAAATATTCATTTAATGCACTTTTTCTTATTACTATTGTCAAAGACGTACATTCCTTGAAGATAACCAATGTTGGTGGGGGGGGGGGGGGGTTTATAAAAACATTGTTGTATTTATTAAAATAGTAATATATTAAATGAATTTCAATATCAGGAGTGACATAATTACTATATGAATAAAACTTAAGCATAAAACAGATTAGTAAAGATAAAGCCTGAAAAAATGCCCTATAAAGCAAGTTAAGAGTGTTCGTTCACCGTCGTCCGATGACTGGCGGCTTAAGTAGGCTGTTAAGTTTTATGATTTAAGCCGGTAATGACAGCGAGGGGGAGGTTGTAATAAATTACGCTGCGATATGATATTATCTGGGGCGCGTGGCTTCTTATCGCGGCCGGTTGGATAGCGAATAGGGGCGGGAGGAGAAGGGAGCTGCGCTTTAAGGGTCGCGACGTAGCTTCAATGCTACGGTTTTCTGGGGTGGATGGAATTCGCGCAGAAATTGTCAAATTTCAGCTTTCGTGCCACATAAATTATTAAAAATTCGTTGGTGAAAAAGAGGCGTTTAATTTTTTTAGTGCTTATACATCTTTCACTGTATTGTTTTTAAAATGTATTGGTATGTTAATAGTAAATATATTAAATTAGGTGTTCATGGTCAAAATACATAGTTTAAAATGATAATTTTAATTGATAAAATTATTGAATATTTTACAATGGTTTATTAAACTCCCAATATCAGATGAGGTTTGGAATATAAATAATTATGTCATAATGAAAACGCACCCACTAGAATTTATAGGCCAACCTTGAACCCTGAACCAAAACTGAATAACTAACAAAACACTTAATATTTTTAGATACTAGTTTTTCCTTATAACTCTTTTTTACTATCGATCCGACAAATGATACTATATCAGTTATGCAGATGAATGAATCTAATTTTATTCGTTTAAATTAAGTACTAAGCTCTCTTGAAGTACTTGACCTACAAATTTTAAGTGATACTATAAAATTAAAGATGTTTAGTTAGTTATTCAATTTAGTGTGTTTGTGTGTGTAGTGACGCGCGTTTCGTTTCTCTGACTTTTTTCAGATAACAGATGAGGATGTCGAGAAGAGAGAAAATTATTCTTATGCTGTAAAAGAGTTGAAATCACACGGTGAAAAATAGCAATATAATAATAGTTCTTCAAATACTATATAGAATTAAAATACATTGCTATTTTCTCACCGTGTTATAATGGAGTTCTACCAAGTAAATGCTAATTATTTCCAAACATTAATATCACTATTTCATATTGTGATATTGATAAAGTTCTCGTCTGGTTAAATGTTTTATCGAAAATAAGAGATGTGGTTTTTTAATACTATGTAAAAATGAAAGAATTAAATCTTAGTTCTTTTAATCATTTATTGATTCAGTAATTCAATATATAAATAAAATGTAAATCTATATTGCCGTATGTTTTCAATCACTGCCTGTGTGTGTTTGCGCGGAAATGATGGGGAGGCATTTGAATTTTCGCGCGCAAAACATAATCGAATTTGGGGCGAAGGCTTAACTGTTATATTAAATCTTATGTAAATATTTGTACAGACTTATATTTCATTGTGCCTGATTTTTAATTCATCTTTGATTGAGCAGTTAAGATTATTCTTTATAGTGTAGTCTACGTTGAGTTAACATGTAACATATTATAAGTGATTTCGTTAAGAAGTATCTGAATTAGCTAGAATCTAGAAAGCATTTTGACTTTTGGTATTGTGTTCAACGTCGTTGCAGGCTTAAATCTAAGTACGCAAAGATTTATAAATTGATTTATAATCGATTTATAACCTAAAGAATTGCATTCTTAAAATGTGCCAACATCCTCTTTCATCTATCCAGTTTAAAAAAAGGCACAAGACTTACAAGGAGTAAGAATCACAACACTTAATTTACCAAGATCTTCCCACAACTTCTTCAAAAAGACACATTGAGCGACTTCAAACTTGAACAAGATATTATTGCGAAAAAAATGTTTTTATATACTTCCATATGCTTTAAACTGGGGTTGGACATGAATAAAACAATAATTATTACTCAAAAAGCTTTGAATTTAATCTATCGTTGCTTGGAAAATATCAAATACACCATAGGTACAACTATATGAATATAACACGGTGAGAAAAATAGCAATGTATTTTAGACCTACAAACATCTATGTATATACATATTTTATTTTTCTAAGCTTAAATTTAAATTTAATTTTCTAATTGGCTACTAATCTCTAACTCATGCTTTATATATTATATTATTGAATGAATTTTATTTACGGGTTTCAACCAAATATTTTTTTTAACATTGTGCTCAATAATATTATCGTATCTATAGTATCTATGTACGTTTCAACTCGCAGATTTATATATTTATTGATATTGTAGAATCTGTAATTTTTTGATATATTTTATACATGATAATGTATCAAAATGCTCAATCTAGATTGTAGAATACCTTATTGAAAGATTCTTATGGTACGGGAAATAAAAACTTAGGAAATGATTACTACACGACATTATATTCTCCGGAAGCTACTGTGTCTTCTCAAGTAAGAGTAGAAAAAATCTGTAGACGGTCACCAAGAACTAGAGGAATTCCAGCTATGCGGTTGAAAAAGGAAAATGGAATTCAATCTTCTCTCAGCCATCCGTAGCAGCTGTCCAAGCTGTCTCTTTGCTTGAAAAATTGCACAATCATTATTTAAATTATAAAATCTGCTTCATAACTCGTGAATGCTTTGTTTAAGTTGCTTGTAATTGAATTATTGAAGACTCATAAAATTCTCATTTATGAATTAGTGGTCGAATGTAGAATGTTGACAGATATTTTAGTTTATAATATTTGCCTTTTACTGTACTAAATTCAAAATCATATTTAAGTGTTCAGTTTTAGGTGCTGTTTTATAGATCTGAAGTACTCCACTTCTCAATTTACTTGTGATAAAAGTGACTGTACAGAATTGCATTATTAGTATCTGAAATAGCTTCTTCTTCATCAGTCCGGATCTATCGTAATACGAAAGAGTTTCCTCTTTGTAACAAAAAAATATTACCGTAGAAAGCGTTTTGATTGTTTAATGGTATTTTATATTCGATTTAACAAATAAAATATTATATTTCAGTTGAAAGTACTGTTTTAAATGTCTGAATTTCGTAACATTCAAAATTATCACATTTTACAATACAGTACTATTGACCTACAGATATGTTATTATTATATTAAAACTATTTTTTAGTGTCAATTGAATTTGTTTAATACTCACATGCCATTGATGCTGAAGCAGTATGTATCATCCCTTATGTGAGGAGGTGAAGGCTCCTGCGCTATCAGAGATAAGCGGTTCGATTCCAGTGACACGTGGCACTGCTATCGCTGGCGGCCAGTGTGGATTACCATCGACACCCTTTTTGAAGAAGTAACAGGAAGATACAAAATTTACGGAAGGGATCATAGGATACTATACATATTTTTTAGCAAATTCGTGTCATTCAAATAAATATTGGGTTAATATTTTATTTGCGTACATTTTAGAGTTTACGAATTTTTGAAATCACTATATTTTATAAATGAAAATTTATTTACAGATGTTCTTATTACATACTATGGTAATATAAGATTTCACCAGCATTAATGTATTAACAATTTTTCACACTAAACAATAATTTTCATTTAGATATTTGATTTGATGACTCTAGCGACGAAGTTCTTAGCGAAGTCAGCTGTCCAATGAAAAATAAATGGGATAAATATTTATAGCCACTGTATAAAGCTATCAAGATATACAAAATTATGTACCTCTTAAATGAATATTTCTGTTGACAGAATTATTTCTATCTTTTATTCTCATAAAGCAGGTAAGTTGTTTGACGTCAAATAACAAAACATTGAAATTCTTGACCATTAACAAGGGGCAAAATAATAAATAATAACTTTCAACCACAGTGTGGCAACACTACACAATAGGTCCATTTCCAAAAATCGACGTTGACAAATGGCGGTGAATTCCCGATAGGCGAGATAATTGTTTTTTTTTTGTATCTATAATGTTTGCAAAACCTTGACATTATTTTGACAATACGATTCTATTTGCGAATAAAGAGGATAAATCAATTTTGAAAATGCGATCTTAATTGTAGGATCTGTTTTCAAGCGTAGACACATAAAGGTTGGCTTACATACAATGGCTGTGGTCTTTATTTTATAATAATAGCAATATATATTTATTGGCAACGATTGTTATGGAAACGGCAAGCTTTTATGTTTGACCTATAGTCCAAAGATATTTTGATACAATGGGAAGAAAAGAAATATATTTTTGGACTCACGAAATACTGGTGAGATAATAATAAATACACTAACAAACCGTCAAGTGTGTTGCTGATTTTATTGGAATCATTTTATTTAATCTTATCCCATATAAAAAAAATTCTTACTATGCAGTGAAAGGACGGTAAACATACAATAAAATATTTATTAAAATAAAAATATGACTGTAATTATATACTCTATATTCAAGACATAGAAAAAAGAGTAGTGGTCACGTCATGAGAATTATAGAATATGTACATTTCCTGGCAGTCACACATCATATGAAATATTATTATGGCGGTACATGCGAAAATATTTTCCGATTTGTAGTTTCTTAATAATAAAGTAAACACAATATTAATAAAGAATTACGACTGGTTAATTTTAATCAGGTTTCACATCCATGCGACTCGATTGTCAAAAAAATAATAAAAATGTATAAATTGGTTACCGGTTAATACGAAAAAATTGTATCACAATCCATACTAAAGAAAAATAACAACTTTATTCATAATGAATTATTCAAAAGTAACAAATTATGACAGAAAATTTGTTGACATTTGGACCAGAGTTCTGACAATGCATCTTACAGAGTTGTGTAATAAACCAATGCAAATTCGATTCTATACTGAGGTAAATGTAAAGCATAGTTGTTTCTTTTTGTGGCAAAGTAGTTCTACATTTTGAATGCTTGCGGCGCAACAAAGCTTTTAAATGCCATTGTCAGCTCTATGGAAAGTGAAGAGACGTGGCGCCAAAACCGTTTTCAAAAGAAACATAAAATTCAAAATCTTTTTGGTGGTTAATGTATTTTTTCACTCACCTGCATTCTTATGTGCAAAGTAATGCGTTCGTCAGTGTTTTTGACAGGTTGATAAGTATTCGGTGCGCGATGAAATTATTTTTAGTAAATAATGAAGCTGCAGCAAATCGATCTCTATTGATTTTCTAAATAATTTCTCATGTGTTTATTATTACAAATAATAATGACTATAACTTGAAAATATTATAACAGCAAGATACAGTATAAATATTAGTATGAAACCATGGTTTTTACAGCCCAATACATTGTCATTTATCTTCATTCAAAAGATTTACAAATTTCATTTACCTTAGAATAACAAAACGAAGTGGATTAGGCTTTTTATTATAAAGTAATAAATATTTAAATTTAATCAGTGTTATTTTAATAAAAATTAGTTGTCTAGCAATGCGTCTGTACTAGAAAACTCGGGTAAATTATCTTTTCGTATTATTCAGAGTCAATTAACAGTAGTGATAGAGTATCAATATAACAAGTTGGAAGATCAGTTCTACATTGCTCAGTAATACATATTATATTCTTATGAAATGCTTTCATATGTATAATGTTAATAAAATAAAGTATATATCAAAAAATGTTGAATTGGTTCAAGAGTGTGTAATATTATTGGACATAGTATGGGTTCCACAACAAAGAGACACTATAAATGTCACGTGATAAGTATAGACTCAGAGTATCATAATATATCAATATGAACAAAGCTTCAAAGAGTTTTTGAAAATCGTTGATAAATAAATAAGTTTTTGTTATTATTTTAGTAAATAAACTAGTCTATAAAGTGTGACACTTTCAATGACAGTCGAAATAATTATAGAAAACATCAACTCATATTATAGAATAGCTGAATAGCTTCCTTTTACTCACAATAGCTCTTCACATTGACGTTGAGAGTCTTGTATCACTGTATAAAAAGTAATAACAAATGGGAGCTACAACGACGAAAATTGAGATATTTCTTTTAAAGAATCTTAGTAGACATTATTGCACTCCTTTTCTACCTGTTGCAAAGAGTTTGTCGCATAACAACGAGCAATTACACCCATTGTGTCATCTGTCAAAACTTTGAGATCTGGTCTTTGTGCCTAACTTCTGTGTACAATAACTCCACACTTGAATTTTGCTTTGTTGATCCTTTCTCTGCTGCACAATAGATTCAGTAAGCGCATAATAAATGCATTATGTTTTCCCGAAGATTCACTTTTTCTGGCCGATAGACAACGCTGATGCTTTTTTGTCTGGTGTTTTTAATGTATTCTAGGATGATTTCATTGTTCCTTTTTTATTTATTTTGAAAAGTTTTGCCGTGTAAAAAAATATTCAAATATTTTTTGGTGTGAACAAAAAGTATCTTCATTTCATGATAAAATGTATTCTGTAAGAATGCAAAACTCTTTGAAATATTGTAAAATCTAATGAAATGGTTGATTGATAAGAAATGCTGTAAACATAAAAATATCGTTTTTTCTTACAGTAATTCAAAGTGTGGGACAGTAATATTATTGGCTGTTTATCATAAATATTGGAGTATAAACACATATAAAATATTAAACCACTCAAACCTATTAACCAAAATTATGATCAAAAAAAAAAAACGTGATGATCATACACTATTTAAGCCATAAGGAAACATTCAACATTGGCTTTCTAGGTGTTTTTAATAGTAAAATATATTTTGAGAATAGCTCAACAATGTAAATCAAAATAAAAGTGATGGAAATTTATTCATGAATATAAAAACTGTTTCTTATAAAACATGGAATGATCCGAAAAGCTTAAATGTTTTCTGTGTGTACATTTATTTTACAGCGAATCAGTTTAGCATGAAATACTCCCCCCGCAACATCCAACTCGCTGGTCAACTGAAAGCGAGAAGCTAATTGACCTCTTTACCCTTCCAATCAAAGCTTATGCAAGCACCCACGTCTACATACAATGTGTGTGTTTTTATTTCGCAGGACTCGAACCGGGGAGTTTAGCGAGCAGAGGCGGGGAAGTCCCGAGACGCGCGCACCGCCCGGCCGCACCGCAATATCTCAGCACTAAATCAAGCTACGAATAAAATTTATGGTCCAAGATAAAAACGCGCGAGCTTTTCTCTTTTCTGCCACCCCCTCTCCCGGTTTTCCGACCCCTGTATGCCGCCGCTGCTGGCCCGCAAAAATCACCCCTCGTTGTTTTTGAAAGCGACGCGGAAAGCGGAAAAAATATTTAAAGATTTATTATAAAAATGGGTTTTTTTATATAAAAATACAAGGCGAGGTCATGAAATTAAAAAAAACAAAATTGCGTTGGAATAACAGAGATGGTCAATGTGGTTGGTTTGACCAATTTGTAAAATATTTGGCATTCGATTCTTATCACACGTAGAAAATATAAAGACAAACATTGTCTACTTTTGACAATAAAATGTCTTAAGAAAATTATAAATAATGTTATAAGTAAAAAAAGCAGAAGTTTTTTGAAAAACAGATACAATTGCGTCTGTTTACATATGGTTTAT
Organism: Himalopsyche japonica; assembly: GCA_028555115.1. Lineage (NCBI taxonomy): Eukaryota > Metazoa > Arthropoda > Insecta > Trichoptera > Rhyacophilidae > Himalopsyche > Himalopsyche japonica. The sequence continues at coordinate 197,539 of JAHFWJ010000395.1, forward strand.
ACTCATATAATATAGTGCATTTGAAGTTAGGTTGCCTTGATCGTAAGAAAAATAATTATTTTAATTGATGTAATAATAAATATAATGTCTTTCATCATTTTATCGTTTCGTAGAACAATTGGATAATTTTCTTCATACAATAGTTCAGTCATCATTTAAGTATACCCTTAAATAAATGAAGAATTTTTGACTACGGAAAAAAGTTGTATGTATGTTAAGTAAGCAAACTAATGTTTTAGGTTAATTAAATGAATTACTGAGAAGTGAAATTGCGATTGAATATGTGATTCAAAACAATTGATTTTTTTAAATTTATCATATGATTTACTAAGGGTTTCAAAAATGTTTGTCTGAAGTGGAAAAGAAGGTCGTATTTTAGTCTCCATAGATGCAAATAAATTTTATTTTTATGCATGATGAATACTTTTGTCGGTAGCAGAATGGAAATTGTTTTTTGACATAAAATTGATCACTCTGTTATTCCACTGCTGAATTATTAAATTTGACATAGTCGGGAGTGTAACAAAGTTTTTAATTGAAAGCGTATATTTCAAAAAAGTTGATAAAAATACGCAGCTTTCATTTGGAGTGGTTGTGTATCGGAGGCAGCAGCTCCTATAAATACGTGTACGATCACTAAACCGAAGCGACGCCATTTTTGTTGTGCGCCTTTTTTCAAATATTTTTTTATTCATGTTATTTTTATTTTATTTATGTGTACGGCAGTCGGTACGTGCAACATGTAGCTATACATATTCCCCGCGGTACTTTTATTTTGGCGAGCGATTGCGTTTTGTTGTTCTTTTTTCAAACAAGAAATTTTTGGCTCCGCGACAAAAATGTACTTTTTTCGCGCGTTAATTTATGTTAGGTGTTACCCACCCTCTGAAATCATTATCCACCTTTTAATTGGTAATGTTGCCCTCATATTTTAAAACTGGTTGGAATTATGAAACATTTTTTTAAAGCATCAATGGTGGAACTTTTTATGGAATTTTTCTTAGAATATAAACAACCACATATTTAAGTTAAAAAAGCCACGTAAGTTTTTGAACACGTTTGATTTTAAGCTTGAAAACATTTAAAGATGAAATGAAACTGTCATTGATGTTGACAATGTAAAGCTCAAGTTGATGAGTTTGTATGCTAAATAAAATTCGTAAAAAAATCAGATTTTTAAATAATTAGGTGTAAAATGTACTTCTGTGAATGAAATTCTTTGTCTGCAAAAATAATTAAATGATAATATTAGCAATTGTAATAAAAAATTATAATAATAAAATAAACGATATTAAAGGAATACTAAATTTTGGATATAGTTCACTTTAAAAAAATTCAATGACTATCAAATAGTTCCTCTAGATATTCAAAAAGATAACGTACCTTAAAAATTTGTATCTTATATGTTGATTGAAATAAAACCATTTTATAGAAACATTTTAATAAAAATCTATTTAATTATAAAAAAATATAAATTTTATCACAATAATTGTGTGAGTTGTTTATAACACAGTATATTAATTGTATGTACTATTAAATCCAATGAAATTCTTAAAATAAATATATAAATAATGTAACTTATCTCATCCGATATCCATATTAGAAAAAAAAACTTTTAATTGGTCAAATTTCATTTGCACTACATGCTTCAGACGATTTAAAAAAATATTACTTTTTCAATATTTGCGATGGAAAGTATGATTTGGGTTGTAATTTTTTTTATTTTGCCAATGCTATTTTATCTTAAAAATTGTAGCCTTGTTTTATTCCAACATACCCAAAAAGAACTATATTTTGTTACGTCGTAAAGGTTTAAATTTGTTTAAAGAAATTGTTAACGTATTCTTAATGTAATGAAAATGAAAGCTATTTTTATTGGAAGAAAAAATTATATGAAACGGTATTTTGAATATACACAAAGATTTTTTTGAATCAATTGAAATGAAGTGCTATTAAATCATTAATACCGAGATCCTTTGAGTAAGAATGCGCGCACAATTTGTGGCCTGCTACTCTAGAATAGAGGTTGATGCTTATCAGGAGCCAGGACGTTCAATAGTCAAACAGAACAATATCACGTGCCTTTATTAAACATATGTTTTGAGGTTTTCCCCGACCTTTTCAACAGCCATTATGACGACTACTCTGCCCTTATAAAGGGACAGATTCATATCGGACATTCCTTTGTTAAATTACTTGCAGAAAATTTTTATATTATATGTAAAATTTAATAATGGAAAATAAGCATTCTATAATATATTTGGTATTATGATAAGTCTTTAAAATGGACTTATAGATTTCTACAGTGCGAATTTTTGTACTATTGTGTAAACCAAGATATTTAATTAGGATTGAAAATTGAAACTATTATTTAAAATTCTGGCATTTTTAGTCAGTAAAGAGATTATTCTTTACAATTTTGTTTAATAAATATATATTGTTGTAAAAACATTGCACTTCAAAGTCATTGGGCTGAATTTCTTGAAAGATTTCCTAATTTGAATTATAACGAAATCAGTTGTCACTAAAAATATTTTAGACAAATATTTACTCCTAGTATGAGGGTCTTTTCTTGTGTAATTCCTTTTGTATTTAATCGATGCAAACTTGTACCCATTGATTAAATTCTATTGTATCTATGTGATACAGTGTATTAAGATACCAAAAATCGAAACCCATGTCGTGAGTGAAAAAAAATGTGGGAATGTACACAGTATGCAAAATAAAAATATGTACAAGGTTTTTGGGGTAAGTATATTTTTTTCTTAAAATTTGTAAAATGACAAACCAAAATGACCAAACCAAAGTGTCGTTTGCATTGGAGAAAATATGGTCTGACGATGGATCGACACAAGTTGAAACTGAAGGTAATTTAGTTGATAACCTGTCATTTTGAAAGGGGAAGATAGCAAGTACAAGATTTGAATTTGCCAACCGTTCTCTATACGTCGTTATTTTCAGGATCGGTAGGTTTATGTGAAATGAATACTCAAAAAGAAAAACCGTACAGGTAAATGAAAAGAAATCTATGTTTTGGATCCCTAAGACCGTGATTGCTCGACCAAAAACACGAATTATCTACGATAATTGATCATTCGACTACGGGTTCGTATCTTATTTTTACTCAGTCAAAGTACACTTAAAATTAAATTTGTTACTGTATCGCATGATATTTGCAATAATTGTCAGGACGGTTAAGTCATTACCTAAAAAAATGCACGATTATTTTAAGTAAGTCTGATCACGTGATGTCTATGAGGTGATATTTACTATTCAGCTGCGTTCGAAGTCGTCCTCTGTTGAGTCGGGAGAGACAAACCACCCCCTTCTATTCTCCGCGTGACCCCCCTTCACCCGCCCAACATTTGCGTGACATTTCAATTTGAAAATAGGTGACATCTCAAACCAAAACATCGTGTTTTCAAAAGGATTTGATTTTTCCGACAGATAAGAACGCCCGTACGTGGCGTCGCACTACTACAGACAAGCCAGCTTTTATTCCATACCCTCTTTCTAAAGTGTGTTTGTTCAAAAAGTATTCACGTGTACACTAACACAACGGCACGCATTACTCTGTTATATTATGCTTTTTAAAGTATGAGTGCAAAAGGGATTTGTAAATGAGTTTGCATTTATGTGTTAGTCTGGTCTGACCAGTGCCGGCACAAAGTACGATTTTCGACACAATAGTGTCCAATCTCCTTCGTTCAAAAATTAACTATTTACACTACGTTTCACTTTTTTTCAATGTGCTTATATTTAGAAAGTATGTTTTATATTTCGTTTTTTGATCGTTCTATATTTTGTTTATATCCAAAAGCGAATGAATTATGTCTTTAATATTTTTGTTAGTAGATAACACAGAAGAAGTCATTTCGGAAATCAACACTTCTTACTTTGAAATGAGAGGTTGAGTAATCATTCAATAAATTCAGTAGAGAATCTTCAAAAATACATTTTTTCATTTCGTATGCACTATTAATAAAATGTACGCTATTTCTTTTTTTAAATATAAATAAATATTTAATTTAGTACCGTTAGTCAAATAAGCCTAGAAGATAATAATTTACCTTTTTGAATATATTAATTGATTTGTTTAATCAATTAATCATATTTTTATTGCATTGAATAGTATTTTAAAGTCTATGTATTGATCATGATAAAAATATAGGCATCTAATACTTAAGATTGAACATTAGTACCAATTGTAATCAAGATTTTATTTTAGTATTATAACTTTTGACTGTCCAACCAAAAATAGTGTAGTCCAGGAACGGGGACCTTTTCACAACGAAAACTGCTTTTGTATATTTTGTAATGAATATAATGTTATATAAAGGAATATTTGATTAAATCGAATAAACTTCGTAAGGTCTTAATTGTTTTTGATGATTAAAGAAATCTATTCAAAAATTAATTTTGATTCAGTTGAAAGTTTCCACTATAGGCTGCAATGACCGAGTTACTTATAAATATAAAGCGTATCTAAAAACTATAATTTTCCCAAAATTTATTTTCTTAGAGTTTGGTACGCTACTGCAGTATTTCCATAGAGTTGATGTGTTCAAATGATTTTAGGTATTGTGCGTAACTTTTACTAATATTAATTTAAACCGAAAGTGAGTCGACCTTTGTTCATGTTTTGGTTCTCTTTGCGTATGTTTGATTTGATGCGACGATAACGTACATTGTTGAACGTTTGCAGTTTGAAAATTTAAAATGTATTTCAAAAATATTTGCTTTCCATCGGCAATTAAAAGGAATATGCATTATTTAATGCATTCTAATGACTTAATTTATAATGAATATGTTTTATTTTAATTAGTATTTGCATTTAAGGTATGCTAATTTGAATGTAGAAAACTACTTTTAAATTTTAAAAAATATCAATCGACGCCGCTTTTTGTTAATGTACGTAATAAAATATGAATTAATTAAAATAGACAGAATTTGCTATATGTGATTTTAAATAAATTATCTATTCGAATAACAGTATATCGATATAAATTTATTACATATTTTATAATCGTATGCTGATGCTATCTTGAAGAATTTTGAGTTGCTATCCAGCGAATGAATCACCATCTGCAAATTTCATAATAACTAATTCGACTTAAAAGTATCTCAGATGTTTTTAATCCCAAAAAAGCATCTGACGTACAATGATAATCAGTTTATTATAATAGATACATATTCAATATGTACTATATTGGGAGCGAAAAAGATTATGGAATTAAATTGTTTTATAGCCTTTGAAGGTTGTAAGATACGAGAAAATTCAATCCTTTTTTAAAGTGCTTTTAAAATGACCGGTAATCTATTTTAACATGCGTAATGATTTTGTCAATAAATGCATCATATATTTTACCGCTTTAAACCATTAAATGCATTAAAGTGAAATCATTAAAAAACTTAATTAATACTAAACAATGTTGAATTAATGTTCATATGAACAATAAAGAAAATCATTTTCTTGTGTATATATTTCAATATAAAACGTAGGATATAAAATATCTATATGACTAGATGTTATACATAATCTAATTTTCGTTATTTTATTGCTTAGCACACCGATATAATAAAACACATTGAAACAATGCTTAAATAGGGCGATGAGACTCGATTGAGATTGGTTGGAATATTTAATTAAATATATTTTATTATGTAAAGAAAAAAGTAATTAATATTGCAAGTACAGTAGTCAAATAGAGTTAAATTAACTCACAAATTTAAAAGATTTGAGAAATTGTTCCTCGTGTTTGACTCACCTGCTCTAATGCGTTACTTTAATCGATTTAAAACGAGGGAATTTGGCAAGGAACGTATTCAGGATTCTTTTATTTGCGACATTTTCGGAAGACATTCCGCCCTGGGCTTATCGGCCGCCCTAACCTTCGTCCGGAGGAAGGGTTGACGGCGGCTTCAAAATGACCGAATAGAAAATTTTGCCTAAGGGTAGTAACCAAGTAGAAAACCTCATAATTGTTTAAAAGAAAATGAATCATCTAAAGTCTTATAAATCAATATGTAAATAAATAAAATGAGATATAATTGTATATTAGGAATATTTTTTTTTGTGGTAATTTCACAGGAGAATAATATTATAGTATTTATTTCTTGCGGTGTTCATGTACATTTATGATTAAACGATGTATATTATGCACTGTTTTTTGAACTCTTATTTAAATTATAATGAAGATCGTAGAAAATTAAAGCTGGTTTTTGTTCAATTAGCATTGAATTAGTATAAATGTATAAGATAAATTTATTGGTTTTAGAGCAGATCGTAGATCCACAAACTGCTTTTACTGTAAAAGCGTTGTGAAAATCGGCGAATAATTGATGGCGTTATTTACAGATACGAAATTGCTTTGCGTTTTTGTAAGTAGATGAGATATTATTTTCATAATAAAAAGTTTTGAAAATAAATATAATTACCTACATAAAATAAATCTGTTTTGAAAAACCGTAATTATGATTTATTGATGGTACCTATATATTTATATATTTAAATTCTGGTAATGGTGTGGTATTCGATGATGATTGAAAAATGTTTACCAACAATGCATAAAACATCAAAGGTAATATCAATAGAATAAATTAAGTTTGATAGAGAATATAAATGACTTAATCACAGGGTACTTAAACAACTAACTTACCAGCGTAAAAGATACGAATAGACATGTATAGAAATGGTCTAATTAAATTTATGTCAGTAGGAAATTCAAAATAGTATACAAAGAGGTATTTTTCGTCAGTCGCAAAACTTCTAGAGATGGCAATCAAAACAAAAAGCGAGAGTTTTATAGAGCCTTAAAGCAGAGGACATAAAAATTTTACTACGTTTTACGTTCATACCCACAGTAGAACGTTAAATTTTTAGTAGGTTTTGCTGCAACCTACAACACATACGCTACAATTTTTACTATCTATCATTGTTGTTAAATAAAACAATCTTTTACTTCATATGCTACCAAAGAAATATAAAAAAAAATATGAACATTTTTGTAAAATCTATAACTAATATATTTAGGTTATCGCGTTAAAGACATGTATGTACATATTTAAAAAACTTTGTGTAAGATATTAGTAAATCCTTAATAATTAATTGTCTGTTGTGAAAATTAAAAAATATACGTGAATTAAAGATTCAACTGTTAAGCTAATTTTTACATTATATATGGAGATTTGGTTTTTTAATAAAATTTACAAAATCAATAATTGCATGTACTTTGCTAGACGAAAGAGTTATAAAAATAGTGTTTCGGTGTAAACAAGTCAAAAGGATTATTTATTAGATTTTTCAAGCAAAATGGTCACTGAAAAGAAACATCAACGAATTTCTGAATAACACATAACTTGCCGTATCTAATTAAAACATAAATTTTGTGTTTGAAGACGAATTTTATCATTTTATGAATATTTATTATGGCTGTTTTAATTTTATTTAACGCAAAATTTTCTTTTTTGACATTAAACAAGTAAAACGGAGATTGACAAAATTAATGGCGCAGTAATTTTAAATAAAAAATATTTTATTTAACATTAAAAAAAAACATAAAACGATTTTTTCAAATTAAAATTTATACTGTATTTATTTATTTTGTTGTTAGAAGGCTTGTGAATAAATTTTAAATATAGAATAGTTATTTTTATTCTTTAGCACTGAGCTGATTAAAGGTAGAAGTTTGAAAACCATGCTATATCAAAGGATTGTTTAGCTCGGTTTACCCCACTCCGTCGACAAAGCCCACGTTTAGTGGGCACACTCTGAAGACAAACGTACAAAGCGCCAATGAGTTGTACCGAAGCACTCATATCCAGTACCCACATAATACCGAGACAAACTCTCAGAAGCCTTTTACAAAGGGGGTTAAAAAGAAAGGCGCACAGTGGAAGTCAAAGCCGCTCTTGTAAAGAATAGTTAATCCCTAATGTAGTTCAACTTTGCTTAGTCAAAATTGAAAGTAGATTGGATCTTTACAAGTCTCGATTGTGATCTGTAAAACTTTCAACGGAATCGTTTTCGAGTCAGTATTCTAGAATAAATAATATAATATAAATTTATTATAATATTCATTGAAAAATAACAAAAAATATAATATGATATATAACCGATAAACGATACGTTACTATAAAGCAAATTTATCTCCAAAAAAATTAAACGCATAAACACAAACTATCACTTAAATATACGTCAAGTGTAGAAGAAAGAAGCAATAGAGTATATATAGAATTTTGTGAATAAAATAATTATATTATGAATACTACATGGTTTAATGAATCATCATCATTCTTCCTGACTGTCGTCTGTGTCTTTTAGTATTTGCAATGTGAATCTACCGTCGTGTATAATTCATAATATAATCAATGGTATGTAAATATGGCGTTTTTATTTATTTAAATTATAGTGTTTTCAACCATTTTAGAAAAATTTTGATATATTATTTATTGCGATGAAATTTTGATGAAATACAACTTAAAAAATCAAAAAACTAATGTTTCTACTTTAAAATTAACTTAATATAAAAATGTTAAACTTAAAGATAAAAAAGCAACTCGCATTATTTTTGAAAAACAAATTATCCAATATTACTTTAACTGTCAATATTGTAACATCCACATCCATGGTAATTATTTTATATACAGAGGATTAATTTAAGTTATAGATATAAGAATAGATAATTTGCAAAGCAATGTTTGCCTAATATCGTAAGGTTCCCTAATTCTGATTGTAAATTACTCAATTAAGATATGTCTTAGCTTAACTGATGGTAATCGGATGTCTGCCGTATGCCAACAATTATTACAAGACAGGTAGTGCTCTAACACAGCCTGTCTAAAATTACAATTATTGTATTCTCTATCTCATTGATCTTTAAGATATTTCTTTACTTAGCATTGCCCAAACGTTGAGTAGGTATTTAAACAATTTAGCCAGCGGTGCTTACACAATATTATGCATTGCATATTAATTTATTGGTTACAAATAAGAAAGTCGTAGATAAATATTTCTTATTTTTTTGACGTGGCCAAATATTCCCTTGCACAATATAAATAAAATATTTTTAACACCACCAAAATGTTACTATTTTTTTTTAATAAAGCTCTGTAATCTTATTCGTTTTTATAGTTATGGTGTCCATTAACAAGGTAAATATGTTTTATCATAATGCAACCACTCCTTGTCGAAGTACACACTGGTTAGACTTACCAAACGATCTCATTCATTCATAGATGATTCAATCGAGTAGTTGTTTTGTTTGCGAAATTTATTTATCTTCTTTAGCATAACATGACGTAGTATACCTTCCAAATTTAATAGTATCATTGTCACCAATTTTCACAAAAAAAAAAAAAACTGGGAAGAGATTGTGCTTCAAGAGACATGGTCGACACACGAGGTAAATAAACGATTTATATGACTCAGACATCGTCCAATAAAATATACTGAATCGAAATTAAATTTAAGTATCGAAAAATATTTTGATAGTATGATTTAAAAATTAACATTAAATCACATATTTGATATTTTGGGAGTGGTAAGTATCGTTTTAACGTTCATTTTTTATAAATACTCCTATATTTCATTAGTTTTATTGACAAATGCAAAATATTGATGTTAATTTACGTTTGTTGAATTTTTAAATTCGTGTATTAAAAATAAAATGGTACGTATAAGTAATTATGTCAGTTTTACAAAACATACGAACAATTGTGGTTGTTATATATAAATAAATGTGAAATGAAATATAAATATTTATTTCAATTAATTTTCCATAACTATTTCTCAGAAATATGATATAATTTCAACATAATTTTAAATTCTGTTTTTTAAGTTATCTGTCTGATTCAAACATTGCGATATTTTATTAATTCGTCGATTCAATGCTTTCAGGGAAAGATTTAAAAACGCCATATAAAATATTAAATGTATTCAATAAAACTTCAAAACTGTTTCTTGCTTTACTTAGATGTTCAGTTGAGGGTTGTTATGAAAATCATATGGGACTGATATGTGTAATCTTCAATCGCGTATAATATGGAATAATGCGTACTACATACATATATAAACGTATTAATACTTATGCGTATGAGAGTGATTCATAATGTCAAATTATTACCATCGCTAAGATTAGCTATTTAAACAATTTGCAAATAATTTTACTGTGTACATATAGTATTAAAATATTTTAAAGCATTTTTAAATTAAAAATTAAAGTTAAAATTCTTATTAATTTAATAATTGAAAAATATATTTTAATACGACATTATAATGAAATCTACAAGATATATAAAATAGCGTTGGAAGCTATTTCAGTTTTCAATTTTGTTTTTGTTATGTTTGGATGGCATTTTGTTTGTTTATATATATTAAAATATAATGTTTTTATAGTATGAATTGTCAGTGACAGAAATGAAGACAGATATCGACAACACATAACCAACTCCGAACATAAATAATAACGAATAGTATATACCGAACTCCATCTCATAAACAAAGATTTATTCCAAATGAAAATACTTTCTCATCTATTTTTTATTCGCTAGAATAATAGTTTATTGCTACAGAAGCAATATATTATAATCTTAAACCACAAGAAAAAGAGAAAGATTGCAATAAAAGTTTTCCTTTATTTATAAAAAGAAGCGTTTCATTACGGGAAACAAAAGAAACCATAAAATAATCCCAGAGCGAAAACTCTCTTACGTAGATTCGTAGCGTTTTCCCGATGCCTGGAAAAATGTTGGTATTTTCCCACGAGGACAATACGTTACGCCAGCTCCGGGCCGTATATCAAAAACTAAAGGAAACTTGGTCGGGTGACGTTTTCGCCGGGGAAAACCCTCCGAAAGCGCGGGAAAAGGACGCACACAACTTTGGTTATTTATTTTTAGGTGGAAATTTTTCGCTTCCGCGCTCTCGGATGAGGTAATGGACGGTGGGATGTTAATGGAAATGAAGTGATGTTGAAAAAAGTGAAAATGGATGTTGGCGAGGGGCTTTAGATCCGGTGCTGAGATAAAAATTATTTTGGAGAAATATGTCGGGATTAATATTTATCAGAGAAAAAAATGAAATCTTGTTCTTGAAAGTTACGCTAAATAAGTAAGATATTTTTTTAATAATGAATATCATAGATTATGAGATAGTAAAATGAACATGTAATAAAATATTATCAAACTATACTATCTTTATTTGGTAAAAGTTTCATAGCTCTGTTTTAAATAAAACATATAATTTCGCAATGGAAACATACTAATTTGAATAAACAATCCAAAGAAAAATTGAAATCTAGATTTGATATCTTTACGAATTAAAGTTTTATCCGTTTTATATCAATAAAAAATAAATATTTTTTTATTTAACTCTATCAGTACAACGGTATATTGCATCTCCATCATTGTTAACATAATATCCAACTATGTAGATTCTCAGATTTTTTCCTTGTCCTATTGTGAATAACAAAAGATTCATTAATAATTGTTTAAAAATTTGTTCTTTTCAAATAATACTATCCATGTACATAATTCCATATTTTTATGTGAAATATAAAATGACTTATATTTAGCACTGTCATAAATAACGATGTATTTAATTGGTACAGGTAAGGTGTAATCTGTATGATGATGAATGACATGCGAGAGTCTTAACCAATGTAAACAGTTCTACGATAAATTTTTCATTTTATGTATATATAATATAATCACGCCCAACCCTACTTATATGCAAGTTGTGTTGTGCACACGGGTGGCAGAGACCGATCACAGCTCAATTTTTATATTGATATATGACACTTTTAAATATACTAAGACATAAGTTGGCTTGCTTATTTTTAATGTCAACAGCAATTTTAAAACATTATGGTTGATATTTAAAGATCTTGTCTATTTTTCAGCATATTTTTGTATTGGTGTCAAGATGCTGGATTTTAATGAAACATAGCTGTCGTTTAGTACAGGTCGAAGGATGTAGAATAATGGGATGGTGAATTTGTACATACAGGTGGCCTTACTACCTAGGGCCATGTATTAAAAGTAAAATGCGATACAATATGTTTTTTTTCTTCCTCTGATTTAAAAAGGTTGAATATACTTGTGGTTTTTAATATATGTGTCATTGAGTATAAATACATTCGGAAATTATATCAATACAGAATTTTATTATAATTTTTAAATTAACAATTAAAGCTGATTCAGTACTCCAATATCGTTTGGTAACAAATTAAAAAATTCTCTCGGTCCTCGAGAACGTATGATGGGAAATTTACTGGATACTAACGATACTTAGAAGCTGACTGTAATTGCTCGTTTTGAGTCAATATACACCTTGTTGGAAATGTATTGATATCAAAATATAAATGGATACATACTAAATGTGGTAAGTCACTGATATATTTTGAAGAAACCACTAGGACTTGGATAATTTAACTGAATTACAACTCATCCACAAGCTGTATCCAAACTGGAAATGTGGGTGTATGGTTCTATAATACCCTGGTAAAATACTGGTAAATAACACCCGCTTGACAGTGGAAATATGTACATCTACATTTGAGAGACAATAGTTTTACGCGTAAGAGGTTTTTTTTTTATTATATAAATGTTAACATGAAAATTTTTGCAAGCTACTAAGAATATAAGCTAAATGATAATACAAATATCTAACATGCTATAAAGTATAATACTGCGTACAAATCGCTTTTATGCTTAGGTACGTATGTCAATTTCCAGCGAAAACTGAAGTAAATGCCACTGGGAAAACTTTTGGTTGGCGGTCGTAAACTCCGCTATCAGATTTCCTCCATAAATAATAAAAAAAAAACTAGTAGCGTGTATGAATCACTACAGATAATTTTACGTCTCACATATTATTATATATAGTAGAGGACCTCGTATTATTCTGTATCTTACCTTACGCCACTTTTTCCACTTGTTCTTTCAAAGCCATAAATTTTGTTAATTCAACCCGCTTCTTCTGCAGAGATTTTCATTTTTACTTCCCCTTAGACGTTTCACAGTTGAGCATAAAAGAATAAAACAGATACTAACCCAAATATAGCTTCGGGCTCCGCTAGCACATTTTTACCGTTCATTCAAATATTTTTAGATACTTTTGTAATTAGGAATGTTTGTCCGATATTCCGATGATTTTTTATATGATAATAACTATCAATTATTCCTAATTATTGTTGAATAAATAAATTAAGAGGTGTTAAACATTTTTGTAAGAGTAGATATGGCAGTGATATTATCATTATCTTTTAATCCACGTCCTCTTCGAAATTCTTGCTTAAAATGATACACAAGCATAGAATCATGATTTTTTTATTGTTCTGTCATAAACCGTTAAAAACGAGAGGCGTAGGGATTTATTTGTATCTAGAATATATAAATATATATATTAATTCATTAATCTATACTTTTTAAAATGAACACGGCCACCTGAATTGAGTGTCAAATTTTCAGTTGATTTTTTATTAAAAAAATTGGCACTCACATTTATCTAAATAAATTATATGTACTTCAATACATATAATTAATTTAGGTAAATGTGAGTCCCAATTTTTTAAATAAAAAATCAACTGAAAACTTGTCTGAGTCTTAAAATTTAATTAAGCACAATCATTTGATTTTTTAAAAAAAAAATTCGATATCAAATTTGAATTGTTACAACATTGTACGATTCCTCATGTTTTGTCATTAACGACCCGGGTTTCGCTTTTCGGCATCTTCAGGCATTATATGACATGGATACAACAGAACTGACTTTGTCATCCGTGTGATAGAATTCCTGAAGATGCTGAAAGGCGAAACCCGGGTCGTTATTGACAAAACATGTGGAATCGCACAAAGATGTAACAATTCAAATTTGATATCGAAACTCTATCAGGCACCTTCAGTCGATGTCATAAACCATCATCAAATACATGCGTTGAGTTGAATTCATATATCCAGTCAATAAATTCTATCTCAAAAATATATTTTAATGTGAAAATATTCTTTTTTTTATGTGTATAATTTTGAGATTAAATTGTTCGATAAAAATACAATCAAAAGAATTTTGTTGACTTTTTATTATAATTATATTTAATTGATAAATTGACTCATCGTTTCTCTAATACAATTATTTTTACTTTAATTCTTACCCTCTCCGAAAAATGATATGTTGAGCGGTTAACTAACCTCTAACATTCATTAAAAATCTCATGGTTAGATCGTTGATTAAAAGTCCATGTGCTCCACATTAGTAGACAGAATGGTTAAAAAAATTATTTAAGATCCTAAGTTTTATCTCAAAGTTTTTAGGTTGTAGTGTAATAATATATTTGAGAAACATCCGTAGTGTGGTGTAACCAATATTTTCTATGTTCTACGACCAACCAAGCCGTCTAGCTTTGGTTGTATGTCTCACACTAGAATAAGGCCACTTGCGTATTTTCGTTTCTACATATTATTTGGCTTACAGCATGCCCGACTGTTATTTATGTGACGTCGCATAAATCTCTCCATGGGGAGGGCGGGAGAGCGGGAGAGCCTCCGGAGGGTGGGATTCGGAGGGGCTCTAGGGCGGCGTGGGACTTGACACTATCTGCAAGGCCAAATCTGGAAGCTGGATATTTTCTTTATGCTCCAGACAGCGGCCCAGCGGTATGAATACGAGTTTTTCGATTAAAATACGATCAAAGTAAGTAGAAGAGGACTGGGTGCTTCCTTTGTGACGCTGAATATGAAATTACCTTAGTCGTTAGTTATGCGACTCACTTGTTTCAATTTTGCTGTATCATTGTGCTATGGAGATTTATAATTATTGTACATATTGTTTTCAAATACATGTTCTGAAAATAATAAATGAAGTAGGTTACTTCTTCTTTCAATTTTATCAAAACTAACAAAAAAAATATTTTAGCGACAACGCCAGTGTCCGCATTGTTCTTCTGTGAAAAAGCTACCCACCTTTAGAAAAATGTTACAGAAAAAAAATGAGAGGATTTCTTGATTAAAAATTTGGGGACAGTATCGAAAAAAAAAAAAATTTATAAAATATGTCAACATTAAATGAAACGGTTTTTATTAATTAAAATATGGCCATGAGAATGGGTTTGAGTTTAAGGTTTTAACAGTGATCTTTCAATAAAATGTTGACACAATTTATTCTAAATCGTGATATCGACTAAAGGTGCTTGATGGAATTTCAATATCAAATTTTAATTCCTAAAACTTTGTACGTTTCCACATGTTTGTCACTAACGACCCGGGTTTCGCCTTTCGGCATCTTCAGGCATTCCATCACACGGATGCAACAGAACTGACATATTCATCAGATGCAACTGAACTGCAACAGTTCTGTTGCATCCATGTAATGGAATGTCTGGAGATGCCGAAAGGTGAAACCCAGGTCGTTAGTGACAAAACATGTGGAATCGTACGAAGTTTCAACAACTCGAATTTATTCTAATTCGTATAACAAATCACGTCATATCCGTCAGTGATAGTTACAAAAACCTATAATTTATTTACATAATCCATCCATCAAAGTGTTTAAAGCAGTATTGTGATTTAATATTTTCTAGGTAATCAATGAAAGTGAGGATAATCTATTCTATTGGACACATACTTAATTTATCATATCTTTATTTTAAATGGCAAAGATGGAACTCTAAAGGTCCAAATTAGTGTAAGCTATGAAATGTCAACCAAAGTCGATTTTTTAACCTCTATAAAAACATAATTTAAAACATAATCAAATTAAATGATAGAATAAACTTTTTGCTTATTTACAAAAAAAAAGTGGTGCGTATAAATTGCTATTTCTTATAAGTGTAAATAAGAGATGATGATACGTACAATCAACTTTAATATATTATATAAATTACAAAACCAACTTGATAAAAAAAAATAAGAGTGTTTTACTTATTATTATTATCTCCTGTGCTCCTGTGTTGTAAATTTGTGTGAAGCATCACTTCAATAAAGAACAAGCCCTAGAGAACGCTTTTAAATTTCATCGGCTTTTCGCGAAATTACCCGAATCCTGACGAGAGCAAACGAAGTTCTCGCCAGCGTCCCGAAGTCATCCGAGAGTCCTCCAATCAGATAAAGGAGTTAAACTCCGCAAATGATAATATAAAAGTGCGACGTGCAACGCGTCTGCTAGCGACGATCGCGGGTGAGAAGGGGACGGACTTATGGTGCGGAAAATTTTTACTGCGCGCCAGAGAGGGATGGAAAATCATGAACCGGGAAAACTTGAATGAAAGCGCGGCCTCCTGGATGTTTTATTCTGCGTTTTTTTAAATTTAATTTTTACGACAAAAATATAATGTTATTAATAATGTTCGGAGAATAGGTTTTAATCATAGTTATTTTTTAAAAAGTTTTTTACGTGAAAGTAGTTCTCTTAGAAATCATTTTATTTTAATTTATCACAAAATGAAATGTCTAAAAGCTACATTTTACGTAAATTGTATAGTGAAATATAAAAATTATGTTTTATTGGAATGCCATGAAAAAACGCATATTTCCAAACTAGGGGATATTTTCTGGAAAAAAAATAGTTATAATACTGAAAAAAAAAATACATTGGATTTAATTGCTAAACTAGATTATGTTACTGTTTGGGATAAACAGTATATTGTAAACTAACCACGAAAGTAGTAGGAAAGTAGGTGGTAGTAAAAATTAGGTATGTTATAATTATTCGCTCAAATGAAAAAGGTGTTAGCGGGAAACTCAACTCGAATGCACTGATAACATCCAGGCAGCCGCGAGGCGAACGTGCGTTCGCGCGCTTACGTTTTTTCCAAAATGGCGGCCGCACGCTTTGCGCGGGAAACGCCCCTTTAACGATTTTTGCGCGGAAGACTATAGCATCACGGTTTCAGTCAGTTGAGCTTGAGAGTGCAAGTAAGCGCGCTGCGAGAGAGGACAGCCAACAGCCTCTCCGAGAAAACTATCTCAGATACATATCGACGAAACGATTTAGTATAACGAGGAATGCACGTTGCACGCACATACAGAAAAATGCAACATATAATTAAGTACGGCCTTATCCACTTACGAAATGTAGGATAATTAATGAAACGTATGCTTTAATTTTTTTTAACAGAAATATGAAATTTAGAAGACAACTGTTTTAAAAGATAACGTAATCTATTGTATATTTAAGTATAAGGCTTTATAAGGTTTATGTACAAAAATTGAGAATATTAATGTTATAAAACGCGACAGATTTTAAAGCAAGAATTTGCGTATCTCTACAAATGTACATCGCTTAATGATTAGATACATTGGGTCAATCACTGATTTGACCTTAAAAAAAAAAAATCATTTGCATGTGTATTATATACGTATTATATATGTTATACATTGCAGTTTTTTTGATTCTCAAATACGGAGGTTTATTTTATCAATATATGTTTCAGCATTTTTAAAATAATACTTTCACATAATTAACGCTAATTAAAAATAAAAAGAATTTATTATAAGAAAGTCAAACGTTCACCTTTCCTGAATTGTCTGAATCTTCTTTCACAATATTTTGTATACGTAATAATATATCATAACTGCTACCTAAAATCAGTTTAGTGAACTCAATAAGGTACACATTTTTATTATATAAATATGATTTTATATTACTCTTTAAGATTCATATGATATATATTCGAATGCAGTATACTGAAAAAAGACTTAAGCTTAGATTAAAAGCTTAGATTTGAAGCACAAAACTTACAAAAATTCGATAATTAGAGATCAAAAATTTTCATTCGAATTTGTACAATCAGTTGGAAGGACCATTCCACAACTGAAACTTGGCAGAAGTATGTATGTACTTAGATTGTAAAATGTATTCAGATTTTTCTTCAAACCTTAAATTTTATTGTCTAATCTTGTCTATTCCATAGTTGTGAAGTTTTATTTTTACATATAGACATAATGCACACTATAAATATAGCAAGTTAAACATGGTATGTGTTTAACGTCACTGTAGTATTATCGAAGATATGAATCATGTGATTCCAATTTTTTTAGATTTACACCGCATAAAAGGGATGCAAAATGTAATAGGATTTTTTTTTATCATTATTGGATAAGGTGGTTGCAAAAATAGCATCGTAAGTAGAGGTAAAGAAAGATCTTTTTTGATCTGATATTTTAATATGAACCATTTGCTTAAATATTATTGAATTTGATTTGTTACAACTTTGAAAACTGAACTGTAGATGCAACTGAACTGCAACAGTTATGTTGCATCTGTTTGATAGAATGCCTGAAGATGCCGAAAGGTGAAACCCGGATTAGTGACAAAACATGTGGAATCGTACAAAGTTGTAACAATTCAAATTTGATATTGAAATCCCATCAAGCATCTTCAGTCGATAACATAAATTATATTAAATATTTTTAGTACTAATCTTGATTTAAGTAAACCCACATACATTTGAATTTTATCTAACGACAGGTGGGAAATTGGAAGACCAAATGAAGTACCCATAGAAACATTATTATTTCAAAAAATAATTTAAATTGGCAGCTAAGCTGTCCATTTAATAAAGATATATTTTTTATTTTGTTATCAGGCTACAGAGATAATTAAATGTCTTTACTTACTAAGAAAGTGTACATATTTTTAATACACTATCAATCAAAATCATCTTTTTGTAGAGATAAATATTCATATATTCTTACCTTATTATATTAGAGCTCTACTAAGCTAATGCCGAGTCAAAAAATAAATATACCATCATTAGTATAATATACATGATTATGTAATAGGTATAATGGAATGTTATGAGATGGTCGGACGACGATACAACTATCAAAAAATTTGCATGAATAGCGTGGAACTAAGTTGTCATATCGCTGAATTTCTGCAAAATAAATATAAAATAATCAATCGAATAAAAAGATTTTCGTAATTATCAGAAACATATTTTGTTTATTTATCATATATACAGCTAGCAATTAAGTATGTATTCTACTTTAATGTCGATCACGTGAGACGCCAGTTGCAACGGTTCTCCGACTGATCAAGCATTTCTTACTGAGCGGACTTGTTGAATGATTAGCTTAATATTTTTTCTTCTACGAATAACATACATTTTTAAATTAAAAAAAATCGTTTATTGCATTAAATTTCCTTTTCGGATATAACGTCGCATTTAAATCAGCTGTTATATATTTTTTTAAATGTTTTATATATATATAGAACGTCACAATCTTCAAAGATATGGTCAAAAATAATTTTATCAGCTCAAATTAGACCTATGTATTTTGCAGACGCAGCGTTAGTAAATTGTTATACATTAACGAAAATACTCCATTATCGTCTTGATTATACATGTTTTTATTTTGTCCATGCCATCTGTGCATGATATACATATTCTCATTTCTAACAAGATATGTTGTTCGATTGTATTATGGTTTTGATGAGATAAGGCATTGAAATAGATTTTTCACCCACACTTATATCCTATATAAGATATGTATCTCTGTTACTGATTAATTGCTGTTTTTTTTATTTATTATTTATCCTAGATAAAAAAATCTATGAATCTATTATTTAGAGAAATATTGAAAGTGTCTAATAATCATTATTACTTATATCCATAATCAACAAAAGCCTTTTTTTAAGTAACATATGATGTGCCTTTTAGTTATTTGATTTTGAACTGACGTTAATTTTGTCGCGTCCACGTGATAGAATGCCAAAAGTTGAAACCCATGTCGCTAATGACAAAACATGTGGAATATTACATAGCATCGATAATTAAAATTTGATATTGAAATTCCATCACAAACCTTCTGAAGTATCGTAAAATAAGCTATTTTTTAGAATTGCACAATTATTTTAAATACTTGTATCTTAAACATAAATGCATTTTTTTAAATACGCATAACAATTTTATTATTTTCGAAGATAAAAAAATATGGGGCGTGTGCAAGGAAGTCGGCCAAGTAAGCTCTAAATAAAAGAAGACTCGTCTGAGCTCACTCTCGTCCAAATGGAACATATCGACATGCGAATCAATATCGTTATGTATTGTAAGATATTATAAAGTGGCATTTCCGTTGGTAGGCTTTTTCTTCACCTTTGAAGAACAAGCAGATCGATGGCTTATTAAAAAAAAAAATTAGAAAATGTGATACAGTTTGAAATAATCAATTTTGGTATTTCAGTTTCATATAAAACAAAATATATTTATATATCTTTGTACATTTGTCTTTAGTGGTTTAAACTATTACACAGCGGATAGTCCCCAACATTTGCTATGTTTTGTTACAGAGAAACGTATAAATTTACAAACTATGGTAATAGGTATGTACCCACTTCCATTAGTATGAGATTTTAAATAATCTTTTAGCTACCGATTGAATTATGCTGTGAAGCGATTTCACACGTTAATGAGATGAATAAAACAAAAAAACTTTATTGTGGTCAAAGTTTAAATAAAATGACACTTATCTTAAGTTCTACGCTTTAGTTTGAGAAATGCATTTACCATCTACCAAGTTTGGTGTAGCTCAATAGAAAACAATGGAGTCATTGTCAGAAGCGAGACGGTGAGTGACAGGACACGTGTCAACTGAGATAGCCTGACACGTGTGCTTCTGATCGTCACCACTTATGTCGGCTGGAGCTTACTAAGCCTCTAATGCGCGGCATACGTGTGAATGTTGTTGTTCGCCAAATCATTCGAAATGTGTAAAATAATTTCTGTTAATTTTTTCACTTTGTGATCAGTGCACAGTATTTGACACTAACAAACATTATTCCATTCATGATTTACTATCAATTACTCCACTCACAAAAAGTTATTTTTTAATTGAGGAAAAAAATAAATATTTATTTTGAGTTAGCTTGGTTGCTTATAATAAAATCTTCTTTAATTAATTACAAAACTATTTAGATACATAGGGTAAAAAATTGATAATAATTGACCAGCCAAAACCAGAAAAAATCCGGTTCTAAATATGAATTAAAGTTTGGTGTTTACATCAATCTCAGAAGAATTTATGCCGCCGTTCAATAAAGTTCAGACAAAAATTTAAAAATATTTCGTTAGGTTTTGTGACCTGTCCATAGCTGTTAGTATTCACACGGCTGTAAAGTAGTGTCGTTGTCCATTAGATCTTCTCACTGTCAAAAACGAATTTAATTGTGATTTATATGAAAAATGTCATCGAATATATTAAAAACTTGACGAAGAAAATAGAAAAAAACGAAGCGTAGAAAAAAAGAGTCTTAAAAATTCTCAACTGAATTTCTGATTTGGTATAGCCTGTCAGAGGTCACAGTGTGTATGATGTGTTTTTATATATTAAAATTAAAATGATATTCATATGCAAAGCATTTTTATGTATTTAAAATAATTTACTGCCGAATAAAGAGATTCATTACTTTTTCTCATACAGGATGTAGGTAAAAAAAGGCTAGTGCTATTGGAAAACTATCAAAAAGTTAAATTTATAAATATTTTTTAGGCCACATCTATACTATCAGAAATGCAGTTTACCAAAATGGCAACCAAATAAAATAGTAAAGCTTTATGGCAAACACTCTCTAAAGATATCACAATGTTTATATTCAGTGAAAACACCAAAGATCCTTTTCTTATATTTATTTATTAATTTATATATACGCACAAAAATTACACGTTACAAGTTCATTGCTTTTCCAACGTCAAAATATTTAAACATTTCATGTTGGAAATTTAGTATTAATATTGATTTCTGTAAGTGCATAACGTATTCTCATATAATATTTAGGTGCAATATAATATTTTTTATGCAAAAATATAAAAGAGTTAATTAAGAAACTTGACTTCTATCAAAATTTTTATGGGTACAATTAGTATAATGATATCACCATATGAATGGTGGCTAACACCTGTTCTTATCAAATTCAAACATATCGAAACAAACTATTATAATACAACTTTTATAACCAGATATATCAGTGCAATATTATCAGATGCGGAAATCTTTATTTTTGAAAATTGAAAAATAATCTTTTTTTCGCAGTCATTCAACTAAATTTTAAAGATTTTTTCTGTTCTCATTTACTTGACTCTCTTATTTTTGAATGGAAATATGTGGATTTGATTCTCAATATTAATGATATATATTTTTAATAAATGAAAATTCTCAATTATTATTTATAGATATAAAATAAAATATATTTTTTATACGCCGTAGAATAGATAAAGCAGTATTAAAATTGAGAAAAAAATATCGACACTTTTTTAGTAATCTATAGTGAAACTGAAAATAAGTATTTTGAATAATGTAAAAAATTTTTGTAGAACTAAAATACATTGCTATTTTTTTTGCCGTGTTAAAAAAATATCTAAAAGGGAAATCCGCGAGTGAAAAATGATTAAGTGACTTTATTTCACATGCCTAAAATTTTTATGCAACTGTGTTCAGCACACCAATAATTTTAACGGCTTCAGATGCGGATAAAATGATTGAAAATGTTGTGAAATTGTTCAAAATAGACCACTAATAATCCAACGATTTTCTCAAACATAAAATCAATTATTCAATTTCGTTCAAAAAAATATTTAATATTTGAACATATCTCTTATCTGATTTTTCTCTCAGTTGATTGCACAAATGTAAATAAAAAAAAATTGTTATTTTTTTTTCTATTCTATCAACATTACAACCTATTTGCCAACCTATTGTCCTGTTCCTTTTACAACTACAGATACAGTGTACATGTAAAAAAAACGGATTAAAAGTTCTAATTATTTACGTAGCAGTGAAGGCAACAAATGTCGTTATCAACGAATTGAAAGAGTATTTCAGTTTATATGTCATTAGGATTCTCCAAATGAGGTATTGAAATGATCTACGAGAATTTCGTTTTTTCCGGTGATTATTTTTCTCCAAAGAAATTTTGCAGCAGCGACAATATGACTTACTGTAAAAGATTAAATTACATTATTTACTTTTATATAAGAACATAAAAATTTGTGACTTGACATTCTTATTCGGTGGACAAAAAAAAACCTATATCATATTGCATATAATATTATAATTAAGAGCAAAGGGTCCATACTAGCCCACTAGCATTACTAATCCGCCCTCATAGTTAAAAAAAATTGCACGTTTCAAAATAACAGTGTGTTGGTATGGTAAAGTAACTACTTCTTGCCCCTTACGAGTAGAGAAGTCAGCTTAGTACATAGGCTTAGGAGTTTAGAGAGTCCTGATTTCGAATAATCTTATACGTAGGTCAGTTTTTTAAAATTCAGACGTAAGAGCAATACAGACTATGTTATTAAAAATATAAAAAACTAAAAATAATGTAATGGCTGTAGCGAAGAGTAGATTCTAGTGTTTTACACTAAACGTAAATTGCAACAAAAACATAGTTTAATATGATATCATTCATCGATTATATTGTACGTATTCCATAAGAGCAAGAATCGTGCGGTTACGGCTTGTGACTTTTAGGGGTCTTAAAATTATTTCAATGTTTGTTTCATAGGAAATAATTATTTCATCGCAACAATATTTATATATTTTACAAAATATTTTTTTTTTTATAAATTTTGCATCCCTTTTCCATGCATTTTTTTTCACTTTGAATCCAATAAGAAAAGTTCATTTAGTGCTTTCTGTAAGTATTTTTTGAAGTAAGAAAAATTGAGTGCAAACATAGTTACGACGATATAGATGATATCCATGTTATGTAATTTAATTTATCTTTCTATTGAAATTAAACGTATATTATATATTTTATAGAACTTGCTACTTTTTAATTTTTTCAGTTATTTTGTACTGTAAAAAGTTTTTTGTATCATTCTAATATATTTAATTTAAGATGAAAATGTTTCGTCGTTGTTATTACAATCATTCAAATTCAAAATCAAAAATTCCGTTTTTTTTTTGTTGAAATAATGATTTTGGTTTTTAAAAGCATCGATGATTGTTTTTTTTATGGAATTACATAGAAGTTTTCCGCATATGTTATTATAAAATCATAAATATAAATAGCCTTAGGATGTTTTGATTTTTTGTGCCATAAAAATAATAGGGTACCGACCTATCACAAACAAACTATCAGCTATTCAAATAAAGCGGTGCTAAAAATGTGATAAATATTCTGGTCTCATGTAGGCAGATAAATGTATAAAACAAGTCATTTGAGAGATACATGCTTCAAAAGAGTTGTCCGTACTCAAACATTCCATAAATAAAAACCCCATTGTGCTATGCACAAAACAATCCATCAAACACAACAAGCAAAACAAGACTAAAAATACAACGAGAAAGAAAAAAAGGAGAAAAACTCGACAAAAAAAGCTGTCACGAACACACCCCACAAAAGCCTTTTTGTCTCGGAACCCCTCCTTGTTGGGCGGACCCCGCCTATTCTACAATCTATTCAGCCAATCGGACGACGCGCCGGATTGAATCCCATGGCAACCGTCACGGAATCGAACGGAATAGACCGAAGCCGGACGAAACGGGGCGGTAAAGCAAAAACTTACGTTTTATATTCAGTATCGGGTCGCGTCCCATCGATGTCGTGTCGGGGAACGTGTTATCGGTTCGCTTTCGAAAATAAACTCGACATATTTACAATGTTATAATCAGTTTTTTATCGATTTCCTTCGTTATTTATCGTCGATTTTCAAAAGACAGTGAAAAACACAGTTTCTATATATATTATTCAAATATATTGTGCATCAAACATTGCAATTTTTAACAATTGTGCATTTTGTGCAATAAACAAAATAAAAACAAAGCGTCGGAAGTAGTTGGATTTTCACTACCGCTGGAAATATAAATCACAGAATTGTGCAGTCAAAAAGTAACAATGAATAGCTTTCTTACGTCGTAAATTACTAGTGTATATTTGTGTTCCTATCAACTGTGACATTTTTGTGTTTTGGAATTGTACTGCGGCGGGGAAACCGACTGGCAGATGAAAATGAGGATGAAAAACTGTTTTAAGTGGCGGACTCGCTAACAACGCGACGTTTAAGTGAAATATATTTAATTCACTTAGTGCATTAAGAACTGAGTGCTTCCATTTTAATCATCTTATCATTGGACATGTTTTTCTTAGCCCGCCGCGACAAACGTTTCATGAAGGTGATTTTAGTTTATTTATTAAAAATATCATTACCCCTTTTTGTGGAATTGATTTTCAATTTTATCTACCCAAGAAAGTCAAATAATTGTTCTAATTGCCGGGTACTTATGGAATAATGTAGGAAACATCACGACAAAACATGTTTACAGTCACTAATCTCACAGTTAATCATTGGTATTAATGATATAGGTATATATCCACGATTGTTTACTTAAACAATAAGAATTTTCGTACAAAAATATAATCTAAGATATTTGAAATGATTTACCCTAATGTTCAATCAAATAAACATTGTCAATATTAACAATAAATATTAAATTTTTAATTCAATTCAATGTTTTCATCTATGGAAGCTATTGTAAATTCACGAAGATACTCACTTGGTTATCAACGTTCAATTATTCAGTTAATTGATAATTAACATTAAATCGAATTTTAGTTTTTGCAGAAACATACTGTTTATAACGTTATTTTTTTATAATATGAATTAACTTGCAGGTATATTGACATATATATATACCTAAGTAGGTAGTGTACCCAAGTACATTTTGTTAATTTAAACTCAAGTCATGTATTATTGGAATGATTTACATTAAAAATTAAAGTGTATTATAACTTACTCTGTGTATATTTCCATTAGATACGTTGATAGGATACTTCCAGTCAATTACAGTGGCGTGTAATAAAGTTTTCATTAATGCAGTTAATCATTACTTTTTATTTATACAAAGAATTTGACAGAAAAATAAATCAAAAAAATTATTGCATGGCTTTATAGATAGGTAGTACGATTATAATATTTTGTCTAGAAAGTTGAATTAATGCGCTAATTTTTAACTATTTTTTCGATGCATGGATATATGATTGTAAAAAAAAAATCAATGTCTATCAGAAATATATATGACGGGTTTCGTTAAACCTGAATATCCAACAATTTTTGTACATTTATTAGACAAAAGAAATTACTTGAAAATTTTACATTATATAGGTCTTCAACAAATCAAGTGAAATGAAATATTATGAAGAAGAATGTAGCGGAATTTCTTACAAATACCGTTTACTAATACGTGTGTGTATGTATAATATTGCAAATCTCTTCATTATAATTCCAATTTTGAGAAAAAAATTACAGTAATAATTATAAACGTCTTAAAAGTGAGTGAGTTATCCAAATTATGAGAGTTTTTTTAATATAAATGAATGTATTGCGGTTTTAAACATTTTATAAGAAAATTTAATTCACCAGTTTGGTGAAGAGTTATACAATTATTGACTTTGAATTATTTATTGACACTTAATGACATTCATAAATGCTGTTTTTTTTTCAAATTTAATCAGGGAAAGTCTTAAAGATATTCAAATAAGGATTAGATGTTATTGAATCATGGAATGATTTAAGGATTTTGAATTTTTAGTATTCAATTATTCCTCGTATTTATTATTCCTCAATGTTCAATTAGCTATGCGTCTGTAAAACGGGAAAAACTTAAAAAAAATATTTATAATTTGTAAATTTGAATAAAAATAAAAAAAAAATATCATTGGCCGCTTAAAATGGAATGTACGAATTTATTGAAATAACAATAAATTTGGCTGATTAAACAGTACATGTAAATTATCAATATAAAATTTCATTGATTACAATAAACCATTCTAATAATGAGATCGCTTTAGTGGAATAATCAATAACAATATGAATCCGTATATGCTCAAAAATAATTATTTTAAATCAATGCCTTTTTTTATCTGTACATCGATCAGCCTATTTCACTATAGGCTACAGTTCAAATAAATGTGATATATTTATAATTTAAGTATAATTTTTATACTTCTAGAACATTATTCTTTTATTATTTTAAATAAGAAAATAAACTCTTGCGTGGAAAACAATTGTGGTGCGCGTTACCTCATCTAATTTATTTTTGTTGTCAATGATATGTTGACTTCTATTCGATTATAATAATTTTTTGCTATTTTGAGATGAAAAAAATCGTAATTTTTCTTTGTAGTTCAATTAGTCTAATGCTGTGTGTCGGTTGATGGTCCAATCAAAATTGTAGACATCTGATAATTAAATATATATTGGTTTGAACCTCTTTCCTGAATTAACACGGTGAACAACGCCACTGACATATTACAATATAAAAAAACACGATTTGGATCTCAAGTTACACAGTCGAATCAGTAAGTAGTAGCGTGAAAATCGAAATTTCATTAGCCATGGTAGATATATATATATATATTGGATGTTTTAATACCCTAGTAGGAAGGCACACACGTATCATGAGCGTTAAATCGTTATTACTACTGCCATAAAACTGGTTTCATTTTTTTTTTCATTTTCAAACGCTTGTATTTAAATTTTAAACAAACAATGACAGCTTGAGATCCACTTTATATTTTAATAGTTATACTGCTTATATCTATATATCTAACAATAATTTGTAGACACTTAAAAACATATGGTTTTTTTTTTTTTTTTAAATAAGTAAGTGGTCATTGGTTGGTACATTCACACGTTTTAATTTGAAGTGTTTAGTAGTAACGTCATGGATTACATAACTACGTACATTTGCAGGGAAAACTATTTAAATACTATGTTCTCTATAGAGCGTTCTAAATTATTTTCAATCGAAGAATAATTTAAAGTAGAACTCGATAATTTAACTTAAGTGAATGGCACTTTTCCGCTTTTATACGTTGTCAAATTTATTAAATATGAATTATTTTGAATTTTGCGCCAAGCATATAAAGAAAATATTCGATCCATCGATTCCTATCGGTCAAACATCAAATACGTATATATGTTACTGAGTAAAAACCATTCTAAAATAAGACAGTAAATTTTGTAAATTTAAAAAAAGTCTATAATTTTAAATCAAATTGATTATTTTTATCAATCGCGGTAAGCTTATTATAATGTCATATATATTGGATCTATGATTATTGAATAAATATAATATATGATGAATATTGTTCATGAATACAATAATACAATAATAGTGTTAAAAGTTAATGTTGAGCTTTTTTGTCGTGTTAAATGGAATCGTATAAGAAGATATTCTTTATTGGTATTATTGAAAAAAATACTTGGTAAAATACAATACTTATCCAGTAAACGAGCAATTAAAAATTGTATCTGAACATTTTAATTTGATGAGTGCGTTTCGTACTACAAATTATATAAAATTAACATTCATAATGTGTTTGATTTTATTTCACAATAGTGTTGTCCAATAAGTAGTCGGATTCGCCAGATATTATTTGACTTCCTGCTTACCTGTTTGCCTTGATATGAGAGTTGCCGTCGGCAAAAGAACAGTTTTGCTTTAGTGTGAAATGTCTGAACTCGTTTTATATGGCAATAAGTTTACTAGATCTGAGTTTTGATGCTCGGAAAAACATAGTAACGAAAAAAAATATCCACTTCACGCGACGAGCTGTATTTCAATTAAATTTAGTACACCCAAGTAATCAATTAAAATTCAATAAACGGGTAATGTTTATTACGTTTAAGAGATTTAATAATATTCTTGTGACGTTAACGAAACATGTGTTTGGAATATTCTGGTTCGGAGGCAATAAATTAGATTCGGTTTTGTGGGTTTAATGAATTTTATTGACCGGTAGCAACTTTGATGGATTCATAGACACAAACTTTGAGTTATCGCCGTGATATCTCTGTGTAATAAATAAAAATATTTTTGAAATTAAGCACCTCTTAATTTTTTCTGATCGCTTAACTTGTTGTTTTTCATAAAGATTAATTGTTTTGCTTCAATAGGATAAATTTGCAGTCATGTATAAAAGCATCATGCATATAAATTATTATTGCTTATTCGATATATATATTAATGAAATATATGGTGGTTATGATATACCGACGTACGATATCTTCAAGATGAATAACATAAATGCTCGTCCACATTATTCATTAATTGTTATCTACGTTTGTCATGGAAAATATTTAAGATTTTAATTTACTGAACAAGCTGGTATGTATAGATGGTAATTACTTGATTTGATAGTTTTTTAAAAAATCAATTATTCGAATGATACTATTATCTCATACAGAGGCATTATTTAAAATACATATTAATTAATTTTCTAGTTTATTGTGACATTGAAAAGTTTTATTTGCTTAAAATTTATTCTTAAATTAAAAATAATTAATTATTATAAGCTATATTTTTTAATCTTGTGATCGTATAGTGATAATTTCATTTTTTCAATCGATTCATTATATATGCCAATTTTTAAATAATGATAATAAAGATACCGATAAACGACTATATTATCTCAATATTTGAAATCATAAGTCACTACCTATCAATCTTCAGTAGGTTTTCGATTATTTATTGAATATGTTTTTTTACCTGAAATTACGTTTACGAAAATCGATAATTTTTATTATCATCAAGAAATTTATTTATGATTTTTAGTAGCAGTCATAAAAATATATAAAGAAAAATATGTGCGACTGTATTTAAATTGTTTTTTTTATTGTTTCGTTATTAAGTCAATAACCATAAATTGAAAAACTTTAAGAAGTATTTTCTGAATATCATTCACTATTTTGAAAACTTAGTGTGAATATAGTTGTAAACACATCATTGTATATTTGCAGTTGTAAAAACGTTATTATTTACTAAAATAGTTCCGTAGTATTTTTAACAATTCATTATAACAGGAGCTAAAGTTTTTTTAATATTCATGAAGTTTGAAAGACAATGATACCCCTTTTCAAAATTTCCTTCAAATCACTTTCAATTATTGAAATGTATCTTGCCTACTTGGGCAATCGAATTTTGTAACTGATTTTTATCGCGTCACTTTTTCATGTCGCTAAATGTTTTCAATGATTGCTGTAGAATAAATAATAATGTTATCAATAAATATTATCAATTACGAGGGACGTCAAACGTCCATGTTAAACTTATCTATAAAATCAATGTTAGATAATGTTACGTATATCCAAGGAAAGAGTTCCTACGTTAGTGACATGTTCTAAGAAATGATAAAAACTACAAAAATTATTTTATTTGTTATTCAATTAGATTTTGATAGTAACTTTGCTCAATCAAAAACCAACATTTCTCATTAAGTCACCAATATAAAGTTTTCGATAAAAACTATCAATTATTATATCAACCATTTTTTTTCGTAATATTTAATTAAATATATTCGTTGATAATATTTTTAAAATACCCTTAACAGCCTTTTCTCGGTGATAATTTATCTATTATTTTATGTGTATGTATAAAAATAAGCTTATTTTAGTTGACCATTATCAAACCTTTTATATGAAATTAAATAAAATCTATACTCCTAGAGACAAGATTTTGATTTAGGCAAGATTATAGACTATGCATGGGAATGAATTGAAATATCTAAAGATATTTAAACAGAACCAAAACTATCAAAATGTTGACGATGTTTTTGACAATATTATTAATAGCATATAAAAATAACGTTTTCAAAAAGTAATGCATATTTATACTCACGAATCGTGCTACATTTCTTATCAAAAAATATCTAGAAAAGCTGCCAAAACAACTATACGTATGTTATCAAAATACATGATAGCGCTATCATCGATTTTAACACTAGGTACCTACCAACCTACTTATAGATATAAAATTAAAATTGCGTACCTATTTCAATTAGGCGAAGATTTTTTTTGACAAAGTGGACAGCACTGAAACGTTTGATAATGCAAATTGATCATACATTTTGACTGAAATATAATTACTTAATTAGATAAGATATGAAGAAAACTTTTTAATATTAATATTGTTAAATTAGTATCAGTTTTGGCATCAAATTTAGAAGTCGTAAAATTTTTATAGGAAAAAAATCTTTCGTTTTTATCAAATATTTATTAAAAAAATGAAGTAATTTTATAGGTACTTAAATATTGTCGTGAAATGAATTAACAAAATCTATTTTGATGTGTATGTTTTGTAGATATATGTATATATATATATATTTTTAATTAAAAGACACTTTCCGCTTAATTCGCAGATCTCATCCCGATACCTTGGACCTGTAAACTTCTGATCGGATTTTTTTTTGGTGTTTTTAAATAATAATTTTTACTAAGACTGATGTGCTTGCAAATATAAAATAAAAATATTGTTCAGTGAATCACTATATATTGATATCAAGTAAAAGTAGATTTTTATTTACATAATAATAATTCAGTGCTATTTTAAACAAGTGACTATTTAAATCTTAAATAAAATTAAATGTGATCTTATTTAATTACTGAAATAAGCCTAACTGTTTCAATTTCCGAAATAAAAAAACTGAGTGACAAAAACTGTTCTGAAAAAAGCACAGGAGTGTATCCCGGAAGTACCGGTGGAATTCTGTCAAAACAACGCGAGCGTCCTCGCTAAGAACTTCTACGTTGGAGTGCTCGGGCTTCGGAGGTCTGATGATGGAGATGTCCTCGGAGGCCGTCCAGCAGCCACGGTGGTATGAAAGTCCGCGGCTGGGCGGCGCTGACGCTGCCGGAGAAGGTCTCGCGGGCGGAGAATTCTTCCACCCCGCTCTCGAGGGCGGCGGTCATCACTCTCGCGCCAGATACTACCACAACGTGCATGCCGCCTACCCTTCAGTACCGACGCACGGTAAGAAGACTTAACATTTAAATCATTGATCAATCACGTTTCATGGTGGATTATCCGTCTCATACAAATTATGACTAGTTAAGGCTTCAGTTAAAAATCTTTGAATTTTATTTATTTTAATGTCATAGAAGGTGGCCGTGAATTTTTTTCTATATTTTTGCCGAGTAATGCAAGTTTTTTTTTTAATTGAAACATTTTGCTAATCTTATCCATAAAAAAATTAAGACACGGCAAATAGTAATTTCATGTGAAAGATACATGTAATATTATTGTAGGTATATCGCGACAAAAACGAAATAATGATTATGTCATATTCTATTTGATCAATCGACTGTTTCTGACTGACGATCATTTTTTTCATTTTCTAATTAAAAGTATATCGATTGAAACTGAATCGAAATTATCACATGTGTATGTCAATTTAATTGATGTGTATCTGGTTATTTTCAAAATTTGAATATCGAAGACAAATTCCATAAACAATGATAAAATTTTAGTTTGGTAAAATTTTATTGAAACAATGATATTTTTATTAGCCAAACACGTTTGTCCTTCCACGAAGGAAGGACATAATCGTAAAGCGTCTTGTCCGAGACATTTGATAGTGGACACAAATTCTCAGATATTCGTTGCATTTATTTACTATGAAAGGTTTTATAAACTGTTTACTGGCTGTTACCGCTGCGCACAACTTCCATAACGCTATCGCCTTACGCAGCAATAAATTGCCCTTTCTAACTGCCCGCGCTATGGAAAGAGACACTCGGACTGCGATTGGGATGGGAGTTTCGGTAGCGCACGTAGACGCGATCTTGAATACCCGAATGTAGCTTTGAAGATGGTGACTGACTCGGAAAAAAGAAACGTTTTGATAAATATCGTGTTTCATGCGATGTGAACCAAGTCTGTATGGAACTTTTGATAGCTCGAATGGGACTCAAATGCCAGTCGAATCGTTACTCTTTTTATTTAGCTACATACCTTGTACCATATAAGTTTGATTTAATGAAAGCTTTATTTTCATATATTATATAATAACACACTTTCTTGACAAAATTTATGTTTATTCTTAGGACATTGTGATATTAAACTCATTTATTTTGAAGAATTTCAAGTTAAATTTTAAATATAATGTTTTTTTAAACTAGTTTCCCAAATTGACAGAAAGGCTTGTGATGTATGGATAAGACAACGAAAATAATATTACTAAGTTCATCGCTCTCTCTGCGCCCTGGCAGAAGTGAGGCGTTACGGATGTTCATGGCTTATACAATTCCAACACTGGATTAATATATAATATAAAAAAAAATGGTTGATTTAAACCTTAAATAGTTCTGCCAATTGTCAGAAATCAAACAAATAATTTTTTGAACGCTTCTCGCGTTTTTTTTTTTTTTATTAGTTATATATTAGAGGACAATACAAATCGTTTCCGACTAAGCGTAGGAAATAAATGATAAAAAATATTTTAGTATTAGCATTTGTTTTATTTTTGTATGGTTGTTGTACTAAACGCATGTGTATTATAAAATTGTCGATTGAAATTAAATTATAATTAGGGTTTAAGTTTATAAAAATATTGACATATATACGATAAAAGGGGTCATTATTAAATTTTTGTTGTAAAGGAAATATCTATTCTATTTAAAGCAATGATTGTGTTTTTTTGTAAGCAATGTGCATTTCTTCATTCGTTATAACATTAGGGTTTTTTTATGATATAAGTGAATTATATGTACCTGACTTATGACGATGTGATATTGAAATGAGACAGCTCTCAACAAAAATTCATGAGAAAGCAACGTCATATGGGTAAGAATTTAAATAGGTAGGAAGGTAAAGATACCCTGGGATCGTTCGCTCGCTTAATTCTGTAACGTCAACCGGTGTAACAAATTAATAGTGGGTCGGTAGAACATTAATAAGAACCTCTGTTTACATATACGACAGTATTTTTACGTTTATTTAGGCACCGTTCTCCAGAGGCGTATAGGACAAAATAATAAATTTTAAAACATATTTAAAAAAATCATTTCAATCGAATTCAATAAGTATAAGTTGATAAATATTTAAGTGAAGAAGAAAATTTAATTTTAACAAATAATTTACAGCAGGGAATCTTTCGTCAATGTGAGCTTTAAAGTAAAGCTTAAGAAAATACACAAACACATATATATATAAATTTTGATTAATAAATAGTTTTAAAATATAGGCATTTTTTATTTTAAATGTATTAAAAAAGTTACCCAATTTTTTCGTAAAGTATTTGACAAAAATAGATATATGTACTTAGAAATTCACTTAAAATAAACAAAATGTTTTTTTAGTGAAGTAAAATCAGTTTGGGTGTAAAAAAACAGACATGTTCCATATTTCAAACCTCAAATTAAAAAAAAATGTTTTGTTAATTATGCGTTCTATAAATCTAGCTCATATGGCTAAAAATATGAATGTGATAATTTTATTTCAGGTAGAATATAAAAATCAAAGATTAAAAAATTTTAACGATCATAATTAAATTTGTTCCAATGTGTTTCCATATATATATTATAAATAGAATATTGCTTGAGATGCATACTATTATGTATTATTAAAAGTAAATTTTCCAACCCGCCACTGCTTTGGATGGAAAGATATGGTCCGGTCGTGAGATGCTGCAAGATCCTATGATGCCTGAAATAAAAACCAGATTCCGATCAGTTCAACGGAATCTGTTTACATTTGAATTGATTTAAATGAAACCCTTTTTTGTAGGGAAACACCCAATTACTTCGACGTTCTCACACGTTCAAATTTACTTGGATCCTTTTGTTTATATCATCGATCATTAGCTGACAACAAAATCTGAAAGCCTCGCTAAGTTGATTTAGTTTAATGTAATAATGAATACTAAAAACATTGAATTTGTCTTTTTTATTACATTAAAAAAAAATAAAATCTTATATAATTTTAAAGATTCTGTAATGGGATGTTCTCGTCGATATAATAAGACATCCCATAATAAGGTTATTTCGACTTTTTCATTCATTTTCGCATCATATTTCATTACGTCATACTGTGAATCTCATCTTTGTTTATTTTAAGAAATTTTACTTCAAAGAGCTTACTTAAAAATACGAGTAAACATTTTGTGATCCCACATTACACAACCAAAGTCAAATCTTTCACCACAAATGAAACATTCGTTCTTTGACTTCGTGGGCTTATTAAGAATAGAAATATATATAACATAGATCAAAATAAAATACATAGATATAATTATTATAATCAATAAATTTACTTGAAAAATTACAAAAAATATGAAAAGTAAGTCAGGCAGTCACTGTCACCGCCAATTCCATACTCAAAAAGCGTGCAAAACAAAGTCACTAGGTAAATTTCGTGATACCCAATTTAGTTTTTGTCGCTCGCACGAAACGTTAGAATACAATAGAATTATGAAATAATCGCATATTTTGAAATTACTCATTTCGTGAATTTTGGATATGATTACTTTAACCATGTGCTTATACGTTTACCACGTAAGCAGTGACTAGAATAATATGGATACATCGGATCGTTAAATTATTTACAAAGTAAGTTTGTAGTCACAGTATCTTCATCCATTGATATTCTCATCAAATAGAAAATAATACCATATTTTATCTAGCTTGGGAAACCATTTTGATATGTATGTTTGTCAATTTTAGTGCTTATGTCGTATTATAATGTTCATAAACACAAAACTGCTGATTTTGATGGAAGTTTTGGTTTATGTTGTATTTTACGCAATAAACAAGTATGCATATTTTAAGGACAGGTTTATAACTGTCAACCAAAACTGTTTTATGTTTTCCTTAAAATCTTCTTTAATAATTAGAGAATCTATCAAGCCTCTGGGTTGATCAATGTATTTACGAATACATAGCAACAAAAATGTTGATTGGAGTTATTCAAAGTGCTTTATCGTCAATATTAATATTATAACGTCATTTCATGAGATTTCCTCATTATCAGCAAGAATGTCTAATAAATATTTCAAAGCACTTCGTTGTGAGAATAAATAAGCCTGTACAACACCGCATCGTCACAGATTGTTAATTAAACACAATTCCAAATAGTGTTTACGTAAACTTCAAAAATTGGCTTTACCTCTTTGTTGGGACACATTACTTGGTGTTGAAACTGTTCGTAATTAATGTATTTTTATTGTAAAATCGTTTTGTATTATATTTTTCTCTATTAAACTGCCATTAGACGTTTATATCTAAGATCATAAATTTAATGCTTTCGCAAGATAAATAAACTATTTTTTAGTTTGTGATAATCTCAAGTTAATTAATAATTGTATTATCATATATTCCTTTTAAAAGTATGAAAGTCAGTTTGGTTCAAGATAATTAATTTCAAAATGTATATCGAAAATGAAGTTCAATACTCGATTTTCTCTCAAAGCCGAATTTTAAATCAGATGCACTATTTTTAACTTTATTATTTTACAATGTAATTTTAGACGAGGATCATATACTCATCACTTTCGAAGACGTAAGACAAAAAACGTGGTGTATTAATTGTTTTTCCAAAAACTTGCTTTTTCAAGTAACTTTGAATATAGTACACAAATTAAAAATATTATAGTTTTGAATTTAAATAGAACAAACAGTTTCACAAGCAGTAAATACATTTATGATATTTGAGTAAATAATGTATATGTCACTTAATTTTATCCAATTTCTACGCAATTATTTAAAAGCATCTTCCAAAAACTAGTATTTTTCTAAAGGGAAAAAATATATAAACATTAATATTTTTAATAATATATAATTTGACCTTGAAAAAAATATTTATGGAAAGAGCATATTTGACGGAAGAGTTTTTTTTTTGTAACAATTAAAACAAAATAAACTTGTTTATAAAGTAAATACAATATAAAGCGATATAAAGTTGAATATGCAAAAGACGAAATCTGATACTGTTTGTATCGTATAGTGTGCCGCTGTTTATATCACCTTGAGAGGCTATTTTTCTTAAACAGATCACAGAATTTAACTGTCTACATAATATGGGATATGGTTGCGCTATTGATACGTTTGAACGTTATAATGCTTATTTTTCCGATTCAACGATCAAAGTTCTGGGCAATAATTGTTGTGATGCTGCCGCCGCTTTAGTCAAGTTCTTTGATCGATAAATAAGCGGTTACTAAACTATCGTCGCATGAGAATTGTACTGCACTTAAAGTGAAATGTGATATTTAAAGTACTAACAGGGATCAAAAATTGTATGATTTTTATGTGTACATAAAAAATATTACTTAACATATTTAAATAGGAACAGGCTTTTTTATGATAATATCTTATAAATGTTATGAATAATTGGAAGTAATAACATTACAATTATAAATACTTACCGAAGTACGAGCCTAAATAGCTATCAACTATATGTCTTATAAATTTGATAGAATAAGAAACATTGCTATTTTTTCGCCGTGTTATAATGGAGTTATACCAAGTAAATGCCAATTTAATCAATAAATAGAAATACGTATTTTATAAGTGCTTATGATAATGATTAAAAAAAATTTACTGTATGTGTATAGAAAAGAAAAATATTTACAGTAAAATAGTCTCGGAGGCGTGTCACCTTACATAATTTTCCTAAATGTTTATAAGCAAACGATGTGTTTTAAAATAATTTTTTTTAGTCGAAAATCTATTTTCGCTTTCCATGATCCTTAAGCACTTACAAAGAAATACGTGTATAGTTAAACAATATAAAATTTGCCATGCGAGTGAAAAAAAAAACAAAGATTTCATATTTTCATGGAAAGTCCAATGAGTTAGCGTGCCATAGCCGACCGTCCAAAGACTACTCACCTTTTCATTGAGGGAACTGCTAACCTCATCCCCACCCATTTTAACCGCCACTGGTTTGGTTTATATCGCACTATCGATTTCGAGCCTCGTAGATTTTGATAGTGGATACCTTTGACCGCTTACTGTTTCATTTTCCGACAAGACTTAACGCTAACTCTAATCATTTCCCTAAATAAACTTTAATGTTGATTGGCGTTGTGCAAATTATATAGCAGGTCGATAATAAAGGACTACTTACATTAAACTTTTTTGATAAGGTGTGTATAAAATAATTTGTTTCTCACGGTCAAAAGTATTCCTAGAAATAATAAACGTGTTTACTGAAATTACTGTGTGTGTATTGTGATATGTGACATAAATAATTAAATCATTTCATTTCATAAATAATGAAATATTTACAAATAAACAGAGTAAGTTATGAAAGTGTTATTAGTAAATTAATATAATTTGGCACACAAAATAAATTTAATTAATATAATAATCAACAATATAAATTGAAACCCTCTCAAGCTAAAAGTTGAATTTATCATTTATTTTTTCATTTGATGTAATTTTTTGTTGCGTGCAATAAATTAATTATTTACGACCGCTTGAAACCTTTTTTCATACATTATACAATATAATTCATTTATATATAACGTACAATTTCATACATTTTTTTGTTGTAATAAAGATCTCAAATAAAAAAAAAGTTATCATTAACACAATTTAACATAAAATTGCAATCGTATAATGGCAGGTACTTTTGTGGAGTATTCGATTATTATATTGTGGGGTGTTTGCTTATTTATCATAAATAAAACAATAATAAGACTCTCGCTTTATTCTATTCTTTGTTTGGATTCGGAAATGTTATTTGAAATTTTTCATCATATTTTTTTATTGTATCTTCTATTGTACCACAGGCGTAAATGATTCAAAAGCATATTCTGCAAGTCAGTCGACATTATTTCTTGAATATTGGCTTTATATGTTGATATTAATATTATCAATTGTAGATTAGTGTTTATGCTTGGATTATTATTTTTCAATCGTTA
The DNA here is from genome assembly GCA_028555115.1 of Himalopsyche japonica. Lineage (NCBI taxonomy): Eukaryota > Metazoa > Arthropoda > Insecta > Trichoptera > Rhyacophilidae > Himalopsyche > Himalopsyche japonica. Next base: position 236,180 of record JAHFWJ010000395.1, read on the forward strand.
TTCATTATACGACATTTTTAATGAATATCCAAAGGTCAGTTAAAAATTATGACAAACATTTGTAATATTTTTTTAGTATTAAACAATATTGTAATATAAAATAATCTTATGGATTGCGATTGGAAAAATAATTTTACGAGAAAATTTATAGTCATATTTATGACGATACTAAAATTGTATGATTTAGGATTTTATTTTAAGTTACAATTTACAACAAGACAGAAGAATTGCAATTTAATTCACGTACAATTAAAAAAATATGAATAATTTAACTGAGATAATTGCATATTGATTTAAACATAACGACGAGTCTCTATCAACTTCCCTAGTACATTTAACTTTCCTAAGATTCATCCCTTTGCACTATATTTACTTGATGAATATTCATTTCAAGTCACGAAATAATTAACTTTAATTTCAACTTCAATGAATAAAATTGATAAGGCTCGCGAGTGAAACAAGTTGTAGCGATGCGTTTATCGATTGAAGTATTTTATTTTTAATTTATTCCTTCCACTCAGAAAAAGCGTCTCGCATCAAGGCATGAGGTATGCGCAAGCTATTTTCCGCGTTTTATTACGATATCACAATATTCTACAATGAACATAACGAATGTTTTTTGATGCTATAACGACATTGTAAGATTATACAGAAGATAGTTAAATGCACCTTACGCGCTTGTATTCTAAATCACTGAATAATTCTACGAATTTAAATGGGTTCAAAAATATGAATGTATAATAATATAATTTTTCGGAAAAATATGTTTTCATCAAATCGAAAAGGTTTGATGCTAGATGAATATAAACAATTATAACCCAGTTGTATATAAAAAAAAACTAACAGTGCATAGTGTTTATATGTTTTCAAAGTAATACAGCTTACAGTTTCACTATCCCAGGGGTTAAGTCTCAATTATTATATTATAGATACATCCAAAAAAAACATAAGTATATTAATAAAGCGTAATAAAATTTATTAAAAATCAAATAAAACCATACGTCCATTCTTTTGGCCGTATATACTTATCAAAAATATATATTTAATCAAAATGTTTGTGTTCTCGAATCTATATCTAACAATATGTTATATGGATAATATTATTTAATATTCTTAATAAATGTTTCTTTTATAAATGAAATCATTGTGTTAATTGTTCTTCTGACGCTTCCGTTCATAATACAATTTTTAACGAACATACAAAATAAGTTCCTAGCTCTAAATTCTTATAATTTTCTCATGTCAGTAGTGTTTATACGAAGTTCTAAAAGCATAATGTGTGTTTGTAATATGAATTCAATATTTAGCCAAAGTTAATTAAAATTGGCTAAGTTTGATAATGTGTAAGGTAACAAATAAACTGCTGTTACAAAGTTTAAGGGTGGGGAGACAATAAGTTTTAAGGCGCCCTGCTTTCGCCGGGTTAATTAAAGACTTTTCTCTTAATGAGAAAACTTAAGTTAACGCGTAAAACACGCCAAACTGCCAACTTTGACCGTTAAGCCACCCCCTCGTAAACTTACCACATGTAAGAAAAGCAAACAAATGTCGGTAAGTACCCGACACCCACGGCCAAAGTTTGTCATAATTTCCAATTGAGTACGTTTTCTACATACCCGGTGTCTTTAACGTAAGTAATTTTCTTTACTGGCTTAGTACAGAACATTTCGAATATCTCATGAATGAAAATTATTCTCAAAACTTCTCAATTGTACTTAGTTTACATAATATGCTGAAACATTAGATATTTTAAGCAGAGTTTTTCATTTATTTAACATACTAAGTTTACCGAGTGTAAAATTTGCCTTTCGTTACTCTAATTTGTCATCTTTCATTGGAGCTATGTAAATAATTTAAAGTGCTTCCGTTTTACTTGTAAAAAGAATTGAAAATCGATGATGAAGTTTTACAGCCATTAAACTTATATGATTGATGATACATGAGAAATAAAACTTCTTGTACTGTTTGTATTCATTAAGGCATAAAGCTTTTGATTTAAATAGGAAACTTCATTGAAATATAGTGTAATATTCACAAAAATGAGTGGAAATAACTTCCAAACAAGATTAAACATTGTAAAGCTACTTATCTTTAACCCATTAAGATAACAAAGAGTGTTAATGACGACTTTTTGTTCACAGAATTTTTCTAAAAACAGGAGTGAATTTGTAAATGGGCGGAATTTTTATTGTGAAATGAATATTGTTAAGAGTGAAATTTATTCATAAAATATTATAAAACTTAACATAATAATATTATCGTTAATGTAAGCACTGAAAAAATTGTATTTAAAATAAATTGTAAATATTATTGCTTTTTATAAACGCTGCCCTATATTAATCCAAGAAGAACACGTAACATGTTATATGTGCAGTTTGCAGAGAATAAATATATTGTCTGAAAAAATTCAGATTACAAATAAGTGGTCAGTCGTTACTTCCATAAACAAAGAGTTGCCTTCCAAAGCGTGTTTGGGCATTTTGGAGCCTAAATATGGCCCTGCTTAAATAGGTAGTTTTCGCATGTATGGAGTTGAAACCACAAATTTTGGTTTAATGTTTCATCCGAACTCATTTAGTGGCAAGTTGAGTAGAGTAGAGTCGAGGCGCGTGTGTATTATTTTAATACACCGCGTGGATGGATATCTAAATTGCTCAATCGCTGTGAAATTGGTTAAATATCCAAACCGACGCGCCATTACGGTGCCTGGCGTCGGTACGCGCATCACTTTGATGTTTACTTTACTGCATAACATATAACACCGGGTGATTAGGTAATATCTAATCACCATACAAACTGGGATAACTTTGCGATCAAGGCTCTTATTTTTTTTATAAAAAAGTGATTCTGCGGTTGTAAAATGATCGTAGGTTTTTAGTATCGTATCTGTTTATGTCTTGAAATCCCTGAAATCGGATGCTTGTATTTAATATTCAAATAATGAAAATCAAATTGGTCGCAGATTTTCACGCTATTAATTATGATAGATTTTACTTCAGTCCTGAAGAGTGATGATGAATCGAGAACAGAAATATAGCTGGAAGTTTGTCACATAAAATCTATTTTGATTCACAAAAAAAGTCTACCAGAAGTGTAACCTTTGGGCTTGCATATTACTAGCCTAAGCGGTAATAAGTTTTAATTTATAAATCAAAGGTCACCAACCTTTTAGAGCGATAGGCGATCAAAATCGCATGCTTATGACTGAGGTGTTTTTTTTATTTTATTAAAAAACTGGAGCTTATGAACTAGATGAAATATAACGTATAACATAAATATAAGCTTATTTATCAATTTGTATCCATTCATGGATTTCAGTAATGACTACGTTATCTGTGAATATAATACATCCATATTTGAAAATAGTATAGCGATTATAAAAGTATTTGTTTTACGTTAAATTTTATGAAAAATGAGGTTAAATAACTGATTTTTTTGCGGATTATATGCCACAATTTCATTTGAAATTTTAGCTTATCATTGCCAATAAATGCAGGGGTTATAATATTAAAGACCAATTTTTTATTAGTTTACTTACGTATGCTTAGTTTTCTGTTTCTATTGTTATTTTATATACTCTGCAATAGTTCAATGATTGACAAATACATTTCACTAATCAATTTTGACGAATAAATTTCTCTACTAATTTGCAACCACACTGTACCTAATGCTGTTCACATTGAATAGGCAGTATATTTCGATATTAATGTGTGTTTTACTAAATCGGAAATAATTAGATCAGATATCCGCAGCTTAGAATATTATGTTTCAATTGTATTCTATTGCAATATGTCTCGATTGTTGAACTTTATATAACAATGTACAATAAATGAAAATCAGGTTGTTCATATAATATGACACACTAATATTAGAATTGTCAATACCTAAATATTGCATGATTATATTTAATCATAACAATAAAAAAGTATTTTTTTGAGTCTTTCAATTATAAAGTGACTCGATAGTGTTATCTTCAAGTTTTATTAACCCTTTTTCGTTCGAAGAGTTATATTTCCACTTTTAATTCATGTTTATTATAAGCTATTTATTATTTTTGACAATTCACGATAAACAGTTTATATTCACCTCAAACTATTTGCAAGTTTTTATTTATGGTATGAGTTTGTTTTTTGATTATGTTTGATCAACAGATGAAATTTTTTCTATGTTTTTATTAAACGTGACGATAATCGAATAAAAATTTAAAATAATTTGTAATGACACAAAGCAAAGGCGTCGGTGATTGTCTTTAATTGCATTGTCGATTGCCACTTTATTGTCTATTGTAACCAGGAAACATTTCCAACAAACCACCATCTTCTACCTGTATACTAATTACGCAGTAGTTATACCTCACGTACCTATTCAAAGTAACACGAAGTGTAATATACAAATAATTACTATTGCCACATTCTCAATGTGGCGTTTACTATTGTTCGATGTCCGGATCCAAGAATCGGTAGTAAATCATTAGTAATATATATTTATGTCTACGTGAAAACGCGTTTGATTTCTAGCTGTTTACAGGCTATTTTGGCCGGAAATGCTTTTTACCTGCATGCATGCTTTGTAAGTATAAAGAAATCTTAATTAAAAATGCATTGTCTGGAACAATTTTAACAGTAATTGTGATTGTCCTTAGCATTCATCATGTGAACATTTTTTTCTACGAAATTATTTTATGTTGATAGTTCGAGCATACCTAATTATAAATCTATACAGTAGAAATATTTTGTGCTTACACTAAATCAAGGAAAAGTAAATCGTGTTCTTAATGACTTTATTTTGTTCTTGATTTAAATAAATAACTTTTTCATTGAGCTAATCTGTCAAAAATTACAGTTTTGCAATCGTAGTCTGAATTCAATAATTATTAAGCATTGAAGGAAAAATATTGATTTTACGACTGACCAAAATAACTGCTCCTGAGACACTCCTATATTTTTTTGTAAACTGTCAAGTAGTTGAAAATTTCGAATTATCAGTAACTTAAACAAGTAACTCTCAGAAATAAATAAACAGATTTTAGCATACATCAAAAATTTATCTTTTTTTATATTGGTTTGTGTGAATTAACAGTGTACGTAAATCTTTTTTTTTTGTTAAAAATAAACATCCAAGAACTGAATTCAAAATATCACACAAAGTAATTACCACTTAATCGGGTAGAGTTGTGTCAACACCTACATAGTAACATTTAACAGGAAACTTAAGATTTTATGACGCACTGATTCAAGCTCTTTATGTATAATATTATGTATGCCATATTTAATATAGGCGGTGTGAAACGTGCCTCATTATAAGATTCGCAATTAATTGCTATACATATATATGAGATAAGTTTTTGTAAGTAATACAACATATGTATAATATTTGTTATCAACATATGTCTTGAACAAATCATTCAGTTGGACGAAATGTACTATTTTAACTTTCGCTTCCCATAGAAATTCGTTGTTGTATATCATTGCTAAGAATAGTTTCATATCAATTTTATTGCATCGCTAAAATATTGTAAAATTGTTGTTAATTGAGTAAAAGGTGAGATTTAAGGAAATAAAATGAAACATTATCATTTTTCATTTCTTAGCAGGCAGGTTTTATGTAGCTAGCAAAATTTTATGAAGCATGGAATATTTTTGCAATGAAATTCATCATAAAGCTTTCTCATAATAAAATGGATAGTAAATTTATTTAACGATGCGCTTGTTTGCATATAAAAGAAAACTAGGCCTTCATGAAATGTGATTAATCAGTTTAAATACCATTTAAATTCTTGCGAGAGCATCGTTTACATATTTACTTTATATTGCCATTGTTTAAGAAAACAAAAAAAAAAAACCTGCTGCACTGGAATCACCTTAACAAAAAAATGATTTCATTGTTTTTTTACAATATCACTGGCATTGTTTTAAAATGCCAATTTATGTGAAAAGCGCTGCAGTGTGTAGAATAATATTTCCCGCTGCCGTCCGTGTACGAAATTTCTCGGGCAAAAGCACAGCTGTGTTCTTATTTGCATCTCGCTCTTAAAGCTCTGAACAATTACCTGCAATTACGCGAGCGGGAACTCTCTCTCTCCTCCCCCCGCGAGACGAGACATAAACACACACGCACCAACACATTAAGAGATGCCCCGCGATTGGCCGCCCATTTCCTTTGTTAGATTTTTTTATTATAACATTACGCTACGTTTCATGTTTTACCTTTTCCCCGAGGAATCTTTTTCGCGGGTGCGAGAGGGACAGCGGTATAATTACCTTCGCTTCATTCTGTCATTGCAGTGTCGCGCGTTCCGGTTTTGTTAGCACTGTATTGTGGCAGGCTTTTTATGGAATTTTTTTGCAATAATTTTAAAGAGCTCATTTTAATTGTTCGTCCCATGGACGGGTTTAGTGAAATCAATGTCACTGAATTTATTTTTAAACAGAGTCGTTTCGGCGATTTTTGTAATAAATATGTTATACCCCACAGATCTTACAGATACTTTTGTTTTAAGTAGTTATGTAGATATTAAAGGGACTTATTTTCAAAGGAATTTAGAATGCATTGGCACTAATTAACATTATCATAACATACTATAAAATCTATTGATTGACTTGGCATTTACTTGGTAGAACTCGATTATAATTACAAATTTTGTAGAACAAAATACATTGCTATTTTTTCATCGAAGTATATAATTTGCTTAAAAAATGTGTACGAAAGTTGCCAAGAGAATAAAATTCAAAATTTTAAAACTGAAATTTGATTAATTTATTAGTTTTAACACAACGACTTATAAAAAATTTCGGTTAACAAAAATTATCAAAGAGATTTTTGTGGAGCAGTTTTGTAATCACCATAATTAATTCGATTCGAATAGCTTAATACGTATAATGGGAAATAATTTGTATCTGGTGATATATGTTGCCCATAAAATAGCCTACGTCACTGTTTAGTCTAATAATAACACTAAATTTAAATTTCACACAATTTAAATAAATACCTACACATCGATTTACTCATTTAAGTTTATCACTTCAAGGTCTTGAGAATGTTTAAATTTTATACACATATTATTTTAAATGTTAAAATAAAATAAGTCAATCTCTTATTCTTTGCTTGCATGTGACGTGTGAGCAAATTTTTTATTTATTTATATGGCATGCACAATTTATTCAAAAAGCACCTCAATGCAGAATTTTAGCATTTTTATTTCATGTTATGATCATTGTATATCGTCAGTTAACTATTGGATGGGAGTCAACATAACTCTTCAATAAAATTATAGTAAGCATGTTGTATTGCCAAAGTATCATTTATTCATATAATAAAGACCATAATAAATTATTTAATTTCTTAATACGATCCTTGCAACACGTTGAAAAATCTATTGGAATCATAAATGACGCGTAGCTAATATAAAAAAAACACAATATTTCTTCATGAGAATAATAATGGTAATACGATGAAACAAATAGCAATGTATTTTATTTCTACAAAATTTTTTTTTTTTTAGATAGAGTTGATAGCTATTTCGGCTCACGCCATCGTCAGAACTATATAGTTAAACTAAAATTTAATACATTGCTAATTTTTTCACCGTGTTATAATGGAGTTCTACCAGGTGAATGCCAATTCAATCATTAAAATAAAGGTAATATTTGTTATCTATATATATATATTCAAAAAAAATATTTTTTTTATTTTTTGTAATATTTTGAAAAAAGAACTTTTTTTTTATATTCGTCAATCTTGATTGACCCATCATTTATTGATACCGATTATTTGTGGCGTAGACAATTGGATAAAACTATACATTTAAGTTTAAAAACTGCAACAATCAAAAAAAAAAATTATAAAGGAAATTGTAATAAAAAATATGTATTGTTAGTGAAAAAAAATGTTATGCTTTGTCTTGACGACTAGCTTCAAGGAAATAAAATAATAAACCATAATCACATAAGAGGGTGTAATGTTTTATGATATCTGCTTGAATGTCATAAGAAATTTGTGTATTCAATTGAACAAACAGTTCGTATGAACAAAATTATGTCTAAATTGAAAAAAAAAAGTTTGTACGATTGTCACGTTTTCGCGACTCTTATATTCAACGAATAAAGTACTCAACTACTCATAGTTTAAAAAAAATACTATAAAAACCTTCAATATAGCTGATGTTAATGCCCGAGAAACTTGTTGTATAAAACTTTTCATATGAACACAATACGCATTGTTGTGTTGTAAACCCATTATTTATAACGCACAACCTAACATTTATTTACCATTGTCACTGGCGTGAAAAATGGTTATTCTGTCACAAAATGTAGACTAGAGGCATATCAAAGTTTCTAATTAAAATCAACAACTATTTTCCTGCACGCATGCGACTGGCTACACCTCTGTTTCAAAAAATGTTTAAACAGGGTGTACCTGAAAACATACCACCAAAAATAAATAAAGCATTCATTACCGGCAAAAATGCTCGCTTAATTTTTCTCTTAGCTTTCATATTTATCACCGAAAATTCCACCATTTGATGAATTTTATTCAGTGATATATGGTAAACTATTTTCATATCATATGAATTAAATATGTTTATTTTATCTAGTTCATAAAGAGAAATTATTTTTACATATCTATATTTCGGCTGGTGTAATCAAATTTATTGTGTCCATAAGCATGCGTATCAAGAGTTTGTTTTTAAATTTATTATAAATTTTATCGAGACCTCGTAAGAAAATTAATTAAAATTATTATATTCATGTTATCTTTTCCATGATTGATGAAATTATATTTTCAGACTGTCAAGCTCATGTAGAAAAAAAAATGAAATACTATGTATATCTAATCTTTCTTCAAAAATTCAAGTGGTACAAATTTTTGAGTATATTCAATGTATTAAGAAATTTATATGATAAATTTACTTGTTAATAAAATTTGGTGGCGTAGAGATTTCACTCATTGCTTACTTTTATTTACCGTGTCATCAGATTGTCGCTGCAGCGTTCATTGTCTGCGTGGGAAAATTTTGGTTAATTCACTTCAAATCCGCTTTTTTGTCAACATTCGGTGGCAATTCAATACAATTATGAAAGAAAATAAGCCAGATGCCTTTAGCCACATTAATATACATTCACACGTTTCAAAAACTAAAGACAAGATATTTTATACGGATAGAGTTTATATTATCCGTGAGAGGTACTGATATTTATACTAAATTCATGTTGTTGAAGTAAAATTCAGTTGTTTAAAGAATCTAGACTGTACAAAAATATTCCGGAAAAGACCAGGTATTTATTTGTTAAGTTGTATGGAATTCACAGTGGCTACGAAAGCCCCTCTACGACTGCTACGCCGTTATAGATTTTCTACAGGTTTTGTTAAACAAACTATCACACTGTATTTCTTTTAAAAATCATATTGTGATTTTGTAAAAAAAAAACGGCTTCAAATATTTATCAATCAGTTTCCCATCCAAAATCTACGAAAAAGTTTTTTTTCAATATTTTTTCTAATCATTCAAAAACTAGTGAATTCTGATATAAGCCAGGCATAACTTTTAAATTTAAGGCTTTCAAACTGTACTCTTGTACAAATGTTTCTGAAAAAGGTAGTCTACTAATGAGCCACTATTACTTAGAATTAGTGCATAAACAAGTATTGCTTTTAACGTTTTATCGTAAATTTGAGCCCAAGTGATCCATGTTGTATGTATGGTTGGGTATGGTGAAAAGTTTCTAAATGTTTTGTCATTATTAATATACAGCGTTGTTGTTTTGTGATATTAATACAACTGGTTGCAAATTCAAATGTAATTTAATCCAAGAACTAAATAAAAAAAAATGAATTAGTTTTAAAAATTGTTGCGCGTTTTACTGTAGAGGAATAATTTGTATTTCATGAATTTATGGCTCAGCACAGAACTCTAGTTTCACTTCCAAATTTTATTTCGGCTCAAGTTTTTTTATGACACTTTACAGTAGCAATAATTTTATTTCTGTGAGTATTGCATTGTTTTTCTTTGAATATTCTTTTGTTTTTTATTGCCGGCCATTACATGGTAAATTATTTCGGTGTGATACGGTCGTTAAGTACTTAGCTCTAATAATTTATTTTTATTTTTAATCCGAGGTAATGCCAAATGTCGTTTTCACATATTAGCCAATTAAAAATATTTAGAAGTACAAGTTGCTTGGTGTGAAAAGCTTAATAGAATTACACGTTTAATTAATGGCATTCGTTTTAGAAATAATTAAAAATAAATAATCTTGGAAAGTGATTGTTATAGGAGACTCGTAAGTAAGTAAAAAGTTTCCCGCATTTTTTAAATAAATTATTGCTTTTAAAAACCAAATTCAAAAAACTATCTTTAGTTATAATACTTTTATGAAAAGAAAATATTTTGATAAATTTTTTCAGTTTAAAATATGTCTAACGTATGCATGAAGTCATATTATCTGTTAAAGCTCATAGCATTTTTAAAGTCTTTTTGGCTACAAAACATATTTATAACTATATGACGTCATATATATGAAACAATTTTCAAAACAAAAAAAATAATCGTCGAATACATATAATTCAAAATTTATATCAAATCTTTTTTGTTGATTGGACAAGTCTTTCTGTATTTACGTTTGATTTTCACAAAGCATTAACCGTAATTTTTTTAAACTTTATCACGTATAATTTTCTTTCCAAAGCTCATTGTGTTGTTAAACAATGAAGCAGTTAGCAATTGACTTCAACATATGGACACTTTTTCTTTAGATGGATTAAATTAATAGGTTAATGTACACAAATAAAACAAATATAATGTTTTATGTCACCATAAATTTGTGATCCATTATATTCATTCAGCTAGAACTTCTACAGATGTCACTGCCGTTATGTTAAACAGACAGAATTCTTATTTTATGGTTTTGTTATGTCTCTTTTCCACAACCTTTTCGGTGGAATTGTTAATCATTCCTAAACGCATGTCAAATTAGTGAGGCAATATATTCACATGATTTGCCTTCGTGCCACGACTTTTACGATCTTCTGTAGCTATTTGTTTTAGCACAACAATATATTTCGTATTCGTGCGTTCGGCAATAATCTTTTTTAATTTTTTTTATATGTGAATTATTTTTATTATTTATTAGTATTATTTTGTTACGGATACTGATCGATTATTACATTTGATAATTGTAAACGAGCTCACGTTTTTCACACAGCATTTAACTAATGAAAATAATTCATCATCACAACTTTTTGATTTCTAGGTTTTTCCAAGACGCCTTTTAATGATTAATATCCTTAATTCATGCTAATTATGACGTACAGGTAATATGTACGTAAATACAGCATTAGCTTAGGAATTTGAATGTTCTGCCAGGGAATAAAAATTCACATATATTGACAATTTGACGAAAATCATGAAAACAACAGGGAATTAAATTAAAACTAAATAATTGAAAAGATATGTAAATGTCTTTAAGATAATATTATTTGGGTGATTACATGTTACGTATTTATATTTGAAGTCTATAAATATAAAAAAAAAACATGGCAATCATTCTTATACTCTATAATTCAAAATCCTTTCACATTTTAAATGGTAATTGACCGAAAGTTTCGTTAGTTTGTTATAGAGCTTTCAAACGAATCGTGCCAAGAGATAAAAAGCTTTACTTATTGACGAAAGATTGTCTAAGATATATGTATATATTATTTGCCAATATATAACCTTACTCTATCTTCGTTGGGTTCAAGGTTGAATGGTAAGTAATTCCCTGAGATATTCAGCTATCATTTTTGAGGTTTTGACAGGTCGCTTTGAAATACAAAACAAGGATGTCATCCTCGGCAATTCTGTCCGCGGGGTCACACGCAGCGGTGCATTCTGCCTCGTAAACTTCCCGTAAATTATTCGTTCAGAGATGGGCAGGTAGGTGCATTTACCTGGAAATTTTGGACAGCTATGCCTCGACCAACACGCAAGCTGGGAAGGAAGAGCGGGGTAGAGGTGTTGTGCCGCTTTCGGCGTGAAAGATGGTCCCACCCTGTCGACGAAACGACGTCAGAATTATAATTTTCGTATTATAGCGCCTAGATGCATATTTAACTACCTTTATTTAGAGAAAAAGGCAAAGTTAAGGTTATTCACATCTTGGTTCAAAAAGAAATGGCTTACTGTGCGCCTATCCTATTTTTCTATACGTAAACTATAGTTCGACATAATTAATCAAAATATCACAATGAAATATTAAATTTAATTAAAAAAAAAAAAAATTAAAGGAACTTTACGTCACTAGGCAATGTAAGTATATTCTTACAATTTCATTTTCTGCACAGCATGTCCCTTTACTTACGATAGGAATGAATGGTTTAATTTAGATGGACGGAATTTAAGTGATTATGAAACGGTAGAAAATTTTCTAACGATTTTGTAGCCTTGTGAGTCAGTTTATAGTTGTAAGATTAAATTGAATTTATTTTTGATTATTTTGACGTTGAACTCGTGTTCAATTATACTGAAAAAAATCAAAAATCCTCTAAATACGCTATTTTTACTAAGTTTTACTACTTTATACCTCATTAAAAAGGGCCTTTTCATAAACTAAAAACAGTATCTAAGAAAAATTAAATGTGTTCGGCACTTCGGACATAAACTCAATTTTCACATCATCTGAAGTAGCCTTATAACTTACGAGTTTGTGAGATAGAGTTGTCGAACTAACTTCCTCTCGTATTCTGACAATCTTAAGTTCTACATATTTATGCGAACAAACTTTCTCAACTATGAACCAAATAAAAAATAAATTTAGAAGCAAAATGACGTATGAAAATTTACAATCATACAGTTATCAAAAACGATGCAAAAAGGTCAGTGATTTTCAAATAAATTTTTAACTATACGTTTCTTCTCATAACGTCCATATCCTTATACGTATGTACAATATATTGCATATATGCGGCTTTGTGGTACTTTTATTATACAGTTTCCATCACAGTTTGTCTCTTCTCACTAAAAAAACGGTGACTCCTGACTTGAACCATTAAAAAGAAGTCAACTTGAGATAAAAACGTCATTTATATCAAGTAAATGTAGTTTCAACTCCACTTTCTTGATATTAATAAACTTACTAAAAATAGCGCCAGAGTGGTTGTACGACGATTCCAGGAATAATTATTATGTGAAAAACAGTTAATTTTTCATAATAATGTAGTTTTAGCTTAATTTTCTGTTTTGTTTTTTCATTACCATAGATTTCAAAAAGTATTGTTATGATACCTAACAAAACTTTACATTATATGCTTAAATTACTTTAAAAGACAATTGTGTAATTAAAATATTGTTTTTTTATAACACCATAAGAAACAGCCTTATTACAGTAACAGAGATACTACATATATCGTGTTAAAATTATGTAGTATTTTGCACGTATACTTATGATTTATTCCAGGCAATAAATAAAAAGTGCGACGAGAAAATAAAAGTATTACACATCGGTACCTACTTGCTTTTGTAGTGGAAATTATGTACACGCGAGAGAAAACTAACATAATCATATATATAGTTTATTTTAGTTTACACTATAATTACATGTAATGTTTTATCATTGGTGTAAAATATTAAATAAAACTGAAAAATTGTTGCATTACTCACAAAAAGATTTTTGTAATTTTCATTTAGCCTGTTTAGCGCATTAAGAATATAATATATACATACTTATCTACAGAAGATTTAAAATAATATCGTCTGAATAATAAAAAAAAACATGATTATTGATATAAGCTCTATCAATTTACTCAAAGTATCAATTAAGTCCATCTGTATATTTTAATTAGTTGTGGACAACGAGTGGTTTGTGGACCACTGTTGGTCTACGAGAGAATTTTGGTAGTTAGAAAATATATTGCGTTGAGAGAAAATTTTGCCAAAACCTACTCGAGTCTCGCAGTAAATGATACCGTTATAATTTATTAATCTAAATATCACTTTGTATAGAATATAAACATGTATTGTTTATGATTAATATTTTTTTGTAAATATGTATGTAAATAAATCTTGTTAGTGGTATGAAAATATTGGTTGCAGGTTTTAATGGGAAAATCTTTTTACACACATAAATGAAAAAGTTAAAACATCATTTCAATTGACTGAAGGCCCATATTTTATAATAAAATATTTCGGGTCCCATTTGCGATGAGGCAATCTGGCAATATGGCTAGTCCAACACTTTTTTACATCTATCTAATTGTATTTGAAGATTGGCAACAGCTTTTTTAAGTAAATTCGTATTTATTAATTTTTAGAATCACATAAAAACTCGCATCGCAGAAAGTGATAATTTTCGACTGATTTTACTTATGTGATTTTTTGTCGTTTTGAATAAACAAATAAATCATTCAATTAATTGCTGAACGTAGTGATTATCTGATCACTTGAACATTAAAACAATGAATTTAATGCTATGGCCCTAAAACGTTTTTTCAATCAAAATATCGGACGGCACACAAATGCCAATGTGTGCAGTAGAGGTTTATTACGACAAAAATGGTGGTCGTTTGCGATTCTCGGAAAATTTCGTTACCGGTTCCTTACTGGCGTTATGTAATCAAAACCTGTTTCCCAAATAGACGAGTCGACACCCGCCCGAGCCTAATTAATATGCAAATCCGATAGATAATTACCGAGAAAACCGATGATGTATTATTATCGATCGACCATGCAGTTCCTGATCTTTTCTCCGATGATATATAAGTGCGTTGAATCATTCTATGTCATTGACATTGAAAAATTATCGGTTGTTTTAGAAATGTTGTCGTTTCATTTTGAAACACGTTATCTACGTGTATAAAATTGTGTAGATTTGTGATGTTTATAATTTTATTACGTCAAAACTATTATTTCAAAATGTCTCAAATAGATTGATTGAATTGCATTTATTTGGTAGAACTCCATTATAACACGGTGAAAAAATAGAGTTTACAGATATTTTATTTAACCTTCAAATCTAATGTAAATTACTCTCAGTAATAAGATGCAATTACGAAATCTGTGTATACTCAAAAGTTTTTTTTACGTCTAAATCTAAAAAGATTTCAAAAAGCTTTAAAGGATATTTTTGAGTCAAGAAGCAGGCACCATTACATTATAATGAAAGAAATATAGTAAAACGAAGCAAGTTTATTTAAGAAATAGTTAAGGAGAGTTATATTGTTTTGTTTAATTCTTTGCCTTACGCTCTTTGTGAAACTAATGGTCCGAACGATATTACCTTGCATTTTTAATATGCATAAATAGAATAACATTATCAGATATAACGAGTTTTACCTCCTACGTCTATAATTGTTATGTACTGATTAAGAAGAAATTTATGATTATTTAATGATTGTCGATATCAAACTAATATACAAAATCATTTTCTTATTATTTAATAATTAAATAATTCTCCTTTTCATAGATAAAACTTTTTTTATTTGTGTCCATTTAAGCATTTTTTTATTGAAAGTTTGAGTGTCCGTGTAATTAATATGTTAATAACGAGATAAGATTTTGAAGTAGGCGTAGTTTTTCTAGGAAAAAAATATTTAAAAATAATTTTTCGTATTCCACGTGCCATCGATTAAAAATAGAACACAAAAAAATAAAATCGAAATTTTGAATATAAATTAAATTTTTCTAGATATTGTAGTGAAGAGTTTAATCGTGTACAGTTTATATGGTATTTAAGTATTGGAGAACTAATATCTCATCGGCATACGCCTGAGAAATTTATTTTGTAGTTATTTTCGAAACAGTATTTAAATATTCTAGTCGCAGATGAAGGGTTGCATACAGAATCGGAAATGAAGCACCGGACCTCACAAAATAAGTTTTGTTTAAAGGGAATACCCGCTCGCATCCCGGTGGCGAAGACCTAATGTAATCGGGTGGCGCTCGTCTTACTTCATTGATATTCTAAGGATACACTTAAAATGCTTAAACATTTAAGAAGTCACTTAAATTTCTAAGAAAGCTATAAAATATTGAATGATTTACGTTTTATTGATATTATAATGTACTCAACGATTATGCATTTGTGATTATTTGAAAGCATTCGATCCTGCACAGTAGTGCAACTAAAACATTAATAAAGTTTTATTTGTAATAAATAATCAATCATTCAAAAATTGGTTTAGAAAACAATATATTTATATCCTGAATCTGTAGTAAAAACGAATAATTTATATATTTTTTTTAATATTACAGTACATACATAAATTATGAAAGTATGTAATTTGATTAAATACACGAAAAATCTCGAGGTCAAAAACTTTACCACGTGTCAACCCTGAATTTTACTATAGTTAAGGGTAAATTTTTTAAAGGGTAAAGGTTTTAAAATAATTGATATTTTAATGAATAAAAGTAATCTTATTATTTATTAATTCGACGAGTTTTGGAAATTATACGCGTTTGATATATAAACATTCAATATAATATGTTCAAATATTATATCAAACATTTTTTTTTAAATTTGCATTTTACATCAAAGATTTTTTTGTTTCAGTGTGTAAGCTTATTATTTTTGTAGGTGGTAAAAAGATAATTTAAAAATCTGACAAACGTTTTTCGTTTAATTATATTATATACAAATTCGAAACGCATATATTATAATAAAACACAATATGAACGGTTTACATGGTGTTGTCTATAATTTCGCATTAACTTGAGCCGGATTCAAATAAATCTTTAAGTTACTTTCAATGTGCCAATTGCATAAAAAACAAACGAAATGTTTGCAATAAATCATCCTGCCAAAAATGAAACGGAAACGAACATTTAATTTGAAATATCAGTATGGAATACAAAACAATTGTAAACAAAAATTATGATGATTTTAGACGCTCATTGGGAAGTTTGTCTAGGTTTGAATGATAATTAGCATTATGAATAAGAAAAGCCAGTCTATCACGTCTCGCAAATGGTGGTTTGTTTATGAATATAGTTATTTAATAATATACGTGATTGAGTTTATAACAATGCGATGTTCTTACACAAATAACAATAAAATACCAGATAGTATGTTTCTGTCGTTATTAAAAACGTGAACAAAGCTATGCTAGAATCTAAGTACACAAGTAGTAATTTATTGGTTTAATTACTAATAATTTTTTTAAGTGCAGAATCATCTCAATTCATCATATATGAATTAATGACTAGAAGATATAGAATTATGAATGATTATTCTTAGATGATTAAAGACGTTTCTTTCATATTTTATAAAAGTATCGAATAGTTCATATTACATTATTTATCTTTACATTTTTAATGAATTCATGATGAGGATAAGTTTATCTCTTTCTGGTGTATTTTGTTAAGCATAGATAGAAGAGAGATAGGCAAAATTTTACTGGGTGAGTAGAAAAAGTGTCTACGAAGTACAATAGATGTAGTCACCTATCAATATCGACGATACTTTTGATTCGATTTTTATCGTATACAACAATTTTCACGAATAAGCTTAATTTTAGTTCTACAAAATTATTTTTAACAAATATAGCTGATAGCTATTTCGGCTCACGCCATCGTCAGAACTATGCTTAAACTAACATTTGCTTATCTATATATAGCTGTGCAGAAAAGGCACACAACACATCCTCTCTCCTGTTCCAACGGCCTAGCTTGTTACTTTAACACAATAACACTAAATTTTCAAGATTCTAAAAGTTAGGTTTTCTAAAATTTTTAAAAGTGTGTCTGTTTTTAACTCTGCTAATGGTTAAGTCCAGGAAATTGATGGAGTTGTCTACCTCTATCTCTAGCGTGAATTTAATATTACTATGTATAGAGAGTATACTTGGGGTCACTTTACACTTTATACACTGTAAATTAAACCACACATTTTGCACAGTTGTTTTATGTCTAAGTTTTAGTCGTTTATAAAGCATTGCCTGGGTAGCCATATCGGCTACTTTCATTTTATTTTTCACCGTGTTATAATGGAGTTCTACCAAGTGAATGCCAATTCAATCAATAGCTTAATTTTATCTGAATTAGGCCGATTAATATTTTCGAGGATATTTTTTTCTATATACATAAAAAGTATCTAGTTTTTTTTATAAATCCGAATACTGATACTTCTAACGCTAAAATAATTCATTTTAAATAAGAATGTTGAAATATTTGAAAATATGGTAATTGGTAAAAGTCAATACGGATATATTCATATTGAATGGAAATGTCCAGTTAACCATCCGAGGGAGTACTCGAACCCGCAATTGTTTTTCCAATAGTATTTTTATATAACCAGTAGGCTACAGCAATCTACATAAAAATGCAAGCATTGAATCAAAATAAACAGCAGGTAATAAAATATTCAATTATTGTTCGTTAGTTTAATAGTTTCGAAATTGTGATGAATAATGGGCACAAAACAAAATTGTTAGATCTAACAATAGGTCGTTTGGTAGTTGAGGTATCTGAAACCATGCAATGTTAATGTAAAACTTAGTAATGTACTTTATGATTGTTAGTGGGTATCTAGTAAGTATATTATAGCCGAACTAGGTATATTATTAGTTCTATGTTCAAGTGCTTTTGTGTCAGTATTTATGTAAAGCAAAATAGGCCGGCGCTGCTGGCGGAATTGACCAATTATTTGAATCTAGTATTCACTATTTTTTGTACTATTATTATTTTCATTTACCTATATGAGAATTGGTAGGGTCATTATAAAACGTAAAAAGTGGTGATTATGTTTAAATTAAGTTTTATAAATATTCTTTATCGGATGTGGATTCTGCTACTTTCATAAACCTTATTACAAAGCCTTTTTTACAATGTCACAATATTATAATGATTTCGATATACAGACAACAAAACCGTTTTAAATTGAATAATAATGATTTAATTTATGCGGTTTTCAGTATTGGTTATCTTATAATTATGCATATAGTGCAATTAAGACATCAGATTCAATATGATTTTTAAAAGTATTTTAGTAATATGTTCATGTAAACTTTAGTAAAAGTTATATACTATTGCAAGATTATCATAAAAAAAAATTCATTTTGTACGAAGACACGAAAAATTTTGATATAATTTGTGACATCGATTGAAGGTGCTTGATGGAATTTCAATATCATATTTTAATTTTTACAACTTTGTACGATTACACATGTTTTGTCACTAACGACCCTGGTTTCGACTTACGGCATCTTTGGGTATTCTCTCACACGGATGCAATAGAACTGACGTAAAATGAGCAGTTAGCATCGTCTATATACCAAAGTTATTAATTACAAGAAAACATACACCCCAAGGCAAGCAGTAAATGGCAGCTAAAACAAATTTAACAATATTAATCTGATAATAAGTAACACAATTGCCTGTGATAGTTTTTGTTAACGATATTTGTAATCTTGTTTTACAACAAATATTAATCAATTTACATTAAAATATAAATGGGTTTTTTTTTATTATACTTTGGTATATAGACGATGCTAACTGTTTATTTTACGTCAGTTCTACTGCATCCGTGTGATAGAATGCCTGAAGATGCCAAAAGGTGAAACCCGGGTCATAAGTGACAAAACATGTGGAATCGTACAAAGTTGTAACAATTCAAATTTGAAAAATTTAGAAATCAAATATTTGAACGCGACCAGTTTCAATAAAACATTCTTGCTTAATCAGCATTCAAATGAATAAAAATACCCTAGGCTGTATCGACACCCTAAGCCGTGAATAATAATGAAGAGGTAAGCTCATTGTGTCACCAGACTTTGGTAAAAGAGTAGAGATCTCTCACAATGAGGCCATATGATCAAGAGCCAGGGCGCAATGTTTCCACAGAGATGAAGCCTCCCAGATAAATCGACACTATCTGCTATCTCACGGCTCATCTCCTGTGCCCCTGATGCAACAAAAGATTCCCCGTTGCGTATGGACGCACTCTCAATCTCTCGAAAATGTAGTTTGATGTTTAAACTGCTGGATTGAACGCCGGGTGTGTTCAGTATTGCATTATTATTACAATTGTCATCAACGGTAGGGGTAGGAAGTTAACAGTTTTATTCGCAGCGGTGGGAGTGTCATATCTATAGGAATACTCATTCCGAACATCATATTAATATTTCATGGATATTTAAATTATTATTAATAAAAAAATAATAAATGAATATTTTGAACGTTGTATGTGGTATAAAATATAGCCGTGAAAAATAATGTATTTTTGTATAATTGAAATCATGTATATAAAGCTGAATATAACGACTGTTAGTATAATTATAAAAAACTCGATATTACAGAGTATTCAACAGATTTTTTAAAGTTTTATCAGTTTTAGAAAAAACATATTAATGTGTTTTTCGAGAGAGTATTTTTGTGCTTGCAAACTGTTATTACCAGGAATCGATAACAGTTTGCTTGTAAATATCGGTTTTATGTTATTAATGCAAGCTCTTTTATAAACTGTAAATATAATATAAGAGTTTCTCATTAATATATATACATTTATATTTTATACATAATATTAATCGAAACATGTAACAGAAATTCTTAAATGTTTATACCCATGCGAATGTTGATTGCATACGACCGTACTTATCGAAACATAAATATAATGGTAATTTGAAGCACCATTTAAATACAGAGTTGACTATTTTCATAATATACTTAAGATAATTATTCAAATAAAATCAATAAATTTGAAATTGACATGTGTTTAAGTGTTTAATTTAAAAAATAGTTAAAAACTTATTTCTTAATACATATTTATTTTTTTAAAAATTAATTTTTACTTTTCTAACATTACATTATTGATAAAGTCACATGTCTGGATCGAGCTGCAATTCGATGTATTATATAAATCAAAATATTTGGTTTCATAATTTGTTTCGATTCGACAACCAATAGTTGAATTTACCTGACTAATAAATAAGAAGGGCGCAGTCCGGAAGGCTTGTGGCAATAGATCGGCCACGATGATAGGACACGTTTTTTAACGCACACCTTTAAGTTTTGATAAATAGGTAGAAAGACATCTACCAATACTTCCATACACTGCAATACAAGTATTCATATGCACATTAATTTACAATCGCCATTAAAAATACTTCCCCACACTGAAATGCTACATTGATTTTGTGACACCATTTTTCCCTGAGTTGACTTTTAATTTGAAATCAATAGTAATTCGAAAAAAGTTATCTATATTCATTAGCTTTTTATACTGCCAACCAAATATCTAGGGAAAACAATCTATACAGAAAAATCTTTACAATGTTACCACCAAGAGAAATGTATTTTGTAGAACTAAAATACATTGCAATTTTTTCACCGTGTTATAATGGAGTTCTACCAAGTGAATGCCAATTCACTCAATTAAAAAAACTTCGTTGCTTTAATGTATAGGAAAAATTAAATACAGTCCAAAATTCGTTTCTGTGATTTAAAAAAGATTTAATGAGAAAGCGTCTTAAATATATTAGGAAAAAATGATTATCCGAGTGTTAGTAATCAATTAATCGAATATTCGCTTTTGTGAAGTAAGCATTGTTTGTATGTGTATTGAAATATGAGATTTTCTTCTTTACTTTATTTTCTTGTTGCGAAACAAAAAGCTATTGTATTTTAGTATTAATATGAAAATTTTTATATTGTAAGGCAATTTATATATTGAAATTTTTCTCATAGAAAAGTAAATAGACAATTTAATGTAGTAGATGTTAACAAGAATGGATTTGTTTGTAATCAATTAACAAGGCTGAGAAAGGATATATAAATGCAAGAACAGATGTTGCCATCAATAAACAGTGAGGTCTGACAGTAAAAATTTACATATTGCATTAGTTAGCAGCAATATTTAAAAGCAATTCATTTGCTCGATGCAAAGTAAGTAAGTAATGAAAGTGAATGCATTTTATTGCATCCATTTCTAAATGGCTTGTTCAGAGAAGCTTGAAATATTTTCCACATTGCAACGGACGTAATATAGAAGTATATTTTGTGTAGAAAAAAATATAATTGATACGACTTAGATTTGAATTTAAAATTTCGCTAAAACCCCGTTTCATTGCAAAATAATATCAATTGATACATCGGCGAGTGCTAGTTGTATACTCTTTAAGTGCTGTGATTTATTTACAATTATCAACTCGCATAGAGAAGAGAAAATTTATTAAAATTTAATTGATAATTTATATTAATTGTTTTTTATATTTACAATAAAGTTTGTTAAATATATTTAAAAAACATTATAAAGATATAAAAAAAAGATTACAGATTGCATGTGAAAAATAGATTTGTATCCAGCGATAACATTTTGATCTATGTTTGTAAACCCTTGTAATAAGTGATTTCAATTATATTTGCATATTAAAATATAAAACAATATGTGAAACGTTTCATAAGATGATGCGCCATTAACTTTATTAAAGCGTATTTAATTAATTTATATAGATTTTTTACAACTTTGCTGGCTTCTCTTATGATAGTTTTTCTATCGGTCTGATGCACTTTGAAAATTCTTCATGTAAAAATAATGTTGCTGATAATTAATGAAAGACCAATGCAATAATGACAGCATTCGCGACGCATTTCGACTCCATCCTCATACATGAAAGCATGAAGCATCAGAAATCAGCCGTAAGGTGCCCTGGTGAACAATTAAGTGTAATTTGGTAATTACATTAGAGACGGTGGCGAGGGCACCGATGCGGTGACATCTAGCTGTTACTAGCGTGTATAAATGCTATTGCGTTAAATAAATGTACTCTAATTAAGTCACGATAACAGCGAACTTAAACACGTTAAATCAGTTTACCTGTAACTTATCCAACTAAGATAGTCTGAAATAATAGTCATATACTATCTACATAGTAAAAAAAAGCATAACGAATTTATTTTAGAAGATGTGTGATGCATTCTTTGAGAAAATCGCCAAAAAATAATCGATTCAGGAAAGCTAATACGTTCACTGCTCTTTTTAAAAACACATCGTTTTTTTTTTATTAATTAGCTCACTACGAAGAAATAAAGTAATACATTAAAAATATTTTTTTAAATTCTGTTATTCTCAATTGAAGAAAAGGAATGATTAGTAAATTATTCCAGATTTTTTTTGAGTAACTGAACTGTGCGTCAGAGTTTATTTTGATACATTGCATGAATCTATCAGATATAATTAGTATAATCAGTAGTAGTTAGTGTTTGTGCTATCTAATATATAAAGCTTAAATTATTTGTCTTATCTCAATTATATGATAGTTATAGTAATGAAATGGGTGCCCAATTTAGAAATAAAAAGATACGTGCGATATAATTATTTGACAAATGTTTTGCCGAAAGAATAAAATTTATATGAAATTTTTTTCTTCAACATTTTGTAAAAAAATATATTTTTAACCCTTCAATAATATTTTCCTTGTTAAATGCTTATTGAATCTAGAACAATCATTAAAGTGGTAATATAACGCTTATTAGAATCATACAAAATAAAAAGTACAACATTATGATTATAAATCAAGTGTTTTTTTTATATATCTATTGTATCTCAGTATGTGAAGAAAGTCGCTTGTGACTCTTTCCAGTAAAAGATCGATTGATCTGAGCAGTGATCCTATAAAATTTAGCAACATTCAAATAAAATAGTTACATATCATCCAATAAAGAAAACCATGGACATTCTTGTTTAGTTCAAGCACCCCACGGTTTTCCTCTGCCCCTATAAACTCGTAATCTAAGGGCGGTTGGCACTACTGCTAGCTGTCGGGGAAAAAACGTAAACATCTGCCGTTTCATAAAAACATAACGATTTTTCGGGTAGGTATGCATGTAGTTTGCTTACCCGCGATCGTTATCACCAACCCAGCGATGCCTTAGTGAGATAAGCGATCCGGGTGGACGGCTATCGGAGAATTAGTGGAGTCGGCAAGCTTCCAGGCTACTCCGGAAGCTTTTCGATAAGCAGTTTTTTGCGGAACTAAGCTTTCATGTGTCTGTTGCAGTCATTTGTGCCGAAATTATCCAAGCCCAGTTATATAAGACACACAGAGCGGCTTATTAGAAAAAAATATGTATATTGAAACAATTTATTACTCAAATAATAAATCGGTAGACACGTGCTTAGAGATAAATAAAACATCAATGAATTTGTTTCTATTTAACAATGACATTTTTTACTACATATATTAAAAAAAGGTTACAAAACTTTTGAATTAAATTGATTTTATTACAACGTATGATCAAACATAGCATACATATTTAATTGTACTCAGCAGATTTATAATATTAAGCTAGAATCAGTTTTATTGGTTTAAAGCCATTTTATTAAGACAGAGGGTAACATAATTTTCTGTCCGCTTAGAATTATTATCACTTTAAACAACATGATAAAAATTAATCATTTAATTTGTTGATCTACGCCATTGAATTTTATAGCACTTAGTCATATTGTGGATGGTATTGGTTACAGCTGAAAATTGCTATAAACAAATTGGAAAATCAGATAAAGTTGCCATGATTCTAAAGAAGTAGCATTTTTGGATCCCGGTGGCCCCTATCAGCCAGCGGGGGGCAGAGATATCATGGTGTGCTAACCGTGCCCACTTTTAGACCAGATTAGATGGAAATTACAATTGAAATATAATATTATAACCGTTTTATCAATACAAAGCTGTATAGAACAATCGTTTGAGGGATTTCGTTTAAGTTATACGAGTTTTTGGTAATGGTATATTCATTCAAAAACTTCGACTCTTATTCAAATAGTTTCATGTAATTTAAATTCATTTTTGTGAAAACTTTTTGATCATAAATTACAATATATCTTTTAGGGAATTACGATTTGTAAAAATATGTATACGTTTTAGAGAATTTTCATAAAGAAACTTGTCTTGCTAAGCGAAAAATGCCTAAATATATTTACTAAATTCTTTTTTAATTTTATAATCAACATCTGAAAGTATTAATAAGAGCTCCGAAACACAGTAATGAACAATATATAATTTTACTATACACTATACAAAAATATTAACTGTATATTATTATACAGTTTAAATTAAGCCCACAGATAAATGAAATATATAATTATGATGGAAACATAATTGATTCGAATATTTTGCGTGTGTAAAATTGGAATTAGATTTTAACATTGGAATTAGGTTCCCTAATGACCGCAAGCAATGGCAAACATAACATTAACCATATGCTTTAAGGCTAGTACCATTAAGTGCAGCAAATCATGGTAGCGGCTTCACCGACATATGTTTTTTTCTGTAGTAATTGAAGCAATAAATGAATAAGGGAATGGTTTGACAGGGTAACTTCCCCTTTCATTTTGATACGTACTTACCATTGGCTGAGGATTCCACTGTGTATCGAAAATAACGAATCAGATCTGTATGTGATGTTTTTAGAAAGGGGCTTGAGGCTTAGAAATAACAAGGGTTACTTAATTCGTGTGAAAATAAATGTCCACCACCAATAATTAACAAAAAAAATGTGTTTCAACGTACAAATAGAAAACCTATAGTATATATAACATAATATACCTATCAATTCTATGACGTACGTATGTTATAATATGAAATAACGAAGAATATGATTATTTATGCGTTGAATGTCATGAATGTACTGCAAAAGTAGTCATAGGTTCACTGAAAATAATTGCAGTTTCGACACTGTTGAGGGGTATATATATTTGATATCGTAATAACAAGTTGGTTGTCCCACCTCCATCCGTTAAGTGTATGCAGCTGTTGTTAAACGGCCGCCTTCCACAACGCAATAATAATAAAAAGAATCGATTTTACTCCTCATATTCTTGGCCCGATACAGAGCTGCACGGACCGATCGTTAAACCATGCACTATTGTGCTTAAAAGAAGAGAAAAAAAAAGAAATAGAAAATGTGACTTGCTCAGCCATTTAGTCTACGTGATTATTAGGTATCCTGTGTATCTGTGTACTGAAAATCCGCCTTGGCGAAAGAGTTTAATGTGCTAAGCGTTGAATATAAAGACGCATCGAGAATGTCTCGTTCCCCGTGTGATCTTGTAAATTTATCGAATGCCTCAAAGTTGGCCATGGTTGATACTAAGTCAGCGTGGCCTATTGGGCCCGTATGAGGACGGACCACAGCACACAGCCCTGTTCGTTCGGCATTCATCTCGGGGCAGTCCCACAGTGCGTGATTAGCGTCCTGATGGTTGTGTCCACAAGTGCAATCAGGCCTTTCAACCAACTTGCCCAGTCCAAAATAAGCATAAATTTAAGGGTACATTTTCTCTTTATTTAGAGTTTCTATTACCTTCATTGATACATATTTCTTTTTCAACAGGTCCTCGAGCCGGAGGTGCGCAAGTGTGCCGACCCCACTTTCACGCACCACTTCCCTGGCTGGAAGGTAAACCTTGGGGTTATCAAGAAGATAAGCCTTCACCGGCTCCTCCAGCGCCCCATCCGCTCTTCTCATTCCCGCCTACGCCTCCGAAAGATGCGACCCCTGACAGCGTCCCCTCGGCGACAGACTACCAAGCGGCTGTGGCACACGCGGCGGCGATGTCCGTGGCTTTCATGCAGCAGCAGTCGGAGAACCATCAGCAGCAGCAGAACGACGTCAAGCCGATGCTGTCCTGCGCGGCCCAGGCGGCGAAGCAACGTGAAGGTTCGCTGGCGGGCGGGGAACAGGCGTCGTACGGGGGATACGAACCCGGCTACCCTGCCTATCCTGCTCCTCCGCCGCTGTACGCGACCGCGCGACCCACTTCGCCTCACAAGCCCAGAGCCAAGTCGCGCACCAGCGCTGGTGAGCCCCCTGAATAGATTTTGACGCGCCTTATCTTATCTTGGTTAACCCCTGGTCATCTTCGAATGGGCGCTTTCGATTTGTCTAAGGTTGCTGTGTTTCACTGCAGATTTCTGATATCAAATAGAAGCATTGATTTTTTGGACAATCTTCTATACTTAGTGATTCGATTCATAAGTTAAGCTCACGCTTTAATATAAATCGACATCTTGAAAACATAAAGATTGTTTTAAATTTATATTGTTTTTGTTCGGTAAAAGTCACAGTTTTAAGACATACCACTCTAAGTAATTCGCTTTTTGACTTCTATTTGCATACATATTTTAGTAATATGTCAATCAATATAACAATTTTTTTTTTTAAATGAATCAAAATTACTGTAACTACAACTGTTTAAAAAGTGCGAAAAGAAGTCAAAAACGGAATTAAAATGGATCGCGAACTATTTTGAATTATTCATACGGTGAAGGGGGTTCACAATAAATTCATAATTAGTTTCAATCACTTGTGTGAGAAATTGCTTGCTCGTGGGCCGCCTTTTGAAACTTCTGTCCCTTACCATGGGACAGTAAGTCACATTTCATCACTCATTTGGCGGTGTGTCGCAATAAATGTCGCAATGTCGGTGGAGGTGTTCGTATAATCACTTAGTCACTAACGTTTGCTTGTGTTGTGTTCACAACATCACTTTTATTAAGAGGAATATAGTTTATTCTTATATTGACAACTAACATTTTAATATCCTTTCTAAATAATATATGGGTTAGTAATGCTTTACTGATATTGCAGCGTTATTCTTTTGCTTTTTTTCAATTAACTATTTATATTTGTAAAAGTGTAATTTCAATTAAATATTGGATTTCAAAGAATAACCATGTAATATTATAATGCTAAAAATAGTAACAGATTATGTACTAACTGATAACGCTTTGACTAACACAATTTAATGGAGGAATTCAAATTCATATTTTTTTTACAAAAAAAATAGTTATAAATATTCTCACTAAGAATATTAGTATATAATTGCGTACGTTTAAAATTTTGCTGAATGGATCAAGTTAAATGATAATTTGTTTATTTCGAAAACAAATTAAAAAAAAAGAAAAAATAAAAACGAAGGCTTTGGATTTTGAATAAAATATCGTTTTATAACGAACGAGAAATTATTTCACTTAGACGTCTTTATTGCTCATGATTGTATAATGCCTTCATTAAAATAATGTATGGATTTGTAAGGAAAGGAAACATTCTGATACTAAAATACTCGCGCAATTCTCCGAATAATATGAATAAAATATATTCGTAAAAAAGTTTCAAATTTCAATTAACGTCTTATGTTATAATGCTATATAAATACTTGAAATTGTTGTTGAATACTCGTATGATTGAAACAATGCTTAAGTTCACTTTGAAGTAAGTGCTTACAAAGGTACTTATGTTTGCTTTATGTGTGAGTCAATTTCCACAAGTATTTAAACGCGAGTTAATTGAGCTGGCAGTTTTCCATTTGGTTACTCAACAAATCCGCTGCCAAGTTTTTCCGTTTCCCCAATTATACTAAAAAACACAATGAAAAATTAATTACCATTAACTGTGTCGCACGGGGAGCAGCGAATAAACTTTAATTTGCGTATAATATTTTGGCACTTTTTATAAATTATCATTGAAGTATATATTATCAATTTAATGATTAATTTTAAATGATTCTGAATCGAATGAAACAGTAATATTTTTTCAGTTGTGTAAAGTTTTCTCTATTAGTCTAACATATAATAATATGAACTATATTTACCTGATATAGTAATAGATATATTTCAATATTATTTATATGTGGAGTATATCTAATTCACGATTGTTATGATAATCCTTATAAAATAAAACGGTTTAAGTAAAGTTGATTGACCAATATATAAATTAAATTCTGGCTATAAGAGTACAAGTGAAGTACTTGTACATAGTATACTAGTACTCAAAAACGACCAATATTTCTAAAACTTAATTAAACCAATTCATATCTTGTTGCATATTTCTCAAATAAGTCAACTGCGTTTTTTCAATAAGAATAACTGACGTCACGTGTATATTTACGGTTGAATATTGTGGTAAAGCATTTAATTGTGTGACGTGTATTAACTTGAAGAGCTAGGTTGCGTTGCCTATAATTACTAAATTGCGATTAAAATGCTATTAAAATTTGTTCGTTTCTGCAATAACCACGTTCATATTTACCGCCTATATTACTGAAAAGTAACGGAATCAGGTATCACAATCGGCAAGCAGTTTCCTTTTTTGTCGACTGTCTACTAATGTATGACGCTTGCACGCAAGAAAATAATATTCCAACCGAATCATATTATATTCCAGTGTTAGAATTATGACGAACATGCTTTGAATATAAATACTTTCCTCTGTTGAAGGCATAAAATCCTTCCGTTGTAATTGATCTCATTTTCTTCATAAATTTTATAAACAAACTGCCGAAGCGTACATATTTCGGAAAATTCAAATTGTATAATACTTTTCCTTTTTTACACTATGCCGTTTCTTATTAATCATAAATCGAAATCGAAAAGTGTGCAAACGATTGAGAAACCTCAAAACTTTTTTCCAAGTTTTTTAAGTTTAAGTTAGCTCAGCAAAAGTCATATCATGTTATATAAAAATTACTATATATACATAATAAAAAAGTGTTCCTTCATATATGAAATATTGAAACATTTTTTATAGTCGGCTGTATAATTTTGAAATTTTTAACTAGCCATAGACAATAATTGTTTCTAAATATAAAAAAATATTTCACAATAAAAAGAATATTTAAGTGTTCATGAGCTCTCGTCACAAATTAAATATTTTAAAGTTGTAAACATTGCATAATTTCCTTCCGTCAATTCTTCGATAATTATTCTTGAATTCAGTCTCAAAAATGGTTGTGATGAGTACATTTTGTAACAGATGGATTCTTTATTAATAAATTTTATGAAAAATAAAATTCATGAACCGAAATGTTTGGAAACCACAATACATTCATTCTGTAGTAGCAACGAATTGGTAGTAAGTATTTATTTTGGTAAAAAAACGATTGTGCACATATCAAGCAATTTTAAATTCTTAATAATAACGAATTAAGGTCTGTTCTCGCTTTTAGCTCGATTCATGCAAAAATGCATTGCGATTGTTCTATTGTTTCTTGATATTATTTTTCAACATGGGGTATACTTACAACTGTAACCGGTTCGGTGGCCACTTGAATGTGTATAACCAATACGTTTGTTAACTGATTAGTCATTTTAATACAACACAATTTTATCGAATCCAAACAATAATTTTATACTGCATATTAGTTTATCGTTAATTCATAGAACTTCAAAAGATCGTTAATGGTGAGAAGATAATATTTTGATGGCACCGGACTAGGAATCGCGGTGGTATTCAATCCTCTTAGTTCCTAAATCTGTTAAGTTGTTAGCAATGAGAAATCTAAATTTAAAATTAAATATATATCATCCAAAATGGAAGATATCAGATAAACGTAAGTGATATTCTGTATATAGTATTAAAGACTCACTTTTATTAGTTATAATTGACTGCAAAATGAGGTTTATTTTACTATGACGATAATTTTGATAGTAACACATTAATTTGATAAATTATTTTGCGCCATTTTAAAAAGAAAATAAACGTTACAAAACCATTATTTTAAAACTTGCAATATTTAGACAGGGTTTTAGAAAGAAGTTCTAGAAAATAGTCACAATGAGAAGTGAGATATATTCAAAGATATATTAAATATGGATTTATGGGAAAAATAATATTTTGATTCCTAACTTCAAAAGGCAACTAACTACACACCAAATAGTTGATTTGTACTTTTATTGATCACTCATATCGATTCGGTATAAAGTCACAATACAAAAAAAAAATATGAATATTATCAAATATATATTAAAGATATTCTTATTGGTATGATTTTGATGAGCGAAGGTGATATTGAGATGTTATTAACTTAGACTCCGTAGCGTGATTGTTCGGCGCTACGCTCAATTAAGTTTGGTTGCAAGAGGCCGGCGTTCGAGTCTCGCAAAGATGTACGCCGGAAGTGTACATACTTGCATTGAACTAGCTTTACTTGAATACTTACTGCGTTGTTATAAGAATGTAGCTGAATGCGCTTGCAAACTAAAATATGAATTATTATTAATGTATTTTTTATTATGTCTATAATGTTTTCACAGTTTTTTTGTACAACGAAAATGCTTGCTTAATAAATAGTACATAAATTAACGATTAATGTTCCGAATAAATTCATTTAAAGTTTTATTAATGGATATGAAAATATGTACCGATATATTCTTAAATGTAATATCAAGCAGTGCTTGGAGGTATACATGTATACAATATTTTCGTATGTTGGTAAGTTTCGATGTTTTAGTTCTGAACGATATTTTTAAATTAGAGTAAGATACATTCTAGTAATCGACAATAAATCCAATAATATTAAAACAAGTCTCATAGATTCACAAATAATTTTTAATATTCATCAAAAATATTATTTATTCTGGCACTAATAAATATTATTTTGTAAAAAATACATAAAATTTGCCATTACATATTCGTTCTTGTTATAATAATTTCATTAGTTTCACCTCTGACTCATATATACTAGCATTGGTTAGAGCTATACAAGTAATTATGTGTAGTTACACATGGGATATATTGAATTAATATTCTCTTTGCATAATCGCATGCATGAATATATTAGTCAGGACCGTACTATTAATATTAAGCGCTCCTCACCACCACAAAACTTGCCAATATGTCTTCAAGCGTACAAAATAAATTTATTCATTGTTATACACAAAATGTAAGTGAGGACAGAAGAAATCATTTTTTATGTATCATAAGTATATCCTTCCTTATGTTTTTTTTAAAATAATAATTTATTAATTTAATATTTAAAAGAGCTTGCGTTAGACACTTAGACATATATGTTACTATGTATTATATAATATATTTTGGCACTCCTATATTATTGTACCACAAAAAAGAATTTGCGAAGACATTGTTGAAACCTCCAACGAAGTTTCATAAATGTTGAATGAAAAATATTTGAGGCGCATAGCCACTCAAGTTTTCGTGGGATAAAAATAATTTTATAATAGTTATCTCAAACTGACTATAGAATGTTAAGTGAAGATTTTCAAAATTAAATTGATTGCTTATTTCACCCATCGTAAATCCGTCCCTGTTAAATAACTGTTTTGTAAATTTGTGGCTCGATAGTGCCGTTGATTGAATCAAAACTGTTGCCCAAGCTAATTCTGTTATCGCGGATTCATAATTTTGATGAATGATAATCAATGTCAGATTTTTTATTCATCATTTGGCAGCTCAGTCATGACCCTCGGTAATAATTATTAATGTTAACAACAAATAAAAAAGTACTTCTTCAGAAGTATGCACGTCCGAAAAAGAGTTGATGGACAAGAACGTTTTTGTTACGAATTCCATTCCCAGACTTAAAGAAAAAGAATTTGAATGAGCCAGTAAAATAAAAATAATTATTTAAGTGAAAAGCCTTTTGTATAGTATATATTATTGTTTATGTTGAATCATTCTAAAAAGTAACACATGCAACAATCAGTTACAATTATTTTTATGGATTCAAAGTGAGTTACAACTTAAACAAATACCAATAATTCACATGCTCTTTTTGAAATTTGGAAACAAGTACCTGTTATAGCAGAAATGTCAAGTATATGTGCTCATATCAAAGCAAAGGGCTACTTAATAATGCAAGCGAATCAAATACTTCGATAAGTGTTTTCTCATAAGAGTGCTTCAATTTTTATAGGGTCTGACTAACCATGGGAAAATTATAGCTGTAAAGAACAAGAAGTTGACATATTAAAATAGATATTTATGCATAAGACGTTTGTTTATAATTATAATCTTAATAACTATTATAATTGAGAACACAATTTTTATTAATATCTAGCGAATTCTTTTAACAATTCGGCATACGCACTGAAAAATTATATTTTTGGATATAAGACTTTTATAACTTTCTGTGACGATTCTTACAACTCTAAAAATGTGATAATTTTTTCCCGCAGTTTAGTTAGTCTAATGGTACTTTATAATTTTAGTATCACAAATCAGATACCTTTTTAACGTGTCTGCCTTAATATTTTAATTTAAATATTTTACAAAAAAAAAATGTATATTTTCTCCATTTATTTACGGTTAAACTTACATATTCGAAGTGTTTTTTGGAAGCTCTATTAATATTTTAGAAAGAATCTTTCATTTTGTGCGAAAATAGGAAACTAGTTTCAAAAATCTATAAAATACTCCGCAGAAAAATGATATATTAAGACGCGTAGTACAAAATTTATATTAAGTGGTAATAATTTAAGTACTTGTAAATTTAAACCAGAACTTGGGTCAATTTATTTGAAAACATTTTGTTACTTATCAAAGATACAAGCCATGATTATTTTTATAGGAATGATGGAAAACTTACAGAACAATAAAATAAGTAGAGCGCAACAAGAACGTGTAATATTCACTAATGCTCATGAAAAATTATGAAACAGGTATTAATTGAACATAAAAAACTTTCGTAACGATTTGATTGATGGCTTTGAAGAGTTTCGCGATGTTGGGAAAACTAGTTATAATATAAAAGACGAAATTTGATCATACTAAGAATGGAATATGGAAATCGCTACTAAAAAGAATATTTTTTTGGGGTACTCTTGCAGCTATAAATTTAATTGAAAAAGTTGCTAAATCTTTAAATGATTAAGTCTACTGTTTAGTTAACATATATTTAATATTTCTCATAAGAAATATTTAGTTTTCAAAGATGAGATAATTAAAAACGTTACCTTTGATGTCCCTTACTGTCTACATGAGCAATTTAGATAGGAGATTTTGGGTATTTCAGATATGGTATTTTTTGTTGTTGTTTTATGTGAATCGATACTCCTGTCGTGACAATGTTTGGGTACGTGACCGTTATAAAAGATCGCACAGGTCCTCTGGCTAATAGGCCACCCTATTGTTTTGAAAACATCGAAGCTTTAAGGAGCTTTTTTATTTTGCTGAAGGGTGCGCTTGCCCTGATTTACATTAAGTATTGAGGGTCGGATTAGATATGAAATACCGAAAAAAAACAGATTTTTTTATCATGTTAGTTTTATTGTGAATATGCTTCGACGCACAATAGTACCGTGTTATTGTAATTATATTATAATTATTTCCTCACGACTATGAAGAAGTGTTCCGGTAAGATTAATTGTTCGTAGATGGCAATCAATTATATATTTACTAATAAACATGCGGATATCTTTAATGATGTATTAAAATTGAAAATAACCTGCATGATAGGTTTCGAGGATTCACATATATTTTGCGATTTATTGAAATATACATTGAAAGAGTGTCAGATATTTTTGGCGTATACATACAAATAGATTTCTGAAAAGGCAGTATTATGTTGATAGTAAAAATTATAATAAAAAATATCCAAAATGAACTGATATGAATTCGTGAGAAGTCTCGCAAATATTTTACAAAAATACGAAGATCACTTTGAAGGTCCACTATTATTGATAAAATTGTTTTCTCATTATAAAATGGTAAATGTTTCATTGATTACTTTTGGCCTTGTGTGCGATAAATAATCCATACATTCGACATTTCACTAATATTATATTTAATATGTTTATGTGGTTATTGCAGTAAAAATTGATAATTGTTGGTATTTTTTTCACTGGTATTGATGGATAATATACCGATTATATTCATATGGCTTGTATCTTCCTATTGTACTACATAAAAATTACAATAAAGAATTTCCTTTATTTATTTTTTAATGTGAATATCATTAATTCATACATAATTCATTTCGATTAACCTCTAAAAAATTCAATTATATACATGCTTTTTTAATTGGTCGGTAATAAATCACCAGAATTGTATGTATTATTTGCAGAAGAATTCAATGAATAAACCGCATTAGGAGGTAGTAGGATAACGCATTGTTACCGTTTACCACTGCTCCACTTGTAAGCGGTCAGCTCGATCTCACACTTGCCGATGCTCTCATAATATTTTATTACTCTTTCTCATAAAAAACATCACATAGTTTGATCATAAATAAATATACCAATTTATATTGAAGGGTGGGTGTGTCCATTCACATTTTTTTCGCCTCGGAAAGAAATCGAATTTCAACCCTTTTTTTTATTTTCTATGCCGGATCAGACTACGCGGCAAGGCCGACAAATTTTTAATATTAATTTTATTTTAGTATTATTTTTTAACGAAAGAAGGCGTGCCCCTGGAATGGTCTCTCTTACGTGCTTTTAGCTCAGTGGTATTTAATTCTATCAAAGTTATGATTTTATAATACGAAACCAAATTATCGAGAGAAGAGTAGATTTAATGTTCCTATATGAAAAAAATCTTTACAATATAACAAGATCATCTGAGAACGTCTATATAACTTAATATATGTAATGGGCTTTTTTAAATGTCTATTTATTAAATTTATTATGCACTTCTTGCGATGTCACATGATCTACAAACATTTAAGTTTCAACAATTCTTATTTGATATTTGCAATATAAAACAGTGTAACCTTAACTGTAATTGATATCAGAAAATATAAATATTTACAGAAAAATTATACATATTTAATAATGTATCCAAGTATTTATTAAAAATATTTTCTGAATTGCCATATAATTGATCAGGTTCGTTTTGGATATATATATCGACTTAAAAAAGCGCTGGAATTCTTTTTTTTGGATAAAAATTCTCAATATAACATATAAAACCATGCGGCTGATGGTAAATAAAAACACATGTTATTTTAGATTTTTTTTGGAAATACTTTCTTTTCCTGTCGCTTTTTACTCTCGTTTTCAAACTCATAAATCTCAGTTGATAATAGCGCTGAGGTGAATTTTTCATAACCGGAGCATGGCTTTTGAGATCACGTAACAAAAAATAATTGTTTCTTGGAAACACGACGCTTCCTTAACTAACCGTAAGAATCTTTTGATTATTTTAAATTAAAACCATTATTGCATTGCTTGAAATCTCGCGCAACGGAATTCAATTTTAATCTAGCCGTATTCTTTTATATCGAATTTTTAAATGTATTCAAGTATATTAATGATATTAACTTTTAATCAGAATGTGTGTTAGTATTAAAATAAATTTAAAGTATAATACAACATTGATTTACTTTTATATGATCATAAATGTAGACTTGTTAAGAAACATTCTATCGTGTTTTATCAAGTATTATTTCCTGTTGGGGCTAAGGAATATGTACATAAAATAACTAACTGCATAAATGTTCTTCTCAAAAATCTCGACGTAGTTGACCAATATTAACAATTTTTTTTTTTCATTTTGGCTATAATTTGTAAACTCGTTGTGAGTTTTTTCGTGCAATGTTTTTTAATACAAGCCCAATGTTTCTCGTTTGGGAGGCAACTACGCCCCGATCAGAGTCGAACCCACGGCTGCCTAGTTAAAATTTAGTGCGTTGGGGCGTTAACCGATCCACATATAAAATTAGTTGGTCGCGGCGTTGTTTTTTTAAACGCCTTGCGATCCCGATTTTATCTCCAATCTTGCTTTATAAGTAAACAGAATATCTTCTTGTTAGACATCATTGATGAGATTCATCAATTCTTCATTACAACACATATCGTGTGCTGTTATAAGCACTTAACTAACACAGGTAAAATATTGACGAGAACAACAAGAGACTAAGTGACCTGATCAAATCTCTTTTTTATATATAATACAAACATATTCTTTTGAAATTAACGTATATTACTTAACTAAAGCTTTTCATACAATTATTAAAATATTGAAATACGCGCTTTCCATGTATGATTATAAATTAAATCTTTTGAAAGACGTAAATATAAACAGTTTTTTCTGATTTTGGTGGCTTTGGGGTAGCGAAATGAACATCACATTGAGAAACAACAATGATACGATGTAAAAATGGGTATATAATGATTTTACCAACCAAATAGAAGAAATTATTTTGTCATATGAGGTTTATGTCGAAACAGGGTTTTTCAAAAGTGATTCCATGGTTCACGTATTCAGATGCACTGTTTCTCACGATACTAATAATGTTATGCTTTTTGTCAATAGAGGTGTCAGCGCGGCCGTACAGCACGGTCACCAAAAATTTCCTCACCACTTCCTAGTTTCCTATCAATCTTAAATTATTTTACTTCAGAAAAATTTTGCCTGAATAATGTATACTTATATATGTTATCCATTTCCTCTCGTACAAATGCTTTGCATGTTGCATGTGTCAAAGATTTCTTTCATGTTTTTTTTGTTTGTTGTCGTTGTTGGAAATAATTACATTTTTAGATTAGAAAAAAGTAATGATTTTTATTTCACAAGCTTTTATTTAACTTTTAACGTGTTAAAAATATATTAGTTTTATAATAACAATTAATTAATTATAACACACTTCAATCAGTGCAGCCCCAATATATTATGAATTGATACTTCAATTATAATCTGGGTTAATACATATTTGATGGTTATCATATTTATTTTAATTGAAATAAGCATCGTTCATAAAAATCGTATTTCGGATTATTATTTTATAAATTTGACATTGTTTGCATGACGAGAATGTTTATTGTTTCTTTTTTTCTTTCATCACTTTGCACAAAATTTTTGTTACACAGCTTACGCCAGTTGAGAATTTTAAAAGAAAGTTTTGCATTTTTTATCAGAGATCGGTATCTCAGCCTGGTTTTTTTCCTTCCACAGCCTGCGAGGATCCAGGTAACTTGAAAAATCTAACCTCAAAAAGTTAAATGGACACAAAATTTCTTTATAGATGTTGCATGTTAAATGAACCTATCATTTTTAAATTGTGACGAAAGATAAATCATATACTGTTATCGTAGATAAATGTATAAAAACATCACATTTTGTATAGATATTGGTCGATTCCTTGAATCTGTTTCTTTTTTTAAATAAATCTTGAGATAAGTCAATAGATATAATAATAAAATCATTTTTAAGTAGATTGGTATATTTCATTATCAATTTAAATGTAGTTAAATATTAAATGTGGTATCAAAATATATAAATCCAAAACAAAATCATGGAAAATATTTTTTTATCAGACAGAAAATATTTACGAAATGAATTTTTCTAATAGTTATTTTACAGAAGAAAATATTAAATAAAATTTTTTTGTTAACACTATTGAGTTACAAGCAAGATAAAAATCATTAATTTTTGTATTTTTGATAGTTTAAAATAATATTAAAATTCATAGCATATGAATTATCAACGCCTTGAAATCGAGGGAAGTCGAATAATTAATAATGTCAATTTATCTTTGATTGTTTTGTATTTTATATTGGAGAGCGAAACACATCAATCTTTCAATTGTATAATCTAACGCCCCGTAAATTGCATGCAATAGAGAGCTTTATTTCTAAAATTTACTAATTGTGTAATTGTGTATGTCCACGAACAGAGGGTCGCGAATGCGTGAACTGCGGAGCGACGTCGACACCGCTGTGGAGACGCGACGGAACCGGACATTACCTGTGCAACGCGTGCGGCCTATACTACAAGATGAACGGTCAGAACCGACCCCTCATCAAACCCAAGCGCCGACTGGTGAGTGTAAGATCCGTTTTATCTCATTTTGTAGTGTTGGATCATTTATTGACGGTTTTATTACTTTACACAATCCATGTATGTATTTAGAGTTTACATATCGATTTAATACAAATGTGTTACGATATTCGATTTTAAATGTAAAAATAGAAGCTACTTTAATATCCTGTGCAAAATCAGTTTGTCATTGAATATATCTCATTTATATTATTATATTAATATCTATTTTTAATTGTCCGGAATGAAATATATCGTAAAATATTTACAACAACACGCCCAATATATGCGAAAATATAATATTTTACGTAAAATAACTTTTCAATCAAAATAATTGAAAAAAAATGAGTTTGCCTAGACGTAAACGTGTAATTTAAAAGTTATGTGATATGTCGAAATCTTTCATTGTCTGTAACCTCATTCTCAAATCGATATCATAAAATTTTATGAATATCTACTTATTCCTCGAAAAACATCGTTTTTCATCGAGAAGCTAGTGCTTCAAAGATCACACCATGACCATTAAGATGTCCTGTTCCCCGAGGGATCGTACGGATATCTCATATCTCTGCGTTTAACTGCCGATAGATCATAGCGAAACACGACCTGGAGCGGGCAACCTGTCGGTAGCAACGTTCACCACTTTACCATCCACCGTGAGAACGTTGAACCATCAAGTTGCACGGAAATGTATGTTTTGTAACATTACACCGTGTTTAAGAATGGAAATGATTTCTTTCAATATGGTATAATCATTTACCATGAATTCACACAGTTTTTAAATAATCATTTTCCTATTTATCCTTACAACATTTATCCACCCTAAGAATACAATTAATAAATAAACCATTTCTTATTTAGATTAGAAATTTATAATTGTGTTATTATTATGATTTTTGTATTATCTTGGTATACAGTTTTATCAAGGTAATTTGTGCAATATTAATAAAACATCAAATATAATGTCGTACCGATTCTATATAGATATACCATAAGTCTATATTAAATCATAATACAATTATAGATGCAACACTTGAAATTAAAATAAAGATTGAATTAATTGAGAAATTTGTTATTTTCATCAATTAAAAAAAAACAAATTCGTAATTAGAATCTAATCTTTATCCGATAAATCCAAATAAGACTACTGCTAAATGGGATATTTTTTCTTAAACGAAATATTTAATGCGAATACAACGGAAGTCATTATGAGTTTACCAACACCCTGTTCGATAAGTAGCGGATAATTTGCTTGAGTTGCATATATAGAGAGAAATTAGTTGTTGTCATATACGGGTATTTAATAAATTGGCTTTATTTATAATTGAGCCTAAGGCATTGATAACGGGGTCGATTGAATCAATCAGACGCCTTGTTTTTTGATTTTAATTAAACATTCAGAATTTTCAATTTATTTAAATTGCAACAAATTATTTAAGCGCTTTGTTCACTGAGTATTTGTTTTATTTAAATTTAATAATGCGTAATGGTATTAATTGTTTTAAGATTAAAAACAGAATTATACACACGATAATGCCTTTCTGATTACTTAACATACACGAATTCATGGTACCTACAATAGAACTGTGGCATTAAAATATGTAAGAATTAAATATTATAGTTGTCATTTTTATAACTAAATTTATTTTTGTACAAAAAATACACTATATATAATATAAGGAAATAACAAACTTAACAACTGAAATCAGTAAAATGTTTGCAATGAAATGCTTAATTTATTGATTGAATTGTTATCTACTTGGTAGAAATACATTATATCACGGTAAAAAAATAGAGAGGTACTCTATTTTTACAAAATTTATAAGTTCGGAAGCTTTTTCGGCGAATGCTCTCATCAGAATTATCAAGTTATTGATTTTGACTTTATAAATGTTGTAAAACTAAAGTACATTTCTATTTTTCAGCGTGTTGAATTTTTTAATCATAATTGACAATCAAATATTTTTAGCTCATAAATTACACTGGTTTATGAAGTTTTGATGCTTCTGAAATTATTATTCATATTTAAAAAATGAAATAATGAAGGTTTGATTGATAAAGTTTTTTTCATTGTTGAGAAATTTTGTTCTGCCGTTATATATATATATAAATAAATTATTTTATATTAGGTGACTATAACTCTTGGATTAAAATAAAGTTTAAAAATAGTATATACATGCGATTGTTTTTTAACGTTAAATTGTTAAAGTCGCATTCAATTAAAATATGATTAGAAAAAAGAATGAACTAACATATTTATATTATATTATATTTGAGCTTAATTTAATACTCTACAAA
Source organism: Himalopsyche japonica (assembly GCA_028555115.1). NCBI lineage: Eukaryota > Metazoa > Arthropoda > Insecta > Trichoptera > Rhyacophilidae > Himalopsyche > Himalopsyche japonica. The sequence continues at coordinate 276,939 of JAHFWJ010000395.1, forward strand.
TCTACTTATCGGATAATGTTGAGCGATTTATAAAATTCAACATATTTTTTGTTTTTGAAATGTTAATGATTTTTTTATCGATAAACAGCGGCGACAAAAAAGAGATTTACTTTTTGTTAGCATATTTGGCCATCTCTCACGTCTTGTCAACCCGCCGACAGGTAAAGATAGGTATGCACAGTGTATGCGGTCAATTACGAAAGTTGTATCGCCGATAGGACTTGGCATAGTTAATATGTTGTTCAAAATGATATGTTGTTCTCTACTATCAAACACTGGACTAAATCACTGAGCTTGTTACAGAAAGGACATATCTGAACGGGTTGATATGAGATACTATCGATAAGTCATCCGGTATTGGAGGTTACGTCTCATAAGTCATACGAACTAAATCAAGTCAACAATCATACGCAGTGAGAAATGAACAAACCTAAATCTTGGTTTTGAGCACGTTGAAGAATTTATAAATCGAGATATTATACACTACTATCATAAATAGTCTCATATTTAATCAATAATCATAACAAAACAATCTAACATATGTCCAGTAATTATTTTTCTCACATTAAGAAGAATTTTTCTAACGGAATTAGTTAACAACGACGTGAATGTATACTATATTAAACATTTATTCAGATTAATATGAACAGAACAATAAAGTATAATGTAATTAAATTTGTATCAATTTTCTTTATTACTGTGTAATGGTATTGAATGTTAATGCTAGAAAACTTTAGATGTTCACAAAAAAAGTATTTTTAAGCAACTAGTATTTTTTTACTTGTTGATATCGCTGTGTCTGTTGTGAAGTAATCATCACGAGTTATAATCCCAGCAGGGCAGTTACATATTTTTTTTCTGCCAAATACATGGATATCAGTTCGATAATATGGACGACTAAAGTTCCCTCACACCCATATCTCCCTTAAACAAGGGCTATGTCAGTGTAATAATCTTACCAGTCGTTTTTTTCCTCTACCTATTCTTATATTAACACGGTGAGAAAATAGCAATGTATTTTAGTTCTACAATTTTTTAAAAGATACAGATAAACGAACATTTGCTTATCTATATATAGCTGTGTAGAAAAGGTACACAATACATCTTCTCTACTGTTTTAACGACCTAGCTTGTTTCTTGTTAGCAATAAAACTAAAAAAATTCAAAAAATTGTAAATGAAAAAAAAAGACGGCCATATCAATAAGCTTACATATGGCACGGAAATGGTTTATTATGGAAACGAAACAGCCCCCTGTATTGGATTGAGCAATGGCGACCGACGTATCTTAGTAGTATGTAAATATAATATGTAAGTGTATTCCTATATTATTTATTTAAGAAGTTTAGCAACTGAGTATAAACAATCGAGTGATAGAAATGTCTTGGAAAATCATCTGTTTATTTGTTGTAATCTTTGATGTTTGAATAAACATTATTTTTTTCATATACTTCTCCACAATGATAAAATTTCCACGTAGATTGGTCAAGACAATCTCAACGTTATGGTCATTTAAGTAGGTGTCTGATAATATTAGATTAATTTGCTTATAGTAAAATAAATAGAGGATGTGTATGGGTAGGATACAATAAATTGTCGGGTAATAATACTTGCACAGTGGTTGCTGCTATTTGGCGGGTTCGCGGGTTATGCCTCGGGCTGATATCAGATTTAAGCAGTGATATTGCTTTATAACAGCCGTAAAGCTGCTTTTACAATCCATTGTTTCGTTCTCCTCCGCGGACACATGTAGCTGTAGCTATTGGATATTATATGCAGTGGCGTATCTACGATGTGATGCACATCGATTGTATCTCGCACTCAATCAAATTCAATCAAATTCTCCTATGATAGTTCATTCGTAAAATTCTTAGTCGAAACTGTGTTTTATATCACTTAAATTTATTTGTTTAAAGAGGAAACCTTTCTATGCTGCTTCTAAAATCGTTTGCTGTTTTACTGATAAAGACCGTTTTCAATATTGAATGTTAATAACATATTATATGTATTTAAATATTTGTCTCTGCCAATCTATGTTTGGGGAATTGGAAATTTTATCATTAATTAATCAATTAATCGATACATTTTTTCACTCCATGTGGATGCAGACATTTTACATGATGAGACACGAAATTTGATTTGTTTTTTTAGTTCAGTCATTTGCTAAAAAATATTCGTAGTTTAGGGCATAAGTTGAAAGCAAAATTATTTACTTATAGCAAATTTTTGTTAAGTTTTACAGTTATCTGTCAGAGTTACATTGAGTAAGTCGGTGACTGGTATATAATATACCAGTATTTAAGTTAAAATATGTTTGATGATCGTACTAATACATCTTAAAAATAGTGCATAGTGTCTTTTTTGTTTTTTCGGGTATCTGTCTTCACCATGCATCGACTTGTTAAACATATAACTGAAGAAATTTATAAAAGCTCCACGATACTGAAAATGCTATGAAACGAAATACTAAATAAAACATTTTTATGCGGCCAAATACTTATCATTGTGATTACTTTCAGTTGTATACGCCACTGTTATCACCATAATAAAAGATAGTTTTGCGTCAGTTAAATAGCTATGAGTTATGCAGTTGAATTAACTGGCGTGGTTAAGGCAATCGTTAATATAAGATTAGCTGTGATTTAATTCACTGGTCGTTACATTTTCATGCATTTGTATGTATATCGCGTCCATTAAGGGGGGCTATAAAAAATATTTTCTCGTACACTGAGAAAATTTTTCAACACTAAAACTTTTAATATTTTGCGGTTTCAGTCTGTTTGTTTTATTGGTATCTTTTTCTTAACGGCTAAGCACAACAAAACTTGTTTATTCTCTATGAAACAGTGAGAGCTTTGTGGATTTAATTTATCTCATTATATTAAATGAATAGTTAACATTATTGTGCGGGTTGATAGCGATAATTGCATTTTTAAAGTACATCGTGCTAATAATTTAAAGTCATTATTTGATTTTTAGTTGTCATAATAAATTAAAGCATTCTTAAATGCATCCTTTTGCTGATGTGAAATTGTAAATATATTGAAGAAAAATTCAAAGTAACACATTCTAATATGGAAGTTTCCAATACGTTTTGATAACATAATATAGGACAATTAAAAAAATAATTCAATATAATTTATCTATAGTATCGCTTTATTGAATTATTACAAAAAAATGAGCTTCCAATGTTATTGCATTATCCCAATTATCAGAAATAATTTGGATTTTTTTTTGATTTTTCAAATTAAAATAAATGTTTCAAAAATCGGTCTGCAAAACTCATTGCTTCTGTCATAAATGATAAGTTATTTAATAGATTCAAAAAATGTTTTTTTAAGAAATATTTATTGTTTATCAAAAATGATAATATTCAACACCTTTTTATTCTTACTCATTGGCGATTTTGTCTTTTTCTTACCTAGTGTTATAATACAAATAAAGTGTCTTAAGAATGGCTATTCATTTACCTGTTAAAGTATTTCCCACGCGACTTTGACATTGGGTCACAACAAAACGCAATAAGGCAATATTCTATAGCAACCAAGTTATATAAGCCATCAATATTACGAATATACAAAACTATAGATACGGCTATTTAAGCACAAAATTTAAAAAAAAAATAGTTTTAAGCACTGAGATTCCTGCAGATTTTACTTAATACTGTTACATTGATATTAAATCACGTTTTTAATGTCATCTAATAAAATTTCTTTAATACGAGAAAATCAAATAAAATCGATTATAGAGTCTTAGAATTGATGTTTGTTAGTGTATGCCTACAAAGTGAAAAAATATTTAAATAAGCCTTTTTTGGTATTTGTTTTGAATACTGTAGATAATTTAACTTTTTTTTCATTTGATGCTCCTGAATGAAGTTATTTTAACCTTTCCTTCCTGAAATGGACGTACTAGTACGTCGGCGCGATTTTTTTGTAAAGGAGTATGGACGTACTTGTCGTATATGTCAACAATTATTATGATAATATATTCAAGTGCTTTGTGTCAATGGTTTGTGATCTCTGGATTATGCAACTGGTTTTATTACGATAAAACCCTAAAAACGAGAATTGTATTATTTTTACATTTATTTGATTAAAAAAAAAAATTGTAAAAAAACTCACTCCTCACAGCACGGTTAAAATTAATTAGTTACTCCTGAAAAGGTTCTTATCAAAACTAAATTCATTTTTTAATAAAGTATCCAGAATGAAAATAGACTCATAAAGCATACTGTGTAAACAAATACATGATTTCAGAGCCTTGTTCAGTATGGGATGTCTTATCCATGAGCAGGTAATAATCGATTGCTATCAATCACCCCATACGATGGTGACCAATAACCACGGGTGGTAACAAAAGCCTTTATTTATTTCAACTTTTTATCACGTTTATTTATTACCGGCAGCGTCTTGCTATTCGCAATTTTCCCGGTTATTTTTTTTGTCTCACAATCCCGTGACGATTTATTAAATGCGTAGTTATTGTTATTGTCAAGCTTTTGAAAAAATAATAGAGGGCACACTTTCATGCCCATTATTTCTGCAAAATTTATCTCTCACTATGATATTACATTTTGATTCTAGAAGATAATCTAAAGAGATTATTTTTCATGTTTTTTTTAAGTAAAAAGTTTCTTAACACTATCAATACTTTCACAACTTAACGTCGTTAATAATATAAAAAAATATATTCCGTGAAGATGCAAACAAAAGTTATTAAACCCTTTTTTGCTTCAATCGAAAATTTTACGTCATAAAAAAAACTGAAAGCTGATTGATATCTTAAAAATATTAAACTTCAATGATTTTCTATTTTTATTTAAGATTTAATATCATTATCAATTGCCACTCCGTCAAATTAAAAATTCTGTATTTTTAATTCTATTATTAAGATAATAAGTGTGACAATTTTGCGGTAAGCTGGTTGCTCGTCTGTCATACTGAAATACATTTATTTTTTTTAAGTTTCAAAATAAATATTTGAAAATTGTTTTAAGAATATCAACAATCAAAACTGTTAACTCTCTCAAAACGGTTGTCTGCCGAACGCATTGAATGTGGTACTTTATAAAAGTTATTGTAAAACAAATTCCAAATAAATATGACTTCCTCATAGTTATTCATTTCATGCCAACTACAGATTCATATCTGCGTTACATAGAATACGCAACAAACTTGTGTATATTAGTTGGTTTTTAGAATGACCACCATTAAAATCTATGAAAAATGCAACATGTTAAACAACAATAAAAGATGACGAATAAATATATTGTCTCTATACTGTACGATGATTTTTTTTTATAAATTGTTGTGCCGTAAACTCATGCTGAAATTTATAAAAACATTAAATCCCACATTGTGGATACTTCTAAAAACTAATAAATGAATAGAAAACCCGTTAAAATTATTTATAAATCTGAATTTTTGTATATAAATTACCGTGAGATATTTCAGTTTGTTTTTAAAGAACTAAGCCGGAAAGCATTTAATATTTTAAATACAATGTTCAATGAGTCACTTTGAAGACTGAACGCTAAAAAAGCATTCGTTCATGCGTACTTTAAATGTGTAAGTTATTCAAATTCGCCAAAAATTATTATACACGTATTACTATTCATTAGGTTAACAAAGTTTTTTTTATCTTATTGCATAATAAATTTAAATAATATAGTCTTGGTTTCGCTATTATAGTAATCGGCGAGTCGCTAAAACGTACAACGTATAATTAATATGTAAATTATATTTTTACTGGCTTATAATTTTATGCTTTTGATAATATGCTACAAAAAGTAATTAATATGCTTTATTGACATCTCATACCTTTATATGGCCAAAGTAATAATCATATAATACAACACAGACATCGTATATCGATGCTACCAGGCGCCGTGTAATATTATTCATATCAACAGTTATTATTTGAAACTCAAAATAAATAGGCTATTGCCATGAAAAAATACGTCAGTTGATTAAAAAAATAAGCTTTTGAACACCGGAAAGGAAATTTTATCAAAATGATTATATTTAATCTGTCAAAGAGATAAATATCCCGAAGTATGACTCAAGGAACCCCTGTCGCAAGAAAAATACTTTGCTTGCACCCTAGTTAGCCAAGTGTCACTTTTTTCCAAATAGATTCCGATTCCGAACATCCGATATAATTTTAAGCTTAAATATTGGTTGAGATTTGAGTTTCTTGGTTATGGCTTAACTAACTTTTAGTAAAAACTCATAATCAGCTATCAACTGTGTGCATGCATATTATTCTGACGTTTTTTTTACTTGATAATCATTAAGTTGATGGAATTATCACGTCAACCATATAAGGAACGATTTATTGTGTGTATGTAAATTCTAAACAGATCTCGAAGATAAAATATTCACACACCATTCCGCAAATTTATTGTGTCGAATAAAAATGTCGGACTTAGCGAGTGATAATAACTTTCTCTAAAAGTATATCTTAATAAAAATAACAAAACGCTGGTCAAAATTCTATTTTACTCGAAGCAACAACAAGTTTAAAAAAATCTGGGCCATTGCGGAGCAGTATTTGTGTTTTTAAGTCATAAATATTTCTGTTAGTAAAAATGGTGTGTTTTTTTAATTAATGAACTTTAGTTTCCTGTAATATAAAAAATCAACCTAATCAATACTGTGTTCGATATATATGATTGATTTTAACAGTAAGTTAACGAAATGCTATTTTATAAATAAGAAGAATGCCAATGTAAGATTTAACATTGAGTCTTCAAATGTATTTGAAATAAAATATTATATTTACGTCGCTCATAAAAAATGTAATGAATCATAGTGTCTAATATGTAAGTAATTTTAGTTCTTATGTGTCCATTGAGTGCCTTGTGTTATTTTAATATCTCGAGGCAATCAAATAAAATTATACCCGAAATATTAAAAACGCCATTGTACTATTCTCTGAAGACAAGACGTCTCTTTGTATTAATACTAAACGCCTTTAAGGTGATTGCTACCTGTGTGATTATTCCGTGCGTTCTTTTTATGTTTTCGATAATTTTCATTGTCGGATCGAATTTACTGCCGTATTCGAACCCGGGAGCGTTTGCCTCTCAAATAAATCACCTCGGTGGCTAGGCCACTGCACGGATCCGAGTCTTCAATCGTAACACATTGGTGGCCACTAACGGATATGTAAATCTTATTTTTTTTGTTTTTGACTATTCCGTTATTTTTTTACACACAGTTTTAATTAACACTAAACTTCCTATTGAGGCAGTGCGATTCAAAGTTTATATTTATTTTTATCCAATAAGCCTTGGTACAAAGCTTTTACATTCAGATGGATATTTTCTATACATAGATTTTATATTCAACAAAAGTATCGTGATTGTTTGTGTGTAATAATAAACACCCCCTGAAAAGCTACGTTTGATAAATTCGTTTTCAAATTTCAAAAACGGTTATGAATTTGTATGATTTTTTTATAAGACTTTTTGTAGAAATAACAATTCATACCTACCTACATACAACAAGGATACTTATAATAGTTTGTATTGTATTAAACAAAAAATACTCTCTTTAAGTTAATTAGCAGATATTTACTAAATACGTTGATTCGATAATGTGTTAAGCTCTCAGCCGATTACATAAAATTGAAGTACGACCACTTTCTGAAATTTTATGATACCAAAAAGTCTGGCTTTGAACATTATTTTAGTTTTAGTAAATAAGAAAGCAGTTTCATCGATGAGTCTTCTTAAATTATTTCTTGTAATGTTTTTAATGCGCCATTAATTAATGGCATCCATTCTTAGGTAACATGTGTGCCTATGGGTGTTGCTTTTAAAATGAGCACGATTTTTTTTATTTAGCGGTATTCAATGTAACCATATTTTTATTTCTTACTATATATTAATTACTCCTGTACCTTGAAGTCATAATATAGACCTTAATACAATAAGAAACGTATACCTCCGTTACTGATTATATTGATTTCTACCTATATTGTAATTCATTATTAAGAGTATCGTGTGAGATACGATATCGATTAAAATCTCCATTAGGTTTTTATCAATATATTGCTAGTAATTGTTTTTTTAAGCAGGCTTAGGAGGCAATTTTCATGTACATGCTCATTTTTTATAACGCGTAAATGTAAATTAATTTACTTAGTTGAAATTCAACGTGTTGACAGTGTTGCTATTAATCTATTATAGCATGAAAATAATTTATAATATGAATGTGATGCTTATTGAGATAGTATTTTTTCTGATTGATAATCGATTCCGAGGCGTCAAATCTTGTTTAATCGATCGAATATAGTCAAGCCAAATTATTGATGCATGATGAATATGCCTACAGAAAAAAATCTTCATGGCCTGTTAATGTGGTAATGAAATTAAATTACGTTTCATAAATTAATACCTGTTTTAATCGGTAAACTGTAAATTTTAGTTGCATCAAGTCACTGAATAAATTATTCCACACGACTTGCGAAAAAAAAATTCCAAAACAGATTGGATTTCACATTGATGAGATTCAGCTTTTATACTAACTAATGAGCATACTAGACTCTGGCACACAATTTTTATTTTATATATATTATACTCCCACAAGATTCTACTTAACTTCATCATATTGGACCCATTTGCAAAGGTCAAAAGTAATATTTGTATTTCATATTTAAATATATTATTAGAAATACTGATCCACGTCAAATTGTAACTTTAAGTTACTGCGATTAATGTTAATCTAAAATCAGCGAGTGTATTCTGACCACGGCGCAAAGCAAAAAGGCATATCATAAGTGTGAAGGATACTAAAACCACAAAAAAATAAATACATCCAAGGAGTCACCAGTTAATTAAGTCACATCATAATATTGTACTATTCTGATAAAAGTTATTGAAAACATATGCTGTTAAAAAATTCAGACTGGCTTGAAAAGTATTCCTTGATTTTTAAATTGGTATAGATTGCGAACGGTTGCCCAAAAATGATTGTAAAAGAGTTAACGAGTATCGTTTCATATTACCACGGTTTATTGAAAGATATATATTTCTATAAATCAAACGAAATATCGCTTGGCTAAAAATATTATACGTCCATTTAGTTTTATGAGCATTTTATATAAGTGATATTTCTCCGGCTAGTTAGTTCCCCATTATAATACTGTGACAGCAAAATTAGTCAAGTGATTTTTTTAAATGTCGACAAGAACATTTTTGGTATATTCATAATACTATCATTAATAATTAGGGTTTGAGGCGTTTTCGATCTTTTCTCTTTTAGATTACACCGTGCGAAATAATTTGGATTCTTCTTGGGACATTTTTATGACTCAATCGTATGATGGAAGAGTGTAGGGTGTTATATGAAAGCTGAGCTATGTCCCACTATATCATTTTGACACGATCAACTTACGGAACTATTTCTTTTTGTCCTTATATGCATGCTGTCATTATGAAGCGTTTACGAAAATATTTAGGAATTAATCATATTAGCAAGTTATAAGTCTGCTTCCTATGATAGAAATCCTTGGAGACTCTATTTACAGACAGCCAAGGTTCATCTGTCATGGGCAGAAAACTTTGTTTTATCATCAAATAATTGTCAAATTGATTTTATTTTTAGGCGAAGCTGAACGTTAAATATAATTAAATTGTGTTATCTTTAAAGCTTTCCATATGTCACTTTTGATCATTAAATTACGAAAATTTACATTGTAATTCATTATGCGCAAAACTCAATTACGCGAAAGGGAATATTTTATTTATTATTTGAACAAATAGTTTGGATCTCTTTTAATAATTAATTCTTAATTCAATAAAAACTTATTTCTAAGTGTTTCATTGCAATTTGAAAGCAAAGATCTAGGAAACTGAAGTCAGTTGATCGAAATATTCAAATAATGAACAATATATAATAGAACGATTAAATGAAGATGATTCAACGCTCTCTTGTAAAAAAGCATTCTAAGTTTGAGACGCGAACCGATTATTTACGATTGTGAGCCGCCTCGCGTCGCACGTCCACCGGCCGTTTATTATTTTATAAGAAATGATATACGATGTTAAATTGCGCCATAAACACCCGGTGCCGACTCTGTGTTCGAGAGAATATTTTTAGGCTGTCCCGTTATATTATTTTGTGTAGCCAGTAATGTATCGCCTTTTTGGTTTATTATTTTATGACACTTTTGATCTAGAACGAGATATCAATACGCGATTATGACGTTATAGTTTTCAGTGAGATGGGAAATTTGATTGCATCTCATTTTTATATGTAACGCAGACCCCACATGAAAGATTTATTTCGTTTTTATTACAATTGAAAGTGAATATTCTTGTATATTGAGATGTAGGTTAGTTGTTAGGGCAATTAATCTGACAGCTGTATAGAAAAGAACACTTAAGTGCGGTAGTAATGGAAACAACCGAAATGGTAACTTGAAAATTAAAAAAAAAAAACACAACGTAAAGCTAAAAAGTTATGATTAAGATTAAAATAAAAGTATTAGAAAAATTTGAAATTCAAACTGAAATAAAATTCAAATATTTTTGCTTAGCTTGATTACTTAAATTAATCAAGATTAATAGGCAACCTGAATAATAAAAATACAATTTTAGTTAACCTAAATTATCATGGAGTGAAATTGATAGCTTCCGAATGCGTAAATTTTACTAATCAAGTAAAATTTTATGAATTCCAGGAATATATTATATTTGGAAAATTATTTAAGTAATCATAACGTTTTCATTGCTCTACCATGAAACTCACTAGATGCCTTGAGTATTTATAATAAAATGGTCCCACCTTTATTAACTTGCCTAGTTCTTAAATGGTTGAAATTATAGGAACGCCTGAAGGGAAGCCCTGTTCCCATCTTTGCGTCATTCATGCAAAAGCAACTGCATCTGCAGCTAAGACCAGTAAATTTGCTTAAAACACCTTCAGCGATACAAGCCTACTCCACTTTGGTCCTCATTATGCAGAAAAAGTTGCACCGCTCTGGGTCCACGGCGACCTTATCAGTGGTATGTCTTACACTTTACTTCAGTACGGAGGAAAATTACTCAAGAAATATTTATAATATAAAAGAAACAGGATATATGTAGTAAACAAATATTTCACATTACAAATTTGTAAGAAAAATTACCCCAGAAAAATTGCGTGGTACTAAACAGTTTTTGATACATATTATGTAATAAATATATCAATAATCAACTGAATCATTAAATTTCATTTAATATGTTTAAATGATATTCGGAAAAAATGTTTCAAAGAATTTCTGAAATACATTTTTTAAGTATCCTGATTGTATAGTATAATACCTAAACTACAAGCATTTAACTCTTACTAGTGATATTACTACTTTAATGATATTTGTTTTATTGCAAGAATTTCAGAAAATATATAACTCATTATATTTGAATATTTTTTTCCGTATAACATTATGTATGGTCAATATATTAGACCTCTAATAAAAGTTTTTTCTAAATATCTCTATCCAGGGTGGTGGTTTTCCGGTTTGGTAAACTAATTATTTTTCACCGAAAAACAAATGGACATTTTAGTAATACACGACCTTTGATATTATTTATCTTTAATATAAGATAACGGTAGACTTCGGACGTCACTGTGTGAAAACAGTCACCACATTTTGTTAAGAAACTTGTACATAAAAATGTCACGTGAATAATTATTGGAGTAGACACTGATTAACGCTTAGAGCATTACATTTAAATTGTGTGCACACCGCTGAGGAAATGATTAGGTATTATTAAACTTCCCGCTTGGTCGTTTACCCTGTGGGATTTTATTATGTAGAGAATAATTTCTGCGCTAAATTCGACTCGAGTAAGTAAACAATAACCGATAACGAAAGATATCCGCACTAATGATACACGTTAGAGAAGTATTTCTGATATAAATTATTTAAAACTGTTTTCTATAAATTATCATTGCAATATTTTTAAATAAAATACATTTAGATTTAATATTGAATACAATATAACAACCAAAAATTATTAATTGATAGGATTAATTAATTAACCGGATTTTACTTACTGGCATAAAATATATACCTAAATTATTAAACAGTGTTTGATTTCATATGAACCACTTTTTGCGAAAAGTGATTAGCACCGCCGTATGATTAGTGTTCTATTAACAAAAAGTTCTATAAACTGAATTAAGAATAGAAATCAAAATAATATGTAAATTTATATTTGAAACCCGACATTATAAAAGTTGATATTGTTTCTTCGTTTACTCGCTCCCAAAATGTTTTTAATTCAATATTGGTTTAATTAAATAATTGCCATAAAAACGAGACGAAAGACACTTTATAACGCATTTTTTCAATAATCATATACATATGTAATGCTATAATGGCATACATTCTTGCGTAAATTCAATATGTCGATAAAATTTCGTTGGTGTTTTCATTCATTTAATGGAAGCGATAGAATCTTAAAAGAAATTTAAATATTAAAAAAATCTTCGGCAAACTCTTTGGTTGTGTTGTGACGATGTCACATGTGTCGTTGCTAACAGCCCGCCTTCCATAATGCATGAGGGCTCACCGTAAGCAGGCGGCTGAGGGTCTGCTGAAGAAGCAGCTCAGTCATTGTGTATTGTTGTCAGGCGTCTCGTCATGGTGACAAGTGACTGCCAGCTTCAATCCGCCCTCGGAACGCCCACACAAGCTTAATACCTTCCTTCTGACGATACGTCACAACATTTCAACCATCTCCGACTAATTTCATTAATAATTATCTCAAATTGGACACTCAAAAACCTATTTGACGTTTTAAAACACCACTTAGTACGCATAACCTATTTTCTAAAGTATCCTTATCAGAAATTGAATAAATGATTAATATATTATGACATTGAGTTTTCAATATAATTTGTTTTATTGTATTGTAAGTTATATACATCACTTAAAAAGAGATAAAGAAAGATATTCAAAAATTAGTACAGGGACATTCCAATTTGGTAGCTTCAACACAATAAAAGTAACATTTTCATGTTTATGTACTGACCCAAGCAAACACCAGGATATTGAATGTATTTATTTTTATACATAACATAGATATCATTTGTTTTGTAAATTTTCATATTTTTATATAAACGAAAGATATTGTGATTTTAACACGGTGAAAAAATAGCAATGTATTTTAGTTCTTAGAACTTTCTAACGATGGCATGAGCCGAAATAGCTATCAACTAACTCAACTATTTGTTAAAAATAATTTTGTAGAACTAAAATACATTGCTATTTTTTCACCGTGTTATAATGGAGTTCTACCAAGTGAATGCCAATTCAATCAATATATTGTGATTTTGTTAAAGTTACAGAAAAAAACATACTTACATTACTTATTCCACAATCACTAAATGAAATAAACATAGGAGAATCTTCGCTTAGCCAATGGGAAATTTCAGCCGATAAAAAATATACATTTTCATAATAAAAATATTACAAAAATATTATGTTTGGTGTGCGTGCGTGTGTGTGTGTGCAGGTGTGAGTGTTTGAAAAAAAATCAATCGTTGTTGATTTGAATAAAAAGTGTTGAATGATAATTTATCATAGACAAAATGAAATATTAAAATATCATTAAGTGAAATAGCATTCGAAGACAAATATCTGTCGACTTTTATGATTCATGGCACCCAATAATCCCGTCGATACTTCTTCACTGATTGTCGAACGTATCTTTAAATTTTCCACTATTAATCATACCTTATTACAGTTATTACAAAACCAAATGAAGGCATTCACACTGGCCGAAGCGTTACGTGGTGTTGCGTTGGAAGAGAGTGTCGTACAATTTGTTAACAATAAATCAATACTCGAGCAACGAAACGTAATTGCTTTGAATAAGTTATTTTACAGTAGTCGAAACGACCGAGAACTGTTTTGTGAAGCTCACCACTTTAGTTAAGCGATTTGAATACAAACGATTAGCTTTATTTCATCGATTTGTTGTACTGTGTACAGAGCCAATATTATGAATATTGATTTGTGTCTATATAGATTCAATCACGCGAAGAATTAATTATGCATGATGTAAATACAGGATTTTACAAACCGAGTGTCTGTTTCGAATATAAACTTTCGTTTGACACAAGGTAGTATTTTAACAAATTATTCTCAGAATCTTTAATTAAAAACCTTTTTTTTCTGCAGAGTAAGGTACACTTACTTATATCTTTAAATAAATGATAATTGTTTGTTTAGTTGGACACATCGTATTGTGTCTGGAAACCCACAAATATTATTTACATAAATATTTGGAACATATTGAATGAATTGGCACTTACTTGGTAGAAATCTATTGTAACATGGTGAAAAAATAAAAGTTTTTATTTTAACAAAATTTATAAGACATATATTGTAGTCGATAGCTATTTCAGTTTACATTTACAAATTTTGTAGAACTAAAATACATTGCCATTTTTTCACCGTGTTAAAATTTATAATATTTAAGTAAAGATTCACTTTCAAGGGTGTTTAAACGATTTCTCCCTGAAATCGACACGTGTGGTAATTTTCAAATGTATTTTTTGTACAATTGTTGTATTTAAATATCATTGCAAAAATAGATATATAAATCTTAACACAATAATATACAAATAAAAATACGTGATTATGATGAGATGGCAAAGACTCAATTGATTGTTTTTTTTTAATCTGTTTTAAGTAACACAGCTAACAACTGATGTTTTTTAATGGAAATTCGATTGAATACCATTAAATAACAATATATTTTTGTTTCTAAGTGTTTTCTGTAGAATCCTTTATGAATTGTACATTGCTAATATCTTTCAAATATAGAAACAACAACCATACAAATATCCCTCTGAAGCAAGCGTTTCGAAATGGTTTCGCGGGCGCGGTCCGAGAGGCTCGCGGCGATCGTCAAGTTTAGTGTTGCGCCGCGATGATTTATTTAAAGCCCGAGTTTTTCACTCCCGCAACCACAAATTATGCGGTAGCCACCTCGACAGCCAAATTGTTTGTTAGGAAGCGCAACTTACGAACAAGCTGCCCCGTGCCTCATATTCCTTACTACGAACTTCAAATTTCGAGGGCAGGCCGCGTGATTCATGAATCGACTGTTTACCAAGGCGACATTACAGCAATAGTTTATTTTCAGCAAACATTTATTGAACCAAACTTATTATCATCAATAAAGAGCAGAAAAATTATAAAGTGCTTATTTTATGTTAGAATAACAAATTGGAAGCAAAGCAGATTCATCTTTCAAGATTATCTTTTATTTCCGCCACATATATTGACAGCAACAAGTATTTTTCATATGAGATTACACCATGCTTACTTGTAAGTATTTTTAAGTACAAGACATTTGTAATTATGGTATTGGAGTTGATATCGAAAATTTGCTAAACAAATTGGAGTGATGGAAAATTTTAATTTCATAATAATCTTAATATTGTTTGATCACAATTTAAGCTTATTTTTTTATGTATATTAATGTAACATAAAAACATAATTCATGGTTGCTAATTAGATTTTTTGCACAGTATACCGTTTTAATTATCATGCTCATTTGAATACATAAATGACAATATTTACTTTTATGATACTGGTACAGATTTTTTCAGTGATCTAAACGATAGTTTTTTTTTAAATTTTTTAAATTTAATTTAATGCTTATATTCATATGATATTTAAGTTGCATTATTAATATTTACAAACTGGAATAAAGATTTAAACTGTTGCTATTACAACACAATATGTGCAGTATCACGTTAAATCAATATTGACATTAAATTTATTCGTTCCATTTGCAACGTTAACTGTAAAAAATAGGTTGAGAAATAGGAGGGGTGTTTCTTTTTCGTTTCTAATATTAAATTTTCAAGCACTGAAATATAATACATTCAAAGAACACTGATAGCGAAAGTCGATCTGTTTGATAAATTTCATCGAAATATCAACATGTAATATGTACCCCAACGAATAGTAAATTACAGACTATTAGTCCAGTGGTTAGGGAGGGCTCAGCTCTCCTCGCACCGTGCTCGTGTCTCAACTCTGCAATCATATGTGTAGTTACAAGAGTGTGTACCTTTGGACACATTAAGTATGAATTTAAAACCCTTTTTGGAAGGTTACAGCGCATTAAGGCGAAATAATGATATGATTTTGGGTTTAAAATACAAGGTGCCTAAACGAAAATTAAGTATGTTGTTAATGTATATTCAATCCGTTCGGATGATGATTTTATTAAAATAATATTGGTGCAATACCCTTCATTACAAGCTATCTGATACCTCTAATATTTATGTATTTACCATAAAATTTTGTGATGCTGAGAATATTTTTAAGAAATCAGACGATTTAAGGTTCTAGTTGGGATATATCAATACTTATAACATTTTCTCATATCACTATTATGAATTTTTCTCGAAAGCTTTTTATGCACAGAAATTTTTTATCTTTAGATTCATATTCAATTTTACGTCTGATATTTTTGTCCTTAACATATTATTTTGAATACTCAATGGAAAGTTAATACAAACAATTGAAATTCAAGCATTAAATAGTTTGACGACAAAAAAAATATTTCAAAGAAATCATTATTACATTCAAATCCTTGAAAATATCTAATACTGATTGCATAAAACGTGTTCAGTGCACCTCGCATCGTTGATTTAGTCGCACTCCGCCGATAAATTTATTTTGAAAACCCATAATTATCCTGACACATGCTTATGCAAAGGGAACGACTAACAAGGAGGAAGGAAGGCAGGGAAACGACCAAACAACTGATTCAAACGTTGAAATTTCAACCACCGCGTAACGTTCTACTTCCACAATAAATCATTACAGTAATGAACGCTTGAGAAATTGTCGCGTTATCTACCGAGAAACGAGTTAATACGTTATTAGAAAATCTGACTCCGAATAAAATCATGTTGGCGTTGACTGTACTTTTAAATCCATAGATTTTTTACAAACAATGTTAATAATATGTATATGTATGTATATTAAATGTAAAATACTACTTTCATAGATAAATAGTAGCAATTAGCTACTTCTTTGTTATATATAAGATATATACGAGCTAGCAATATAAATTTGTGTTTATATTCTTTTACATAGTACGTATCTCTATTTTGATTTCAAATTTGTTACAAAATAACCGAACAAACCAATTCTTATTATTAAATGGACACTAATTCATGCAGAAAAATATCTATTTGTGTATGTGTAAAATTATACTCAACAGTGATTCATCATACAAATGAAGGATTTGTACACTATGAAAAAAATTTTATCTACCGTAAAATTCATTTTAACGCTTAAATTATACTATTTTTATAACTATCTTAAAATAAACAAAATACGCTACTTTGTAATACGAAACGTAAAGTTTGTTACAGTAGATTGATCCGTGAGTATCAAAAGCCTTATTGGTTTTAATAAACTGGTCAATTTAATATAGATAATTGGACCGATGGCTAATAAGCGTAACTCGACAGCGATAAAATCTTTAATCTTTTAGATAGAAAAGACTATCAGCGTATGTTGATGAAAATCTATCAAATTGGAACGTGTGATTAATTCTTAACTTGAGTCTTCACTATCCGCAGTGAAGTAAGTGGTCAGAGGCCCGATTCAAAAATTATATTCAATATTTATTTTACAATTGAGTATATCTACTACAGGTTATGACCAGTCAAAAATTATGGCATACGTTGTTCAAGATAACTGTCGCTAATCTTTTTGATCTCACTTGTCAGTAAACTCACAAATCCCTCGAAGCATTTTTTACTGGTACATTTATTAAATAATAAGTATTTTTTTATATTACAAAATGGAATTTATTATAATATAATAATAAGTGCTATATGAATTGACATGGTTCCAGGCCAAACATATTTTCTTTCATACAATCATTTGGACGCTATGTATTATTGTATATATAAATAATATACTTAAAAATTTCAGTTAATATGTTTTCTTATTTACTAAATAAAATGATTTAAGGCACTTTTGACGACCACAATTCCATTTCAAATCAAATATAAATGAAGGCTTATGTATTATTCATTCTGGAAAGTCACGGAAAAGTGTTATACTCATAAAAATCAATGAATTCAATAATATGCAGTAAGATGATAAGATAAAAATTGTATTACAAAGAAAACACGAAATCGGGTGATATTTAAGCAGCCAGTAAAGTATGTCCTACATTTGAATTAAAAACGGTTTAAAAATTTTTTTTTACTTAATACTCGACACTCTAAATTCCGAATACCTTATACTCATGTGTGGTATGATTTTTGCTTCAAATAATATTTGTATACATGTAAAATCTTTTGAGTAATCGTATTAAATAAATCTCAGTTTGCTTTATTCGTATTAAATAATTGTTTTGTAAATGCATCAGTAAATTTTGTTTCACATAATACATTCTTCCAATACATATTAAAAACGATAATGGTTCAGTAACATATTTATGTTGTGTTCTTTTTTTCACAATATTTGTAATGTGAAAATTCGATAAAATTTAATTGAAGAACGAATCAAAACAATAACGGAAACAGGGACAAAAATTTACATTACTTTGAAGAAATATTTTTTTTTTGTAATATGTAATACATAAAAAGCGTACAGAATTTCGTCAAATGTAAAAAAATACTAGCATTCGAACTTCACCTATAGCTGATGACATAACATATTTTTTGTGTTAAAATTAATTCATTGACGTTATTAAGGAACTTAATGTTTAATTGTTATCACAGTTGTCAGTCTGACATAAAATTTAATGTTACTTATTTCCAAGAAATACAAAAGTGGGCGATGTTTGATTTATAAAGAGTACTTACGTCACACATAAAATAATTAATCAAACGTTTACCACCACATTAACAGAAAATAAAACATTCAGAATTTATTTTATAATTTTTGATCGCGGAAAAACTTAGTTTGATTTATTAAGATAGTGGTTTGTCCAGCAAAGAAAGTATTAATAATTTAAATATTAATTCTGCCACTGTCTTCCCATACAAACATAGAGACGGAAGTAGAGTCCTTCGAGAAATAATTTTAGACAAGTAAGGGATTCGCCCACTTGAGAACGTTATCAAATATTCAGTGCTTTGTGGTTTGGTTATGGTAACATGTCCGCCCAGCGCCAACGCGTGAAATCAATTTGATGATTATGAAGGGAAGCGCTCCGTTTAGGAAAATATTGATTTCCGTAATGATGGATAGCTTAACGACTTTGTGAGACATGTATTTAAAAACCAATTTACATTTTTTTATAACAGGATATTATAAAACTGGATCTTTGTATATTTACAGCGAACCAATTTTATGTCAATAAATAAAATTTAATTAAAACCATCGAGTGTAATTAATATCTATAAAGCTTATGAATATTTAAATATATATCTAACTACTCCTAATTAAATAGGTGTAAGTGGTGTAGATTTATTTTAATTGTTCCTTTATTTAAACGTGGGTCTTATTTTAAAATTCATTGGTCAAAATAACTAGTTTATTAGTGACTTTGCAATTACTTGTTTTCAATACGTATTTTAAGTATACAGTACTTTCCTTTTATATATGTTTGAAAATAAAATTTCAAATAAATAGTCGTCATATCTGACATCTTAAGGTAATAAAAATACCTCAAGTACATGCCCGGTTAGATTATTAAAATGTTGATACATTTAAAAATCGAAACGTATAACATTTTATAGCCACTTTCAATGAAAAATTCGCTTTTATCTTAATACGCATATGAAAAATATTTTATTAATTTCCTAAAGTAACGCCTTAATATTATTTGGCAAAATGATAAATCTTTTAACTATTTCATACATTTTTTGTCATATAAAGAACACATAAGATCTTTGTTAGATTTCGTACTTATTGGGTAATATTCAAACATCAAACATAACATTAATAAAAGGAACCCAATTTTTAACCATTAAGTTTTAATTCGATTTCCTTTTACGACAACCATATAATATTAGATGTCAGAGTAATGGTGTTTTCGCTTTTCAATGAATGCCACATAGTTTGTATCGTGACAAGTGAATACAATAATAATAATAATTGTAGTAGAGTGACTTCTTTTTAATGGACCACTCCACCAAAGGAATGCCACAATTTGATTTATACTCAAGAACATGTCATACGCCTTAAGATTATTAAGCCACACGTGTAATGAAAAGTGAGTCCACAGTTGTGAAACAACTAACACCGAATAATATTATTGTCTTAAGAAAAAAACATTAAATATCATTTATGATAGATAATAGCCCTTTATTATATTATAATTTGATTTTCTTGATATATATTTATTATAATATTCATTAGCCATATAGTTGTTAACAAAATGCAACACACGCTTTTTAAGTGACTTTAAACAAAAAGCTCGAGAAAATACTGTATATTATTGTGTTTCAGTACATCATCAATCAGGAAGGTGTTATTGCCTACGGATAGCTTAAAGTTTCCACTATTTGTTTGCTGAAACTCGGGTATAAATTACGTTTGTTTTTGCAATAATTGTGTTCTATTAACAAAAAAAATCCTTCATTCAAATACAAATATATTAATGATAAACTATTTTTTTCCAATGTTAACTCACTTTTTATATACAATAGAATAATTATAATGAAGAAATTTGCTACTACGAAATCAAAAATTTCTTTTTTACACTAGGTTAAATAATTGTAAAAATTAATAACAAAAAAACATTTTTATTGCTCCAAAATAAAATTATGTTTTTGCTAAGTTTTTGTATGGTTTAAACTGTATGATTAAAGAAAAAAAAAATAATGAGGGTAGAAATATGCCACTAAAAAGGCGGTAAACTGTTAACCACACAAAATATACTGCTGTTTCTTGAAAATCAATATTGCACGACCTTGTGAATTTCCAATGGTAAATTGCTTAAGTATTAATCCGAATAATATTTTTTTAATTATTTATGTGCCATTTTTTTTATTTCTAAGATGACCTGAAAATAAATAAATGACAAATATATTATACTATGAGGATTGGTTTCTTTAGAGTGAATTTAAATTTTCTTGAACAATAAATTTTATGATATTTATTTATATACTTGAAAACGTTTCTTTAAAACTAGCTAAACACGTATGTTGAATTTGTGACTAGTTACTCCTTGCATTAGTAGATAGTGCGTCGGGTAGCATCTCACCTGTCCAGTCATAGTCCCTTGATTGACTCTCGTCAGGTTGACGCTAAAAGGGCTATTGTGCAAAGGGCCTCCTCGTTAGCCGCTCGCCGTCCGCCAACCACGGCGACAAGTGTAAGATCGACTTTTAAACATTTTACAAAGCCTGTTATCTCAAGAATGTTTCTCTTTACACCCCGAAGCCCGTGAATAACAAATAATTGAATTAAACATGAATTTTCGAGAGTAAATAATATATTTATATTATATAATAAAACTTACGTTAGATTCTATACGTTAGAGTTTGTCTTTGGTTATATTCGGTCTTTGAGATTATATTCGATTGTGACACACGAGACAACGGCTTATAAATTTTTAACCTTTATTTGTATGCTTAACATTAAAAAAATATGTTTTATATAACACATTGCCATAATATTAATACATATTTGATATAATTTTTTTACAAATACTTTGAAATTCTAATTCTTTGAAATATTGACGTTATTACTAACTGCAAACTCGTTAAAATATGATTCAAACAGTGTGCGCGTATTTATCCTCTTGTTGGTGAAGTTTGATTTCTATTTTTTCAATATATGTATCTATAAAATTTTGTAAATTTGAAGATATTACACGACTGAATTTATAAATATAATTGACAACGACTGTGACTGATTTATAATATAAAAAATGCATATTTAAACATTAGATTCTTGATGTTTTCATTTGATTGACTTCTGACATTCATCATGAAAATAAATATTAATTTTTCTTCGTCAAAAAAATTAAATATAATACCATATCTTATATATAATTTTGTACATTGATTATTAGTTCTCAAATTGATGCATAATTCAATGTAAAAATATGCCAAAAGATATTTTATGTTAAATTTTAAATGAGTGTTACATAAGATAAAAATAACCGTACATTGGACTATGTTCCCAATCAACTCAAAATTCTTTAGGTACTTCCTTCATTCGATCAGAATTAAAATTTTATAGGTTGTTAATTTATGGTGGGTCTGGATTAACACGATTTTTGTTAGCAGTAACATTGTTTTACACGATGCATTGGAAACATCAAAAAATCAATGGTAAGGTATTCGGCTGGAGAATTGCTTCAATAAAAGCATCACTCGGGTAATTGTACTTTAAGTCTGTCTTCAGCACACGATTTATAACCGTTGTTGAAGTAAAAAAACTGATCCAATTTGAAGTCGAACGCCACTCAATAAATTTACAAAAAAACTATGGAATAAACAGTGGCGTGAATATCTAGATATTAAGACAACAGAATACAAGAAAACTTACAAAACTGATATAATAAATAAGTAAATATAATTGAGATATTGGATAAAAAAAGGAAAACGAGTCAATAGAAAATATACTTATTAATTAAATATATTAGGATTATATAAATGGGAAATAAAGTAAAGCGAAAAAATTTTCATTTCAAACTGATAATAATATTCATGTAGATTTATTTATATTGTGATAGATATTTATTTTTACAATGATTTATGACGAAAAAAAGTCAGAACAATTGAAACAAATCTGTTGTTTTTTCCACTTACTAACTTATTTAACAAACAGCGAAAAAACAGCTTTCTACTTATGATAGTAAAATCTTATTAAAACTTATTGTTATGACTTATCTAATCGTCGTAATAATTGTTAAATAACGATGAAAATCTGGAATTATATAATCACATACATATTAAATGTCACAACGTTATGAAGAAGGATATACGAATTATAAAATATTTTTAAAAAATGCAATCAGTGATAAGTTATGCTTTCACAGTGTTATGAAATTGTGTATATAAATATCATTGACATCTATTTTAAATAAGCCATCCATGTCAAGAAATAAAAATAAATGTGTCAAAATCCCAAATATTCAAATTTAATTCAAGATAAATATGGTAAACAAATGGATCCCAAAAATATTATACTGTATAAATAAATATATTTTTATGTTTATGATTACTAAAAATATTATATAAAACACATTTTTTACAGAAAAAACACAGTTTTAAGTCATTATATAGAATACAAATAAATACGTGATAAGCAATAATGCAATTAATCAAAATCTACTAATAAAATAAAGGAGTAAATTGGTCAATAAAATATTATTGAAAACGGAACCTTGTATGTTTTAACAGTTCCAAGCGATAAAACAATCAATATACAAACTGAAAGCTCGTTTTACAAGTTCGCTATCAGCGTTTCTCAATGTATTTTGTATAAATCTTTTTGAAAATACGATCTTTTGTATAACGCAGTATCTTAATGCTGTCAAATTAAAAATAATAATGTTATATTTAATTAATAATATTAAAGAAATTTTAAAATATTAACTGCTTAGATATATTCGTTGTAATATAATATCGATAGTGAATTTGACATAACTGTAAATTATTTAGAAATAATGTTTACATGCAAATTGTACCCGTTTTAATTTTATTGAAAGCTTTGATTGATACCGTCTTTTTCGCCAATGCGAAACGGGTTGACATTAGATACTTTACAGGTTTATCATTTATATAAAACAATTAATGTCGGTTTATTAAATACGATTTATATTAATCGTAAGTGAAAAAACGAAAGCATACACTTATTTTTGAAAAATAATGTGGTATATTTTTTTTACAATGAACGTGGAAAGAGTTTATGATGGTGTATAAGACTTTAAAGGTAGGATTTGTAAGCTTTAATTATTGTGGATATCCACATATTCTGAATAGCTGGATGTAAGAACGTGTCAGTGACAAAAATCCCTCGATGATAGCGACATCGCGTGGAAAAAAGGTCGCTAAAACCGAACGGAAAGTCCAGGCAGTTTCGAGCGCATAAATAATGTATGGGGGCCGAGTCAATTTTTAGCCGAGCTACAAACTAAAATTATTGCAGGGCCACACACAATACGCGCCACTTACCAATTTGGCAAATGATAATAAAGTTTTATTTCGATGATACAAATTTTAAGTACTGAGCGTTCTTAATAGTGTTTCTACGTCATTAATAAATCAAAAGTTTTGTTTTAATTTGTCTCCATGACAAGTTTATGCTTGTCGGTGATAGTTATATTTTAGAATGATCAAGATAATATTAGCACAAAAAACTATAATATAAACTATTCTCTTAATAAATGTACATAATCTTACCTTTGTTTATTTGTTTTTTGTTTTATTGTAGTTAATATGTTTTTGTCAAATATCGACATCAAGTGTACCTAATGTTAATGGAAGTATTTACCGCATATATTATATATTACTCTAAAAATTGATGTTTGGGATAAATTCTTGAACGGCTAGGTATATAATTCTTGGTTGTAATTATTTTTTGTTGTTTAAATTATATTAATATTTAGGCTACGGCCCGCAAGTTAAAGGCCGTTTCTGTCCGAAATAAATAATGTATGAAGGGCCCACCGTGTGACACTAAATAACAAGTCCGCGAGACGCCCCGAAAAAATGGCCGCAGCCGGCTCTTTATGTCGTCCGCGGCTTGTAAATTTCCGCGGGACCGCCGCAGAGCGCGGGACGTGTGGTCACCCATTGTCTCGATCTGTGTTCGACTACTCAAATATTTGAATCTGTCCGCGTTATTTGCGCGCGCTTTTTGCAGTTTTTTCCCGCGCCCGCGTGATTTATACTGATAAAATGACGTTTAGTGGGAGGATGTGTTTGGATTGTTTGTGCTGAGATTGTTCTTGTTTATGCGAGAGTACCAGCAGTAGTTCGAACACACACAAACACACCGATGTGAAGAATCTCACAACGTATATCATAGTTGCATGGAATGTTTCACTCACAGAAAAACAAAAGTGATTTCAGTTTATTTTTATACATAAACGTATATTTTACTTAATATTAAACTACACATAATACAATTATAATAATTCCACACTGATAAGTGAGTTGTTCCACCACCACTCGTTACGTGTATGAGGCCAATTTTTCACCAAACCCTTCCTTAATGCAAAAAAATCTAATATTTATGCTTTATGATTTTTGATCAAATGCAGGGCTGCACGGTACCAACGTTTTATTTATATCTATGTACATACTATGCTTTCAAAATTTATATTTACTTTATTGATATAACTTTTTTGAGGCTTTATTATGAGCCAACAAACTAAGAAATCTGATATCGAATATCAAATTTTGAAGAAAGGTTAAACTATTATCAAATATCTAGCTATGAAACCTAAGAATTCATAAAACTATTAAAGTGAATAAGTTTAGTGTGTTATGTCGGCTTATGTATGAAATTTATTTATAGGGATTACTTTAGAAGGCTTATTCACAATTTAAAATAATAAGTTTAGGTTGGAGACCAATACTGCAGTACGACCGCCAACCTTCGATCACGAGATGAAGTTTGAAAACTGAAATGCTAATAAGCTAAAAATCTGCTTATGAATGATTTGGTAATTCTAAAAACAAAACAAAAAATGCTTGAAAAAAAAACAATGAAACGAACGTTTTACATTTTTTATTAGAATCAAGTGCATTTAAAAAAAATGTTAGGTGAAAGCACTCGTATGGCTTCATAAAAAACCCGGGCCACAGTTTGGCAGGTGCAAGGGCTACAGCCAACAAAATATATGTTTTTCATACACCCCCTCTCAACGGTGGTATGAATAAATTTCAAGACACGTTTACTGGTGTAGCAACATTTTAGGGTGATACTGAATTGAAGAACACCTCTGCTTAATATTTAAACATTATTAATTCAAAAAGTGATTTCTGAAATATTTATATAAATAATTCAATATTATTAATTAGTAGGGTTTCAACGATATTTATTGGAAGATTCATTAAAAATAATTTTCTATTTAATGGTATGACAAAATTATCTATGGATTCATTCGGATAAACTTCTTGTTGACATAATCAGAATCGTGTTTAAGCATAAAAAGAGGAGTGTTATTGGCCATAAATTCTTTCGGTTTATACGAAGTAAAAGTGAGAAATCTATCATTATTGATGATGCCATTAATTGATAATAACACTTTTTTCTGATGATGTGTGTATTTGTAGTCCATAATCAATATACGAACATTGGCTATAAAAATATACTTGTTTTATGAAGCTTAAATCTGAATACACAATTTTATATTGTTTTATTTATATTTTTATTTGCAAATCATTCTTTTTAATTGAATGAAATATGATCCGTTTTTTCTTTCATTTTGTTAAAATTGTAAATTATTTAAAAAGTTTTAGTGCACACCGTAATATTCCATGGCATTTTATTGGCTGTAAATGTATACTTAAAATTATCATTAAGTAAACAAAAATGCCGTCGTCGCCTCAATAACTTGAATAATCTGAAATTTCACCGGATTATTATGTATATATACGCAGGATTGGACAACAATTAACATAATTAATATTCAAATTGGCATTTTTTATTATGTACTAATTCAGTGAATTGAAGCAAATATGCTGTCATTTCTAAAACATTAGCATTTATCAATAAAATATCTCGGAATAAATATGTCGATTGTATTTCATCACTGCTTAATTTTAAATTTAAATTATGAAATATAATGATTTTGGCGGTTGTCGCTATAATCAAAGACAGAAGTTATTTTTTTTTCCTTAAATTTGGATAAATTAACATATTTTAATTCATTGTTAATTTAACAACGAATATAAAATTTTAGTGCATATCTGTTTATTCAAATTCATTTTGCCTTTTTGAGGAACGAAATGTCACAAAATTTGCCTAGCTTGAAATAAAACTTCAGAGCCCTATAGGTAGTATATCTAAAACATAGATATATCATATATTAAGCAGAATATTCACAAGAAGTATTGCACATTACAAACAAATCTCAAATTTGATATTGAAATTCCATCAAGCATCTTCAGTCGATATCATAAATTAAATCTTAAATTGTATGGTATATCAAGATGAACCATAACAATGTTTCACTGAGTTCCTTTATAATTTATAATAATTATTGGTTAAAGTTTTTATTTTTCTTCGTATTGATTTATTTGACAAAATACGCCATGGCCAGTTCTTCGAATCCGACAAGTGTCGAATTCGACAACTGGATCGTTGTTAAAAGCTACAAAGAAGTCTGACTCGGTGGTCTGAATATCAGGGGTGCAGGACAATTCCAATCCGTCGGTCGCGTGATCTGTCGCCCTCGGTTTGAAACCGCTGCAGGGAGGTCTGCGTTTCTCAATCCTTGGAATAAAGCTCTGCGAGGCCACGTTGAAACGTATATATTATATAAAACAAATACTTCGCAAATAGTTTTAAAAAAAACTATACGTTAAGATTGAATTTCATCTTCAAATAAACGATTATCAATCATTACTGTATTCGTAAAAAATTAAATATATATATATACCGTTACTATGTTCAACTGATTCTGGCAAGAAATATCTTCTTGGTAAGGTTATACGGAAGATTACTGGGTCACATTAAATGTGACGAGGTTCTTATATTTTCAATACTATTTTTTGCAGTAAGGTGGCGTTAATTTTTATGTTAAATAATTTACAGGCTATTATTCCATTGGTTTTAGTTATCTCTGCAAATTTTGTAAAATATACATACACTCTTTTCTTCATAGGAACATTATGTAAAAGGTTAGTCTTTATGTGAATAATATTGATGTTGATAGAAACGTTAAGATAGTAAAAGAAAAAAACATTATTTTCTACAACTTTATTTTTTAAACGTGCTATTTTGTCATACGAAATTGAAGTTATTAATAATAAATTATTATTTCATACAAACACGTTGTTATAATAGTGTGATTGTTAGCATTATCTGTTTTTATTTTAACCTTTTTATCGTAGAAAATAAAACAAAACATTTAGCTTTTAGCATCACTGACATAGGAAGATTTATGGCCACTATGGAACAATGAAGTTTTCGCATTCAATGCGTATTTATAAGTCACTTTGCATCTGTAAAGGCTATGTGGTAAAAAACTAACATAACAGAGAAAATGTCTGTTTGCGCAAGTATTATTAGGTACAAAAGCATACTACAGGTCGTAATTGCTTCGTCTAACATGGCCAATTAACTGTATAGATGCAATGAATGAATTAACGGTATAAAGCACGCAGATTTATATAACGGAAAGCTAACAAACACAATTTAGTAATAAACAAATGATTAATAGAATGTGCCTTTTGATATCTTTATTTTGTATTTAAATATTAAAATTTTCTTCCTTTAGACATTTTGTTTTTCTCGGACAAAGGCTTGTAAATTTAATTTTTGCCAGAGTTAGTTGAATGATATATAATTATATCAATTGCTAAAGTATTTGACATATCATTATTGGTGGTGATGGTCATTTGTATAATACTTTAATATATTTTTAATTCTCAATCGTTTTTCTATCCCACGCCTTCAGTTTTTTTCAGCACTTAAATTTGTCACGGCTGTTTTTACCTCAGCAGTTCGTGGTCAACCACAGCAAGTCATTCCAAAGCATTAAGTTATTAACAACTGTGTTATGCATTATGTAAATATATACTATCAATGATGTATTAGAATAAATATCAAACGGAGGAAGTTGGGGATAAATATTATTTTTATTACAAAATTTTATGCATCTAATTATAATTTTAAAAAAAAGCTGAGTTTACCATAATGTAAGGCGTGACGATGAAGATTTACCACAAGAAGACACATATATTCAAATTTATATATTGTGATAAAACGTTTAACCACTCGTAATATTTATTTGTGGGATATACAGAAAACTGTAAACTATTTATCTATTGACTGCTTAAAATTGTTTTAATACGCTGAATAACAAAACATAGAAACAAAGAAGTATTTGAGTTTTTCTATGAAATAGCTTAATTTTAATTAATATTTAATGTGATTAAAAAAGTCCCATGATATTTATGAATTATCATTTTTATTTGTTTCATAATTGTCTACTTGTGTTGACATGTTTTTTTACAAAAATGTATTAGAGATGTGTAGGCTTGTGAAAAAATAAAATATGACTTTATGATCATTTTATTTTATATTTGTGTCGATATTCCCCATAACAATTTTACTGTCAATTATAGACTCAAATGAGTAAAAATCTATATACAAAAATACAACTTACTATCATAGATGTCAATTTAATATAAATATATCTTTTAATTTCAACCTATCAACCTCAATGAAAGCATTAGAATTATGAATTTGCCTGTAATAACCCTAAGTTTACAAACAGAGTTGTTGCGACCTATTAACAGCAGTATCGTGTGACATTTTAATTTGATTTATAGTTGGTTAAACGCGATCCGATACTTGTTATTTTGAGATGAGAAAAAACAACAACTAGTACGGGCTTTAAGCAAACTAGTTCACTCATGCTCGAGACAGATTTATGCATCTACGTGTTATTAATTCTCAATCACATTTCTTATTTAAATTGAATCCGAGTCAGTTGGATAACATCGTTTACCTTTTCCCAGCAATATTATTAGAAAATATACGATACGTAATTTTCATTTTATATCTGATTTCTAATGCTATTGGTGAAAAATGACAGCTAAATGTCCATTTTTTATTTCGTCATGTCTTTGCGTGACATATATTATTCCAGAAATTAATGGTATAATTGAGCTTATTAGCCACATCATACGAATCAATAAAAACTGTGTATGTAAAGTACATAAATTGGCATTTGACACATTTATTAATTGAGTTGATATTTACCTGGCAGAGTAACAATCAATTATAAGTGTTTAGTTATACAATAGTAACTAAATATGTTCTATATTGCTTTTGGGTTCACGTCATTGCTTAGCTCTGCAAAAATCTGAAAAACTTAAGTTTTATTTCGTAATTATTTTGGTAGTTATACACTTGTCCACGTTCAAAACTAGCGAATATTGGTCTCCATATTCATTCATTCATAAAAAAATCATTGCAGTTTTGAAAATTGTTAGATATTAGTGGTCCATGTATTTCAAGTGTTTTGAGATTAAATACATTTACAAATTTTCATATAAGCTTAACTCTTGCGTACAAATACAACAATGTCTTTAACAATTTCTAGAGTATTCAGACACACCAATCACACCTAAAAATGGTCGAGTATGTAATTTTATAATTTTTTATATAAAAAAATGACAGTTTCTCTAGTCATATTACAGCCTTAATTGATTGTTTATGAAATGAAATAATGATTTATGTCAGCAGACTTAGGTAGAGCAATTTAGAGCATTTAATTATTGTAAAACGTAAGTTGTAGTGAAATAAAGTGAGTAATGACTGTATCAAAGAACACGTTTAATACACCATAACTTACCAAAGATATCTTGTTATTTTTTTCGATATGTACCATGAGAATGTAATATTGGATTTTTTTTTTATGTAAGTCAAGTATAATTGTTAGCAAATTTATTAATTTAAGCGTGCCAGTCATTCAACTATGTTAAAATGGTTTATAAATCGAAGTGCCAAGTGTGTTAATTTATTTGGCACTGTTGTAGTTAATCAGAAAGGAACCGGACCACGTCCATTTCCAGGTGTCGTACTAATGAATTTAGTGAAACTGTTTTCAATATTAGAGTTCGAATAATGTTCAACATAACAGCTTGCCTACATTTGCAAAAAAAAACACGAAAAAAATGGTTCGTGAAATGTTGAAATAATGAAGTTGCTTTGTTATATGATTATATTATTTCTGTAACTGATTTTTACTGAATTTATGAATGATAATATTTGTCAATTTCCAGTATTTTGCAATCCAAAAATTATATTATTTCATCACAATTTGTATGAAACGGAATAAATGTTATTATAATTGCATTTGGGTTTCTCAAAAATAACAATATCTTTTTTTCAATAGTTTACAACAAATATAGTTATCACACGAGGTTGTTTTTACTCATTTACTGATTTCAAATAATTTGATAAATTATATTTTAGAATTGAGTAAAGAGAGTGAAATATGTGTAAAATACCACGAAACATCAATACCATTAGATGAGATCAAAATATGTTTATTAAAAAAAAAAAAAAAAAACAATAATTTAAGTGTCCGTTTTGAGTATCTAATCCATAAGAATAAATCAATAATATTCAAATGCAACCTAAATTTACACAAGAATATTTAAATGTCGCTGTTGGACAAGTATACATTCATAATTAAAGTTTACATTGTATTCTTTCTTTATAGTAAATGGATAACTACTTAACGCTTTTTTAGGTTTAATATTGTTTTCAAAATATTCCACTCGATGTGATATTCAATTAAGTGGCATTGGCTAAGATTGCTAAAAAAATTTGACAAATTACATTCGAGCGCTTAGAAATATTGAAAGTTGTGTTGGTTTGTCCTCAAATCTGTTTTGTTTCGGTGCTTGGAATAACTCCCGTGCGGCACAACCATAATTCCTCGATCATTGTCGCATTATGTTATAAATCTATCGATTAATCATGTTGTAACGTTAGTAGGTATGAAAAAAACTCAAAGCGTGTACTGCTCTGAGGCAACTGGCGTGTATAACTTCTATGCAGTAGGGTTACAAACCGAAGTTTTTTGAATAGATTTGAAACCAATAATCATACGTTTTTTCAGAAGAATTATTTGTAATAAACTTATTCTATAATTGTTCTATGGCGTATGAATATTCTTCTGAGAGAAATGAGGATATAGTTGTTAACTACCAAAAAGTGAAAGAACTGATGAATATAAGCGTATATATTCTTGATATTTTCAACGTTATATGTGTCAACTTTGGAAATAAAAATGAACAATGCATTATAGAAATTAAAGTGATAAGAGGTTAAAAACCATTGGAATTATTCAACGTTTACTTAGGAAATACTGTTACACTGGTTAATTCATAACACAATTCTATGATTTTAAAAAGAATAGTTATGAGTAATAAACACTTTTGACTTTGTATGTGTACTGCAGGCAAAGTCACTTAAAATAATTAAAATTATATTAATGTATCGGTAAAGTACGCCACTTTTAAATAGCATACAACCGGTTCACAATAAAAAGCACTAGAAGAGCGACTTTAGTGAACCGGAGACCTGTCATACATTGTAAATGCTTTATTAAAGGGTAAACAAAAAATAAAATACAAAAAAACAACAACTGAATGTCACTTTTTAATACCACAGTGGTTTAGACATAGAACGCAGCGCCGATTTTCTGTCTTCACACAATGTAGGTCAAGTTTGATATCAATTATTTTAAAAAAGGTAATGCTGTCGATAAATGACAATTTTTGGTTATATGTATGTATTTTTAATTGTACAATAAACATTTAAAAAATCAACAGTTATCTACGTATAAAAATAAAAAGGGGTTTTACATTGTGCTTCTATGTTGAAGATAAAATTATTAAAATGTATTTTTTTAAATAATGACAAGGTTATAGTGACATCTTTCTCTCAAGATTTAAAAACTAATAGAAACATTTGAATTGCTACAAGTTTGCACGATTCCGCATTTTTGTCACTCATGACCCGGGTTTCTCCTCTCGGCATCTTCAGGCATTCCATCACACGACTGCAACAGAGCTGACCGTATGATTGAATGCCCGAAGATACCGAAAGGTGAAACCAGGGTCGTTAGTGACAAAACATGTGGAATCATACAATTCAAATTTGACATTGAAGTTACATCAAGCACCTTCAGTCGATATCATAAATAATAGAAACATATTTACTATATGACTGTGCATCTCAAATGTGAATTATCATTTTGCTGTATGGCACAGAAATTCTAAAAATACTTTTTTTCTAAAAAATAAATTCTATTTGAATATGGACTTCCCGTTTGAATAGTAAATATATCCTGGCTTTCCCGTTTAAAACGTGACATCAGTAATAAAACGCGTTTTGTAATAATTAAAGAATTATTTTATTTGTATAATTATGTATTTTTCTTATAATTGCGCTGTCATAAATAAGACCTCACGCACTGTCATGGCTACCTGCACATAAATTTAAATTAAAAAAATGGTCTGCTCATCAGCAGAAGAAAAAATAATATTACACCTGGAATAATAAAACGAACGATAAAACTTTGCACTCATATATTTTGTCTGCAGTAGATAATAACGCAAAAATTATCACAATACTGAGAGAAGGAATATATTTAGTTTATGAAGTACAATATTTTTTCAATTTTATTAGTATTATTTAGAGCTAATTATGACATTATTAAAGTGGATAGTTTTGTTGGATAGCGTAGTGTTAAAATTTAAATTATAGTTATGTATCAAGAATCTTGTACAGGCATGCAGTGAAGTAAAATTATTTAAGACGTAAGAAGTAGACAATGTGATTTGAATTTGGAATTGCAATTCGTTTCGCTATCTTAAATCAAAGTCTTTTTAATGTCTGACATTAAGAATTTTGAAATGAAATGCAGTAGCGAAAATTGAAACACTGCAATAAATAAAGTAGCTCCTTAATCACGAAAAGTTGCTCTCATTTGAAAGATATATGGGAAAGTGAATGTTGTAAGGGCGTTTTGCAAGAAGTGATGGATGTCTTTTTTTACATCAGCAATTAAAAAGTGTTTTTTTCGTCGGTAGAAAATTAAATTATACGAAACGTTTTTAATTCACATATTTTTGATGTAAATCAAAATAAAGATGTTTGATGAAATTGTTTTAAATTATAATACAATATTTGATAGGAATTTACCTTGTTGCGATGAATATTATTATATATTACATTCGTTGTTAAAGAAAAACGCGATATTGTAAAAGCATTTATTAAAATGGAAAGATTGCGTTGAATAATCATCAAATGCTTTATGGGTTTTTCTGTATAATTTTACTATTTAAAAATAAACTTAAATATATTTAATTACTATTAACGCTATTCATAACTTTTTTAGTTTATAAAAAACAAAAAAAATTAAAGAATATATTCTGCAGAGTTTCATTGTTTTATTCAACGTTTGTATAATATCGACATCAATCCCATTAATATTGTTAATGAAATAGACAGGAATATAGTTTAATTAAAGATGAAATGAAATATTTTTTTCCACCACGCTTCAGCAATATTTTTTTGAATAATAATTACAATCTTCCCATTGAGAGATCACATCTTGCGAAGAGTCTTAAGCTAAAATTTAAAAAGAGAGCGAAATGCATTGTCGATTGTAGTTCAGATTTATCTCCAGACGTGTCGAGTAAACTTTCTATTTTTTATCATATTCTGGTCTCATGGACAATGAAATTATTATTATATAGTTGTTAAATATTAGTTGGTAATTTATTATCTTCGAGCTGAGATAATTCGCTAAGTGGATTGACTATATAAATAAATTATACCCCGCAGAAACATTGTAACCGTATTTTTACAAAAGTTAATTATCACATATTGTATTCCGAATATGTGCAAACGTATTGGATTTTTGTTTCAAATGACATTTATTCAAGATTTTTGTGAGATTATATTTGGTTGCGATCTTTTGCTGGTTGTTGGTTATTATGCTAATCAGGTTTTTTATAACGACCACTGGTTTTCAGTTTAGAACATGGCTACTATTTACATGCGAAGAAACAGCTTTTATTTTGAAAGATTTATTATGACTATTGAATCACAACAAAGAAATTTATTAGAATCGATTATTATGAACATTTCGTTTTCGTTTTGGAACAGATGAAATAACAAATTCGTTACATATGCTTTTGCAATATTCAAATTTATTGATTTACTATGCATATTTCTAATAAAACTATTAATCTTGTACTGTTTTTTAAAATTTGTGTTCAAAAGTCAAGATTGATTAGTTATAATTGGGTGTACGCATAAAAATCCCACTGGCATACGTAAGTTGTATCTACACAAATTGTACAAGTAGACCAAAGACATGTTAAGACTAAATTTTAACGTAGCATGTTTTTTTAACATTTTGAATACGAATGAAAACTTTGATATCATAAGCCGTAATTTTAAGTAATCAATAATCAAATTTAAATTTACAATTTATACCTTAATTAATAAATTATACTTAAATTAATTACAGAAATAAACTACTCTGTGTTTGTATATATAGATATATATGATTGTAGATAAATATTTCGACTTATCCATTATCAGAACTTAAAAAATACATTATAGTTACAAGTGTTAAATAAGTAATACGATTTTTTGTTTTGCCTTTACTAAGCAGTATTTAATACGAGTGCTTATTCAAGTTTATTCATAGTTCTGAATGGAGCAAGCCAAAATAGTTATCAACAACCAAAAATACAAATTCGCAGAGTAAAATATTTACATTAAATAAGCTTGTGTTCGTAGTATGACATCTACAATAGTTTTTTTTTCATTGGTCTATCACATAATTTAAATGTAATTTTGTCTCACGATCGACATATAACATAAGAAAGCACAATTTCAACAGAGTGTATAGAACTTTCTATAAATAGTGTCCAGGATATAAAAAACGAATAACACATGTACATTCACAGAACAATGCATTCAATTTTTAATTAATAATAATACAACTTATTGCAGGATTACTAGTATTTTAAAAGAGCTATACAAAAAAATGACAGATAATATTGTAGTACATACTTTTGAGATCAATTTAATGCCGTAAGGATCTACATAATTGAAAATTAGCATAAATAAAATTGCATTATATTTTTGTTAACCAGTTAATGGTATAATAAAAATTTATAGAACCACTTTAAAAATTCGTATAAATAAAAAATATTAAGATGTAATATATGTCCTGTTACATTTATTTTGCGATCAGATAAAAAATGTTAAGTAGGCGGGTATACAATTCTATTGATAAATTATCAGTCAAATTCGAAAATATTTCACAATTTCGTAACAATATGTGCCGAGTAATTTATTATAATTACTTCGAACTAATAGTGTGTCTCTACTTGAGATCATAATATTTTTTTGCCAAATGTCATGCAAGTAAGCTTATCGGTATTTCCTAATTGAATTTGAACGTGTGGAAAAAAGACATCCGTTTAGCCGACCAAATTTTTTTTGACGCGGTATTCTCATTTCAGCCATGTTGTTTTATTTCTAGATTAAAATACGCAACAATAATTAACGGAAAATAATGTCAGGCGTAACGCACGACTTGAAAACCTGTTTGATATTTATACATCGTCAATTTCGGTCAGTCATCTATCCCGATGACACCAATGTATCAACATAAGCTGAACGATGTTTCGTTTTATACGATTATATCACTAAATAAGGTCCATAGCACATACGGTTAGGGGAAAGTTTGTTAAAAAAACATGACGCTTGCATTTATTTTATTCACATTCATGTAATTTTGTGTCTTTATTGGGTGGGTGTATGAAAAGAAGATTTTCGATTCTCATCTCAGTTTTCAGAAATACTTCCGAAATAATTTTTAGATTACGGTAGATTAATACTATCAGTTTATGAACCGGTTTCGCGAGCATAATCGATGAGCGAAACCGGCCCTTAAGTACTAAAAAATGTGTTTTTATTATTTAAAATATCATGCCTTTCCATCAAGAAGTGACAGTTAACACCTTAAAAGTAGATTAATACGTTGCTTCTCTGAAAATCTACATTGAATTACACGGTGAAAAAATAGAAATATATTTTAGTTCTACAAATGTTTTATAAGATATAGTTGATAGCTATTTCGGCTCACGCCATCGCTTAGTTCTAACGACGACGTGAGCCAAAATAGCTTTCAAATATATCTTATAAAAAATTGGTAGAACTAAAATACGTTGTTATTTTTTCACCGTGTAATAATGGAGTTCTATCGAGTAAATTCCTATTCAATCAATAATGCATTAAATTAATTTTGTAGTTTTTCATAAACACATAACCTGAAAACAATGATTATAAAAATTTCAGTCTTTTATTTATAGAAATAACTATGACTTCTTTTACTTAGAGGATAATTTATATTACGTTTGAAATACACGTGACTAAAATATATGATGAATTGAAAATGAACAAAATATTAACCCTTTCATGACACAATCGACGGAACAATCACGACCACCAAGCGATTCGCAATATTATCGATTTATACACGCTTTACATTATATATTTTTTTAAAAATATTACTGATAAAAGATCTTCCGTCTTACTCTAAAATACGCAAACTAACACTTGACAGTTAGACAATTTGGATTCACTATTAGTGCTGATTTTTGCCGGTAGCCAAATTATAGTTATAGATGTATAAAAAATTATTTCCTAATATAATAGAAAAAATACTCGTCAACTACAGAAAGGCAAGAAGATTGAGCAGTAAAAATAAGTTTCGATATCAGTTTATAAAACATTTTTACAAACCTTACCTTGACTTTTTACCACTTCCATATTACGCGTTGATATTATGTGGTATCCAGTGTTATTAAAACAGGTTACTTGGAATAAGTAAATAAATCGTGATTCTCGTAATAAAGCGCTTATGATATCCCTTTGAATATCAATAATTAATGATCAATAAAACTACGGTGACAATATGAGCAACTGATACCAATAATTATATGTTTCCATTGCACAATGATTTCAACGAAATCGTGGTAATTTTATTATCAAGCGAGAACATTAGACCTCGGTTGAATCTTGGAATTGTATAATATTATCTGGTTAGTAAGAAACCTGCAGTTCTGTGAAATGATGAGAGAATATAGTGTAAAATAATTAAAAAATTATGTGATATTTTTGAAACCATCGATGTGTAGAATAAAAACAAATTTGATAAAGAGAAAAAATATTATACCTAACCATTTGCGTAGGAAAATTCTGTTATTAATGAAATTATTATTATATATTAGTAACAATATAGTTTATCAAAGACATGCATACATAGTATATTGCATATATGATTTTTCTTTGCTTATTATGCTGAATCAAAGTTACTTAAAATCTAATAAAAGTTTTGATTCGACCACTATCATTTTCGAGTAGTTGATGAACAAGCCATTCCTTGGTCACGAAGTAATTAAAGGAGTGATAAATAATCAAATTTTTGTAGAATATTATGTATTTGTTTTGATTCTTTTTAACATCAAATTGTTTGTCCTCTGATAACAAACCTGTTGGAATGAATTTAGCCGCGTGTTTTCTGATATACCTAATAAAGTTGGTCTGAGCCTGGTGATTGCGGAAGTTATAAATTGTTTTCATTCGGCAGGTGTAGCAGACACTGCAACACTGAAGGGTTCACCCTAATACCCGGCCACTACACCTCGTATAAATATTCACTTATTGAATGCCTTTATTTTGACTGTATTTTGACCAAATTTATCAACAGACTAAATTAATCTGGACACAGGTAGATTAATAAATATATCACCAGATAAGTAAAGATAATATGACAAATTATAAGAATAAGAAAACTTTATTTTTTGTTCAATACTGGAATAAATAAGTTAAATCTTTCTGTTTTAACTAACTAAAAAATGCAGTTTTAGAAACAGCTGTGATAATATAGCACTGGTCTTACAGTTATATTATAAAATTTCATGCTAAAATTTTCAAACTGCCTGCCGTTAATTTTCACCTGCTCAGAAATAAATTGGAGACAATAAAAAACTTTTATAACTCTTTAGAAATTCAGACAAACGAAGAAATTTTATGAGATTTTTATTTCATTTTAAGCCTTATAATTTTACAATTTCTTTGGACATAAATACATTTTTTATGTGTTTTTATTTTAAGCGGTAAATATTTTTTTGATATGCGCAATATGATATGATTTATAATGAAGTTATGTTTGAGAATAAAGAGTAAATGAATCATATTAGTAAGTTCCAATTTTAAGCTTCTGTATAACTCAAAAACATTAAATTACCACGTAAATATTAGCGCTAATTTTGCAGCATTTTTGATTTTATTTTAATAAAATTTCTTTATTCATATTGGGAGATGAAAGGCGATTAAATAAAGTTATTTTTGATTGAGTTAAAATATTTTTGACCCCCCCTCCCCTATCACGTTTATCATTATAATTTATTCGTTAGACGGAGCAACATTGACCGAAACAGAACAAACTCTCTTATAGTAAAGTATCTACGGTAATATACGATTTGAATATGATTGTATTATGCTTTACCGATAGAAAAATTCTATTGAATATATGCTCCATTCATATACAATTAAATCAATTTATAAATGACTATGTCATTTTTGACATTTACTTACCCTTTGCGTATTAATTTTAAATCGTGCTGACAAAACATCACGTATTGTCAGATTACGAATAAAATTAATATATTTTTGCAAACATTATTTTGCATACCTGCTTAATACTAATCCCGTTTATTTTACCTCTTAATGAAGCAAAAAGTAACGTTTTTCAAGCTCGACTATTTATAGAAAATTTAAATAAAATCGGCAACAAATTTGAATTCCAAACGAAAAACACTAAGATTGTATCGTTTGACATCGTTAAGCAGTATGAATGAAAATATTTTTGAATTAGATATAGTTTTAAAGAAATAAATATACTGTAAAAAGACTTGTATTTTCTTGTGGAAAAATGACAAGGCAAAATAAGGGTTTTTTCTTCAAAAGAGCCTAACAGTAAATTGATTTAAATGTGATTCGTGTGAAATGTTCTGAATTACCTTTAAATGATATAAAAGCTGGCTTATTTTAACTTATCATGTTCAAGTTAAGACTTCTGCCTTAAATCGATTAGGCAATCAATTGTCAATTTGGGGATTAAATCCTAACGGGCATTTCCATTCATTGATTTTTCAATCCCTTTTTAGGTTTGTATCCTAATACATAACCATAAAAATATGTGGCGGTTTCTTTTTTTTATAATTTATGAATGAGAATGAGCCGTTCATAAAAGGATTAAGCATTATATATATATATATATATATACATATATAATGCTTTAATTAAATTGTGCTTTCTTACACACATATATGATACAGGTAATCCAATTGATAACAGGTTTATTGACGGTGTAAGGAGTAATGGTCAACTTCGTGCCTCCAGTGATATGCGTAATAGGTCTGTCTTAACGTTACAACTGTGATTATCCACGGTTTTGTTATTACGTTGAATAATAAACATAGAACAAAACGTGCTAAAGAGTCAAGGATAGATTTTACCATGCATCAGAAGCATAAGTTTTCATATGATGATTTTTTCGGCTTGTGCCACTATTGAAAATTTGCTTACCTGACACCGCTGGATGCCTTATATTGACAAATGATTTCGTTTTTATGATTTAAAATGACTTGCTTATTACGAAATAAAACAAATGAAATCCCACTCAAACTCTAAATGAAAATGAACTATATTAAAAAAAAAATGTTATCAACAAATAAAATACTATTTGCGATTGGTCAAATATGATTTACTACAATGGACACAACTTTTAATTAAAGTTAAGGTTTTGTAGAAAAAAAATACATTATTCTCTTTTGGTTATAAATAAATAATAAGTCATTTTTATAGAAGAGTTTAAATGTGAATTTAAATTTTACGACTGTTTCATTTAAAAAATCATCAAAATTAAATGTAATGTGCGTGTAATGAATTTATGAATACAAAATTGTTAGCTGTAATAA
Organism: Himalopsyche japonica; assembly: GCA_028555115.1. Classification (NCBI taxonomy): domain Eukaryota; kingdom Metazoa; phylum Arthropoda; class Insecta; order Trichoptera; family Rhyacophilidae; genus Himalopsyche; species Himalopsyche japonica. Next base: position 317,659 of record JAHFWJ010000395.1, read on the forward strand.
GATTCAAATTGAATTATGTTAAGCATACTATTATAAAGCCAATTCAGTAGGCCGCAAGTAAGTCGACCGATCAAATGAGATTGCGCAAATTGATTCGTTATCCAAGCAATAAATAAACAATCATCTTCATGCGGAATAGGAAGGTAGGTACGCTCAATATGTCATGAGTGTTAACTCACTGATCACGTTATACGGAACGGGTATTTGTGAAAAATTGCAATCGGTTCTCGCGGCAGAGATATCAATTAAGAAAAATGTATTTAATGGATGTATCCGGAGCAAAAGAAAAGTTATCGAGCTCACTGACAGATGATAAGCGACTTTCATGAGAAAGAATTTGTTATTCAGATTACATACATATACAAATTCATTTAAAAATTCAATAAAATACACCCCAAAGCTAAATATGTAAACTCAATAATTGCGAATCATATTTCAATAGAAATCAATTAAACTCTTTTAATAATACAAATATAAAATTTCCGACGGACTTAATCTACTCTTCTAAATCACAATTTATATCAAACAACGCTATTTTTTTCTTGGTTTTCTAAATCTTTCTATTTTAGTCTCGCTTCTTTTCAAGAGTTTTTTTTACATCCAATCGGTCAATTGGACAATTTTGTTGTCAATCATGCCAACTTAAGCTAAGAATCTTCAAAACAAAATAATATTTTTTCTAATAACGAAATTCCATCAGACATTTTAAAGGTCTCAATATAGGAAATTTTAAAAACATTGAATGAAAAAATCACTCCAACCGTAAATGTCCTTTTTATTCTTGACTTTAATTATTCAGTACTTTTAATATTAACATGACCTTATTGTTAACTAAAAAAATTAAATATGTTATTTTCAAATAAAAACACACAACTGGCCAATAAACTGTATTGCATCGCTTAGTTTCATCCAGCGTGCTCAAGCAATAAATGAAAAATTGATAATTTTGGATTATAAATAACAAAGCCAAGGCGTTTTGATTTCTTATCGCTGTGAGAATCCAGCACAGAGAGTGCTTATAATGAATTGTAAAATTATATAATAATTCAAGTCGTCTGGATTGTCGAAGCAAAGTTTTGTGTGGTACAAGTCTGACGGGCCTGACGTTCTGACGTTGATCGATCGGGGAAGGGTTGAGCGTTCCATAGCCAGCTTGTCCGTGCTACCGACTCGTAAAACTGTTTAATGAGCGGACCAATTCAAGGAAAACAGATCGGAATACCTAACCGAACAATTTAAAATACAAAATATAAATTTCGTTTTTAAACAGCTGAAATTTTAATTTAGAAATTATATGTAACACGAGGTAAATTTTGACTTTCAAATGAGTCAAAAATACTTCAATAGAATTTTTATTTTTTTAAGGAATATCAAATAAATTCACATTTTCCACAAGTTTTATTATAATTACATTGAAATAAGATAAGTAATATCAAAACGACTATAAAAAAAATCACTGGTATCATAAAACCTAAACGTTATATTTGGTCATGTTATGGTAGAATTTCATTCTTTTGTTCAACGACGTACGTTTTTTCGAGATCATTCAAATATACATATTGTAATATATAAATATATATTTAAATCTGTTCTTTGTAAAACATCATTGATTTATTGTTTATTGTCAAACATAAGCTAAAATAAATATTTTTCGATCAATGATTGCCTTAGAATGGGTTGGTAAAACATGTCACTTTTATTTTCTACAATTTTGCATATAATTTCGAAAACGACATTTATAAGATTTAGCACATTTTGTATTATGCTACTTTTACATTTATATTGTCATATGAATCAGTATTGCTGATCACAAGCATTAAACAAAATTACTGATACTTGAATAATTAAAGAGACAATATGTACATCAAATAAAACATAAAATGAAATATAAAAGCAAGGGCCCCATTATTTTCTATTAGAGTCGTAAAATCGTAAGGTGAACCACCGTTATATGTCTATAGGACCAAAACAATCAAGAACGCAGTCAAAAGCAGACGCTACAAATCGATTAGACCGCATATCGCATTCGTTAGTCGGTCGGGTGGAAAGTTCTTTTCGTCGGGCACATTTTCCATGACGTCACCGAGGAAATGGTCGCATCCCCACCCACAATGGCTACCCTACGTCACGTTCGTGGCTCAATCGATACGATCCCTTATCCGCGGTGTCTACACGTTACCTCGCAGCACGATTATAGAACCGAAACACGAGAACATTAAGCATAGCATTTCTCCGCTATCGGATATGTAATCTTTTACGATTATTTCGGGTAAAATACGAAATAGACAACGCAGAGTGAGACATTAGGTATTTTGGTATCGGAAACGTTATCGTGTAAATACTTGGTGAAATTTGTCTCGTAGAATGTCCTACTGGGAAGTGAAACAATAAAATAACGAACGAATCATTCCACTGACTAAAAATTAAAGTGAATCAGATAATTATTGATTGGTTATATAATTATGTTTGATAGCATCATAGATATGTTATTTAAGATATGTACAACGTGTATCAATAATTCAATTAATTCAAACCGCGCCTTCAAAACAGCAAATTTCAGCTAAACATTGAATAATGAATTATTTAATCGCTTATTTACTATTCAGTTTATTATAATATTTCCTTATATATTCAGAGATGAGATGAGTAGAATTCAAACAAATGCATGCATGTCGTAAAGTACATGCCGTTTTAATCTCCATAGATGTGATTCAATTAATATCAATGTCTATATAAAACTGCAACACTTTAGCTATAAATAATTAGGTATATCCGTTTTTGGTTTTTATACTTTATAAAACTTTATAAAGTCTCGTAAGTTATGTAATAATTGTGTTACGCAATTCAAGGGCCTTGTAAAGAAAATCTTCTCGACCGCATATTTTTCTGTAGATATAATAAATATGGAAAAAAAATCTCTAAGCAACTTTCCTTTAAAGACAAGTAGTCAAAGTAGTAAGTATCTTCCGCGCCTGTGCAGAGCCAAGTACAACGCATCGAATTTTCCATAATGGCGTCCCCCTTACGTCCCGACCAATCAGATGTCTGCTTTTCCGAAGGCTTAGCTTCCCTTTTCAAAGGGGATGATATGGAATTGTGGAGGGAATGACAGGAAACCGGAAAAACCCTTCTTCACAGCGCTTAGTAGATAGTATTTTATATCCCTGTATTTGTGTTCCTAAATAATTCAAAAAGGCTTTCATACAATGAATTTATGACGTTAAATAGTATAATGCAAATAGTTTCTATTCAACTTTTAGCCATTTCAGCGATAAATGTTGCAGTATGTTAAAACATATTTGAATAAAGAATAAAAAAATATCACCACGTTTTAAAAGAAAATTACGTTTCTCAATTCTTTGTTACGGTAGATTTATAATAAATAATTATTTTCTAATACAATTACATAGATTATGACACCTGGTAATAATTTAAAGTATATATCGAAACTTTATGCATATCCAAAATCTTTAATGTTGCAACGATAATACAGTATTTATCAATAAATATTAAGAATAATTTCAATCTATATTTAAGTCGGTAAAACAATTATTTTAGTATATTTTTAGAATTGAAAAACAATTTCATATCAACGAAAAAATTAAGAGCACAGTACCCTTTTGTAAATCAATATGAATTTTTGGATATTTTTGTATGTGTATCTTGATTATTTGCAAATGGCAATTCAGGTATCAACAAGTGATCATATCATAGTAATATAATGTTTTGAAAATATATAATTTAAAAAATGCATTGTTAATTTGTTCAAGACGCTTCAGATTCAAGAAATCTGAATATTTCCTTCCTCTTAATGTTGTGCCAATTACTAATCTTATTTACTTTAAACGCGTATCTTTTAATTCAATTCATTTATCTATTCATCTCATAACGTCTAAACACATTATAGAATAAAGAATCTTGCAGTGATGGGATTGAGTTGGCAGTATTATTTGTCTGTCCCGGAACAAAAAATAAGCGGGTACAACATTGGAACAATGCCTTTTTGTTTTACGGTATATTTTCATACATTTTACGGTCCGTGATTCTGTTTTAACGGGCAAATTGGTCAGAACACACCGCGCGATGAATATGTATGAGGCACTCTGAATATAAACAGAAGTGAATTTCTGTTAGGTACAGCTGCCGTTAAAAAAATGCGGTAATAATTTCCCTTGTTTTTTGGTGGCGCATCTATGCGACCGCGTTTAGGATATCGTCGAGTATAGAATACAAGGTTGAATGCCCCGGAAGTGGAGCTTTTATAATATGTATGCCAAATACAGCACCTACGGAAAAATTCGTTAGAAAATAACATTTTGATATTCCGAGAAATTTAGTGTTATAAACCTTCTACTTTGCTGTATCACACGGGAACAGTGGCAAATTATTTGGCAGAATGTGGTATTTATCTTAATTATAAGAAGTATAGCTTTTCTTATTGTTCAAAATATTTGTTTGTGAACTAGCCAACGAATGAATTATAAATATATTATAGCTACAATAATGAAACGTCAAATAGTTTGCATACCTTATTAGCAGTCATGTCATATTAAATTAATTCTACATGAAAATTTCAATTGAAATTAAATTTTTGTTCAGATTCAAGTATTTTATAAACGAATGCATAAAAACCATGAAAAAATCTTTCTATAGAGGTAACGGAGAATTTATAAAAGCATTCCAAAATTTTTTGAAACACTTAATTTTTTATTCGTCCCAAAATGCTGTCAAAATTCAGCCTACTGGACCTTGCTCAAGCAATAATGGCGTGTCGTTTTTTTATTCTTTTATAAACTCTATATGCATCTTTGTTAAGAGAGCAATGACATTTTTTTATCTCCTCGAATGATTGAGAACTTTTAGATCGCCTATTCAATATTTTTTTAACAATTTTATGAAAAAAGCCTTTCATAATAAGAATGAATATAACAAAGCAAAACTATACAGAAAACATTAAAGTAGATTGAGTGGTGTTCGTTGTTGTATAAATTACAAAGTGTATGACCCTTTAATGCAACTTGAGATGTTTTTTTTTTACTAGAAAAGTGCTTTGGTTATTGTGCATTTTATGCGATATGCCGTGCGTAATGCTGTCGTAAAATTTAATGTGAATTTTTATGCAGGGATTCATTTTTTAGATTAAATGCTTTAGTGCATTGATACTGCCACGTTGAATATAATACAATGCAAAACAATTCTTTGGAAATATTAACATTCATAACAATATTACTTTATTAAGTAAGAATGCATTTACTGCAAAGAATTCATTTCATGCATATAATATCACATACAAGAAGAACGAGAATGTATCATTTTGTAATTACGGTATGATATATATATAATTAATAGATAAATAAGTGAATGTTTTATTTCATTGTATATATAGAATATTTTAAATAATAAAATTTCCACAAAGAAGTAACAGTTAACACATTAAAAGTAATGTATAAGGGAAAAAGTTTTTTTTTAAGTAAAAGGTAATCAAAATACAAAACCATTAGCAACTGAAGTATGTTTGTTAAATAAAGGAAAATCAAAGTGCATATGGTATTATAGGGAAATGATATTTGAAATGGTTTTACAACAACAGGTAGTTTTTATTTATTTATCAGTCTTAAATACTTTATCATATAAAATTATTTCGGAACGATAAAGCAATACATATGTCACCAGTTATTGCTTAAAAAAGGCATTGAACTAAAAAGTCGATAAAATAAACCTCTGTAAATTAAATAATATCATGCCACTGTTGGTTTGAGGGTGGTAGCGACGATAAAGAATCAAGAAGGGTGAGCAGCTTATTTACAGATGATTCTCAATAGGGGTGCAAAATCGGTATTTGGCTATTTTGAGAACTGGTGATATATTATATATTTATAAGTGAACTTAGTAAGTTAATGTATAAATTGTTGTCTTTCTCATGTGATTTTTTATAAAGGCTTTATAATTGTACAATATATAACGGTTAATACTGAGTAATAGAAGTGTCAATTTATATTCAACCGCTTTTAATGCAAACAAACTAGGAAACTTTGAGGCAAAAATGTATAAATTTTGCAATTAATTCTTTTCGCGAATCTTCAATCATCCGTAAGATAATTTATTAGCTACGACTACTGTAATAACATATGTGTAACAGTGAAACTAGTATCAATTAATGATTTATTAGTTCAAGTGTGTATTAGATTACTTACGCTGAATTCTGTATAGAAACATATTGTCTAGTCTTTCAGGTAAGCCAGACAATACGTTGATGTCATTTGATAACCCTATTGAACTTAAAGCTAAATAAGCATTTTCTAAAGTCATAAAATAATCATTCTGTTTATCGCTAAGCCCCTAAGGGCGAGGGGAAAATCAGATGAATGTCGAGAGATGTTAAGGCTTAGGGGGCGAGAAGGTTTTTCTTAATCTCATTACTTGATTACTTACGCATTGACTTTTACCCCATGTCTAACGCCTAAACCCATCATGCAATAACTGGTTGATATATGTATTTAAGATTGTTCACAAAGATAACTCAATGATGAAACAAATTAATGTAATTTTAAATAGATCTTCGATTATTTTATAAATATTTTTTTATATTCACACTTATACCTTGGTAAGATGTCAAGCTTAAGATTTTTATATCGTCAAATTAGGTATATGTTTAAAGATTATTTTCCCGCCATCACCCGCTGAGTATGCAGCAACTTTTTCTAAGCCTATTCCATTTCGTTATAAAAAATATCATACATATAAAGAAATATGTAATTACTCGTCAAGTCACATACCTGTCCAGTACATTAATGCACGGGACAGATTTTTGTCGAGTACGAGGACGGTTTTTCTTAAAAAATAATATCCGAATTGACCATTAAGCTTAAGTGAGGTGCTTAATACTATAGTGTTTTGTTATACTAGGCATTAGAGTTATTCAAAACAATTATTCTCAAATATTTCATTCTAATTAGTATGACACAAACACTCCCACTGTAGACAATAAACTTCAAATGATGATGATTTTTCAATAATGCAGAACACATGAAAATATTTTTTTAAATATCGGCAATATATTATCACACTATTATCGTTTGTAGATATGCTGCTTAATAGTATTTTAAATAATAATTATTGTGATCGGCTGTCAATAATAATAAATTCACTGAAATACTGCATTAGTATTAACTTGTAAAACCAATTAATCAAAATATCTTGGTGAATCATAATCCTGGCCATGCTACGCCAGTAGATAATATTATATACACAGCTTATGTTAATATTCAACATTTTCCAAGGTCCATTGTAATCTCACCGCGGGAGATTGATAATTCGGTGGTATCGCTTGGAATAGTTGATGGATAGATTAGAATGTAAATTAGCTGCTAGGTTTATCATAATTCATAACGCAAGTGTAAGAGATTGTTTATTATTCAGAAAAGCATTTAGTCGGCAGGTATTACCGTTTATGAATCGCGTCGTAGGTACTAAACCTAATTGGTTTGTTTTAGCCACTAATTGTTATTTTATTACGAATAATTTTCTTATTATAACATACTTAATCAAATACAAACTTTTTAAATATTCATAGGCTAGTATGTCGTTCATTTTATGATACCAAAAAAATCTTACATAAATTTATATCGTTTTATCAAATTTTAATATAGTATATATACTTTTTAAATAGAAATTGTTGTCGTCCATCGTTCATATATTGTACTTCTAGACGGAATCCAAGTTTCAAGATAATGCTTACAAGAAAGTGTTTAATATAAATTATGTCGTAAAATAAATTGGTGAAATCATTCAACTTAATAGATCAATTCAAGAATTCTTAAAAGCAAATCTGTGTTAAAAACTACGTTTTCAAACAAATGTGTCGTGCCTTTTTGAACACAATTATATTTATATATACTTTCCCGTAAAGCGCCATTTTTTTTAATTAGCTATAAAAATCATGTTATGTACGACATGATGTTCAAAAAATATCATCGATTATTTAAATATTTAAGTATGTAAATATTCTATAATATTGTCTTTAGACCAATAATATAAAGGCTTAATGCATTTATTTCACTGCTATTATTAATTTGATTACGGTGACTGGCAACTTTTTTGCATGTCCGAAAGCTAATTTTAAAATAATTCGTATTTCCAATTTTGGAGCGCTCTTTCCGGCCTCGCCGTACCTACAATTGTTAACTGCGCAATCCAAAACAAACATGGTGATGATTAAAATATTACGAAATTGAATTAGACGTATAATTGCTGTTGGTCAACATTGATTTTAGCACGCAAATATTCATATAATTAAAATTTGTCTAGAATTATTGTGCATACACATGTTTTTACCAACACTTCATATACTATTGTAAATTTTAGTTGGAATATTTATGCCAATATGTTTTTATTAGAGTCAAATATTTTTTTTGCATTTACAGTGTAGGCGTCAGATCAACTAATAACGCAGTAACATATCACATAAATATATAATTAAATGCATGTCTTTGTATCTAAAAAATGATGAGGCTAGCACCTAGTTTTAGTTAACTTAAAGCTTCTGCTTATCAAAAAAGCAATCGATGAAAGATGATTATCTGTATGTTGTAAACTAGTAATTTTTAAATATACATATGATGACAGCTAAAACTATAGCAGCTCAATGGGTAAAATGAATTACACATTGATTATGATAACTTTATGTTACGTATACTTTTTAATGTTTTTCATATTTTATGAAATAATGACGGGTAAAATTTTATACAATGTTTAAAAATTGAAAATACCTATACTGATTGCAATTACACTAACTGTGCATTCCTGCGATTCAAGTGAGATAAAATTATAGCAATAGCTCGTAACTATCTGTAGCTTACCGTTTGCACTTAGGTGCTAATGTTGTGTAGGTGGTGTTTCAGGCGGAAAAAACCATTGTGGACCGGAAAGCGTCCGGCCGCAACCAAATAAATTATGCATTTAATTGTTCCAGGAGGTTGTAAATAAAACTTCTTTACGACTTCATATCAAAAAGTCATACTTTTTGCAATAATAATACACTTGTTGAACAAAAACATTTTTGTTATCTATGACGTGGAATTATTTTTTGCCGTTGCTTCGTTTCGATTGTCCGAATATATTTTTAGCTGGTACGAACAATTCTCATTAGTTTATTTAGATAAAATTACACAAAGGATTTTTTAAATTACTGCTTGTCAATAAAAAAGAAAACAAAGAATCAAATTTTAAAAAATCACTAATCAAATATTGTTGTTACGGCATAGTGTATGATTTGATAATTTCCACTATATCAAAGTTTATTGTGGCTGTAAACTATAATTATACTGAGCACAAAATATTTTACCTGTAGATTGTTTCCTTTAATAAAACAATTCATATTTGACGTGACCGAGCAACAATATGTAACATTTCAATTATCCTTGATTATCTATGTAAGGTATACGTGTAACAAAATTAAATGGCGACGTGATTTTAACTACGAAATTTACAAAGGTTTACATTTCTACGCGCTTTCGGTAGGAAAATGGGTTTTCGTAATCCGGGCTATCAAATGTAGAGCTCGGCAGGCAAAATGATGCAAACGTTGCTGCAATAACACTAGAATTAGTTAAGTCAACGTAATATGTTAATTATTAAGCATTTGATTGCATTTTCTTTTACGTGTATTGTTGATGTGTTACTGCATTTTAAAGCGAAGCAATACATTTTATTCAATGATTTCAGTGAATGCGTGCAGCTTTAACATACGTAGGACAGTAATAAAAACATTTGTATATTGGAAACAAAACGCTGAAAATATAAATATTAAGAAAAAATTTAATAAATTTGGAATTATTCTTCGTGATATTGAAATTCAAATTTGAAGAGTTTTCTCAAATCTTTCTCAGTTTTTAACGTGAAAGCGTTTTTCAATTGGAACATTTTTGAAATAGAAAAGAACGACGCAAACATAACAACAGCTATTTTCAAGTTTTTGGTTCAGTTATTTAAATTGTCAATCTGGAATGCTAGCCCAAGTTGATATAATTTTCCTAGTAATTTCTAGCAAAATTATATAATTTAACTTACCCACTACTAGTGTATATTAATTGTGCAAACTCTAACCGTACATACATACGTTCCTGTATTGTCCCCAACAAACGCAAAACGCTACGTACTCGCGTATTTACAGCGCTCGCCCTGTCACACTATTGTCAGGTTTAATTGGATAGCGATGCTCAACAGCTGATAAGGCTATCTCCGCTTGAGAGAGACGCGCCCATAAGGAAGCCTCGAGAGGGAACGGGGTAGCGATATAATCGAAGAGAGATTGCAAGCTGAAAGGGATACAAAGACCACTGGACTCTCAAAGTTGCTAGTATAATATACTACCCAATGGATACTTAAAGATTAATATGTGAAATATCGAAATTGTCACAAAATATATCACGCTTTCAAATATTTAAAATAGTACATATTATTTTTAAAATATCATATATTGAAATGATTTTTTTTTGATAGATTAAAGCTTAACAATCATGAAAAAATTATAAAACATTTTATTTATTAATTATAGCGCGTATATCGTCCATTTGAATCAATGACGTTCGAATGTTATGAAAATCTTAAAATTAATTCAGGAGCTGGTACAACAAAGGGTTAATCAGCTCTTCTATGAGTAAAAACTGTCAAATATGTCCTACTATCATATCATTATTTTAAAAAATTAAAAAACCGTAATAAAAATTATGTATAATATTTATATACACGTTTTTATTTTTGAAATATTGCTTTTTCCATCGGAAAAATGCAGTCTGCAAGCTTCTAAAAAAGTATATTCCATTAATTGATTTTTCCACTTACAGTTTTGTGTGTCGGACAAAGTAAAAGGCATTAAAATAGGTTTGAGCAGCTATTCATTAAATACTTGTTTCAGCAAACTGATATTAAACATAAAAATTGGACGAATGTTTTTTAATATTCCAACGAATACCACTTCTTGAATTTAAGATATAGTTCAAGCGACCCTAGTATTAAGAAGCTCGACACTAAATCCATTTTCTCTCACACACAAAATGAAATGGACAAATAATCACCCAGGAATTATTATTGTAAGAAGGAAAGAGAAGGATAATTTTAAATCATTAAGGAGTAAGAAAGATGTACAAAGATATAATCTTAATACGGTTACTGACATCTGCGGAGATTGGTTATAATAATTTCCCTCGACTTAAGCTATAAAAATATTATATTAAATTAACATGTAATTTAATGTCAATAAAATACAGTCAAAATTTCGATAGACAAGATCATTCATTACTCGTTTGAAAAGAATTTCCTGGGTAGCCATATCGGCTACTTTCAATTTATTGATACTTGGTAGAACTCCATTATAACACGGTGAAAATATATCAATGTATTCTACAAAATTTTTAGAACTAAAATACATTGATATTTTTTCACCGTGTTAAGATCATTACTTTTTGTTGGTTTTTTTTTTATACAAGTTTTCAAAAGTATTCTAAAAAAAAAATGCAAAGAAAATAAATGTTCCTTAATTTTTAAATCTAGTCAATTTTATATGTTACAAACTATCTTATTGTATAGTACAGTCTTATTGTAATTTTATGGAAAATATCTATCGACTAAGATTTTCAGTGAAGAGGAAAATTTCAAAATTTGTATGAAATGATCAAAACCAGTTAAATTCATAGAAAGTATCTTTAACTCAAAAATAAAAGTATACAAGTATTATCAAAAAACTGTATGGATTATTTAGAGCTATTGTAAAATAAAAATATTTTAAAAAACTAACATTATAAAAGATTCACTCTTGTTGTTGTCTATGAATCATTTTTCACACACAAAAAAAAAACTGTAAAAGCTTTATATCTTTTATAACAAAGTGTTAATTAAATCTGATCTTTTTTGTCGATGGTTTTATTAGGAATATTATATAGGTATGTAATTGGTTCGAGTATATTGGTATGGGTCTCTTCCCTTGTGGCCAAGTGGACGTTTTTGTCCGTCTTAATAAGCGAAGATGATGCATTAGTGCTCCACCTGGAAACGGGACAGCGTGCTTTTGACAGCCGGTCTCTTACTACACGGTTGTTAAAAACTTAAGCAATTGATATTAAAAAAAAAATAAACAAACTGATATCGAATAGTGCTTGGTTAGAAGTTTGAAATTTCTGCTGCAATTTTTAGAATCATACCAATTGTAATTCCAGTCTAGCAGTCATTAAAAAATGTGCAATATTTTATTTATCAAATAATGTGTTATACCCTATTAAAATAAAATACTTAAAAGTAATAGTGGACAAAAGAAAATTGTACTTTACAGTCAAATACAATTTCGATATTTTAAATAATAAAAACACATTTTTGTATATATTTCCACAATATATTTTTGATCAGGACCGGTTTCGCGAGCATTATCGATGAGCGAAACCGGTCCTCATCAAAAAATATATCGTGGAAATAAGTACTAAAAATTGTGTTTTTATTATTTAAAATATCATGTCTTTCTATCAAGAAGTGACAGTAAACACCTTAAAAATGAATAATGTCGATAGTATGATCTTAATTATCTAATGTTATTAACTGCATTATAAGCACGAAATCGTTATTTACATTTTTATTTAGATTTCAAAAAATATGTTCAAATTTATATAAATTAACATAGCATAATTTTTTTTTATTTTATTGAAAACGAAAGTATTCCTGATATTCTTTTTGTTGAAACATACTCAAAATTCTGTTCAATTTAATTTAAATCAAATCAATATATTACAATATTTTCAGTAATACATATATCAATAGTATTATAGGTGAATAAATAACTTTCGAAACAGCCTACAGATATTGTATCCAGGTATATCATTATTGATGAGGTTTTAAAATGTTATAAAAAACGACAGCAAAGATGTCAGGTGATCTGAAGTAGTTTTGTTTTTGAATGCTTATTTGTTAGGGCACATTTTTTTTATTTTTAAAATACTTTCTTCATCTGTCTCCCTCGTGAGACTGATTTCATAACTTTTTTTTTATATGCCAGACGTTCTTATGGTATGGAAATATAGTTATTTAATCACATTTGACATACGAAAGGCGCATTAAGTTTATTCACCAATCGAAGCCTTCTGTTTATTGTATGAATTATTTCTATAAAAATATCAGAAACTAGTCTTTCTCGCACATAGTTGTGTGTAAATGTAATTTAGATATTTTAACAATCGGCTATATTAACGAAGTGCTATATTTATTTTTTCCTTGAAAATTAATTACACAAATAAATTTGGATAGCTTGGCTGCATAATTTGATTTATACAATTTGTCACGTAATTCATCTAGATATTAATATTGTAAAGCTAACTTTTTTCTTTTCTTTTATTATGATACATGTCAAGTGATCAGATGGTCAGAAACTACATTTAAAATTCATCTAAGTATTGTTAGGAAAACCTATATGTTATTTTTTTCTTTTTATTTCCAGTCACTCCAGAGTGCAGCAAGGCGTGCGGGGACGTCCTGCGCAAACTGCAAGACGACTACCACCACCCTCTGGCGGCGGAACCAGAACGGAGAACCAGTCTGCAATGCATGTGGACTCTATTACAAACTGCATAATGTAGGTGCATCAATTCATTGTCTATCAGTATATATTTAATAACATGTGATTTTATCAACCGATAAATCTTTAATACACACGGCCAATAAAACTGGTTGACGATACTTAGAGCAAATTTAATTTAATATCATTCAATAAATAGTTAGTGAATTGTGTGCAATTTATTTGTGTTTGTCTATCAGTAAAAATCACTGTCACACAATAAAAGAATCTCCATTATCTCATTATTGATATTGTAAGAGTTCTAAAGATTACCAATAAACTACAATACTTCAAAGACGTATATCCTATATTACGATACAACCAGACTCCAAGAAAAACCGTATTTAAAAATTTCACTATAAAATATTGCACGATAATTTTAAGCTCTCTATTAGTTGTACTATAAAACGTTATCAACATAAAAAAGGACATAATAATATAACATAAAACTCTTCAAATATAACCCTTTGTGTGAAATAAGTCGATAAACAAGACATTTTAAAATTTGTTACTTAATTGTGAATGTGAAATATATCATATTTAGCATAAAGTAAAGTGTATGATTGATTAAATCAAAATCATAGTTTGATGAATTTGTTTTTTGTTGGAATATATAAATAATTTGACCTCGTTATAGGTTAAAAACCTTTTCGTAATATTTGCAATAATTTTAGCTACTAACAAAATCCATATTCGATGTATGGCGAGTAACACTAAAAATAAACAAATAATTATACCTTGTTTACGTTCCTTAAAAACTTATTTTTAATCTGATACAAGGTTTTCAAACGGCAATTGAATATACTATTTCCCCCGATTTGTGGGGGCTTTGTGGCGTTATTGTTGAGAGCTTATTATATTATTTGGTTAGCCACGGGAGATTTTGTTTGTGACTTTCCCTTCCTAGCCAGTTTGAATCGCCTAATCTGCTCTATTTGGTAATGCGTAAAAAGGTATAGAACCATCTCTTAGTCAAGTTTTTATATTCGATATTCAATAAATCAGATGTTAGTAAGTTAAACTCATTATAACTGCTGAACTTTGCAATTTTTACCGTTTCATTCTTTAGAGTTTTGACACATTCAAATTTAAAAAATAGCAATACATGAAAAAGATATGAATCTTTTAAGTCGTTATTTTTTTAAACAATCTTAATAAAATTGAAAGAAGGAAAACATTATGAGTAATTAGCTAATTAAAAAGTTATATATTTCTACCGTTCATCAATAAATTTAACAATAAGGCTGTTAATTATTATAAAAAATATAACTAGCGTTCACGCTATACGCTCAACTATAAAGATAATTTGATAAATACAATAAATTTTATTATTAATCCAATTAGCTGAATTGATAATCTTTCACAGCCGTTGCTAAATATAACTTTATTAAAAAATCAGATTTTAAAACTCAACCGTATTACATTAACTAGCCCCTTTACTTTGAGAACCACCGTAGTTTAAAGTAATGCAAAGGTAAGTTAATACGTGAGTATAATTTACTCAAAGGAAGCGATTCTTTTATAGGCATATTCTTGAGTACCAGGTTCGTACTTCGGTGCATACACTTTGTACTCCCAGATTAAGTATCGGTTTGTTTGCACAATGTTATTTTTACATTGAATGTAAAGTTTCATATTGTGTTCATTGTTGCAATGCTTGCACCAAATAATTTTCGTACAGTTGGACTGAAAGTTTTGGGTATATTTTTAACGAATATCTCTCGACTATAAATTATTAAGTCTCAATTCATTTTATGTACTGATTTTCATAGAATTGTATTTTAATTTTTAATATTTGATGACATTGCTTTAACGGATAGTAAGGAAGCCAATTCTTATAAAGATAATCTATTAGTAGCTTTAATCTAAAATATTAAGTAACAAAGCGTTATTAATTATCACACTTTTTTTGTCCTTAAATTAGCACTTTAATTACTGATTTAAAATTTGCTTCAATTTCAGCGTTTTATTTAATCAATCTATTTTAGTATCAATGTATGAATTTCATTGATGAGAGATTCACTTTATCACTATTTAAATAGAGAGAAAAGCAATGTTAAGGCCCACTATTTAAAAATAACGACTTATTATTAGGATATGTTTGTATTTTATAAAGATAAAATATAATATATATATAATAATATTATATATTATTTAAGGACAATCATTTCTCTCAGCCTGTACACACTGCTTAAAATAGTCACAACATTTTGATACGTTGAAATCTTCAAATCCGATCAATACTGAAGAAAATAATTGTTTCTTAAAATGGGTCCTACCAATGACTGTTCCTTTTGACAGTTTTAAGTTTCACTTTTATTCTTGACTAGAGCTTTTATTGTAAGTCGCTGTGTGCGCACTTTGTAAAGGTATTCATTTATTCCGTCAAAAAGGGAGACTAGATCCGCAACCAAACTTTAGTCAGCAGCTTTGTGATTTTTATTAAATCAATTTGATGAAAAAAATACAGTATTATATGTTATTTAATATTTTTGTACTTTTTGTACGCTTAAAAGTTTTGATTATAAAAAGTACTGCAATAAAGAATGATTTAGTGAGATATTGTATTTTTCATGATTAATTTTCAGATGACATTAGTTAAATAAATAAAGAATCGATTATGTTACAAAAATGTTGTTTTTTTAGAAAAAAAAGATTTTTTTGTTGTTTTATTCTAATTTGCGTAGAAAATTAAACATTTTTTAAAATGAAATGCTTTGTTTCAGATGTTAAAAATACGTATAAAATTATATATTTTTTTTATTCAATAAATATTTCTAGTTAAAAAATAGTCGCGTATTTACAATTCTGTCAATAATATGTTGAAAAGTGGGACAGATTATTTTTAGCATTGAAATTTTCATAAAAATGCAATCCAATAAATAAATATATACATAATTTTTTTCTTTAATTGTTTCATTCAATTATGTAATCTGGAATTGTAACCGTTAGGTTTGAGAATCATTTGTAGAGGTTTATGTCATTCTGCCTATTATACTTTTAAGTGCTTTTTTATACACAGAATCATTGAGTAGTAACAACCTTCCTTCAGCCGGAATCTACACAGCAGTATTATATAATATGCATGCACCATAAGGGCGTGTATAACATTGTTAACAACGTATTTGTATTTATTTGAGAGAAATATTAGAACGGAAACTACATCAAAGAATAATTTATATGAGAAAAAAATTTCAAACTAAACAAATTACATTTTAAATACTTATATTTTTCAGTTAGAATTATTAAGTTATTTGTATTTTATATATCTGATAGGAAAATAATAATGAAAAGATTTTCACTACGTTGCCGTTTATTTTTACTATTAACGTCATTATATCATGCGAAAAGTGAAAAAATTATATTATATTTAAGATGACGGCTATCTAAAAACCAGTGTATATCGAGTATGATAGTATGTATATTAAATACATTTTTAAACAAAACATTAACATTTTATTGATTGAATTGGTATTTACTTGGTAGAACTTCATTATAACACAATGAAAAAATAGCAATGTGTTAAGTTCTACAATTTTTTTTATAAGATATCGTTGATAGCTTTTTCGGCTCACGCATCGTCGGAACTATTACATTAGTATTATTATAATTCCAACGATGTCGTGAGCCGAAATACCTATCAACTATATTTTATAAAAAAAATGTAGAACTAAAATACATTGCTATTTTTTCACCGTCTTAATACATTAACACTTATTATGCATTGAACTGTTTCAAAATACCCGATATGTGCTAAATGATAACATATCACGTCGACCTTTATTGTTTCTAAGACTTGAACAACATAGGCTTATTTTGTTCAATCACAATTATATGATCAGAAAAAGTTCAAAAAGTATTATATATTGCATGATTATTTACTGCTTAGTTTTGATGTAGAAATTCATATAATTTGAAAGAGAAAATTGCAACGCTACTTCGTCAGATAAAACCTAATTCATATTTAATTTAAATGTATATTGTAGTGGAAACTACTCAAAAATGAAGAGATTTGCTTCCCTACATCTATGTTGGAATGGCGCAAGCATTTCCGGAGCTGGTGTTTTTTATCGTTTTTTGTTTTGCTGTTCTCGCGTTTCGGCCGTTTCCGGTTTGCCAAATCGGTGCGATTTACCGGAAAACAAAAGGTGAAAAAAATACAACACTAAAACTATCTGTAGTACACTTACAGAGATCGTTACACATTTCATTATGGTAGAGTAATAGATCCACATTGGTGTTGACATGGCAGTTTTTTTTATTACAGTATCAGAAACAATGGCATTGTTAAAAACAGTCGATATCCTTGAACTTATATCTTCCATGTTAATGGAGGAAATGTATAATAAAATTTCACCTATGGCTGGAATACCAATTTCAGATTTCCATCTCTTTAACAGTTATATTTTTATACTCTTGCTTTTGTGTTTTTGATAAGTAGTAATTAATTAGATTATTATAAATATATTATATATTATGTATAAATAGGTGACTGCTCATTTGTAGAGTAAAATTTATTTTAGATTTTTAATCAATCGAGATTTGGTCCTGACTAATAAGACTAATATTATGCTTCATTTTTGCTAAATGTGTTACATAATCTAAAACTGGATAAATATCCCCAAAACTAAACCATTTAAAGATTTATTAATCTTTAAACCACTGTTTCAAAATATGCAATGTGAGATTTTAAAAAAAAGTTCTCAATATAAGGGCGCTGACAAAAGGGTTTCTAAGAAAATTAATCCTTAATAGATATGTATTAATTAATGTTTTGTATCTTTAAAGCACTCTGGTTTTTTTAAGCTGTACTTGTCCAAATGCGAATGATTCTTCCCCCAAGTGGGCAGCGTACAATGGCCTATATAATAAAGTCGTAAAAGTTCTTCATCGACAGGTTTATCGATTTGACCGATCTTAAAAAGTGAGACAGTTTGAATTAGTCCGTCACTTTATGAATCCCATCAGAAACATTAATGTATCAAATGTTAGACTTAGTAAAATTATTTCTCGGAATCGAAGCGGTTAAAAAATATAGTTATTATTTCTTTGAAAAAAATGTGGTCTACTGAACAAAATAAATGAATTTAAATAAATATAGAAAATTAAAATAAACGGCGTTTATTCAGATCTATAATAAGCGATTCAATTTTTCATTTACTAAAGTTAGCGTCGGCGTTAAGGTTGTAAGACCTATTTACAATTTGATAAAATATAATAGACTTTGTTTATGGAACCTTTTTTATATATTAAAAAAAGCTTGGATACTTTACCTTGACTATAGTCCTTAAGTAAGGAGAGGAGAAAGTGAAGATTATATATTTTTTTTTCAAGCTCACGATCAAATTCCAGGGAACACCCTGAGCTCGGTTCTGATTTTTTGGTTGAGAGCCCAAGAAAAATCAATAATCTGTAATGAACTTGAAGGGCTATTTTAATTCCCTCTTAGAGTTTTTTCTTTAACGCAACGCGATGCTAGAATATTTTTAAAGAAAAAATCTAATAATTTCCAAGGTTATACAATAAAAATACTTAAGTACTAATATATCTTAGTATAGAATGAAACCAGTTTTGATAATGGTCTTGTCAAACTGACAATATTACTTGTGTACCTTTATATAACAATAATTCATATAAATGCTCTAACACGGTTACATAGTATTAAGTTCAGTTTGTTATGTCCTGAATGGCCACAAAGCCTTACAATAGATGGACATCTTGAACCTTATCGGTGCTATCTGGGTGAAGATTTGAAGAATCACAGATCAGATAAGGCGCTGTGCGGCTTTCTTACTGAACAATAATATCATCCGAGATGTGCTCGTACTTAACGGACACGTGTTGGAGGAAATATGCCCTGTAACGATTATCGTCATAACAACGATTTGAAAAGGATGCCATTTGAAACTTGAAACATATTTGACTTTTCAAAATGCATTGCATACAAAATTTTTTAAATAAATATATTGGCAAATAGAGTCAAAAATTCTTTTCCTTTTTACATTTTTTTGATTGATTTAGCAATTTGAAATTCAAGAGAGAATTTTTTTAGCAATAAGAGAATAAATTTGATATATTGAATTCTTATTTCATGTGGGAATATACAATTGTTTCAAATAAAAAGCTTTTTGTCACACATATTTTTTTTTCATATTGCATGTCCATATTACTCTTCTAGTCTTATGCAGAAAAACAGTTTAATTTAAAAGTCTTGAAGCATCAGGATATTTTATTAAAATGATAGTATCATGCATTATAATATACAATAAAATTAAGGGTAAATGTATTCCATATTTTTAGCGTACATTATAAAATAAATGGTTACGACACATTTTCATGTCAGAATGTATTATATTATTATCAAAATAATATCATAAGACAAAAAAGAAGTCTCGTTGGCGTCGCATTTAAATTTGAAAAAAAATAACATCAATAGTACAATACATATATCATAGCCCTGTCAAATTTTGACAAATCATCAAATAATGTCCAAATACATTCATTATAGCGAAAACATTTTCAGTGAGTTCATCTGATCCCAAGATACAGCAAACTGATAAGTGACTCAATGCGAAAAAGATTCATATTGCACATGTATGTGAGAGCAGCCAGGTGACGTTACCATTTTGAAGATAAGATGTATTGATAAGCGAAAGATCTTTCGTCAGCGGTTAACGCTGGATATCTGCCTCAGATTTTTTAATGAATGCTTTCACCAATCTTTTAACCAATATTTAAAACGTGGTAAGAAAATCATACCGAGTTCCCCAAACTGTAAAAGCCATGTTGTTGATAATAACAAATCTTAAAAGTAATATTCGTTTATAAATAAAAAGAAAAATAACTTTATTTATGTGTTTATGTTACAAAGCGCCGATTAAAATTCAAATAATAATTGTTTACTTTTTATCGACCGATTATTATTTTTAAAAAATACTTCATCTTCATCAACTTATTCAATGTGACATAATAAAGGTACACTCGAACAGCGGATTTTATTGAATAATTTATGAAAAATATAACAAAACATAATCACTGATCAGTTGCTCGAATTTATTTATTCTTGAATTTCTTATAATTTTATGCTAAAAGAAGTTATTAACATTGGTATAAATTAAGTTATTAATAACGAATACAACGATATTATTTTTGTTATTTAATAAAAATCAATTTCATTTAATAACAAAATTGTTAATTATCACTATTAAATATGTAAAGTTTTCTTTTTTAACAAAATCCAATAGTATTGTGAGAAAAATGTGAAGCTTTGGTCTATTCGATCTACAGTCGTGATAAGATGAGATTGTCTGTATCCAAAAAAAGATAATGCGACATATTGAGGCGTGTGTCTTAAAAGAGAAATATCTCAACATTGTCTTTTTTGACATGCTTCGGTGTAATCTTTTAAACGGAGGAAAAATATTCGTCTTTTTGTTGTCATTGTCAAAATCATAAAATATGCAACATCAACTACTGAATAAATCTTCAAAAACTAAAAATTATTTTCACGATCATTAAAAAAATTTAACAGACATTTGTTGTTACGATTTAAATAATTTCATTTAAAATATTTCAAATGTAAAATACAGTGTTCGTAAATAATAAAAATTGATTGCTTGAAAGATATGAAAATTCACTTGCCTGACGCAGTAATTTTTTGAATATTTTTTTTAATATTACATAAATATTTTTTTTTCAAACAAATGACTTTTAAATTTTCTATTGGGTGGCATAAATACATGCGAACAATTACATATTGTAAAGGTAATTTGATGGGTTCAAAATATATGTCTTCAAAAGAATAATACATAATTCTGTCTATTAATATCGTCATTAGCCACAAAATTAAAAAATCTACCACAGCTACTAGCAAAACAATGTTTGATAGTGGTCGGTAACCATTTATTTTTGGTGTAATTAAAATATTGCAACCTTTAGTCACGGCCATCTTATTACAGTAAAAAGTAGACAAATGACCTCTTTTTTTTGAAATTTATTTAACACATCAAATATTGAAAAAAAAAAAATTTAAAAAACAATTGAAAATTAAAAAGGTTGTTTGGTAATTCTTTTTTTAGAATCTTAGATTGAGAACAGTTTTTAAGATGTAGTATAAGACTTATTTTTATTTATAGTAATAGTAAAATGCTAGTCGTCAGTTTTAACTTAGTATACAATGTTTTAAAAAAAAAAAAAAAATTTGTTAAATATTATAAGAAATCGTTCAATTTATTCAGTTGTTTTATGATATTACAGAATATCTTAGCAAAGATTATCGTTAATAATGTTCAAAATAATATCACTTTAATAAGCTCTCTAATTGAACCAAAAAGTTGTTAACTTCTGGTGTGGAACGACACGGCAAATAGCCGACAGATGAACTGATGAACATCACGATAGCGCTGGTAAAATCTTCGCTGAGCTCATCTTTGCCGCATCTCAGATCTGGAAGCCGGCCATCATCTTATCTTGCCATCTTACACAAACATCGCCTAGAAGATCATCAGATACCTACGTGTAGGACGAACTCTAGGAACCAAGCGGCAGAAGACGACGGAATTATCTGCCGCCCCCATTACTAAATAGTTTTAATATAGAAACAATACCACTGACTGCGTCTAGAACGAATTCAATATGTATAAAATTGCTTTTATTGTGAAAGAAAAACATTTTTCAATGATCTATTTAAACTCTAAAATAAGGCACAATTGACAAAATAATAATCAATTTAAAAAGAAATTTTAATACCAAAGCATTTTTAGTATAACTCAACCTGCATCTATAATTGCATTTTGTTATTGTATGTTACATGTAATATTTGTGATTATTCTGACATATTTTTAAGATTATGCTTCACTACAACAAAATTAGGAATGGGTATATAAAGTAGATAGTTTTGTATATAATAAATATTATGAAGTTTACAAAAAAAGTAGTTAATTTCAATTGCTACAAATTTGTACGAATCCACATGTTTCGTCGCTAACGACCCTGGTTTCGCCTTTCGGCATCTTTGCATCGGGTGCAACAGAACTGACCGTGTGATACAATGCTTCAGGCAGGTCAAAAGGCGAAACCCGGGCCGTTAGTGACAATACATGTGGAATTTGAATTCCTTCAAGCACCTTCAGTCGATATCATAAATTATAAAAAGTATTTGTTAGACACTGTGGTACCGCCTCATATATATACATTCATTTTGAAATTATAAATTAATTATCCATTAGGCTTTAATATATTTTGGATCCATCTCTATTAAAAACCCGAATATTCATAGCCATTGAGTAAAATATTGATGTCGTATGACATTCACTTGGAAATATTCTCGTGCCAGTGACGAAGTCATCTCTCGCAGTATGTACGTGGAAGGGGATGTGCTCTCATTCATTAGAAAATAGACGTTATTGTTTTATTATTATTTTGTAGACTGTTATTTCCGGTGAATAAGATTTATGATGAAACAGTTTTGAATTTTATGAATCGTGAAAGTCAGATTCAAATTAAATGTTTTGAATCAAATTATTTATTGGCCGTGAAGAAACTTCGATTGTAAGATACGTGTCTATTCGCAGTCGCTTACAAACCTAAAGCTTTACAAATGATATCTTGATAATAAAATTAATTTTAATAAAGCTAAAGAAAAAATGTATTGTTTTTATGATCAGTAATTTTCGGATAGTACGAATTAGGACTTGTATTCAAAAATAATTATTTGGTGAAACTATTTCATTGCCAACCATGAAAATGTGATTTTATAGTTCATAATTAGACTGATAAAACAGTCATAAAATCTAGTGATCGGTATTAATTTTTTTGAAAACTCAATGAAATATTAATCAAACATTTGAACAAACATATTTTCTAAATTTGTTTGTTAGCAATAAAAATATTTATTTTTGACTGCTAAGTATTACATCTCATTAGATGAAAGCTAAAGAAAACAATTCAAACGACATGAAATATATATTATTAAGCACAATAAATAAACCATTATAATAAAAACAGCTATAAAAATTTTGATCGCAAATTTAAATCTACGATAACTTTATTTATATAATGAAATAAATGATAAGCAACAGTAATAAAGCCCTAGTCACTCACTGAATCGCATTTAAATTGCTTTGTTATAATTATCATGTTATAATCGAAATCTTTTTCTCATAACAATAAACTCTGAGATATTTCTAAATAGCGACATCATTCCAGTTAGACAGCAGAGCGGTAGCTGGAATTAAAAAGCGGACTGTCTATGAAACTTAAAAATTTTCAGCGAGACAAAAACAAAATGGGCACTGATAAATGCTAAACTTTTGTAGAAGCAGCTGAGCCGATTACAATCTTAAGTATCCGAGATACACAAGAGACTCTATTCATTTTGCCTCGTCTCCGAATCATTTGACTCTTCGCCTGTCAAGCCGGTTGGATACTTGTGTATCACTCACGAGTAGGAACTCGCGAGTCACGATTCCCAATCTTCGAATCCGGTAAGCTGATCGGTTGACGAAGCACAGGCTTCAGTTCCAGTCAAGTCAGCATTCTTCAGATATCTCTCTATGTTCATTTCTTCGTATTTAGATTGATTGTTATTCAAAGTCATCGGCCAGGACGTCAGGTTAGCGTATAAAAATCTAAAGCACTGTAATAGTGAACAAGTGAAAATGGGTAATTTAATAATTCAAGGAACGAACATCACAGAATCAGTGTGTAAAAATGAAATGTATTTTAAATATTTTAACATTTTCAAAATAACATTGTTAAGCAAAACGTATATATAATATTGACAGAATATTACAAAATATAAAAGCCCTAAGACAATCTTTTTTTATGTTTAATAGTTTTTTTAAAACAAGATTTTTTTAGTGGAATAAACCAACATTAATATTTTAAATAAACATGTAAGTAGTATTTATCATTATCTATCATTTAAACACTAAAATCTTCAACAATGTTGTTAAGCAACGCATTATCCTACTTTATTCAAGATTGGACGCACGATATTAAACACCGTCTTATCTTACAAGTAAACAAAAACCTTTTAAAGATTATCTCTATTTAGTATTGGCAAAACATTGCAGATCGACAAGTTCGGCTAATCTCACACAAGTAAACAATATTTGACGAGAACAATACAATATTGGCAGTGTTTTAAAAGACTTTTCGTTTTCTTGCATTGTCCTGGACCTTTGTGTTCTTAATCTCTGTCTAGAAAAGCATAATCTGGCGCCTCGCATCTATGTAAGTGCCTTCTGAATATTTTTTTCATCTGAATTTTGGTTTGCACCACGAGTGATTATTCCAAATACGCGTAACAACATCTTAGATTATTCTGCGATAAACACTCACACTTACCTTTTATTTATGGTGTGTTTGAAGATTTCTGATAAGGCTGCATTTTACTTAAATTATTATGATGTGTTTGCATTACTATTTATTCATTGTTGTGTTACAAACAGATGTTTTCGTTTGCAAAAAATGAATTGTAAGTAATCTGAATACATAGTTTTATTTTAATATTGTGTTGTGGTTATTTTTATCTTTTCATCAGCTGATTTTCGGGTAGGTATTCATCATATACAATTTATTTCACACTTTTAGAAAATATACGACTACATTTCCACTAAAAATATTATTGTAACTTTTATTTAGAGATAACGAACAACCTTCACAGATACTGAGAGAACGTAAAAACCGCACATGTCGATTGTTGTTAAAATATAAATAAATTGAAAAATGCGTATACTTTGTAAAGATTGTATTCAACAATGCCTGTTCAAAAATTTTGATGTAGCTATTTTGATATTTTTAATGAAGGTTCCCCAAAATGTAAGATATTCCGTCAGTAATTAGTACTACGTTTTGTTTTTACTTTTCCCGAATACATATAATCGAAAGCTTCTTAATTCGTCTGTTTCCGTTTTTATATGTTATCAATTTAATCTTCCTTAAAGTTCCTTATAATTTTTATAAAAATATAAACAGCAATCAATTATTAGTAAATAATATTTGAAATAGGTCATGTAGCGCACAAATTTAAAATTTATTTCTGTTAAGAACACATGTATTTTTTTATTTTAACCCACTCCTTCCTTTTAAAAAAAAAGAAAAGTTCCACCCCATTCTTAATTTTAAAGTTTGAAGTAAGACGCACTATAAAACTTAGAAATGAATAACCTTATGATACAGTTAGTCTGAATATGCTCCTAAAAATAGGCAAAATATATTTCATATCTAGTAACACTAAAAGTGAAAAAAGATGTCAATTATTATTTTTATTCTACAGTTTAAAAAGATTTAAAATGCACGAATGTGAGTGAATTTCTATGTGTGGGTAAAAATTTACATTAGTATTGGTATTTATTTTTTCCTCGTTTTTTGAGGTATCTTATGTAATGTAAACACACAGAATAGTCATACATTTTCATTAAGTTATGATCTTTATTCCGGAAAGAAAAAAAAAAGACACACTTATGTAAATTGATAATCATATATATTTGTTAAGAGTAAAATTCTGTAAAAATACTTCCTTTAAGTTTATTTTGTTCAATTATTAATTTATCAGATTTCTAATAATTATTACAAAATTGAGATATATTATTCTTACTTCTCAAACATACATACCTTTTAAGCTAAAATTATAAAAAAAAAAGTAAATGATTCTGATAAGTAAACTTAAACAGCTGATTTTTAGGATCATCTACTAAAATAAACAATAAATTTCTATATTTATGGAAAGCTCTTGTTTATTTTTAGATATATTTTACGAACAAAACACAATACTGCTCTAAGTATTGTACTATGGTTATACTTTTTTTTTTTGGTATGTTCTGAAAGTGTCCGGTGGCAAAATCGGGCGCACTCTTAGATGCTATCGACGTTTCGGTCGTTACAGCCGCCATACATCAGTCAACGGCCAGCAGATCTAGATGGAATGATAGCGAGGGTTATCTTTGGCCCGGACGATATACACCGTCTTTATCTGTGAGGACGGCCGACATCAAGAACGAAGATTATGCTACACTCTCTAGTCAATACTTAACATCATACGTCAATGCTTTCATATCGCACTAGAAAAATTTCTTGTTATGTTTTTTTGAAGTGTTTTTGTGAAATGGTATTTGTTTTTTACAGCACGGCAAATTATTCATTTTATAATAGGAAATACTTTTGACAAACGATTTCATTTAATTATATTTTATTTTTGAACATAAAATGAATCAATAAAAATTCTGAATTTTAAAATAGTGTTGGCGTGCCCTTATATACAAAATTTGAAGACAGATGATTACTGTGTAACTTTTGAATGTATAATGTTTAAATCTTGTCTGTCATGTTATTGCAATATTAAACATTTCTAATCAATAGCAAATACAAATTAAAAAATATTTATTTCGATTTTATTTTTACTATCGAATAATATATAAATGTCTTTTATTATAATGTTCATTTTTTGGGAACTTTGAGAATAAATATTTTTAATATTCATACAAAAAACATCAAGGGGGAGTAAACGATTTCATTTTTTCTGCTTTTTTTACTAAAATAATGTTCCAGTAACTGTTTCTCTAAAATATTAAGTAATATTTAATGTTATTGTTTGAGCATTATTTTTGGCTTAAAATTAAGATGATCGATTGCACGTAATAAAAATTTGGTTTCGTGAGTTATACGGTAAGCTTGACGAATCGGGTATGTATATTATTGTGACGTAGTAATTTCCTATTTTTGAACCTAGGGTTCACCTCAGAACAAGTGGAACGTCGACAATCATCATCTAATAAGTACTTCCCCAGACAGTTTTTTACAAACATGTATTCAAAATAGATTTGCTCTAGGTCAAAAACCTAGACAGAAACAATACAAAAAAACAGTACTTTTACAAAATATAATGAGTTAATCTTACCACAGTTGGTGTACAAAACGCTGTTGATATGTTAAATGATTAAATGGCTAGTAAAATAAGCTAAAGATAGTTATTCGGTATTAGAAAAAATGTATATATTGTGAGTTATTATTGACAATATTTTTTTCCGTGTATAATAACTCTGAAATGACTTAATGTAGTGTTTATAAGCGACGAATTATTGAACTTATACTTAAGAAGACATTATGGTAAATTTTGCAATAAGAGATTTTTTTGAATACAAATAATGTAAATCATTTTTTCCAGGTAAATAAAACTCTAAAATTTTAAATAAATTTGTATAAAAATATGATTGGCTGATAAGTGCAAACTAAAGACATTTTCCGTTCTTTTAATTCGAAGTTTAATACAATTCAATTTAAAATTATGACGTAGCGGAAAACTTAATTTTTTTAAGAATAAATTATTTACTGGTAGGTATGAGAAAAGTCATTGTTTCCATATAGCATCCATAGGACCGTTATTAATCTGCTGACGTAGAATTAGGCAAACTCGGCAAACCATTAATTGTTGTGATAACTCGTCACGCCAAAAGACTCGCATCAACATGGCCGACGCAAGCCACAATTTTCTCATTACCTTCAATTAAAATTAAAACAATTAAACTCCTGATTCTTTGTCTGCCGCAGATTCAAACGTTGAACAATAAAGAATAATAATAACACACAAAACACAACAAAGAAAATTACGAAAGTGCAGAACATTACGGATATTAAAACAACACAAAAATATCCCGCTTGAAAAGCGCAATTTTGGTGTAACCATCTTTAATAAATGAATTTCATAGCTTCTCTTTTCTAGTGCGATCCACTCAGAGATACTGTCACTAGAATGTTACCAGTCACATTAACTTTTGTAACTCGTAAATGAGTATATTTAATGCAAAATATTTTCGAGATCTACACAAAGATGTATTATTTTGTGTGGAAACATTTTTATAATGACGGTGTAATGGCAACATATTTTAATGAGCTACTGTGCAACTTCGGTGATTTTTCTGATGAGTTTTGTAATGAGCCTTAAATTTTACAATTAAACATTCATTGCAGCGTTCACTAAAAGAAATTGCTGGTCAAATTTTATATAATATTCATTTTTGGAGATAAAATTTAGTTCGATAACATTAAAAAAACTATAAAATAAAAAAAAGTATACTATTTCCACAATAATTACATAAATAAATCATTTTCATTTGGATCACGCCAACTTTTAAAACTAATTTGCACTTTTTATATTAAATTTCATCTTGAAAATTGATTATTTATTTTAAGGCCGCTGATCAATATGCTTTGATTTAAATAAATATTAATCATAGTTTATAAACTAAATAAATAATATAACAGATAAACTTTCATGTCTTTATTAAAATTTGTGGTTTATTAAGCATACGTCTGTAATGAGACGTTAATTTTGAATTTAATAAAATATTTTGATTAAATATTAAAACTATATTAATGTTTTTTTTAAATAGGAAAATAAAAACCCCTGAAAATATTTCTAAGACAGCATCAAATAACTCGAATTTATTTGACGGGTAATTTGCTGTTCATGATAATTTTAAATAAATTTTTTCCATTCCTAAAAAGACGGCATGACATATTGCTCAATTTAATTTCCCAGAAACAATGGGCAATTTGAACACTGCTGGAAGAGGGCCCTAAATTATATTTCTCATTGCTATGTGTAATTTAATTTACAATAATAATTATTTACACGTAACATTTTCTAGTTAAGAATCTGTTTAATATCTTATTTTTAATGATAATTATGACAATAGAATTAAATAGCTTAAAAGAAAGATTTATTATTGCGTTGTGTATAGGATCTCATTTGTGAAAATTATTTATTAAGTATCTAAGCAATCCGTCCTAGAAAAATGTCGTTCAATAAAATTTCCACTTTTAAAGTATTTAGACATGAAGTGTTCTGAGATAGAATTGTGTATTTAGAATTTTCCAGCAAGTGCTTTATAAAGGTTCTTGTCAATATACGATTTACACTGATAAGATATTCAGTCTTATTTTCTCGCCTCTTCAATACTGTGTGGTCCGCAAAACCCTAAACATTAAATTCAATACTTCGTTTAATAATCTTAAAATTCAAAGAACCGATCAATATTTCTTCAGATAGATTCTACTTGTTTAGATCAATGAAAGAAATTAGTTATATATTTATATATTTTTTACCATAATTATTATCAGCTTAAATTTGATTTGAAGCTTTTCGGTCCAATAAAAATTGAAATTATTATTAAT
The DNA here is from genome assembly GCA_028555115.1 of Himalopsyche japonica. Taxonomy (NCBI): domain Eukaryota; kingdom Metazoa; phylum Arthropoda; class Insecta; order Trichoptera; family Rhyacophilidae; genus Himalopsyche; species Himalopsyche japonica. The sequence continues at coordinate 347,429 of JAHFWJ010000395.1, forward strand.
CTCTGATTAAAATCCAAAATGGTTAACGAAAAATTGACTTGTTTAGTCTAGTAAGTTTGAATATAATTTCGTATATTTTATACACATATAAATCACTCCGTCGGATGGTGAAGCTACGACATAGTATATTATAGTAACGAAATGATAATTCTGAAAATACATTGTACTTTTATTCAATAACCATCAAATCTATTGAAATTTTGAATCTTTGAGTGAATTCATTTTATCGTTTTATTGTATTTGTTAATTATACATGTGGAGAGGTTTATCCCATTTTATTCTGACCTGTATTGGTCCAACCTGTAACATAATGAGTTAACAAGCCGGTTTCTTAAATCATTGACGGCCGCTACTGTCGTTGCAGCAACTAAATCACCTGGTTCATGATAAAGGGGGCGAGAATGTCCTCGAGAGACAGAACTGAGAGTGGCTACTGGCTACCATGCACTAATATCTTCTGCCCGCTGCTGGTCAACCGGGACATGACCTGTCAAAGTGTCATTTGGAAAAGTGGCGTGTGATCGTTTGTAACGAACAGCGAGTAAATAAACTGTCCGACAGTTCTGAAATTTCTCAGAATAAGCTACAAAAATACCATAAATAAAAATCAATAAATGTGGAGCAAATGTGGAGTACATTGGAAAACATATGTATATCTTAATAAATTTTATCAATGGATAGTACACTATGAATGTATTCTTAATACATATGCTTAATGCCGTGCACGTGATAGAAAAAAAGCGGTTTTTTTTGTGTCTAAGTCATGACCAATAGTTGTGAAAATGTGTTCGCTTCAGTTAAAAAAAGAAACGTGGGGTTATTCTTCCATATTTTTTTACAGTAAAATTGCTAAAATGAGTGAATAAATTGTCGTACACATGTGACTAATTAACGAAGGGTGCAGCAATTACATCACGGGTCCCTTAAAATGCTTAAAAAGGGAGGCAAAGTGGCCATGACGCCCGCCTGTGCGCCATTTCCCGGAACCCAGACGACGTCTGCCTTTGGCGACGCTCGTTCAAACTGAAAGTTCGTCGGCAATGAAAAGATCAAAAATGTACTAAAAATTAACGGAAAAAGTTTTGGCCTTCCGAATATTAAAAAAAACCGTCATTTACTATCTTTAATGAGCTTTTGAAAAAGATATTTTGAATGAAAATAACAGAAAAATTAACAAATTGAAAAATATTATAAAGACCGGTTATTGATATTTTTATATTTGTATGAATTTGTTGATAAACTTATATATTTCGTTAATTGCTCACATAACCAGTTTAAGGCGTGTGTCGTGGGAGGACGTTGACACTTTTAGCGACAAGACACCCTATTATTAAATACTTGAATTTTATTATTTTTGAAATTAACTCATCCACAAAAAAAAATTTAAGCTCAAATTTATTTCTTAAAATAAAAAATAATTAGTATCATTAATGAATGCTAAGGCCGTTGAGTTATATAAAAAAAAATGGTTTGAATACATTATAATTGCTTGCATAAATATTTTTTTATGATTGTCAGTTCATGGACAATAAATCGTAGATATTTTTTTGTGTCTATAACAACCCTATTTAATTTTTATTTTAATTGATTTATAGTCATTTTATAATTGATTTATTTCGTTTTATATCCATAATGATTTAAAAAAAACTATTAGTGAAATATAAAAATTATGCTTTCAAGTTACCATCTTTTAAAATATGGATAGAGACTATTCTAATAAAAGTTTATTTTTAATATATACCACAGTGCATCGATAGACGTCTTAAAAAGCGATTTTTCTAATTACAAATACAAAATATAAAATATGTCGCACGCTCTCATTTTAGTATAAGGCAACCGTATTGTTTGAAAGGGTAGCACATAAATGCTTTAATTACTAAAGAAAAATGTAAGCGTTTCGACGCGCCCCATTAGCAGGGGCCACCGGCGGGCCGCGGCCCATAAATTTCTGATCCTGGCACGGCGTCGACAGCGTAAGACCATGGTCCGATTCGCTTCATTACTCGAAAACTTTGCGGTGCATTGTATGCGTTGTAACACAGTGAGAACCAGATATATAATTAAAGCGATTTTATTTCATCAATGACTAATATCGCATTAAGTATTTTTAAATTTTTATTATAGTTTTGAATTAAATTATTGAAGGATTTTTTTGAAAATTTTAAATTTTAAGAAATCAACAAAAACTATGAATTTTTCCATATATCTGTTAAAGCTTAAAAAAAGATTCAATCATTTATCTTACACTTCTTCTCTTATGAAATGAAAATAAATATAAATTACACAAGCAAACCTCGTAGACACGTTGATATTTTTTTACACTCGACATGTCTCCAGGCGAACACAGATAAAACATTTTTGAAAATAATTAAAAAAACAACATGTAAAAGTATTCAAAAATTTCAAATTTAAGGTTAGGAATGTGTTAAACATTCCATCACTTATCTTGTGCGATGATCATTCTTATTTATAAACTAAATAACATACTTATTTTGATTTTTTTGAATTATAGTTTGTCATTTACAGACAATTAACCGTATATTACACATATTCATATCGTCCACTAATCATTAGAATATCATAATAAATGACATATTATAACTTTGAACTATGATGTGTATAGATTAGTTATAAAATACTCTTTAGCAAAATTATTAAGAAATTGTTTATGTCATTACTAATAAAATTTGGTGTGTCTGCTTCCATTAATCATTAAGTTTAACTAAGTACATTACTATTGTTATACCAATGATAATAGTTTAATAAACATACAACAAGCAAAATTAAATTAATATTTTTAACAATAGTTTTAAACATTGCAATTTGATTTAATTGAATAAAAATAATGATATCCCAATGGTGCATTTTATACAGTTGTATAGGAAGTAGATTGAATAAAAAATGGATAAAATGTGAAAGTATCTGTTCAAGTTGATTTTATTTTTATATCATATTTACAATAATGGTGTGATTATACTAATTAGTGACGGAAAATTGTACAATTTAACTGCTAAAAGAATGTAGATGGTAAAAGAAGAATCATTTGGTATAATAATTTCTTATCTAATGACATTTAGAGCATAATTAGCAAAGTGCATTTCGGTGTTTATCTTTCTAATCGTTGATTAGCGAAGAAAGAATAGTGGAAGCGTTCGTACATAAGTAGAGTGAGGTGTATGTGTTAAGAATAATTATTTCCGTAATAATTTGATGATGATAAAATACATTGTCTGTATCTTTCGGATATTTATTTACTGTAGGCGATTGTTAATGAGGGGCAAACCATATCTAATCTAAATACAAATTTACTTCTTGTGCTGTATGATAAATGTTTTCGACAGGGCTTTTAAATAAAAGCATTATTCAAATTATAAAAAAATAATCAAAAAAATATGTTGGTTTATTTTCTTCTTGATATTTAAAAATCATTGTGCGTACTAAAAATCCAAAGTTGTCACCGAAACTTCATTAGTGTTATTTTTGTGCCATTATTTCGGAATATTGTGAAGGAATATAATTCAAAATGTCTAATTTTTTCCTATTTGTTTCGAAGTTTTTTTCTTTATTCCTTTCAAATATTTCGGTGGTTTTTTTTTTTTGTATGCGCAAGCTAAATAAAATAAGTAAGTTATATTATATAACAAACCGAAAATACTGAGTTGGACATAATATCATTGTTCTTGTAAAAAAAATTCAACAAATACTTAAATGTAGCCATTAGAAACATTTAATTGAATATTATAAATATCGCTAATAAAATTAATTAAGACTAGATGTCTTATAAATTTCATGACGTGTTTCTGTAATCAACAGTAATGTAATGTAGATGTATTATTCAATTAATTGCAAGTTTGTAACTGGTTACTGATGAAATTTATATATAAGAAGTTTAGTTTTCCTGGTTGAAGTATTTAACTCGCGGCTCTAATTCATTAGAATGTGCGTCAAGAGAACATCTGTATTTCTTTAATTGACCGTGGATTGTTTCACCAAATATTTCTGAGTAAAGCGAAACATGAAGAATGATATATTATTAGTTGGACGTCTGATTCCAGAATGTTAATTTTTAATTGCATTTATTTTTTTCAAAATAAAGTATTTTGTAAAGTTGAAAATAGCTGTGGCTTCTAAATTGTGCGTTGGTGTACGATTTCATACATATGTAATTATTGTGCGAACATTTCAACTGGTTTTCAAATATTTTTACTTAGAGTGAATATCAAACGTTTCAGTTATATTTTCATCAATTTGAAATAGTTGTAATTTTTTCTGAATAAAATTAAGTAATTTATGATTAATAAAGATTTTATTAATGTAGAACTGTAATGTTTTTCTAAAAAAATAAAAGTATTGTGATAAAAAGAAATGCACCCAGTTCATCTCTGTATTTTCATATTCTTTCCCAGCAGTCAATTTTCTTGAGACAATATACACGCCTTCTCCTCAGACAATTTAGTTTATTATTTCACCGTATTACTTTGTTCATAAATCGAGTAAAATAAATTGCGCTACCTTCCGCACCAGAGCAAATAATATACGGGGTGAGATCTCAAAGTGGAGTTTGTAAAAATTAAAAGTTTAAGTTAACAGCTTAGTGTGGCGTGAGGCTTCTTTATGAATCGCTCCAGGCGCTAACAACTCCTCGATGACTTACTATGGCCATTGCCACTGCGCTGAATTCCGTATTCTGAAAAGAGTTCAAAGAAAAAAAAATTGTCATCAAAAATATAAAGCATGTAAATAGTTTATTATACATATATATCATAGTTTTGAGTATTATTATTTTTAAATGAAAAAATAAGTTAAATATATTTTGCTAATATATATAAATATAATAATAATATTTTTGAAATAATGCAACATTTGAACAATCAATATGGTATTTTTTAGGTTTATATAAAATTCTATGCAGTCTAAAAAAATTTTAGGAATTATTCCACTCAATTAAATATTTTGAGCTAATATTTGAGAAATCGTGAAAAAACTGTTTCAAATATTATTATAAAATATTTTATTCATTTAATGTAATCTTTAATTTCTTATCTGCACGTTGTTTTAGTAATATCCTTATAAGAGCAGATTGTAAAGCAATCATTCTAACATACTTTATTTGAAAAAAAAGGTGTAGCGATTGATTATATTTTATATAGTTAGAAGTAAAAAAAACACGCGATATTTTCAACATTGGTATTTATATTGTGATTAAATATGCAATTTATTTACAATATATAAAAATCATTAAAAAAATACTGCCTACTTGAAATAATTTGCAACTAAAAAATCATTTAAAAATGTCGCATGGCAATATTTCGCGCCGGCAAATTACACGTGCAAAGTGATTCGAAACGGCTTTCTGTGCTCGTATATTTAAAAGAAGCCGCAAACTTTGTAACTTTATGAAGGGACTGTTAATGCGGAATATTTTATAACATTTATCTACCAACTTCTTTATCCACAAGAAAGGCATATGAGTAAGAGAGGATTGTCCATTGCCGTCAAAATTTTTATAAATATTTATAATTACACACTTCGGACAAAATGTATTTTACGTCGAAAAAATAGTTCTACAAATTTTTTATAAAATTTTTCTATAAAAAATTTGTAGAACTAAAATTCACTGCTATTTGTTCACCGACCTATAATGGAGTCCTACGAAGTAAATGTCAATTCAATCAATAAAATGTATTTTACGTTTCTAGGATTTTTATGCGCCTGTACAAAATAATAAAGCTTCAGATGCATCTTGATAATTAAAGATGAAATTGTATTACGTTTAAATCTAAATGTGTTTTTTATTCGCTATCAAATGTAAATATCGTCTTATAATTTTGGTCTTATATTTTTCAATAACCGTACTTTTTCATATATATTTATATTATATATCGATCATTTAGTACGTTGCAAGCAATAATCATGTTTTGAAGTAAAATTTATGTAAAATGTGAGTATAACGGAAGCCTACTGCAATTGACATGTTACATTACAGATGTTAGATACATAAAGTTTATTTCAAAGTATAATTTAATATTTGATATGCCGAACTAAAATTCCAATAATAGATACACTACCATAAATACCAAAAAAATATGCGGTACATAAATTATTACTATTGCTTTGTTGCAATCATGATACAATCATATTTCTAACAGCATACCAGATGCAAAATGATATTTAAGTGCTTATTTTGTAAAGCAGTAATAAACACAAAGGGGAGTAAATTAGCAAAGAGTTTCGGTGAAGAGTGAGCTGGCTTCCTCTGTCCGTTACATAATTCGGGTCATGCGCAGGAGGCTAGACGGTACTTGCGAATGCAAACTGCATCCAGGGCAATGAGTGATGCATTCCAGTCGACTGCACCGATTACATGTCTACCGTTTATCTGGGACGTGCTACAATGCTTTGCAATTTTATCTCATTAGACAAATGAACCTCTGTTGTACATTTTCAATAATCCGGAGTAATGTTTCCATCCACTACTGCTGTGAGTCGTCACGATCGAATTAATAGAGAGTTAGGCAAACTCACAAGATACAACTGCTGCATCTCTGTAAATATTTGTTTCCTTTTGAAAGTTCTTATTTATAATAGCTTGATACAAAATGTATCTTAAATTTAAGATAACTAAATTACCAGCAATCGAATATATACACGTGATATATTTTATCTTTTATTTTTTCGATGTATGACACGAAACATAAAAATAAAACACATATATACCGACGTATTCAAAGCATATTTTTAGTTTTACGTAAACTGATATAAATTGAAAATTACATCACGATTCTGTGATTTTTTTCAAAAAAAATACATTTTTATGGTGTTAACTGTCACTTCTTGATGGAAAAGCAAGATATTTTAAATAATAAAAACACATTTTTTAGTACTTATTTTCACAACATATTTTTTGATCAGAAACGATTTCGCTTGTCAGTTGATAATGCTCGCGACGAGCGAAACCGGTCCTGATCAAAAAATATTTTGTGGAAATAAGTGCTAAAAAATGTGTATTTATTATTTAAAAAACAAATTACACTTACAATTATTTGATCTAATTAATCCTTAGAATTTTATAACACGGTGAAAAAATAGCAATGTATTTTAGTTCTACAATAATTTTTTTATAAGATATAGATGAGATACTATTTTTTCACCGTGTTATAATGGAGTTCTATCAAGTAAATGCCAATTCAATCAATGGAATTTTATACATTAAAATGATATATATTGAGGAAAGACTTTGTGGCATTCACCACCGGTTGTTCGAACTCTGTATAATACGTTGTTAGAGCTTGTTTAAAAATTACTCTTCGGTCAAAGATCACTGATTATTACATCGTTGATTCATAATATTAATAATCTAGGTTTTGCCGATCAAATTATCTAGAATTATTTGAGGAAGGTTTAATATTGAGATAATTACATCTGTATCAATAAAATTGCACATGCTTTACTAAAATAGTTAGTTATGATGTTCTATAACAGTTAACATTATATGCGAAATATTATAAAAAATGATGCAGAATTATCGACCATGCATAGATGCAGTAGTTAAGTAAAAAATAAAGTGATGCAACAAACAAGCATTATATGGCGCACGTAATATAACTCTCACCGAAAAGTGCATTTGAATGACAGTGCGTGTGCAGCGGGAGTGCATTGCCTGCATACAAAATTAAATTAATTTATTTGCCGCAAATGAACAAGGTTTTGGCTTAGCCTGTGTCTGGACTATATATATATAACTAAATATGAAATAGTGACTAAATGAATATTTTGTAAGTGAGTTATATTCCAATAAAAAGTGATGTTCATTCTTTTGGATATAATTGATTTGAATTGTTAAAACTATGTACATTTTTGTTAATCACGGCCCGGGTTTTGTTACCATTATTTTACCTTTGGAATCTTAAGAAAAGGATGAGGCATGTGTCTGTGTACTAATTTAAATTTAAGGTATAAGAAATCACATAATCGTCATTTATTTTTATATTTTAATTTTCATCGTCCAAAAATATTGATCCTTCTGATCGACAAATAGAACAACGTATACGTTTTATAAAAGCTTTGATATTGCGTACACGTATTCATTTTTAGTTGTCATTATTAGCATTATAATTATTACGTAGATGTGAAAGAGTACTTGGGAAGTATCACGAGTACCTTGTCAAAAAACAATTGAAACGATATCAATTATAGCACATCAATCATACGAACACATATCCGTTTCGCCTCTATTCATATAGTTGATTCACCGAACAAAATATGAGCATTAGGCATTCAACCCTGCTCTTTGCCACCAGCAATCAGACAATAAGGGTCCAAGAATTCTGTCCAGCCAGGAAGTTGCTGAGGAGTGTGGCGCTAGGCAGGTCTGGAGGACAATGGCCTGATCCTTTGATCCTGCCGTCGGCTCGGACAGTATCATTTTCCTGGAATCCGAGTTTAACGACTCGAATCCGTCGCCTAATTAATTGATTCGTCAAATCAACTCAACAGATTCCATTGTTTGGAAATTTAACGGACGTCTGATATTAATTATTCTTGTGTTGTAAAGTTTAACTGCTTTGTCATTTATAGCTGAATCAATCGATCTTTTTCTTTCACACTGAAACTTCTTTTATTTATTGTATATATGTACATACAATAATTAATATGCTTTTTTTCAAATTTGATGTTCCAATTTACAGTTTATGAACATATATTGAGAGATTAATAATATTTAGCACTAATATACTAAGCTTTAATATTTTGTAACTTAAAAATTTGTCCGGATTCGTTCAGCGAGGTAACATTTTCAACCAATCAATTAATCATGATTCTTCTGATAAAACATATTTTTGTGTACTAATTTTATATTTCTTCGACAAGTATTGACAACTAAAACGATTGATATGATTATGATCAAAAAATTCAGTGTTCGGAAGTAAGATTTGTCTCACTTTTTTTGCTTAAATATCTTGTATGATTGCACCATTGAGAATGTTTTAAATGTACACTGGTTGCATGAAGATATTTTTTTAATTCATACGAAATAATGTTTTGATACAAATAATTTACAGTATATTGTAGAAAGCTTATAGCATCACGTGTTTTCTGTAGATAATTGAAAAGTTATTACACAGTTTCACAATGCTTGTCAAAATGGTAAATATGAATGCTGTAGGGAGAGAAATGAATATTTTTACGTTGATTTTCATACTGCGAAATAACGAAGTCAAAAAATAAATCGGTGAAAAATGTAAACGCGATATTCCAAAATGCATTGTACCCCAGCAGTCTAAACAGGAAATTGAAACTCTGACAGGAAACAAACTTGGTAAAACTTGAAACGTTAGAACAATGCGTCTGGCGTGGTACTCCAAGGCAGGCGGCTAAAACTTTCCGCCAGATTGGATCTTCGTTTAGAAACTTATGTGGTATAGAGGCTCAAGTCTACTTCTTACGATGGCGCTTAAAGCAACTTCATTTATATTTATTTGAATGCACTCAAAAACATTTGTATACACAAATTAATTATGATTTAAAAGTATTCTATTCACCAAAAACAACATATTGATCAGTTGTTTAGTACTTTGGTTTTATACCAATATTATGGCATCGTAAATATTATAGTTATATAAACTTGATTTATATGCTCTGTACAATCAGAGTTCAATCATATAAAATTTTGGTCTCCTTCAAAGAAGCACTGAGAGATTATTTTTTCTTAATTCTTTCATCAAGCACGTCTGTTTGGCTAATTTATTAATTTATATATTAATTACAATTAAGTTAGTATGTATTTATATTTTGATAACAAATTAACAAGTGCAATTCGGATATTTAAGTTGAATCAAATAAGATAACTTAACATTAAAGTATGTAGACTATATTATAAAACTATACGGTATTGAATAGTGTTAATAGAAATGATATATTATATTCTTGAAGATTGACTTTATGTTGCACTAAATTAGAACAGTGTAAAAGACCACAATATTTTGTTAGCATAGAACAAACGCGTATGACGGACATAATACTAAATAGGAACATCTCTATACTTAAATTACCAGTTGCAAATTGCAATAAATGTGTCAAGCAATATAAAGCGTATGTCAGATTAAATCAGCTAATGCTTGTCATTGGTTGGTAATAGAAAAAGGCGAACGGCAAATAATGCTCGGATGAAACGTTGGCAAACTGAATGCATATTAATGCATGTGTTATTTGCAACGCACCCGCGGATCTCTAATTAAGTGCCGTGTATGTAATTAGGAAAACGTACATGCATACACACATTGTCGAGTACGTTAATGCAACTGCATGATGTGAAATTTCTTTATGCGCAAAACGTTAACTACGAATAATTGGTTTTAGTTTTTGCACATCTATTAAATATCTCCATATCGTTATTATAATTGCATTGTTAAGCAATTAAAATGTATGCACAAGAATGCAAATTATACTCCGAACATTGAATAGTTATTTGGAAATAATTTTAACACTTGCTAATTTTTGGAAAAACACATTATTATTTTATAAAAGCTCTCTGTCATGGCAATTTATCAATAAGCACAGCTGATTTTGTAATAATTACGTTCTTTGTTTAATGTTACCAAAAATAATATTTCTCAATGGTCATTTCAATATTCATTTCTATAAAATTGTTTACTTTAAAAAGTTTATTTTTTCTTCATATCTTCATTGACCTAGTAATTCAAGTTTTATTTTCGAAATACTAAAATTTTCACAAAATATTATATCATCATTAGTATCAGAGAAAACAATATTTTCACGTATTTTCACTGAGTAGTGCGTGTGTAAAATACTATTAATTTATCAGTCAGAGATTAAACGTCTTTTTATCCATGATTTTAGCCTATTATGAAATATATTTGTAACTGTTACGTGATATCTAATGCGAGCTCAATTAGAAAGGGTATCACTAATCTTATCATAAAAATATCTACCGCTAGTCTACTAAATTGGTAGACATTAGTGTAAGTACATTTTTCAAACAAATATAACCCGCTTCATAACTATTTTTCCCGGTGTATGCATAAAGCACATCCAGGTTGCAATGCTTAAAATGTCGTCAACGCTCGCAAAAAGAGCATTGTCCTTTATATATGCATTTTTATTGTTAATCGCCCCGTGATATGCGCTTAGCCCTACACAATATATTTTGTATTGAAAAACGCCTTTGAAAATAATTTCAATGTATAAAAGTCATTCGGTTCGTCATCATATTTGTTGTTTTAAATTGTCACGTAAAACTTTTGATTTTATTTAACGCACAATACATGCTCTAGTACAACTTTGTATTTAAAAATCTCATACCACGATTATAAGGAAAATATTTCACAACTCTTTTTTTTTAATATAAAAAAAAATGAGAAGCTAGATCAAATTAAATCAACCATAAATCATCAAATTATGAAAATATCGAATCATTTATCATTATTACTTGGAATATTAATATGCTACAAAAAAAATTTCAATTAAATAATTTCGTTGTTTACAATAATCTTATTTAAAATCACGCATTGAATAGTCTCCGCCCGAATTTTTAATCTATTCTTAAAAACAAATTCATCAAACAATTGGATATTTATTCAGTTATCTGTTAATTAAAAGCGTTAGCGATGTGTGTTGGAATTTCAGTTAGGAAATGTCGAAACCTGTAGCGAATCAAAATTAATTGTTTTCTAACACTCATTTTGATCAGATACCATTTGCATTTTAAATGATTGAGTGAAACAATATGGTCGGGATTACTAATTGAGACTGAAAAAGACAATGGCGACGTAAATTAAAATTAGCATTAAGTTAAAATGCTAGGATTGTCCAAATGTGTCACAATAATAAACACCCGCTTGAGTAACTACGCATTGCAATCGCAATTAATAATAAACGAGTAATAGATATATCGTAAAAAAATAATAATTTCTTGCATTTTAACAAAATAAAAGTTGACAATTCCGTTCCGTTCCGTTCATTACCGTTATTCAAATTATAATAGAAAACATTTTGGTGTTCTAGAAATACGGTTCAAGAAATAAATATAATATTTGAAGGATACAAAAGTACTTAATCCTTGATGGTAAACAATATAAAGTTTAGCATAAAAAAAACAAAATGCAATACATTATTTAAAATGTTGGAAAATATAAGAACACAAAAGCTTTTATTTGTCTAAAACATTTTTAGCATAAATAAGTGTGTGATTTTTTAATATTACATTTGACACAAAATACTTGTTTCACAAGTACTGCAAAAAACATATTTGTATTTTCCAAATTAATCTCTTCACAATAAATTATTTTTTGATAATTAAGAACAAATTTCATACACAATATATCATTTTATTTATACTTGTTGCGTCTCTTTATAGGTGATATTTCTTTGTTAGTCGGGTGCAAAAAAGGGCTTAAAATGTACAGAGAGTGTTAAAATTCAATTATTCGATGCAAAAATATTTAAATTGATTGTTGTTCGTTTTGTTTTGTCACTGTGTGGTGTTTGTGGTTACGCGCGGCACTTGTGACAAGCCGACAGCCGTTGTTTGAATCCTAAACCATCTCCTTAAACGTATATTATTCGACCTTAGCTTACTTGCAAAAACTTTCGATACACGATATGAATCAAAGTACTGACACCATTTTGGGTAGACTTGTTACCATTTGAATAGTAAATAGAACAGATACATTATAATATATCTTTTATAGTCGATGAAGCCGCGGTGGTGAGTTGTGCCTGATAAGGAAAAACGCAAATAAAAACGAGTGTTCTGAATTATTAACGATCTAATACGTGCCTCTTCCTACGTTTCGTGCACATTTTTGTATAGATAATCAATAAATCAACATAAATAAATGACAGAAATGTATATGTATTTAAAATAAATTTATTATATTTACGTAAAATTTGAATATTTAGAGCTTTTGTCTGAAAGCTTGTAATTTAAAATTTAGTTCTAACTGCAGATATTATCAATAAAAAATATTATTTTTAATCTTGCGCCGCGTTAAATTTTTTGCATTTCGTTTGGCCTGCTTTATCTATAAAAAACGGTGTACAATGAGAATTTTCAGAGACAAAAACAAAACACTATATTTTCTCCCAGATTTTTTAGATGAAGAAAATGAAAATGAAATAGAAATTCGATAGTTCTAGAGCACATTATTCTTAATTTATCCATATCGTAGTGTTATGGAGCCCTTGAAAATGAAGACACTAACATATTCAATATTAGTCATATGATAACGACTAATTAGAACATGGTGTCATCCCAAAATATTATTCATAGAGATCCATATATTCATATCATATAAAATAATGAGAATGGATTTTTTCTCTCTTGATAGTTCGGCTAAATTATAGCATTTTTGATCGTCTCTGTGATGCAATACCCGAATAATCCTAAAAATGTTAGAAGCACAGGCGGCAAAAAGCCGACAAGACATTCCATGTAAAGTACATTAATAATATGCGATCATTGCTAATATGCAGCTTGTTACAATTTGCCAGTAACGAGTGCTCTCTGCTTTGATCACACCACTTAGTACTTCACTGGCATCAGGGACAAGTTCCAGACATACACTTATTCAATAAAGACTCTCGTGCCGCCCTTTTAAAATATTTTGTTTTTTTTTCATTTAAAATAAAAATGTTTTTTTATATTATTAACTAAATAACATAGCACTATCCAAATCAAACATGTATTTTATATGATAAAGATGATTCGACAAATTATATGCAAAAGATTATATTATATATTAAAAAGGTGGATTATTCAGAAGGTTCTTTTTTCTTTTCATGGCAATACGTTTATTCTTATTTTGATAATTTTTTTAACTCTCAGAAATTTATCTGTTTTTTTTATAGATTATCCTTTGCATCAACTTTTGTTCTTTTTATTAGGGGAATTTTTTTAAAAATTATCTATCGATTTGTTAAATCTGATAATTAATCCTATTTTTAATTAACAGTAAATATTTATGTCATTAATTTAACACTAAATTTCACATGAATATTTAATGATCCCGTTTTATTGTGGATCAATAATACAGAATATAATAATATTTACATTTGCATTGTGTATACAAAATCTATTGACAATTTCATACAATATATATTTGACTATACTTCATTTCTCATCGATGATATAAGCATTGATGTTACTTTCGAGCAAAAGTGTAAGTGTAAGTGTAAAGTGTAAAAAAAAAATCTAAGTGTTAGAAAAGGTGTTTGATGTAAGTGAAAAAAATTCACAGGATAGTTTTAATATCAATTTTCATAAGAAATTTTGAAAAATAGAAATTAATGCTTATTTAATTAAAGCCAAAAGCGCTGAGTTAAATATTTTCGTGAAATAATGATTGTAATTATTGAAGTCTTTGCTTCTATAATTTGACATGCGCAAACTTAATAATAAAAAAACGCCATTGTTTCAATAGATTCCCACGACTGCCATGAAAAAAATATTGACGTCTGCAAAATATTAGCCACACTTGGAATTAAAAAAGCTTCGCCGACCGTTTAGACGCTTTCTCGGAAACGCGACGTAAGAAAGCACGTACACGTATTGTTCGAATTGTAATATTTTTTATATACATTTGCGACAGGCAAAAAACCAAAACTAAGGATAACTCCAAAAAAACAGCTGTAAAAAATATTTTCTGTAACCAAATTCTCTGCGAACGTTGATCGCGTGGACAGCTTATGAATGGAAAGACATTGATATATTTTCTTTGAATCTGAGCGTTAGTAAATAAATAAAATTGAAATTCAATATAAAGAATTGATAGCAGTGATTTATCAAATGTTTTGTTCTTTTTTCACAGGTAAACAGACCGTTGACAATGAAAAAGGAAGGCATTCAGACGAGGAATCGCAAATTGAGTAGCAAGAGTAAGAAAAAGAAGGGTGGGTCTTGTTTAGCTCTTGGTGGAGTAATGGGTGATATCATCAAGCCGCTTCAAGACTCCAAGGGAGGATTCGGAGCGTCGCCATTTGGATCAGCAATGGGTGATTTTGGTAAGATATATTCACTCTGAATATTATTCATTTACTCTTTCATCAATCTATTTTACGATTTGGACCGGTTTCGCCCTAAAAAATGTTGTAAAAACAATATAAAAATGTGTTTTTATTGTTTAAAATATAATGCCTTCCCGCCAGGAAGTAACAGTTAACACATTAAGAGCGGCCAAATTCGTACATGAATTACTAATTCTATATCCGTTTACGCTTAAGGTAGAGCTTTAATATACTTATATTTTGTGTATTAATTTTAAAATAAATATACTACAACTTACCAATCTGTAATCTATCAAGTGTCATAATAAAACGATTATATGTATTATTTTAACAGGTCAACACGGTTCTCATTTGGGAGTACACCCTGCGCACGCGCATATGTCTGCACACTGGTACGGAGCAGGACCTGCTCATCAAGCCTTTGCAGCGCCACCACCAGCACCTCCTTCAGCTTACCACCATCATATGTCAGGACTCACCTCACTTAATTCTATGGTAAGCAAATCCTGAAACTTTATAATAATCAATTCAAAAATTTAGAAGAGACCTCCAGTTAAAAATGATATGCTTGTTTTTTTGTATTTACATAGAATAAATGAATTCATTTGGTGCTTCACAATATTTCACATACTATTGCTTATTTTTTTAAACATTCGTTATGCTTTTATTAAAATACATTAAGAAAATCAATTTTGAATTGTTGTAATTTTGTACGATTCCACATGTTTTGTCACAAACGACCCGGGTTTAGCCGTTAAACATGTGGAATCGTACAAAATTACAACAATTCAAATTTGTTATTGAAATTCCATCAAGCACCTTCAGTCGATATCATAAAAAATATTGAATTTATCGATTGAATTGGCATCCACTTGGCAGAACTCCAATATAACACGGTGAAAAAAATAGCAATGTATTTCAGTTCTACAAAACTATTTTTTTTTAATATAATTAATAGCTATTTCGGGTCACGCCATCGTCAGAACTTAACTAACTTTACTTAAACTAACATTTGCTTATCTGTATATATAGCTGTGTAGAAAAGGTACACAACACATCTTCTCTATTGTTTTAATGATCTAGCTTGTTTCTTGCTCGCAATAAAACCTTTTCTACACAGCTATATATAGATAAGCAAATGTTAGTTTAAACATAGTTCTGGCGATGGCGTGAGACGAAATAGCTAAAAACTATATTTAAAAAAATAGTTTTGTAGAACTATAATACATTGCTATTTTTTTCACCGTATTCAATATTGTATTTTTAATAACAATAATAATAGAACACAAGGAAAATATAGTAGCTTACTTGTAATTGGGTATTCGTAAGCGAATGCTATATTTCATTCTAAAGTATTTGAAAAAATCATTAATTTAATGTTTTTTTTTTACAGTCTGGGTGGAGATCAGAATACACGTGATGAGCTGGTGAGGAGCAGGGAAGCTTCGTTAGCAATTTACACAATGTAAATAGTATGGATACCAATGGTTTCCATAATTCCTGTGAACCCTTGTATTTGCTCTATACTTAATATAAATTCAACCCCTTTAAAAGCTTCGTTGTAAAGATATTACCTATTTTATTTTCAATTTTAATTTTATCGCCTTGATTTTGAAATGTCTTTGAAGGGATGAAAGTACAAATACTGATAGGTAAAAACATTCTTTAAATCGTATTGGTTGGTAGACATTATTTATGTACATTATACTTTTGATCATTAAACTTTATTTTCTTCATTTTCCTTGAAAAAAATATAAGTTTTTCATTAATCCGGAACATATATGGTATTGAATAAAGTAAAGACTGGTAAACCAGCTGTTTTGTAAATATATTTCTTTTATACATAATTTTCTTCAAAAACTGTGGCCATATAATGTAAGAAAAATTTAAGTGATAAATAATAATATTATTATCAAAATACAACTGTGTACATTTTTAATAAATTTTATTAGGTTTTAAATGATACTAAAATTTAAAAAAAATATTTATAATTAAGTTGGTGTGTATTTAATAATTGATAATTAAGTAGTCATGCAAATGTAAAAATATATAAATTAAATTTTACGGAAACGATTGTATTTTATACTTGTACAATATACTATAGTCACCGTTTTTTTCGCACCTTGTGAATTTTTTAAGTTTGTCAATATTGTTAGATATGGATGTATTTCTAACATGACACTAAGTATTCTAAAGCTCTGTAATTAATATTATAAGGTTTAAGTTAATCGATAATTTAATGCGTCACAATATTTAAATATATTATGACTTAACTAAATGAAAAAGTGCAATGGGATTTATTTACACGTAAGTTTGTATCACTCTGTAGCTGTTCACCGAATACAGGGTGGTTCAATGTTTAATTTCAAATAATGTGTTTATATACTTGAGTGATATTAAATATTATTGTGTTTTTATTATTGAATGCATTCATCAATTCACATTTGTTTTTAAAATATTAATACTCATTTAAACAGCAATTTTCTTATACATATATTTTTTATTTTCAACAGTTTTCTATATTTGTTTTAACTAAATAGCGCACATTATTTGTTTATATTTTTTTAATCAGTATTATTTGTTCATATATGTTTTTTCTATGTTACACATAAGAGATATAATATTTTCTTATTTAAGTTCATATCAAAGAAATAGTATGTTCTGTAATTTTTATCGTTTTGTATAATTTAATACATACAGAAAAACTTTGAATATCATTTAATCCGTTTTGATAAAATGAAATGAGTATTGTTTTTTCGGGAATAAATCAATATCCCAGAATTTTATATATGTTCAATACCTATCATTTGAACTGATATAATTTTTAAGAATAATGTTGGATTTTGACATAAAAAATAGGTCATTGAACAATGCCTAAAAATCTTCTTTTTATCCAATTTTCTACATTTACAATGAATAGTGATTTTGAATCATTTTTTATCAGTTTAGATATATTTCATTACGTAAATATGTTTACTTACTTATTGAAAAATGCGATAACATTTTACGAGAATTTGAGGTTTTGGTAAATACAACAGATTTTTGTTATCAGCTGTTAAGTGAGTAGATAAATAATATTATCAATTTTTGAACCGAAAATAAATAAATTGTGATAAAAATTGCCATGAAGCCAGAATTGATTTTTGTGTATTTGATTTTATTAACGCTTGGTTCCAAATTTATATGTACGTATTGTGTACTATATATACAATTTGTTGTACATTTTGAGTCGATATTTAAAACTTATTTATTGTTTAGTATTTTTTAAATTGAAGTCAGCTGCCAATTTTGTATAGAAAAGGCAACGGAATATTACATAACTAATACTATATTATTGATATTTGACTTGAATCCCACTAAACACTATTTATTACAAACAAAATTAACAACTTATTGGTATTCATAAATTTAAAGTGATATTTATCATATATTTTATAATTTCTCTCTTTCAATTCAAATTATATATACAAAACATTTACAAATTATTTGATAAGCAGAAAGAATCTTTTACAAATAAGCAAAATGAAACAAAATACACTTTTTAGTACTATTTCCAAAATTTAATTACAAAGTTATCGGGACCGGTATCGCTCATCGTGAGCATTATAAATTATCATCAGTTGATAATGTTCACAATGATTGAGACGATCATTATATTATAAAATTGAGAAATAATTCTAAATAATGTATCGTATTTTTTTTTATGTAATTTTCCACTTAGCTTACACTTTCCACACAGTGAACATCTAAAAAGGAATTATACTTATGAAATTCGAATTGTTCCACATATACATGTATTTATATAATTTTTGGAGATATTAAATTCACAAGACTATTTTTCATATAAATCATATTATATTACATTTAAAGACGTTGATATGTTTTGAAAAACAAGCAAATACAATGGCATAGCGTAGCCATTGAACTTTTGATTCACGAAAATAGTAAAAAAGAAAAACTCTTAAACAACTCAAACTATAAACTTTTGTCTTAAAACGATATCAATATATTTTTTCATAAAAATAGCTACTGTATTTCGTTTTTTTTTTTTTTGTAAACAAAAACAGGTTATTCTTTGTAAAGATTGATTTTCTCCATTGGGTTCATTTTATGGTTTTCAAGTTAAGCCAATGATATGATGTTTATCTTTGTGATATATGTTTCTCCGTAGTTATGAGGTTTTATTTACTTATTTTACTAAATCATGTACGATTATTTCGATAGGATTGTGAATATATTTTTCTGTACATACATTTCTCAAAATCCTATTGAAAAATTTGACTGTTGTATATAAACTAGTGTTTTATGGGATACAATTAGTTTTAAGATTTGCCCATCGTGTGATTGTAGGTATAATTTATTGATATAAAATTTCTCTAGTGGATAAATTATTATATGTTAGAGTATCGTATTGTGAACAATAAATAATTGTGTAAATTAATAATCAAATATAAAGAACGATTATAGAAATGATGTGGGAGATACAACGGCAATGCATACAAATAATGATAATAAAACTATGAATAAAAAAACCGTTTTTATATTTCATGCCCAAGTTAAATTAGCAAGCTTTGGATTAATATAACCTAACATATTTACAAAATGAGAGTGATATTATACAAACATTTTTAAATTTTGCAATTGAGGTAAGTAATGCAGAGATATTTATAAGCCATGAAGATTTTTTAATCGACTACACAATACTATTTACTTAAGGAAATCATAATTAAATTTGACAGAATACGTCATAAGCCGAGAGGTCAAATAATATTGATAGAGTATATCATTCTTATGTTTAAATGATAAACTGGTGAATATTTCAATTCTATAATGTGTTTTAGAAGCAAATATATGCATTGCTTAAATTCGTATTGAAGCTAGAAAGTCAATTGTTAGTGTTTACTTTAGTTAGTAAAACAAATCAAAATCATCGGACACGTTTGACGGTAGAAAAATCAAAAAATATTTTACTCGATATTGAAAAAAATAACAAAGCGACGGCAACCGTGTCAATTTGTCATTACTCTCCATGAAAAATATATTTACAATATTTTTACCTCTCTCATTACCAAGATTGCCTTCGATTGATTTTGCTTATCTATTCTGTATCCCTTTGGATCCTATATTAGAAATAAAAAGTATTCGATACATTTCCAAAAGTCTGCTGAGAATTGCTTAAAAAATACAGTATGCTCGATATTATAGAACAAATTCTTTACAGTAGTCCCAAAAAAAAATACAGTAACCAAAATTATTTCCTGGTGATCTTGCCCTCTCATAGTTCTATTTTTCTCTTTCTATCATCTTAAATATATATATAGGTTGAACGGCTTTTAATCAACCATGTTTCGTGAAAAAATCTATTTAGCTTATCCGTTAATAATGATTCCTCTAAAAATTCTATTTACGCGGCAAATAGTATATGTATATATATATATATATATATATATATATATATATGTGTGTGTGTGTATGCAAGTGTGTGTGCATGTATGTACGAATTTAAAATAACTTGAGTATAAAATAAGAAGAATGATAAAAAGGTAACAAGCTTAACGAAGATGTTAAATAACGAAGATTTTTTGCTTATTTACGTCAAGTCATGAAATATTTTTATACTAGAAACGGTGCTAACAATCATCTTGATTTATGATTGAATTTCATATATTATATAATACAGAAAACGAATATGCAATTTGAAATAACGAGCAATAAATATGATTGTTTTATTAAAGGTTTCGAAAAAATGGCTAAAAATGTAAACAAGTATGTTTCTGTTACTTAAATGATTCAGTCAAGCATATGTTGGCAAAATAAATAGATATTATTTGGTTCCGACTACTTGAAAGGTAAACCACCATGCCCAGACAGTTTGATTTTGGACACACTTCATCTTCGTGCGGTACCGCAAGGTAAACAAATAAATATTTGCTAAGAATAAGATACCTTTGAATGGTGTTTTTGAACCTTTCGAACTGTTTTAGATTAACGTCATTGAAATAGGAAAAAATCTTTATGAACATTCATAATGGCAAAGTTTTATTTACTACATTTTTAATACACACAAAAATGCAATGTTTGTCAGGAATATGTTGTACTTAGAACGTTGAATACTGTTAAAACTACGTTTAAAATAGCTATTTTTTACGTTTATTTTTCTAAAAAAAAACTTTTGGGAGTACGTACCTGATTAAAATATCCTTACTTTATATTTAAATATTGGCAATAAGAATATTTCTTTGTATGATAAAGTAAGTATACAAATCAAATACACTAGTGACGATCACATAAAATAACCTTAAAATCCTGAAGCTAAACAAAGTTGCAGTAGGAAAATAAATGTAATAAAAAGTTTGGTCAAATTTTGTTGTTTGTAAGAATTTACGCAAAACTTGCATGCTACAGTAAATTAAAGTATGATGAAAAATATGGTAAGGATGGAAAACTTTATTATAAGTTATTTGTAATGTTATATGTTGAAATTTCGTTACTGCAATACGTAAATTAATTATAACCTGAATGATAACCGTTACACAAAAGAGCATTTTCTGATACTTCAAGAGCAATTCGTCTAGATAGGTAACGATCATTGGCATATATGTTCATCATGGTAATGATATCAATTTCATTCAATAATCATGGTTACTATTTTTTTTATAATTAAAAAAAAGTCTTTACAATAAACTATATCTAAGACTTCAATGTTTCATTAACTGATAGATTAATTAGTATAAAATGATCCTTAAAAGCCTCAAGCTGTAGAATATTTCACACGCTTAAAAATAAGTTATATAGAAATATAAATATGTTATGATTCATCAATACTTATTACATTCACGTTAAATCCTTGCAGTACACAAAGAACGAAAATAATTTTAAATATGAATTTGAAACTTATTCTCTTTTGGCATATCAATAACAGTTTACAAGAATGCCTTGTTATAAAGTTAGGTAATTTTACTGGCAAAGAAACCGTCTGCTTAAGAATAATAATAGAATAAGATCATTGGCCAAATTGAAAAATCAGTCGAGCGAATGATGAGGTTAAAGCTAAGCCGAGAACAACCATCAGATATGGAGGGAGGGAAGCAGGGGAGTAAGAGACGAGTACTGAAGATTTGGGGGTAGCATCTACCCCAGCTTCAGTGACAAGCTTTGATATATCAGTATTTGACGTCGTTGGGGTAAAAATCAATTGAATTTGGTACTAGTCACAGGGCCTAGAATTAAATTTAGTGATATTAATATTTGATATTTTGTGGCCCAGATAAATAAGGACGTCACAAATTCACCATTGCTAATTAAGTTTTTTTAATGTGAAAATTATATTTTCTTTGGTTAATCTATCATGATTCGATTGCTTAGCGAAAGAGCATTTGAATTTTCTATAGACAATTATTCTTTTTGACATATTACCAACAACAAATACATATAGCGACTATTTAATTCTTTTCAAAACATATTTCATACGAATGTATTTCAAAAATAAAATCATGTATTACCGATTAGATAAAAACTATTATTCAGTTGATAATGCTCGTGATGAGCGAAACCGGTCCTGATCAAAAAGTGTGGAAATAAGTACTAAAAATGTGTTTTTATTATTTAAAATATCATGCCTTTCCATCAAGAAATGACAGTTAACACCTTAAAAGAGATAAAAACTGCTCACATATAATGCAGAAATCATATATACTCGTTGCAGAATTCACACTGTAAAAAATTACTTGAGATTTTTCACAATGAATACAGAAAAATATAGACAATTTTAATCATATATTGAAATTATATTACTGAGTCTACAAAAGCATTGTGTTAGATGTCCTACCTATACCAACTTAGATGGACAATTGTAACCTCTAATGGCAACAACTGTAACAAAAAAATTAAATCGACTATTTCTTCATTCGTTTGAAAATGTAACCGTATATTGTCTACCACTGCTCGGAAGTTTAATGCGGGAAGTTAAAATAACAAGGATAACCGTTAAATCGTGATTGAAGATTCAGTGACACGGCTTCACTGTTATTGTCATAGACGAGGGGGTAGTAATAGAGATAAATATCTTTTGC
The DNA here is from genome assembly GCA_028555115.1 of Himalopsyche japonica. Lineage (NCBI taxonomy): Eukaryota > Metazoa > Arthropoda > Insecta > Trichoptera > Rhyacophilidae > Himalopsyche > Himalopsyche japonica. The sequence continues at coordinate 370,522 of JAHFWJ010000395.1, forward strand.
GGATTCAATGTGATCAGATCAGATCTCATAGATGTACTTGAATACATATACAAAATGACCGGTCTTAATAAGTGAGGGTTCAAATTTCCTACTTTTAATACAATTACAATAACCAATGAGCACATGTTTACTAGTGCCAGGATGTGTAGATTCGCAATGCTGTTTTCCAAGACTTTAGGCAGTCATTGGTGATTCGGACTTCTTACTTCTTCTTCTGATAGTGGTTATAGACTTGGCTTTGATAAGTAGATAGAAGAAATTTTCGGAATCATCTTTTTCTGGGTATAGATAGTTGCTTTTTCTCTTACGAAAAGATGTTTTTCTTTGTAATTTATTATTTTTTGTGTTAGTTTTGTCATTATTTTTTCTTACAAACCAGTTTAAAACTATTAAATAATTGGTTTTGTTAGTAAATTCGATACAAATTGGAGTTAAATTGTTGAACTAATGTATAACAAAATCAAAATACTTATAATAATTAAGACAGATATTGTCAAACTCTCATTTCCGAAATATCAGTTGATAATAGTCGCGATGAGCGAAACCGGTCCTGATCAAACAAAATATTGTGGAAATAAGTATTAAGAAATTCCTTTCCACCAAGAAGTGATAGTTAACACATTAAAAGTGAATAATTTTTGCAGTTAATATTAAAAAAAGTTTCAAGATAAGAGGAAAGTTCAAAGGTACAACCTATTTATTTTGGGGAAATAAAAATGTAATGATATCGTAAGAAGTGACTAAAATACCCGAAATCTTGTCCAGTTGTTCATGATGTGGGAAGCGCTAAGAAATTTTAATTTTAAAAACAAAAACCACTACTCAAGTAAGCGTAAAAAATGTTTCTTATTTACTAACAAGAAGAAAAAAGGTCGCATAAAAGTGCTGCTTTTAGTACAGGCTTGCCGGTTAATAAATCTCACACTGAAACACTCCCCCAAGACTGATGCGTTCATATTATAAATATTTATAAGGCTATCAAAAAAAGAAAAAGAAGATAATTTCGCCCAAAGGCTCATTTCCCCATAATCGAACACTACCAGTGTGATGTATTAAAACTGTAGGGACACAAAAAGAATACAATTATTGCACAAGTGTTTTATTTCGTATTATTTTATCGACACTTCTTATGTGTTATTGTCACTTATTGATGAAAAGGCATGTAATTTTAAATAATGAAAACGAATTTTTCGGCCCTGATTACAAAATATACTGTGGAAATACTACTAAAAAAAATGTTTTTATTTAAAATTTTGTTGAGTTTCTTTTAAAAAGTAAATAAGTACCTTTTTGTTTTAGATTCTACCGGAAAAAAGCTTTAATTCATTAAAATTTCTGGAGACTACAAAAACAAACAAAAAAGAGCAGGCTGAACAACAAATATAATATTCACTAGTATTTTTCTTTTTCCATATTTTAATTGATTTAAAAAAATATATAATTCAAATTACCTCTGGTATTTTGTGTATTTTATTGAGTTGAAAATGATGAAATTCCGTAGTGAAACATAGATCTATAAATATTTTAAATCCACCATTCTAAAATGAATGTTTTCGTAGTTACATACTATATATAAATATGTTCCAATAATAATCTAGCAAACAACACTGCAAAGAGATGACATATTGAAAAATTAAATTTAGCAATCATAAAAGCCGATAATTTTGAAACAGTCTGTCAATAAACGTTAGTACAGAAAACATTTTAATATTCAAAACCGAAAATGCCCTGCGAGAAAAATAAATCAGATGCGCCAACTGCTAAACGTACAATTATAAAAACGCATTCGAGCGCGGGAACGTGTCAATGCGTTTCAAATAATACCAACTTAACGACCAATAAAGGAACCACCAAATACCTATTAGAGATGGACAAAAAATTATTGGGACACTTATTTTATTATAGATGTGCAAATTTTTGTTTGTGGGTATTATTGTGTAAATCATTATGCTAAATCTTTAAATAAAACAATGCATTTTTAAGCAGCGTCACACCATATTTATATATATTATTTGATCCTAAAATACCCCTTGACTATTTGGAAATTCGGAACAATTTTAGCTTTCAAGGAATTCTATATTTATTATTATTTAAATTTTCAATGGGTAATGCCAAAACTATCTACAATGATCGCTTTTTCAAAAAGTTAGTTCCACAAAGTTGCATATTTTTTGAAGAAAGCTTCTTTACATTTGACTAAAAAATACACATTGGCATATCTTATTAGAATCTAACTACCTTAAGCATTGACTCTAGTCCTAAATTATAGCATCGATATCCCTACTTTAAGTATTTCAATTTTGTCAATGGATTAATTTCTCTCATTATCAATTTTTGATGCAGTTGATTTGCTAGTTAAACATCATGAATTTAGGGTTTTAGTTGCGTCCATTATTCAAAGCAACCAGTGTGAAAATTGGATTCGTTATAAAAAATATTATAAAATTACGACATTTAAATTAATCAGCGCAAACAACTAGAATTTTTAATTACATCATTATAAAACAAATTGAATTATTTCATGATTAAAAATTTGTGGATACTGTTGTGTATGTTATCATGTTAAATGTTTATATAAAATATTTCGTTGCTACAAATTCAAATTATTGAGATTGATTAAAGAAATGTATACATTGTCCCGTTACTTTTTTCCAATGCGACATTAAAAAATGAAAAGTAAGAAAGTAACTAATGTACACATTATGAAATATACAAATCGAAAAGATACATTTCGACTATTTCTGTCAGCTTACAATAAACTGATGACAAAAGTTGGTTAAGAAAAACGAAAATAAAAGAGAATTGTGAGATTCGGTATTCGATTTCTTTTGCAATCAGTTATTTTGTATATTTTAGGTATTGTAAGAAGCGAATGCTTTTAGTTTTCTCATCACTAACAAGGACCATCACTTGAATAATCGATTCGAAATTCAAATACATTTAAATATTACGTGTCAATTGATTTAAAAGGACATGCAAACTAAAACTTTATTCAGTTTTACAATAAAGATCACATTGCTACGAAACAAACCTCCAAGATGCTAATAAGATATAATTTTAGGTTTGTATTAACTGTATTATTGAGATTCTTAAGTTCAGAATAATAAAGCCCATATTTCTTTGAAAATATAATTTTTAGATTAGTATAAAAATATACTTTAAATGTATGTGTAAATTGAAAAATTAAGCGTTAATGCTTGATATCATAAGGTGTGTTTTCCTTTGCATCCTTTTGGATCAAAGAAGAATGCGGGTGCGAATTGCTGAGGGCATTGTAATTTTATTTGTAAATTATTGTTTTGTTGTTATATAGTATTTCTATTATTTGTGGAATAAATTAATCGGATTTGGTAGTTGCTGCTGGGCTCATGAGTGTGAAGCTTCAGTGGCGTAGGATAAAATTCCTATTATAATTTATGTGATTATATTTATTTAATTATCTTTAACACAGCTTCTGTGCTGTAGCGGTCCGAGTTTTACTCTATCAATCATATAGATATTGATTCAGGTACCGACAAGTTCAATATCGTTTTTAGATTTTTGATTTGAATATTTATCGGGTCAAGAATATGGAGGAGTAAAATCGATTCTTTTTTATCAGTATTGCGTTATGGAAGGCGGCCGTGTAACAGGCGCTGCATAGACATAATGGGTGGAGGTGGGACAAACAACAATTTGTGATTTATTTCACTTTTTGTTGTTAATGGAGATGATTCCTAATTACCCTAAAACTAAATCCAAAAAATAACTTATACCTTGACTAATACAACAAATTTTTTAAGTATGAATATTTGTATAATTAAAAAAATAATAATATCTCGCCATCTATCACAGATGGGCGCTTCCTCCTATTTTTTATAATACTATTAGACTGAATAACTATTTTGTAAGTCTATGTAGTTTTCGTTGTAGAACTAAAATACATTGCTATTTTTTCACTCTATAACTACATATAACATTTCCCAATAGTTGATAATTCCTCGTATTCAATATTTTGGTAATATTTAATTTGCTTTTTAATTTCTTGGTGCAGTATGTAGCGTCATCACGAGACACCTCTACATTTGGCATAGCCGTTGCACAGCTATTATCAGTCGGCCGTAGATCACGACACTTGGCGGGTGTGGGTATCCGCCCTTGCCCCGAGCCTCTGGGATTCTTTGGCCGCCGCCCATGGAACTCACAATCCACCCTGTCAGAAATCGACTCCCAAAAGATTCAGCTTGCACCTTACTTAAATACATTTTCAAACGGCTTTAAATCACTACATGAAACAATTACAGCAAAGTTATTTTTTGATTTATTTAGTTCTTGTGGTTGACAACTTAAATAAGTAAAACAATAAAAATATTCATTTCTTCGAACATAAGTTATAAACATGTATTCTTATAATTTATGATATCATAAATTATTTTTTATATTATCGACTGAAGGTGCTTGATGGAATTTCAATATCAAATTTGAATTGTTACAACTTTGTACGATTCCACATGTTTTGTCACTAACGACCCGGGTTTCGCCTATCGGCATCTTCAGGCCTTCTATCACACGGATGTGCGAAACTCGGGTCGTTAGTGACAAAACATGTGGAATCTTACAAAGTTATAACAATTGAAATATGTATTCTTATTTTATTGTGAAGTGAAGGGTTTAAATTATCGAATATTTATTTTTCAATCGATATATGGATTTATTTATATCCAATCCCAACAGCATCAAAATATCTATTGGTAAAAAGACATACTAACAACTTTTTGTGTTTAACACCGTTCAATAAGATACGCATAGTATAATTTTAAATTGCAAATAAAAAATAACGTGGATATTCTAAAATTAACTTTAAAATACAATTACTTGAAAATATAATTTACTTGAAATAAGATAATAGAAAGTATCTTTATGACGTTAATTTACCAAATTGACTTTATTCAGAAGTAATTACATCTTCAACAAAATTTGGCACGTGGTAAACGTTAATTAAAAAAAAGAAATAGGAATGTTTGACAGAGAAACGCAAACACCTGCACATCAAGCAAAAGGTTTTTAACAACTTAATGAACGCAATATGTAAGTAACGTATGCTGTTGGATTGCAATCACGTATGAAACAATCATTTTCTAATGAGAAAACAACGTAAAAATATAGTCACTTACTTATTTTACTAATGATATTTACAAATTCTATAAATAAAGACGTTTTCTCATGTATAAACTATACTAACTAAATATGTATTTAAATAAAAAAACAGTCGTCTATATCAGTGCTTCCTAAAACATTTTCATACAATTTTTGGGGAAACCATTTTGTAAGCCACTGGTCGATATCACAATATAATAATTTCATAAACTTAAACGATACTATTTCAAAGCCCTGCTGTGATAAAAATTTATATATCAACAAAAAAACATACTAGTAAATATGTCAAATGGCTTTTAATCTTATGGTAGATGTAAATTCCCTCAAACAATATTTTTTAATTGAATCTGTATATGACTAGAAAGGATAACGCTTTTAATTCTTTTAAAATTTCACAAATACGTTATTGTTAAAATTAAATATATATATTAAACTGTGTATTAATGTTATATATATATATATATATTAATAATATTTTGTATTTGTATGTCACTGATACTCACTTCCACACTTTCAATTAAATTGTTTGCTACTCCTACACATATTGCCTCACATTACATACATTAAAAATACTAAAATAATTTTATTCATGAGCTACTTTATAAATATATTTCTTCTATGTGTAGAACAATTAAAAATAAAACAAAAGGAAATGTTACATTTAAAAGCTGAGATACTTGTGAAGCTTAAACCTTATTTACTAGAGGTTTTGAAGTCATCGATTTGAATAGAAAATTGTGCCAAACAAATATAGAAATTAAAGTTTCGAACTTTAAACTCCTTTGCTCTAACAGCGAGAACTTAATATTAGCTTTCAATTCGTTTTAAAATAAAGTTTCGGGAAGAAAACTATGAAAATAAAATCTAAACACACTTGAGTTATTTAAAGTTTTGTGTCAGGTTACTTACGATGTCTTCTCTCTCAGAAGTTTCAATAATTTAAAAATATCCGTTGTTATTTTCTTGTTGGAGTAATTTTAATGTATATACTGATTGTACGTATTAGAGTAAAGCAATTGAAATAGTTAGTGAATTACGAATACGATTCTAAGTTGAATCAATGACTCGTCTTGTAAGTCAAATAAGTGGATAAAGTGACCTCTCCCCTAACATTGTATGATACTATGAGCACGCTGCTATAGATTTCTACGGTGTCTATATGAACACTGTAAAAATAGATAAATAACGGAGAGATAAGCGTCGGAAGATGTATGCCACCGGCAAATCGAAATGACGGTAAGGCTAGAAAAGGCCAATGGCGTGACAAATTTAGCAACAGTATATTTGGCATAATTGTTCACTTAACTTTGATCATTTTAACATTCATGAATTAATCGTTTCTTTATTTGGATACCTTAAGTGGTGAATTTTGGAAAAGAAAGTCGTGAATTATATAATTGTACATGACAATTAATTGCAGAACAGCATACGTACGTATTCCATTAATCTAGTTTTGCCTGCGTTTACAATCATTTAATATTGAGCCAATTATTTTAGCGTCCAAATTTCATGAACTGATATTTTTATACCAATTAAAAGTCGGACTTATGAAATAATAAAAATGCTCTTTTCTATTAAAATATGTAACGTTGTTATTGTAGTTACACCAATCCAATGAAATAAGTGCTGCTTTATATTCCTAAGTCATACAAAAAACAGTTGACAAGAAAAATATTTGAGTTTTATTCTTATTTGAAATAAATTAGACACTCTTTGATCCGCTATATGTGATATCAGTATTAATAGGAAACTAATAGTAAATTATGTATATTTTCTAATTCTAAGATACAATAGCTATATTTTTAGACATATAATTGATTGGATATTTATATTATACAAAATTAATGTTTTTTTTTTTATAATAACATTAAGGCAGATATTCTGTTTAATTTATTTTCCCTTTCTACCCATCTCCACTGTAATTTAGTTCAATCGAGTCATGAAAACAATGTGCTATTTCGAAGGGGATACATATTTTTGAATTGTCTAATAGGCTAAAATAATGTGATTTTATTTTGTCGTGTATTTATCACACATCTCTAGTTAAATGAAAAAATATAAAATTGAATATTTCCGAGCACAAAAGTGTAAGTATTATGTAATAAAGAACATTAAGGCAATCATGATGTGATTTTAAAAGATGGCTTGGTATAGTTTGCTCTTTATAACAATGACGGTTAGAGAAGGATCAGTATTTCATCTTTTAAAAAATAAGCTACGTTTCTTGGTAACATGAAAACGCAATAGGATAACCCTGAATGAGAATTCAAGTTTAATTATCATAGAAATATATATCAAAGATAAACACTTAATATCATATCCCTGGCGGGAATTTTAAAAATGTCGCAGAAATTTTTGAAAACAATAAAACGAATCGCTTTATTTTTATTGGACTGTTGTTGACTCTTCCACTTAAAAAAATATAAAATTTAGTTTATAAAAAATCGTGAAATGTAATATTCCTATTAAAACATCATGATATTGATATAACTATCAAATTATTGTGAAACTGATATTTCATATTTTACCTTCATTATATTCCATTTTATCAAAGGAATTTTCAACTTGATCGATGATATTTTTAAGATATGTAATAAACGTAATAAAATCAAATTCTACTAATTGTATAAGTAGTATTTGATATTTATTTTACAATATAAAATTTAATCAAATATATCTCATACTACAAATTGTTGGTGGAAAAAAATATGTAAGACATAGTATTGTTGAACGGTATTTCACGGTTATTCTTTTTTTTAAATTTTTGAATCTACACCAAAAAAATATTTTTATCAAGTGACCGATATTATATTACATTAAGAGCATGATTTTTTCTTTTGTACCTTCTGTCTTGATTATTATAATAAGCTGAAACAATAAATTATATACCTTAGTAGTAATGGATAACAAGTACATTTAGTCATGGTATATTTTAACCCATGTATGAAAATAATATTTTTTTCGTTGTACCTAATAAATTCAAAAAAATATGTATTGTGTTTCTAAAATCGATTGGCTCCAATAGTGTTCAGTAATCCTCGCAATCACTCCTCGAGTTAGTTCCACTCGATCGACTCAACTACTTGCGTCCACTTGACCGGATCTAGGCGATCCTGTCAATAAAATCACCTCCCAGGACGTTAAAAGCGCCACTCCGTGAAATGGAGGATTTATCCTTAGGATCGAAAAACTTTCGAGAAAAAAGTGTCGTGTCCAAAATTTTAAGAATAAAATCAAAAAAATTGGCCGGAAAGTCAAGATACGAAGAATAATGTGTGCTATGATATGGTAATAGTTGTAAACAGCAATATTTTCCATTCGATTTACTTTGAGCATGATTTAAATTTATTTTAAGGTTTCACATTCAAAAAAAATCGTAATCAAAAATATACATCATGTCTTCAATACTAATTAATTGAAATAAAGGTTAATAACAACTTATTCTTGTTAAAAGCTGTTTATATTCTCCACTCAGAACCCTTATACTATACTTTACACTAAGACCGAATATGGATGAAAAAACATCTTTACTTCCCAACAAAATTATACATTATCTTAATCTGTCTGTCCGTCACACAACTTTTCCCAAACGATTGACATGAATAACATCATGAAAATCGCATATACCATTTTTAAGTCAATTGTGCTGTTATCATTCAATTTTTATAATCATACTAACGTGTACCCGGCTTGCGTTGCAATGCCACTCAAAAAAAAAAGAAACCGCGAGTTTATGGAAGCGTCTCGTCGGGAGCCTCTCGCCTTCCAATTGGATAAGTCGGATTTGAGGCGAGGCCGGAGCCAATTAGAAAAGAAAAGCTGAGGTTATGTTTTTCTTACGGAAATTTGACAGTGGCGGCCGTTTGTGTTTTTATTTATTGGAGTGTTTTTTGTTTATCTATCTGGTGCGTACACAAATAAATCAAAAGGTTTTCCAACACATGAGCAGGCCATATACAGTTGTCCATGTGAGAAGCTTGGATTTTCTAAACATAGCCCACACACTTGTAACAACTGTCCTTGTGCCTTATTGCTGGTCATTGCAAAGGCAACTCACTCTGGAAACTACAGACGTTTAAATTCAAATGGTGTATCTGTCGGAATCATTGGGATGCGTGGCAACATTACACCTTCTCCTTTGAATTTTCCATTAAAAATTGTACTTTCAATAATTCATCATATATCTTACTGAAAGCCTGGTAGCGTTGCAAAGTCGTGAGGAATTTATGTTTCGGAGAAGAATGATAGGGACGCCAATTTTCAATGCTAAAACATGCGACGGCATGCCTGACAAATCAAGTGAATTCAAGAATTCTGTTGGACAATTGACGGCTTCGTCTTGATCCGTTATAGTATCGATGGACTTATACGTTATCGCTTCTCCTGGTATTTCATTTAGTATGCTGAAATTGATTGCATTGATATCTTTGTTTTTGGCTGTTAACATAACATGTGCACTGAGCGATTGATGACTTTTATGATTGTGTGCAATATTTGGAAAAACTTTGTGAATCAATTCGTCTATGGTTGCGGTTATTTTACAGAAATTCGCTGGCAATGTGGTACATTGTGTGGATTCCTCTATTGCCATTTTCCCATTTCCTATATCCAACAATTGTTTTACGAAACGTTCAATGTATGCACCATGTTGTAGTTGTACACGCATATTGGTCTTCAAAGTGAATCTATGTACGTATCACCATAAAACGGATGATTTGAGACATGCATTAAGTTCATCGGCCATTATTGAACGTGATATAACAGGTAGAGTTTGTCGAAAATCACCAGACAATAAAATGAGTGTGCCATAGTGCCATAGATGATGCGATTGCTAGTGCAATGTTTTTTCGTGATCGTGTGGCTGCCAAAATGAGTGAAATGAGGAAGGTTTTACCTGTGCCTCGGGGTGCATCTAGGAAATAAAATCCACCACTTTGAGTTGTAATTGCATCCATAATTGTGTCATACACTATACTTTGATTTGTAAGATTAGTTTGAACAAATTTACCCAATTCATCCACATCAAAGCGTGTTTCTCGTTGGAATTCACCATCACGTCAGTCGTTTTCATATCGATTCAGCGCAGCAAGCCAGCTTCATTGCTACTAATGTAGCTTCCCAGTTGATATTGGTTGATTTCATCGATAGATGCAGTTGAATTTCCCACTCCAAAAACAGCCATATCGCTTCCTTTATTGACATATTTACAAATGTATTTGATGGATTTCACTAAATCAAAATATTGATTGATTGATTACATTATTGATTACAACGTTGATGTGTGCTTTGTACGTTTTCGAGAGAAGCTGTGAATACGGTACAATCCAACGATTATCAACTTCAATCTCATTGTTTCGCCATTTTCTTTCGTGCTTGAGTTGTACTCTGACCTATTCCTTTTCGTTTGGGTGGCATAATTGATTTCACAGTGAATGTTACGTTTTGAAATTCACTTTTGAAAAAAAAAAAAAAATGATATATTGAATAAATTCTTTCTATATCACACACGATTTATACGTATTAATATTTATTTCAGTTCGTTCTGTCATGCGACATAAAACTAAAACAAAAAAGTCGGTAAAAAATAGAACATTGAAATACTTTTTTCGAAAATCGAACTTTGTTTCAAAATATTCAGTACCTTACGTAAGTACCTACAGGTGAGTGAATGTGACAGATTTGCGTCGTTCTTGTTTTCGGCGTTGCTATGGATACAATGTGTATACAATTCCAATAGTCTTGTATGAAAACATGTTTTTCGTAAATATTCAATTAATTTTTGTAATCAAATCAAATTCTGAGTATCCTATCTTTAGCCCGGTAGTCTAAGCAATAAATCGACAAAGTTTTATCGTAATTGGAATAATGGTGTAGGAGTTTATAAAGGACAGACAGACAGACATTCATTTATATATATATAGATTTATATACTAATATTACCCATATATGAACTTTGTTTTACTCACGCTAAAATAGTGTCAACATCTAAATTACCCAAAATTATATATCTCGAGTGAAGTCGGATAGTCATATATAGTATGTGTTCCATTAATGAAAGTTCTAATTATTAATAACAAGTGAGCATTGTTGTCCATATAATTGTTATAAAAAAAATGCATTAATATGTATATATTTACATTAAACTAACAAAGAATACTGAACAGAAACCCTCTAGTATTAAATTATATCTTATATTCTAAATGTTGAATAAGGCTAAAAGGACTTCATTTTTATCGAATTATATAAAAACGGAAGTTTTAATAAATTGTGCGTCAAAGCGAATCAAAGGTTGATTTTGATAAGACCATATCGCTTATCCTTATCATTACAAGTTATCAGCACAAGGTATGTGTAAATTATACTGATTTAAATTTTCACGTTATTTTATACAAAATGACTCAATACTATGTGATGTTAAAATATTACGTTCGATCAAGGAAAAGATAACATTATGTTTTTGATTTATTTTCTTTTTTATGTACTTTACAAGTTACAAGATATTGTTTTATAATTGAGTCAGAAGGGTCTTTGAATTTTGTGATTATAAAAATACTGTGACGTCAATCATGCAATAATTATATTGTCAAAATATTTCTGTAAATTTAGATGTTGTTAATGATAACTGTTATATTCGATTGTATTCATTAAAGATAAAATAAAAGAAATTTGAAGCAATATTGTTTAAAGTGTTATTATGTAAAGTATTTAATTTGACTTGTGAATTTTTTTTAGATAGATTTAATATAAGTTGAGGTTTAAAAGGATGCCGATGTTTAGTGTAATACCAAAATATTATAACAAAAAGTAATAAGATAATATAAAAACATTTAATAAACTTTGCCAGTAAATATGTCTAATTACTGGCAAATATTATTTGTAAGTCTCATTCAAAATGTGCTTTCTTGCAAGCTATTTTGCTCAATATAACCAGTAATATTGTGGAAGTGTGAAATCAATTGATTGGTTTTAAATATAAATAAAAATTTAATAACTGATTTGAGAAGTTGTATTCATCGATTTTTGCATATATCATTCATTTTCATAGTCCCGAAATGACACCAATAGCAAAAGTCTTAGAGAATTACATGTACTTCGTCTCTCTCGATTTGTCGGTCAAATTTTTGGTAGTCAAACACTAAATGTTAGACAAAAAATAATTATTAAAGATATTTCCACACGTTTTCCAATGGCCTTAAGAAATAATGAATATTGTTTCAGATATATCAAATTATATGGTCATTTGATGAAACTACAGATATGGCTTATTATATTCCATTTATATCTCTAATTTCAATTATCACTATAGCTTGAAATGAACAAAGCAACTGAATTCGCCGCAAAACAGCATCATTAAATCTAAATTATCAGCCTTTTTATTTATGTAATTCGTTACATGTAATGTACTCTTCTAGTAATATTAAAAGTAATTCAAACTTCTATTTATCAACATATTTAGGAAATATTAAGTAATTTGCTATAGTTGTAATTATGAGAAAACAGTATGCTATCGTCTTCCTATTTATGTTTTAACTATTTTGTAATAAATGTTTTGTATATAAAAATTGATACCCTTAAGTATGAGCAAGAAAATTGTAAAAAAGTAAGTACTGTGTATATTTCTGAAAAATTCGGAAACTCTTAATCGACTATTATATTGAAGATTCATTTTTAATTTTTTTATATAAATTGAAGTAAGATATTATGTTTGTGCAAAATCGGTTATTTGAAATGTATTTATTACAAACCTATAGAATTAACTTATTTACAGATAATAAAATTAAAAAGATTTTTTTTAAATACCATAAATTTTTTGCAATTTAATATATCTGCATGTAAAACTACTGGCAAAATTAAGAGAATGGACATATGTATCGGAAAGAACTGGAGTAAATAAAAGTGATGACAGAGTTGATTTAATCGACTTCTGAACTGTGATAGAATTTGAGAATGAATCAGGTGCTTCACTCCAGTTCAACAGTTTTCCTCCTGATACGAGTTTGGACAGGTGAAAAAATTCCATGTGTATAAACATGGCTTATATATTAGTACCGTATTATAGTATATTAGGAAACACCTGGCTGTCTGTAAAGAGATGGTATTAATTATTCAATTTAAATAAAACATTTTTCGAAAGTTTTTTGCATGAAAGCTTTCATAATTTTTATCTCGATAGATAGAAATAAAAAATGTACTTTTTTTTAAATTGACGCAATACAATATATTCGTAAAATCAAAATGGTTTTGTAAATTTTGAAAAGTTTTAACTAAATTAATTAAAATTAGCTATAATTATTTTAAGTGAATTATCTATGATGCATCATTCAAAGTATATATCTGAGACAATTAATAAAATATATTATTTAATAGAATATTTTTTTATATTAAATTAATTGTGCTTATGTCCAATATATATATATATTCTTCTCTTTAAAGCTTATTCTTAACATGAGGGATATATTAATAAACATCAGAATATAACACCAAGAAAATGTAATTATTATTATATTTGTTCTTGTATATATTTTAGCGTATTTTGTGCAATTAAATAGAATCTCTTACTGCTTGTAACATACATCAAACGTACCACTACTTTTTTAAATTTGAAACTTTGATTTGAAGATAATTAAATAAAAATAAACTATATTTTCTCGTTCTGACTGTCTGTTAGTGTGAAAAAATCTGTTACTTGACACATCTCACATAAACATCAAAATTTTTTTTTTCAATATGTACTTGAAATTTTAAATATAATTTGATTCATTTCTCAATTTGCTTAGTAATTTCATAAATATTTATATACATACATGCATAACCCAATAATCATTTGCAATAAAATACCCTTGCACGGATAGTAGTATTATTGCTATGATTTGATACAAATTGCTATATTGGGCCGATGACCTATAGTTTTATGGAAGGTAGGAAGGAAACGAATGCTACCTGCTTTTTGATTCGACCAGTATTTCTCCCTTACAGGTGCAAACAAGAAATAAAGAATGGCTGGAATCAATGTTTGGATTCAAAAATGTCGTAACTTTTAGTAAGCTTTAATTATTTTGTTTAATTATTTACATGTAATTTGAAAAAAACATTATCTTGTCAATTACAAAACTTCCTCTTAACTTTAAAATTTTTTTGAAATAAAATATTTTATATACACATAAAAAATTAAACTTTTTTTATTTATCAATTTATGTATTCGGGTTCGAGAGCATGGATGTATGTCATTTCTATACTCATTTTTATCTATTTGATAAAAACATTGACGACTTTTAGAATTGAGTGAATAAATACCACAGTAGTTCTAATAGAACATTTTGTTAGGATGACTGTTTAAGGTCAGCCAAATGTTCATTGATTCTTTATGTTCATTCATATGAAAGTTATTTAAGTTATTGTGTTAAGTCATAATTAATTTTTTTTGTAATTTGTTTTCTTTCAAAAGTAATAAATAATTTTCGTAACGTGTATTTACAAAATAATTAGACGTCCCAATGCTCAATTTAAGTTGATAAAAATGTTCCATTAAAGCAATGAAAAGCATCATTGTAGCAACAAAAGATAATTTAGATTTTAATAAAAAGAAAACAATTAGCTGTTTGCTAATATTATTAACTGAATCCATTTCGTATCCATGCTTTTTTCAATTCGATTTCTACAGGTGCAATGGTGAGTGGCACGTGCCAAGCGTCTTTTTTACCACAAACCATCATTGTCGCCACCGTGTGGAAGGTTCTATCAAGTCGTTACATAATAATGGCAATCAAGTAAACTAAAAAAAAACAATTAAATGTAAACTTAAACGGTCTTCCGATCCAAAATTTAAATAATGATTTGTTGTTTAGTAATGAATTATATGATATAAAAGAAAGACATAATTACATTTTTACATATTTAATAACAGTTCAAACTGCCGAGCATCTCAGATGTTTCAATTTTATTATAGGTTGGCGGTTAATTTTTTCGTGCTGGCAGTTTCTTAGATTTTGTGGAAAACGAGATCCAAAACACATATATGTATATTTCTGTAGATAAAATCAATCTTAAATTTAATAAAAGGAGAAATTCACTTAGAACATCGCTACTTTCAGTATATGACTGGAATTTTTGGAAATTATCAAATGTGTATTAACGTTGCAGTTACAGAAATATGAATTTTATATAAATGTACATAAATATTTTTATTGTAAAAAAAATCATGAATTTAACAAAATCGTGACGTTGATAACTGAAGTTTTATTTAACTTTTTCAATAAAATTTCTCATATAAATTTACCAATTGAGAATTAGCAAGAAAGCAAATTGGTGGGCTTTTTATGTTCCTTTGAGGCAAGGTGCGCCACTTATCCGCGTCTAATAATACATTTTATCCATTATATTTGGTTGCACCCTGTGGATGTGTAATGACGGACAGGTGAAACGTCAAAAAAGAGTACCCGCGGCGGCATTGGCACGGGCCTAATAATTCCTCGATCGCGACCTCGACCAGCTGACCGCCGCTTTCTTTGTAATCGTATCAGTTTCAAATGATTTATTTTTTGGTGTAATTTTTCCAAAAATAACATTCTTTTCAAAGAAATCCGGGCTATAATACTAAATCATTAACAAATTGTTATTTTTGACATGTTAAAAACAAAAACGAATTTTGCATAAATTTTGCAATCGGAAGAAAACAAAACGGAACTGTGAAATCTCTGTAGTAGTACGGTAGGGTGTTAAAATCCTTTCAAACGGTATTACCAAAATAATATTAACATACAAAGCCATTTTACTTAAGTAAATGAACAAATCTTGTTTAATTTCTTATTTGTATACATCAATAATTATACACTTATATCCTAGCTTAGTAAACTACGTGTAAAATGGAGGAGAAAAGATTAATATGTATAATCCAAAACGTATTATAAGACAACAAATTTTCAGTGTCTTCATTGGTGATTTTGTTCTTAATATAATATAATCAGTTATTGTTTAAATACAGTTCATATTTTAAATTAAAATGTTTGTTTGTTAAATCGTTTTAATTCAGACCTTTATTAGTATGATCAGTAACGTTTAATATATTTGTATTAATAGATTATATAATAGTGACAGAGGGCACGTGACGAAAGCTCAATACGAAAATTGAATCAGGTATTTTCGATATTGGATCCTTACTATGGAAAATGTTAGTATAAGGTCGAGTTAATTGTAATTGTTTCATTCGAAAAAGACAACGCACAAAACTTATTGAAATTGACCATGCATAATGACGGAAAATCGATCTCTTGTATATAATGGCCACCGTTTCTTTTGTAGCTCAATGAAGTTACAACCTTTCAAGAAGCGTGAAATCGAAATTTCTTGGATAAAAAAAACTGCTGAAACCGTTCTATCGATTTCAAGCCTTGGATTTTTTTAGTAAAATTGTATTCTATTTGACTCAAAAAAATCTTAATTAATGTAATTGGATTAACAAAACAAATGCTAAAAAATCCTCTATTTTTTCAAATAGAGATAACTCAACCTTGTTTAAATATTTGGTTGCTTACGTATATTTTTCTTCACTAAATAATTACACTGTGTTGTTACTGCTAGATCAAAGAATTTTTTTTTTGCTTATTTAAGTATGTCAGATGTGTACGTAATATGAAATAAATTGAAAGTCTTTGGAAAAAGACATAAATCTCGTTGCATTTAACGATTAGATTAGTAACATATAATGTGTTTTAAGGTTATTACATTCATACAGTTAGCTACATTCAAATTACAATTGAAAAAATGTTGAATGTTTGAAATTGGTTCATATAAGTTTGCATCATTGAAAAAGTGCAATATTTTCCTATTAAGATATACACATACATATAGTAGTTTTTAGAAGTATATATTGGTATAATATACAAGGGAATAAATTATGGTAGATGTTTAATCGACCCCTATAAGTAATGTATTCATTCATATTCTCAGGTCATAAAGTTGACCTGATGCAGATGTACGTATTTATAGTCTAAAATACAAAGTTACAAGGCTATACTAAAAATCATATTTAAAAGCTACAATGCATGCAAACGACGAACATTTTAAAAATCTTCACCGCGTAATGTTTTTCGCTAATACTGCATTTATATTCAAAAACGACAATAAACTTCTTTGCTTTTAATAACTATAAAGAAAATATTTAGGGGGGTACGAGCGGCGAAGAGCCGACATCGAGCACCTACTCTCTACGATGGCTATGTGCGCGCCCTCCCTAGGAACGTGATCGCGAAAGCAAAGTATGCATTAAGTATACATTTTTTAAAGTTTCGTGTCTGGCGTTATTACTTACGACGCGGCAGGTGAGAGATTCGACTTGCGCCAACCAACAGGTGAAAGACTCCCCTCTTGCTTATCAAGCAAGTGTTTTTACAATCGTCGAAGATTTTGAGTTAATTTTTATTTTATTTTTACGACAGTAGTCTACTACATAAAGGACGACGGTTGATACTTTTTTTAAGGGAAAATTTACTACTTTGTCAACTTCTGGAGAAGTAAATTGCTATTTATTTCTAGATTTTCTTAAAAAAATACTGTGTTTTTTTTTTCGTGGCTAAATTATTTGAAGTTAAGATCAAAATTTACTTTTTAAAAACAATACAAATAATCAGTGCTTAATTGGTATACAAAAATAGCTTTATTTAAAGTTAAATTGATCTGATTTATAATATTTGCGGACATTCAGTTTGGCAAATTTTAATTTGATTTTTGCTTTTCGTTTTACTGAAAAATACCAGCACAAAAGATGCTTTGCTTAGCATCAAAACAGACATTGTTTTAAACAAGTTAGTAAACAATATATAAAATATTTCAATAATAATCCGACATTATCAATATAAATAAACATCTCACTCGTATTTCTTCTGGATCTGCTTACCATAAAACAAATATTTTATATTTGATCTCGGAATGATAAATATTTTCATAATATAAATCGAAATGGTATTGTGGTTTTGCGTAGCTAAAAGCATTGTCAATACTGACAGAATTGTCACGTATAAGAAAATATTACCAACTAATTGAGCGGTACAATTTCTAGACAGTATCAAAGTTTATGAAGACAAAGAAAGAAAATAATTATGTCCTTTTATTTTAAAATAAAAGCACCTTCTTTGAAATAAAAAAATCATGAAATTTTGCCTGTTCGAAATTCGAAAATGGTTTGACGAAAAATTGTTGATAATGAAATGTATTTCTAGTTTGAATAAACACAGTTTCTATAAAAAAAGTATAATGCTTTTTATACGGGCGTAATGAACCAGAAGCTAATTTCAAAATCAGACAGTGGTGGTTTTGATAATAACGTACAATTTAACGAGCTTTGTATGGCCATTGTCTGTCTACCTATTAATAATTTTTGTATCGGGTTGGCTTCATTTGCCGAACAGAAGCATTAAAAATAACCGTTAGTTTTACAGACTAATTTTACTCTGCATATAAATGTAATTACCTATATTTATTTGAATAATTATTGCTTAAATAAGCCACACGCTACGAAAATATTTATACGAAAAAATTCTCCTTGATATTAATTATCTTTAAGAATCAGAAGAAAGTGTGGTTTCATCTAACCTAATCTTTCATTCAGTACATCGAAAATGATAAAAAAAACCGCACGGGTTTGATCTTTCAACCATGTGCTAAAAAGAAAAAAAGCATAGGAGCTTGGTAATATACTAAGTTGAAAAAGTTTCATGATTCTATATTTATTTGTAAACTTTTTCGAAAATTCTTTTGAACATGTTAGTATTACAACGCCAATGTTATATTACATTGTTACAAAATTGGTAGCGATCTACATTATGAGAAAAATTATACAGTAATTTTTTTCCCTCTTATATTTTCTAATTATTTTTATTATGATTTTATGTTAATGCTTATTGTAAGATTTCTTATTTTTAAAAAGAAACTTACAGTAAGAATATTTGCACTGGAAATAAGAAAACGTTTCTAGAAGCTCTTTAAGTGAAGCATATCCTTGTTCATAGATTTGTAAATAAACACCATAACGATAAAAAAGAGTATATAATATATTTATGAAATTGAAACTCTGATTCGTCGTTTTTTTGTGATTTTTTTTTTACCTTTAAACTAAACGAAAATGCTGAAAATTTTTATTTGTATGCTCTTAGAGTCTAAATATTTTTACAAGTCAACGCAGAATAATTACTGAAGCAAAGATGATCGCTGACTGCCTTAGAAAAACTTCTTAACAGTCTGTAAATAGGGTACTTTCAAAGTGAGTCTTCAGCGAAAACAACAAGACGACACTTGCAGGTTTTTTGTCTCAGATAGCTAGTGATAATGATTGAATGGATTTACTGATGAGCAGGGTGACAAATTTAGAGAGAATAATTTTGCCTCTTCTGAATATGATGAGAAATTTTTGAAAAAAACGACGAATCTATGATTGTCATGAAAGCATGCTATTTAATCAATAAACATTAAAAATGATCAGAAAATGATGAATGTGAGATATTATTTACGTGAATAATGAAAATATCATTTAGGTCATGATGAGAAATTATACTGTGCGAAACCCCATCTCTAATGCCCATAAACAATGAAATTTCATATGACTATGAATCGATAAAACCAAATTTCTTGGAAAATAAAAATGTATCTTATAAACAAAGACTGTAGGTAATTGTAGGGCGATGTCGCTTAGCATAAACACTGATCGTTACCGTTTTCAATTTCTTTTTATACGCCAATAAATTGACGTTCATTGTCATTCGGATAAGGGAGGCGATTAAACGAAATTGTGTTTGCATTTGTATAAGGATAAATATAATATAACTAGATTTATACCCAGTTTCTTATTTTTTCTTTAAAATCACCATATCACTATTTTAAAAACGATTTTCACTTAGGTAGCGCTTTTCAATTTGGCAATATAATAATACTACATTTGATCGATACTTGATTTACAAAAATATTGTCTATTCATCGAATCGAACTGATTATTCAGTCATCAATTTACAAAGTATGTTTGTATGTTTATGTTATATCAAATTGAAGACTGCATAATGAATAAATGTATTTAATAGAGAGCAAATTTGATTTATTGAACTATTGAAGTACATTTTCACATGTGATCATAATTACAACAACCTTTTATCAAAGTCATTAGCTGTATGTTTTGTTTATAAAATTAGCATACTCGTAATTAATTGTCATTATAATCAAATAAGTAGTTATTAAAATTATTTCATATTTTCTTCGTAGCCTTAAAGTCTATATGACTTCATGTGTATTTTTTCTGCACATTATCTATGCAAACAGTTTACTATGAGTCAGTTCCATTGCATTCGTGTTATAGATTGCCTGAAAATTTCGAAATAAAAAACTTGGATTTAGCAACAAAACATTCAGAAATGTACAAAAATTATATATTAGATCTAGGAATGATAAAATATTTTCCTAATATAAAATTCGACGTCAGAATAATAATTCAACGATGAATAAGTAATAAATAACTTATTCAAAATATTTACAAAGATACTCAAAGGATTCTTCACGATGGCTTCACACTCTTTTAACAGAGTAAAATCACTTTACATGTATCAGCTATTTACCTCATACGAACAGACCCTTATAACTTGTTCGGATTGAATGTATTGTGGAGTAAGTGTTTGAAACCGTTTTGGAAGCTTAAAAGATTATAAGCACGACATTTATATAAAAATAGTGAAATTTAGCTTAATTTAAATACCAGAACACTAAATTATATTTATAAACGTTTGATGAAAATTATATTGATAAGTTGGCCTTTTCATCTTTGCTACACAATCTTTACCACTGTTTCATGTCGTTTTGCAGTGTATGCAGGTCAGATATAATTAAATAGAGAATTTAAAACTAGTGATATATTACTCCGATAAGATGAATTTGAAATGTATCACGATTAATTCATTTTGTTTGTTAATTGCTTGAGTTTATGTAGTAGCTTAAATTGAAATGTAGACGAAGCGTAATCCAGAGTGAGGACATTAAGGTGACAAAAATTGGTCTTAAAATTCTTCTTATCAAATTTAAGGCATGTTAATTGAAATCGTTCAATCAATCAATACATTATTCGTGATGTGTTTAAGAAGTTAGATGTTCTATGCGAGACATTTATTATGGATACAGCAGCGTGTAAATTTATCTTTCTCGATAATTAACAAAACAGCTCGTTATTATTACTTTTTGGTCTTTTCTTCCACAACCAGGTGGCTACGGACTTTTTGTTTTATTTTTAATTCGACCATTTAAAGAGTCACATACCTATCACTAATCCATATCAGTTGGTCTGTTTATGAAAGATGAGCTATATCAACACTTCGTAATTATAAGGTATAAATATTTGCCAATTTTACAAATTACTTATTTTACGGTTTTTTTGGGATTGTCATAAAAACAATTTAAAAATATTTTTTTAGCATTACATGCAATACAGTAAGAATTTCATTCGAGAGTATATGACACGAAATAAATTGTTGTAAAAACATTTTGATAAAATGATGGTTTTTTGACAAATTTTAATGAAAACTATCACAGGCAATTGAGTTAATTATCATTAGATTAAAATTATTAAATTTGTTTTAGCTGCCATTTACTGCTTACCTTGGGGTTTGCGTTTTCCTGTAATTAATACCTTTGGTATATAGACGATTTTAACTGTTTATTGTACGTCAGTTTTGATGCATCCGTATGATAATTGATGCCTGTAGATGCCGAAAGGCGAAACCCGGGTCGTTAGTGACAAAACATATGGAATCGTACAAAGTTGCAACAATTTCATTTTTTTATTGAAATTCCATTAAGCACCTTCAGTCGATATTATAAAAAATGATGGTTTTATTTCTATAAAAAAAGAAAGCGAAGTTTCACATTATGAGTCTTATTTTGTACATCTAAACTTAAAAAATCTTTCTTGTTCACCTATCAACTCGCTTTATTTTGCTAATATTATCTAATTAATACAATGATTTTGGCGTTTAAAATGTCAATTTCTTTTGAAAAGACAATATCTATATCACTACACTCATTACATAGTTTAAAAAAATAATTAAGACTAGTTACATTTATAGACTTCTTAAGTAATTGTTCGGTCATAAAATTGTGAAACAATTTAAAAAAATAAAAAAATGTAGCACGGTGAAAAAATAGCAATGTATTTTAGTTCTACAAAATTATTTTTAACAAATATAGTTGATAGCTATCGTTGGCGTGAGCCGAAATATCTATCAACTATATTTGTTAAAAATAATTTTGTAGAACTAAAATACATTGCTATTTTTTCACCGTGTTATAATGGAGTTCTACCAAGTGAATGCCAATTCAATCAATAAAAAAATGTATTTCATTTTCAGTTTAAATCATTAAAACTTTATAAATTTCTACATATTTTCCACATTCAAACTTGTAGAAGTGTACAAAGTTTCAACAGTTCAAATTTGATATTGAAATTCAATTAGGCACCTTCAATGGATATCGTAAAGTATTCCATTTCATAAAAAGGCTGTATTCGCCTTTCGTAAGCTCTGAAATGCATAAGTGAAGACTTTAGTCTTTGGGCAGGAATATATTTTTTGTCACATTTATGCGTTGTTAAGGCCACAGTCACTTCTGGGAATCTTTTAATTGCCGCTTGAGCCCAGCCAGTAGCCTAGCGTGCCGCAGCGTTTTCAAAAAATGGTTTTCTCTGGATCGAAGCCTCAACGATCAAAACGCTTCAGTGGCGTCACTCAGTATGATGTACTCAATTAAAATAACATGGTAACTAATTATTCATTTTTGAGTAAATAACAAACTATAATGCGTTTATGCGAAATTAACTTTACCAAACATTAAGTCTTAGTGCATATGTTAAAACAAAACACAAACAAATAACAAATTGATTGTCACTTATTTATCATTAAAATTCAATGAATATGTGTTCATAATTTTTAATCAAAATTATTTGGTATTGCTCTATAAGTTTTCAAATATATTAAGAATGATATTGCCTGTTTTGTTTTTTCACCAATTTTTATCAATATCAACAATTATAAGGTAATAATCGGACCTGATCTGACCAAATATGCAATTTATTCGGCTCACAAGTATAGCCTATTTTGAAAGGTTTTCAAACCCAACTATGCAATTATTTTTTACCAGTGCTAATTCCATTTTTTTCAATCCAAAGATCACAACAAAGAAAATTTCAAAAATCCAAGTAAACGAACAGCATTTAAATTATATCACTATTTTTCATAATCTTAAGAGAAAAAGTCTTCCACTTCACGTGTTTGAAAAAAAACATTGAGCAGCTGATCAATATTTAAAATAACAGTCGTCTTTTAACAGTATTTTTTTATGAAAAAAAAATCGTATATATGTTGTACCATTTTTTAATTGGTTTGCTGATATAAAAACGTTTTTTATTATGTTGTTACACCACTGTTCTATTGACACTACTTGAGGGAGATACGATTTCATTAATTGACAATTTTAAAGAAAAATAAAGGCATTTTAGGATGCTATCGATTCTTTTTCAAATTTCATTACAATTAACAACATTCCATTTACGTATCAAAAGTTTAAAGAGACTAATTAAAACCGAACAGAATTAATTCTTGCGGTGTTATCAGGTTTGAATGTTGAAAATAAATGAAATGACATTTGGAAAATATCGCGTGCCATTGGCTGCTTGATTTATTGCAAGTGCATAGTACTAGTAGTCTTCCTACATACAATATACTTGCATATATTTTTATTTGAGATTTTTACTTTTAAAGCCAATAAATAAATTTTCATACATGAAAGGACACTGAACAAGACTGTGCCGTATATCATACTCATGAATTATATGTAACATTATAACAGATTATTCTTTACTAGATTTTTTAACATGTATTTTCGAAAAGTTCCTGTTTAAGAGATAAACATTATATAAATTGATTTTTACAATTCAAATGACTGTTATCATTCATCACCAGTTATCTATCGTGAATTAATTTGAATATACAACTCAAATTAAAATTCGATATATAGTCTCGTGGTTGATTATCATAGGAACCATGTAAATAATTAATTTATTAAGAAATTAATTGGTTTATTCATAAACTTTTTGTTCCTATAAATATCGTTACCTTGTAGCTTATTAGTTCTTAATATATGAAAGAATGTTTCATATTTGAATTACTTATCACCAAACAAATAGTCTATAATCATCGCACAAATAAAAATATTAAAACAAAATAAAAAGCGCCGACAAGCCTCGTAGATTTAAATTATTAATACATATATATTGACTCAGATGTTAAAGAGAAAACTCAGTGAATTTTAACCAGAAAATATAAATTAAAAATAGCATCCTTCATTTACAGAAGTCGGATTGTTCAATATCGTCATGTAATACTTGAAAATGTAAAGGAATCCACCTTTTCTGTAAAGAATTAAAAATTCACGATTTCTTTAAATACGATGAAGTATTAAGTGAATGCATATATCTTTCTTATTCGGCATCGTGAATTTTTTTAACGCTTAATAATACACCCACTGCGATTAAAACTTTGGTCTTTGAAAACATTATGTCATATATTCCAATATTAAATAAAACAATTGTCAATTACGCCCGGTGTTCCGATTTGAATTTATATTTCATTAGATTTACATGTAAGCAGTTAATTATTTGTGTAACGCGTTATCGGGTTTGAAGGGAAGATCTACTGCGTTCCAGGAATGCCTCTTCTCCACTCAGGCACAGCTATAAACAAGATCAACAAACGGTCTTAAATTTCATTTGCTTGCGGGTGTGATCCACCTTTTTTGTTACCTATAGCTAGGTTGTATCCACACATTGCTTCGCGAGTCACAAAACAAACAAATAAATAATAGCGACCCGACGAAATATTGGAGTTGTACTCATACATGTACATACAATTGTTTGTACTTTGATACTCTTTTTTTGTATCGATTTTTAAATTGCTGTATTGAAGCGTTTTTATGACGAAACTATGTTTTATTTTCTAGTTATTCTATACTTGAAAAACAGTTAGCGGCTATCTACTTAAAAATATGCACATGAAAAATGTACCGCAAACAAGTTATAGTGTCGAAAAATCTCACAAATAATCCAAACTTTTTTAAATACTAAAGACTTCAAGTTATCATTAATTTTAAATATATCAAAACTCATATTTTATATACAATAACTGTAATTTTAATGATCAGTTGCTCTATTTTCTTTCTTCTCTTCTATCTCATCCTAAAAAAAACTAAAACTATAAATTCAATCGAATCACTCATAACTTCATTCGTATCTATTTTTCTCGCTTTTGAAGAAAAGAGAAAGGAAGAGAAGCGAAATGTTCATTAGTAATAATTCATATTTTTTATCTAAAAAAACGGAATCAGTTCTAGATAATTTACTGGGTTAGACAATTTCGTGATAATAGCGATTGCTAACTGTTCATTATAATAAAATTTATTGTTAATTTTACCATCTTTTTTTAAATTGGTATATTTCGTACGCTTTGATGTTTCGCAGCACAGTTCGATGCACATTTCTACGTGACACTTTATGAAATTGTGTTTTAAAATTATGATGCATAATTGTGTAGTCCGATATTGAGTTTTCATACACTCGACTGCAAAGACATAGATAGATTCTGTTCCTGAAATGAACCCACGAACATTTCAACAAATTTATATATTTTATCGAAATGCGATAAATTATTTTATG
Organism: Himalopsyche japonica; assembly: GCA_028555115.1. Taxonomy (NCBI): domain Eukaryota; kingdom Metazoa; phylum Arthropoda; class Insecta; order Trichoptera; family Rhyacophilidae; genus Himalopsyche; species Himalopsyche japonica. The sequence continues at coordinate 396,386 of JAHFWJ010000395.1, forward strand.
TTTTTACTCATACCCGCTTACTCTCTTATCTACTTGAATATGTAAATTGTCACTTCTTGATGGAAAGACAATATATTTTAAGTCATAAACCAAACTTTATAGCGAACACTATCAACTAATATGTATTTTACACTGATTTGTATGCTATTACTTCGTCACGGTCGCGATGAGTGAAAACGGTCCTGATCATAAAATACATTGTAAAACAAGTACTAGAAAATGTGATGTATTATTTAAAACACCCTCTTATCTTCACTGAAATTAGAGCCATAAACTAACTAAATAATATTTTTTCCTAACATTACATTTTATAAATCTGAAGTTTAGTCAAACTATAACAACCGAGGAAGTCAAAATATCTTCCAAAAACCATAAGAAAGAGTTGTAGAGTTAAATAATTTGTTATTTTTACTTGACTTTTATAGAATTTTGCCAGATAAATGTCAACTGAATTGATTAATAACTATATCTTTCGTATCTCACCTCACTTCTTTACAATTGAAAATCCAAATAATACATCAAATATTTCTCTTGGTAATAAGTATGAAAGTGATTTTTATGCAATTCGCTAAGACAATGGGTATCTCAGTCAACAAAAGAAGAATTAAAATCACGATTGGCTCGCCGGGCAGCGCATCATACCGAAAATGATTAAAGTTTCATAAGTAGGTACCGGTTATCGATTTCACAGCCTCAAGTATCCGGATCCCATCTCTTCAAAGAGGCAACGGGATTTTTAATTACAATCGTCCGATCTCTCTCTCGGACGGAACCTCGTTACAGGGTAAAAGATTCTCCGGTTAATCTCAGAGCGCTCATTACGGCCGCCCCGCCTACTTTTTGTATACACTTGGCGATGTATAAATTTCACGTTTCTCAATGCACGGTACGCGATTTGTTATTTTATAAAGTGTAAATCACAGGACAGTAAATAATCGCATTACAAAATAGAATGTATATACGAATTACAATATGTTCCACTTTTTCTTTCTGAAAATAAAAAGTGCTTATAATACACTGCACAATAATGTAATGCTTGCGATGATCAAAACTGGTCTGGATCTTTACATTAACAAATAATGGAAACAGTATTAAGCTCTTTAAGCTGCATAGGAAATTTATTTATAAGTGAAGAAATTGTCATTATCATGGATGAGGAAAGAGAATTTTTATTATTTATACGAAATAAGACTCATAGTATCCAACCATTTATTGATTGAATTGACATTCACTTAGTAGAACTCCATTATAACACGGTGAAAAAATAGCAATGTATGTTAATTCCACAAAATTATTTTTAGTATGCTTTAAGTTGCTATTTTTTCACCGTGATATCCAACGATATTCATAATTTTCATACATTATCGTTTTCTTTGAATTCTGTGATAATATTCTTAAGTATTTTTCCCTGCTATGAATTTTTCTACAGAATTACCATATTATCAGCATGACTAAGTATTTTTAAATGTATAAAATACTTTATGCAATAGAAATATATTTTTGTTACCCTATATAATACTCATTTCTGTATTCTATAGCTTAGAACCAAGCTTCCAGATATTTATAAAATTAATATACATTTAGTACTACTCGATGAAATTGATACAGTGTCCTCTATCAAAATTATACGACATTTGCTATTTTTTTTTCTAAGTATTTGGTGAATTTTACTTCACAATGCACATATAGAAACATATCAAGCTATTCAATAAGTTGGGATATTTAGACAGTAAATTTGTATTAGATTTTTTATTGATAAATTGCGTACGTTTCTTACAGCTTTATCGATTTGATATCAATGAATTTTTGACTTTATTATTTATCATTGTATGGAAATATTCATCTTTAAGGGAACTTGTATTGAGAAACGGAATATTATAGCACCGCCATTTATCAGTTATTCATTTTCTTTCTTTAAATACACACAGTACAAATTGATTTAAATGCACTTACAGCAAAAATTCTCATATGGGATAATTATATAATAATGAGTGAAATTTTTAAAAATTAGTGGTTTTATTTTATAATTTTAAAGGTATATATTATCCCAAAATCATAAATTTTTCCAATGAACACAATATTGTTCATATATCTTTAATGATTATAATAAATCAATATTTTATTTATAAAAACCTTATAAAATTTCTCAAGAAAACGTTTAAGAATGATTGCTTGTGCTGGAAATATTCCGTGACGATTTATTTATTGTCAACACAAATAGCTTTTCGAAAATGCAAAATGCTTAGGTATTTCCTTTTGGCGTAGGTGCTTTTCACTATCGCAAGCTCTGAAAGACATAGCTTTTGAAAGCTGTGGTAATAGAGGGGTGTTAAAAACCAACAGCCAAACCGTCGCCGACCGCCAAACACCTCCTGATAACAATAACACAGAACACAAGCCGCAACAAATAACACAAGACAGCGGGTAAAGATTGCGACCAAGAACCGATTTATTGGTCGCTTCGATTGCTCGTTAAGCGTAGGTTTGGGAAAGACGAATTGATTTCATATCTGTAAGTGTTTTCTATTATTCCGTAGAACTAAGCACCTAGCGTTTATCAGAAGAATTAAATGTCTTAAAAATTCTTAGGCATTTTATTAATTGTTTAAATCATTCGAAAGCTTAATTTAAGAGTCACATATTTTCTTCATGCAAAAGAATTTTGAAATAGATAAAGCAATCAGTGGCTTTACCAATATTCATGTTTTCTGTGCGCTATTAAGTTATTTTAGGAGCATTTTTTAAAGAAATAAACGCAGTAGAATTATGTTTATCTATAATAGCATGTTTTAGTATAAAATGGAATATCGAAATAATAAATAAATATATCAAAAACTCACCAATGCTAACATGTATTTATAGTAACGTACCTTTTGTTGAAAGTCCGATATATTAGTAAATTTTATAAAAAAAATTCGCTGAAAATTCTTTTTAAGCTAATTATCCTTACTTAATATGCATTTTTACAAGGAATCATGTTAGAGTATATTGGTTATTTATAATTATATTTTTAGCATGATTCATTGAATGATTACTCAGTAATTTACATTATAAAAAATTATTAATGCAATGCTTTATAAAGAATATTCAAATAATAGTATTTTTTCAAAATAACAAATAGAGATTTTACAAATTATACTTTTAATTTATTTCAATTCGAATTAAATCAGTACGATTCAAACTAACTTCATTAAGTAATGTTTACTTGAATTCAGTTAGGTAGATAAAAAAATATGGCTTTGATTATTTTTGGTTTATTTTAAAGTTTATCGTAAGTTTACAGAACGATTATAGAAAATTAATTTGTATGAATACATATTTCTTTGATTTTCTTGTTACGTTACAGTGCATGAGAATTTTAGAGGTAATATATAATATACCGGATTCTTTCTCGATGGAGTCACATAGTGTTCACAAATAATTTAATAATTAATTGTTGACCCGACACCGTGAACGCTCGTTTCTCACACGCCAAGCTGGTTCCTTCACTTATTTACAAGCGGCAACTTTCCTGCGTCCGATCCCTGTTAATCTTCACGCCTGTGCTGGTTGTAGGCGGTGTGGGGAGGTCCCGCCCAAGAGATAGCATCAGCTTTCCGCCCTGCCGCCTTGCCGCCCCTCGACGGACCTCGTTAATTTGAAGCGTCCGATTTGACTGCTCTCTAGCTTGTTGTGGTCAGTGGTACCACCAAATAGGGGTGCATTAAGCAATCAACAAAATTTGGAACTGTCAGTGAGAAGAAACGTTAGATGAAATTTTGATTTTTTTTTAAATATATCAAAATAGAGGTCTTGACAAATAAGCAATGTTAATATAGGAGAAAATTTTTTCACTGCATGTTTTCAATCAATATCAACAGAAGAAGGTAACAGGTATACCGGTATTTTTATTTGGCTTTTTCATTCGCAACGAAATTGAGAAATGTTTTTAAAACTATATCAAACTAACCGCAGATTTTTGTTGCAATCTAAGTCGAAGTGAACGATTAAGAATTATTAAATTAATGAAATATTTGTTCTTATAATCGACATACAGAATTGATCTAGAATGTAAAATTTTAATAAGAATTAATTACCAATAAAAAACTGTTCTTCTTCCAGTGGGTGGTACAAAAAAAACCACACTATCCTCAAAATTATCTTTATTTTATATGGTTAACTTTTGTGCTGAAAATAAAATTTCGGAAATTAAGCACCGTTCAAATAATTGCGATAAAATGTTTTCCATACCAACACAATTACGTATTTCCTTTTGAATGAGCTTTTTTATTTTATTGTCAAACAATCCCCCCCCCCCTTCATCTCCTGTATTAACATGTATAGAACATCTTCGCACCACATCGTCTTAATTTGTCCACATAATTGATTTATATTCCTTTATTTCTATTGCATAGTTGTAAAATAAATACTAGAAGAAAAGAGGCAGTAATTCGCACTAGAGAAATCCTTTTACATACATAGTCATCCTTAATTGTGTAGCTCTCTTAGCGTAAAATTTCTTACGCCACTGTCAGTAGTGCAGTACTTACAACTATTACTCAGTAAATATTTCTACTTATCTTCAAGTGAAAATGTGTGAGATTTTGTTTTATTGTGTGCGTGAAATAAGAATTCCGAATTACTTCAAATGCAGCCACAGAATTAATTTATTACCAAAGCCAGTACTAAACAAATACTATCCAAATTCTATAAACATCGAATAGAACTTTCTGATTTTTGATTAAATCACTTTTGTATGTGTTGTATTCTTTTTCAAGTATCTCACTCTGATGTATCGTTGGAGTCTTACAGTTGGTTACAAAAAAGAAGATTATTTTAGAAGATGTCTAAAACTGGTACAATATTGGAATGTGTAGCAGTATTACTCAAGCACAGAATTTGAAATGAAAAAATATTCTTATTGAGATATTATCAAATTTGAAAGTATTCTCTAATTCAATCATCAGACTGCTGTTCGTTTTAATAATTAAACCCAAATATTCTTTTTGTTTCAGTCGTACTAAAGTAAAGAGCTTGTGGAAGATACAAACGTAATTCGCATATATATTTATTTGTCTATATTATAAATAGACTTGATTATCTTATAGAATCTTTGTGTCTTTTATAAAAGAATAATAAATAATTGAACAATAACAATTACTTTCTAAGTCCGCAAAACCTTCGTGAATTACTGATCTATTGATAATGATTTAATTCATTTTGTTGCGATATCCATAGCTATCAAGTGGCACAACTTAATTATTAACTTGCTTCTTTAAGTCCCCTTAATTCACTCAAGTCGTACATCATTGAGAGGCAGATATTTTTTTATCAAGTGTCGTAGAGGCTGACTGTTTCTTTGTTGCAAATTGACGTTTAACTGGTGCTGCAATAGTTTCGCGCGGCGTTTTCGTAGAATTTAGTGAAGATATTACAAAGGGCCATACGCGGAATCGAACCAGCAAGATAAGAACACCATCCAGCCACGCTGAACAGGTGTGAAGATGAAAAAAGAAGTGACGCCATGATAAGTGTAAATCGTGAGGGGGGCGGATTTGTGGGTCGTGCGGGTGGCAGGGGGGGCTGTCCAGGGGGAGGGTCACTCACGCTCCGATACGCCAAGACCGCAAAGCAATATTTTATTTTCCCTAACAAGCTCATGCCACCTCGCGGCGAATCGGCAAACTTCACGACACCTAACAAAAATATTTTAATCTACTCGGAGAAAAGGGCATTAATTAAATTAAATAGTTTTTTTAGGCTAGATTTTGATTCCATACAAGAGAGATCTATGGAAATCTATCCAACAATTCACTGGAAAATCGACAAAAAAGACTAGGGGAACGAGTTATGCTTCTCTAATGAAAGCTTTTCATAAGATTTTTAATTATTTCAACACTTACGTTCAATCCACGAAATCATACAAATGCATTTATTCGGTAAAAATACCATTCAACGACTTCATATGTATTGTGTGCTCGGTAATATATAAGTCAACTGAGACGATGTATAATGATAAACAATTTTTCCATATACAATATATTACACCCTGCTAGATTTTAGTTTCAATGAACGTAAAACAAATTTAAATGTCGATTCTGAGAACACTTTTCATACAACTTTTTTTCAACAATCAAATTGTGTTGCATTAGATTTGACATATTTAAGCGTAGAACTTATCGTGTAGTTAGTTACATTACGTATTGCCATTTTTTTAATGTTTCGGACACGCTATTGATTTTTAATTTTAAAATGTCATTTATGCCATTATACATCATATAAGCGTTATATCGTAAGTATGGTCAATATGATAAAAGTAATAACAACACGTATTAATAATAATATTATTTGTATATTCGTGTTGTCAGGTAGGTCGAGTGTTGTGTAAAATATTATCAAAATCGCGAGAGGAAAGGCGGGCGATATGGGAAGGTGAAACGGTTTAATAAAATTGCGTATGAGAACTAGAGCCAATAACATTAAGAGCGCTGTAATTAAATATTCTTCGATTTTAATATGTGAAAATACATCACACTTTCGTTTAATTAGGTTTTGAGCGAATCAATTTATATTTTCAATCCTCGATGGAAAATCATTTGGTATACACCCAGTCCTTTTTTGTTTAGTACTACACCAGACCAGCGGGGACCAGTAGTCTAAAAATAGACTAAACAAATTTTATTTCATGAACAGGTTCTAAAAATACATTAAATTATTTTATTCTTGAAATTACTACATAATAAGATGGTTCGTATACATTGTACCAACAATTTGTGATATCTTATTAAATTAACTTGCTAGCATACAGCGTTGTCGTTTTTATAGGAGTATAAAACATCCATCAAACGCCTTCGCTTATGCACACATTTTTCCACAGATTTCACTATTTTTAAAACATCTTATTAATTTTTTTTATGATGAAAGCTTAAATATCTTATTAATTCTACGTAGTATCTTTTTTCTATCTTTCATATCTTTTAAATGGATATTTTATTACTTGAAAAATTAAACATTTTATATTATTGGCCGGTTATAAAGTTATAAGAGTGATTTAAATCTTAACATGTCTACCTCAATCTTAAATCTAAATTTGTATTAAAATTGTGATATTTAAAGCATTTTGTACAATTGAAAATGCTAGGAAAGTTTGTTAATTGAAATGGCATTCACTTGGTAGAACTCCATTATAACATGTTGAAAAAAAATAGCAATTTATTTTAGTTCTACAAAATTATTTTACTCTCTCTAGTAGTTCCGACGATGGCGTGAGCCGTAAAATCTATCAACTATATCTTAAAAGAATAATTTTGTAAAACAAAAATACATTGCCATTTTTCTTTCACCGTGCTAGGAAAGTTTTAAATTTTAACAGAGCAATGTTTAAAACGGTGTTTTTTTTATGATTTGATATGAATGTATTCTATATGTTTATCAATAGATTGGAAACTCATTCTAGGGTAAAATATTTTTCAGTTGTATTACACTAGAATTTTTTACAGATATAAGTAATGAATGTTTTAATATAAAAATGGTGTAGTACTTTTATTTTATTATTAAAAAACTTAAATAAATAGCAATAATATACATAGCCTAAATCACATTATCGTGACATACTCTGAATATAACACCATAATTTGATCTCACATTAAAAATAAATTATACTTAATTATAGTGTTCTCATATTGAAAACAAGGTTAACCTCTGAACCCCCCTGTATGTATACTCGAAAGGTTTTGATACCATAAAGAGGTGGGCCGTAACAAAATGATCGATCCGTCTTAATGTATCCTCGGGATATGTCCACGAACATAAAGTCAGTGCGGACCGAAATAATCTGACCATTATCATGCGTTGTAAGTGCCATTGATTGAACACGATTTTTTAGACCACTTTAAAGCTAGTTATTGACCTTTTGTAAAGTGTTTAGTATCAAATACATCAAACGGTTTGAGATTTTATTAAATGGCGGCTCGAATGGGATATAAAGTAATTTGACAAGCATGAGCTATGGCAGGTTTTTTTTTGTTTTTCACAAAATAAAGATTTAACTTCTGTTCGTTAATGTTAAATAACAAATAATCACATTTGTTTATTAAGGAAATATCAAAAAAATTCATTTTGTCACGCTTCGTCATAAAAATAATATGAAAGAGGTTCAAGCATTTTTTTTTTTGAGAAAAATCAGAACTAGGTCTGCGTCTTTTCCATATGAAATAAGGCTATGAAAATACTAAATTTGAAGTATTGAATTTCTGCACCTATATTTTCTCAAGTGTTCATGAAATTCAGAGAGCAATTCCCATCTTGTTTGTTTTTGGGTAGAAAACTTTGAAAAATAACAAAAATAAAGCACAAATATTTAGCATATTACTAAAAAGATATATTCTCAAATAATTTTAATTCAACTGAGGGATTTACAAATGTTCGTAAATGAATTTAAATACAAATTTTTTGTTTATATTAATTAATTAAAAAAAAAGTTTTCATTGCATTCGTTTCCATTAATTGCTAATGGGAATCGATTCCCTTTCGTGAATACTCTCTAATTGTTGAACTAAAACAGCGTGTGTTGATTATTTTTTAATTAAACGCTATGGATGTATTTTTTGTGAATTAACATTCTAAGTAATCATGCTATTAATTTTTATTACATCAATTTGTTATAATCAACTTTAAAATTGGTATTGACTCGTTATTCAATATAATTCATACTAACGATGCAATATAAATAAAGCATTTATTCGCGAATAATTATTGGACTCATTCAACACCCAATATAATATTCAATCGTAGGCCGTAGAGCATAAGCGTAGCAAATATTTACTCGTCTTCAGTTGACGTAAGACGTTATATCGATGAAGGGCTTGTGCCGGATTCTTCCGAAGAGCCTCGATCTTGTCTGCTTCTTCTTCAGACCAGAGGAGTCCAGCATCCTTAGTGATCATCGAATACAATCTACAGAATGTTTTTACCATATCTGAGAGATTCTCGGAACTAGAACTAGATTCAACAGGTGATTATCAGAAAATCATGAAAGTATCGCGTAATGAAAATTTGTTCTAGGGAGGAAATGATAGTCAAAGAAACGTAATGTTTGTTCGCAAAAAACTGGTGCATAAATAAGATCTGATATATATTTAATAAAAAAATAACAGTATTTCAATTATAGCGTTATATATTTACTAGTGAAAATGTCTTCACTGTGTTAGTGGACAGTAAGGGCAGTAAGTCAAGCCTATTGTCAATATTACATATTCAAATAGTATAGTTTTTTATAATTATATAAGTTTCCACAATTTTACAGTAAAATAACAATTTAAGCCGTTATTCTTGTTCGTGAGTATTTACTGAATCATTGACATTAATTTTATTTTATTTTTCATAGATACTTTATATAAAGACTTTATCTCCTGCATTTAGACATATTTCGAATGATAATTTGTAAATAATGTTTTTGAAACATTCTTTTTGTCAGTAAAAATTTTGTATTAGTAGCCTTGTTTTAATTTTTATTATATCGTTCGACTATGCTTACGATAAACGAAACTGGATGTAACCTTAATAATATCCAACTGTAGAAATAGTACTAAACATTATGCTCTATTTATCTATAATATAAATGTACATACATTTTTTATCTACATTTTGTAAAAATGTTATATAGTTATCATTGTCGCAAAAAAATTAACCAAATGTGATTTAATACTCTATACAATAATAAATGTATGGGATTATAAATGTTTTCTTTTTGGATAAATACGATATGAAAAAAACAACAAAAAAAAATCGTTCAAAACTGAATAGCTTATGATAATTGTTAGTTTCTTCTCAAGTTATCATTATGCTTATATGAAGATGATAAAATTTATATAATAAATACTATCGATCATAAATATGATGTTTTTTGTTGTTGTTAAAAGTAGCGTTATAAAAATTGATATCTACCCAAGATATTTTTATTCTCTTCCAAAATAATTACATGTATTTAGTTTTAGCAGCAGTGATAAATCTCAACAAATGAACGAAATAAGTTATATATTTGACAGGGCTATCGCAAAATGAGATCTTTTTTTTAGTTTGGACTATAATTCATCATAAAATGGCGGCACGATCTAAACTTTTCACGGATTAGCCGTGTCCAAACAGTTCGTTCAATTTCTAATGATAACTCAACTTGCATAGTGTGAGTGTTAACTAGACCGAAAATATCAATTCATACTATTTTTTTCAAATCGGTTATTAATATTTATTAAATTGATTTAAATGCGTGATTTACAAAAAAAAAAAAAACATGAAAGTTCTATTACGAGTTCTGAAATATGAAACATTTATTTGTATTATTGGAATTAAAAAGTTAATCCTAGTAACATTATATTTACCATTAATTTCCCTGTGATGTCTGTATTTGTCACTATGCTTGAATTTATTTTAAATTTTTAATTGTATAGAAAAATGAAAACCTATTTACTTTATTCGTATAAAATAGTGATTATGTGTTTTTTAAGGAAGATATAATATAATGTTAACTGAATTTTACGGTTAAAATTCAACTTTATTAATACATCCATTACAATATGTATAATAATTATTAATATAATAATTATGTCGACGAATTGTCTTACAACTCTTTGTTTATATTCGAAGCTAAACACTTTCACACCATTAAATTACCTCAAACTTCTTCTAGTCTTTTTTTAAAGACCAAAAATCATAATAAGGGTTGCCATCTAATTGTTTCATTACTTTTAAAATTACTTGCGAACTTGCCTTGTCATTGAATGTAATTATTTTTTAATAAGAGCTCGAAGAAATAACATGTACAACAATGCCGGTTGTTCGTTTGTTTTAAGCGGCCATTTTTTGTTTTGTAATTATTCTTTGCAATTACTGTTTATATTTTTTAAAACGAATTGGGATTGCGACAAACAGTAAATGTATTGTTTATCAGTTTTGATGAGTGTCATGAACTAACAAAATTAAAAATGGTTACTATTTTTGAGTCATTATTAATAATAGATGCTTCTTTTAACATTAAAATGGTTCGTGTTCTGAAAACTAAAGGAAACAAATGAAAAAATCTTCAAATAAACTTTCTAATTTTCTTCGATCATTTTTTTTTTGTTTGTTATTGCACTTTCAAAAATACAATAAATAGAATCATGAATTGATTAAAACATGTTCTTTTTGGTAATTTCATCACGAAATTGTTCAATATGACATATATTGTTGCACATGATATAGTTGATAACCTTGATGAGATAACGCTGCGCATTGATAAAGAGACTTAAAATAAACCAATTATTTGTCTCTTTATACTGTATAGTATTGAGAATCTAGTTTGTATTTTCAAGCCTTCAATAATGGAGAATCCATAAACAATAAAGCAAGTCACTTGTGGTCGATTCATCTTTCATTCAAATTTCAACTGTCAATATTTTAACGCCGTCCTACGGAAGTTGATTTTTATCGCAGACCCTTTTCTGACCTTACATAATACCCGATTTTAGGATGTATAAAAACTTTTCAAATTAACTCGTTTCAAAAACAGGAAAAAAATCATAGTCTTTTTAATTTAAAAAAATGAACACACAAGATGTGCACATAAATACTAATACTATTATAAAGAAAGGAGAAATTTTATTTTCTATCCCACGATTTTTTATAAAAGGAAGTTCCGTTAAATGCATTAATTATATTATGATAGTTAATGGTCCAATTTTAACACCATATCGTATGTGAAAAATGAAAGTGAGAGATATTATACTTATTTGATTAGTAATACATATATAACTATATCAGCACTTGTTTTGAGGCTTCAATAGCTCTTCTTATCAAAAGTATAATTAAATTATAGCTTATACGTATTGTAACATGCAATTATACATTAGCAATAATAAAAAAAAACTACGGTTAAGTTTCATTTCACTAGCTGCAACGAACTTATCAAAAATCTATTTCAGGTGTTCAATACTGTATTAAATTAAAAGCATTGTAATACATTTTAAATTATAAGTTATCCGCTTCGTAGAACTTAACTTTATGAGCTGCGAATATAAAATCATTTGTATTTCTCGAATAATGCAATGCAATATTTTAATATTGTCCTCTATACGGTGAATGGAAAAAAATACAAACTAAAATAGCTTAGGAAATTCTTAACATATTGTAGTACTGACAATATACTATAAGAATAAAATTGTTTCTTATTTAAAATTAAAAATACAATTATATAAATACATAAAATATAATATTTGTTTAATATTACTTTGTATTATTTTTAATACTAGTCGTATTAACAGTTTACCGCAATTTAAAACCATTAAATTTCATTCATTCTACAAGTAATGTGTAAACTATGTTCGAACTTGTATTCGAAATATTGTTCGTCATTTCTTGGACGAAAGTTATATTTTAATAATAAAAACCTTATTTTAAGTATTATTTCAGAAATTTATTATAAAATTAGGATCGGTTTCGCTCATTGCGCGCGTTAGAAAACTAATGTAATGAAAATAAGCCTAGTCTTAAAAATATAGAATTGTGAAAATAGCTCTTAACGTAATTTTTTGTTATTATAATATGTCCCAACTATATATTATATTCGTATATAATCTATAAGAATTGAAAAACATGTATGAACCTGGATTCTTATCAGGTCAGTTCTGCTATCTGTAAAAGTTTATATTTTTCTGTTTTTGGAAGTCGATTATCCTCAGTAGTTGTTCCCAGACTTTGTAATTGTAATGGCTTTTTCAGAATGATTTAAAAATGAAAATTCTTATCAAAATAAAAATTATGTTTTGTTTTTGGTTTGTCGATTTTCGTTTCAGATATTTACATGCAACAAATATTGTTGCATTTTTTTAAGCGACAGTAAAATCATAAAGATTTTAAGCAGAAAATGGTATTTTTGTAACACTTAATCTTCATGCAATTTTTGTCAGAAATCATGGAAATTTTCTTGTATTAGATGAAAAATAAAATAGTTTATTAACTAAAGTAAATGAGACATGAAAGCTATCATTATTCAATTTATTAATTTTAAAAGGTACTCTCAGTTATAAGACTTTTTGACATGCGTCTTTTTTTGTTTTTCAGCATCCGTGTATTTGTTATTATGTTTAGCTGACGGACGATGAAAAAAACTTGAAATATGAAATGGCTTATAGATGGATGTTTTGTGGATGATTTGTAATTAGATCAGACCCCCTATTGACGTCGACAATGAGTTACTAATGGGCGTTTAAATCGCTGTGTCTACTAAGAGTTATATTCAGGGTTACCACGTACTTATTTTCATGGATGAAACTATTATGAAAATAAATATATTTTAAACAAATATACACGGTTGTGACTTAGATAAATATCACATATTGGATCTATTTATATATATATATATATATATATTTCGATTTCATAAAAACAATAAAATTTTAGTCATTCGTGTTATTTAAAGATATTGTGTGAATGACTTTTTGTCAGAGGGATAAAGAAGAAGAAGAAGAAGAAGTATAGGAATCAAAATTATCAAATATTATTTTTATTTCAAATAAATAATTATCAAGGTTTTCACACCAATATCACATTTTCTCTTCTCATTTCAAAAAAATCTATATTTGGCTTTGCATGATTACAAATAATTAGAAAGAGTCGAAATCCACGTATTGACATTACATATTTTCCACAATTAAATTATTGCAAAAATATCGAAAGTTTTTTTTTAATAAATAAACTTTGCAGAAGAAAGATTTTTCATTTTATACTTCACTTTTTATTAAATATTTTTTCACGTTAAACAATTCAATGGAATTTTCAATTTGCGTGGACTTTTTTCATAAGTACTGTACTACACTCTACCAGCATAAAATTTTATGATTTGACAGTGGCATACTAATATTCCATATCTACATATTAACAATATATTGAGGTGTGATAAAGGCGATGATGATCCGTTAGCGAGGGCCGGTCTATCAGTCGGACGGTCATCGCCACGCTACGCTGGTGGACGCTGGGAACGCTCACCGTCAGCTAAGACGATCGTCCATCGGTTGCCTAGTCATTGAGAGCTCGTTTATCACGCGGATGATGATTTTTGATGACGCACCTATTTATACCTCTTTCAGGCGCATGTGTCTAGTAATAATGTGATTGGCCTCCAGCCGATATTACACAATAAGACTCAAAATTAATGGCAAAGTTGCCGATAGCCAGAACGACTATCTGCTACTTGCCTAACACAACATTCCCGCACTTTAAAAAAATCGGATTCTATAAAATTCCTAACAGGTATTTAGCATACTCTCTAGCTGTGTATTAGTTGCTTGTATCCGAGTGATTGGCATAATAAGCCTTGGTTGCCAGGTTCAAGATTTCGAATACGACAGTTTTATAAATTGATTTATGCTTTGTGTTCGAAGGCATATCTATTAAATGTAACGTAAAATTTATCTCGTGCTTCCGCAAACATTTTGATATAACGGCGAAAAAGCTATTAACTAGACAATAATGCTGCCCTAGTATCTTTACTCTATCAAAAATTAATTGATTAAACCACAAGAAGTTCTCGTAGAACAACTAATATCGATTCAGGCTCCGCTATTAGTCCATGTTCCTTGGATTAAGAATTGAGATGTTTTAAATGACGTATGTGTGGTAGTGAATATATAAAACTACATAAAAAAAACACGACTCGCAAGCATTATAATACTATGGACGCGAATACTATAACGATATATTGCAATACATTTGCATAAACAAAATAGACGATCGAGAAATAATTATATATATTTCTAGAATTAATAGTTACGATATTAAACACTTATTTTAGTTTACATGTTTGAGAGTGGTCATTAGGCGTGTAAACATAAAAATATAATGGTTCATTTATAAATTTGCATTTGCAATTATACATCTTAGACATTTCTCCCCTATTTTAACTGGAAATCGACGATTCAATACGGAGATAATTGAAGCATCTGCAAAATTTTATTTATAGGTATTTTATTCTTTATGCAATAAGCTAATGCAATTGTCGCGCATAATTAATTACGTATTTTATACAAACAAGCATAAAAACTTGTCTTTAAATCGCAAGTTGACATGTTTGCATTTCGATTAGAAGTATTTTATATATATTATGACGTGACTTTCTCAATTTGAATGCAAATTTACGTATGCATTATTTTATCAGCGCAACCTGTCTTAATAGCAGTCACTAGATCAATCTGATAAGCTATTAATTATGTAATGAAAATAAATGATCAAATATAATAGTGATTTTAGCACGCGTTTGAATAGAATTTTTAAATAAAATTATGATAATTTTGTGTATAACATGAGTGATAACTGTGTCTGAGAATGTACAAAATCAATATACAAATAAAATATAAGGTAATGAACTAATATTTTGACTTTGAAATTTCAAATATATGTAATATAGTTTGCCTTTAATCATATTACATACTTACACAGATTTATCTGTTTAAATAAAAAAAATAGTAATAGTATAATTTTAATGGCCATTGCTGTTTTTTGACTAAGATTGCAAAGATTATCGTTTACCATTGCCTAATTGGTATTTCCCTTACCTTCAGCTTACTCATACTTTTACGTCAAAATAATTTTTTATCCGATTATCGGTTTCTTAATTTATGTAGAGAGATCAATTATATTAACTTTTATTGAACAATTGACTTCAGTCTAGTCTCACTAGAAAAAAGTGAATTGAAATTTTCTTTTAAGTTCACATTAAGTCCAGTATCAGCGATCAGAAAAGACGAGATTCATTGATTACCATTGTTATATTGTTTTTAATTTTATTTGGAAATAAAGAGAAATAAAGCTTTGCTTCTTGAATAACGGTTAACCTATCATGCATTATTTGATTTCGGTAAACTCAAATTAAGAAAAGATTAAAAATCGCTTAGATACTCTTAATAATTTGATAAAACTTACGATGTGATGATACGCCGGTTTATGAAGTTAGAAAAAGTTTATTTTGTAGTGGGCCACCCCACCTACTGCTGTGTGCTATTCAAGTTATGATGATTATGACAAAATAGGAGTGTGCGCCGATAAAATGTCATCACAGCTTTTTCTCTATTATACAAAAAAGTAGTAGTTCATGTTTTACTATTATCTATATGCGTTTCATTTCTTTAAGAGACATCTTCAAATTCAATCTATTGTAAAAACAATAGCTTTATCGAGATAGTATAATTTATTTGTAAATAATAATAATCACATTTTATCGGAGAAGCAAAACAAACAAATAAAAAAACTATCATTTTAATTTTTATGAAAACCTAGATAAAATTTTTTAATTTAGGCGGTGGACGTCGGCTTTCTTTTTTTGTACCATATTGTTTGCAATACAAAAACATTTCCACCTTCAGCTTTTTGATGTGACTTAAACATTTAATTTTATCTTAAATTAGTATTTTTGTAGGTTATTGATAGAATAAAATAAACGTGAATAAGCAAACAAATTTCAGGTTTTTTTTGCATTGTATACTACATTTGAAATCATCGGCCAACGCACATAAATTTCTACACCTGTATGATCGTGTAGAAATCTTGGAAAGAACATTGTTAATGACCAATAGTTCTTTATTATGTTGACATATTTCATGTGGACGAAAGCGAGCTCAGACGAATGCTATTTTTTCAGTTAAAGTAGACATTTCATGAGCTTACTTGGTTGACTTTCTTTTTTTGCAATCCTTATTGATTGTTTTATAGTGTATTTGTTGAATTTTTATAGTCTTATATTTAAATATGTTAATATGTTACGGTGCAAAAGCATTGAATTGATAATTTGTAAGTTATGTACCGTATAGTTTTAATAAATAAATAAATTATTAAACATATTTAATACAAACTGTATTCATTTAAAAACCGTATTATCAGCATACTTGATTCTACAAATGAAATATTAAGGATAATAATAAATAATTGTAATTCATTATGTTGACATTATATGATATAACGTATTGAAATAATAAATTTATAAGAATAAAAAACAATAGAAAATGACAATCCGATTACCAACTATCCAATGGTACGGTGTAGATTACTTTTTATCTTCTAATACTTATAAAACGCTGACGCAGATGCATACCCGATTATAAAAATCAAATATCGAAAATTGACGATACAAATTAGATATGTATTGGTGCATTGTTTGACGTGTGTATACTGTTATGGTTATAGGCAGAGTACCTTTGAGATTCCTGATACCTTTTATTATTAGAGAAAAATAAATTCATGACGAACAGTATTGTTTTTTGTGAAAGCGTATTTTCAGCATATAAAATTCATATTTTTTGTGATTTTTTATGCGAAATCAATACAGAAAAAAATGCATCTTACGCTTGAATATTAAAATAAGAAATATTTTTATATATATTTAAAACTTCCTGCTTTAAAAAAATCGAAAAATATATCGCGGAAATATCGTCATGTATATTACATTAAAGTTTTTTAGATGTAACGGTATACTATTGTATTTGCTTAGTTATGAAATGTTAATTATTCAAATAAGATTTTATCAAGACACAACGCGATGCCAAATGATATTTTAATAGTATAGTTTACATATCAAAAAAATATAGCAATGATATTATAAAAAAATATTGAATGTTGAGGAACTCAAGAGTCTTTGGTTTATGAATATTATTCTAACTGTAATGAATGATACATTCAAATAAATTTGCAATTTATTTTTAGTTGATGAGAGTTAAATATCTTTCAGTGGTTGAAATATCTAAAACTGTAGTTATAATGTACACTGTAGTCTTCTTTATTTGATATTATTACTTTTGGTTTTGATTTGGCAGACCGAGCGGCTTGTTGGTGCGGCGGTTAAAACAATGACTGGCAGAATCTGCGGCGCGGGTTTGCATCCCGCTGCGGCGTATTATCCTGTATACCTACTCTCAATAGCTTGAGGCTTTGTGAACCTCCAAATATCGTCACTGTGTACCAGTAACGAGCTTGTCTAAAATTTGTTCCCCATTATTCACCAACTCTATGATTGAATATATTTGTTTTTAAATAAATGATTCTGAAATGTAAATTGAAAAATTCATTTATTTTACAAATTGTTTTGCATTAATTGATATCTATTTAAGTTTTATATACATTCATTGCCTCAAAACAATCACTGAATAAATTGAAACACTTTTAAGATTACAAAAACACACTCGTTCAAAACCTGGCTATTTTAAAGAATATAAAAAATAGATTTTAATAAAATAACATTATAATTAATGTAACTGATAATTGTTAAGAAATTCATCCATAACATTATAATCAATTCTTTGAGAATCGGGGTCTTGAAATAAAGGTAGACTTATAAATCGTTTATGTTAAAGTTCCTGAAGAGATGTGCTGATTATGTGAAACTTACGCGTAAAATGAACAGTGGACGCTTAGCATACCTAGCGGTTTTAAAAACTGAAAATCTTAAATTGGTATATTTCTAATTCTTTACTTCTTTTTTTAACTTTTTAATATTGGAAGATGTAAGGAAATGAAGAGAAAGATAAATGATTAATTCGGTCTGGTATATCCAGGTAGCAAAGACTGTCATATTACCTATCGTCGTTGTAAAAACTGCGTAAATTACTATTATTTTACCTTTAATCGGGGCAATGATTTGATCACTGTTTTTAAAGCTTAAAAAGAAGTCACTAATTATACAATAATTTATCATTAGTCAAGTGTACGAATCTAATCTAATCCCCTTATAGACAATTTCATACGGTTTTTATTCATTCGATGGATGTATTTGTTTACAAATGCTTATACATATTTTGATAAAATGGGTGATGAAAAATTTAACCTTCGCACTTATTCGTGTAACACGAGCTCTCATATAAATCGTTTTTCTTTTTATAACAAAAAGATTGAAGAATTTTTTGTAAGAAAGAAAAATATTACAATATTTGCTGTATCAAAAATGCAGCTGTTCCACATCAGAAGTGAATATGACTGAAACAAGAAGAGAGAAAATAGTAGGAAAAATAATCTTTGGCTGCATTGGGTTGAATTGAATGCTGATGTTGAAACATTATTCACGCGCCAACATTTAAGATGCGTAGGCCAAATCACGCACGGCCATTCAAACAAAGCCGAGCTATCTTTTTCACAATGGTCCTATCTGTTGTGTCATCGTGTGATTACACGCTTTGATTGTTTACAAGCCGAGTGCGTAAGTCACCCTCCCCGCGGACATTGTGTTTCCACTTGACGCCGGACCGGGTTCGACCGCAAGCGCCGTTTTGGCCCACAATCGTTCTGTGCTTATGCCACTTAGTCTTTCTATTTATTGGTCTTTTGTAATGAGAAAAACAAGCCATGACCCCGCAATAACATCTTCAGTCGTCACGCCAACGAATCCTGAATGTGAATCAGAATATAATTGATATTTAAATTGAATTCAAGCTCTTAAATGAATAGTTCTAAGAAATAAAAATGTATATTTAACGAAAATACAAACAGTTCCATAATATTGCGATAAAATCTCCACTTCTCTATTAGGTCGCTATGACTGGATAAAATGTGTGCTTTATTTTACATTTAATAAACGAAGAACAAATATTTAAACAATATTTCTGTATGTTTATTAAAATACACTTTTTCTAATGATGATATATGCATTATAGTTCTAATATGTAAAAGCCAATATAATTACCAACAAGAGAAGCCTTTTTAATAAATGATCTCAAATTTTATGAGTAAAATTAATAATTATATAACGTTAATGAATCACAATTTGTTTTCAAATTTTCAAAATATCTATCATATTCTCTTAAAATTAAATCCTCAAAATTATCAATATAAACATTTATTAATTACATTGTGAAGACAGTATTAGAATACTAGATAATTTCTCGAAATTTTTATAATTTGTATTGGGTTGCCAACTAAGTTGTTATTAAAATATTTAAAATACACATGGAACAAGATTAATAAATTATTATATTATAACAGAAGTGGGTAGATAACGTTTCAGTTTTTTGCTTTATTACTGATTGGCTCAATACTGAAAAATTTTAATTATTGAAACAAGCCAATGTAATTTTTCTTTACAAAACATTACTTCTTTACGAGTTAGGTATTATAGTTTCGAGCGAGAGGTCAATTGGAGATTGAACAAAGCAGATTGCACTAGGAAATTATGCTTAACAGGAGGGGAAATTTGTATGGTTTACATACACGTAGTTTTCTTGGCAAAGTGGATGATATATTTCTAATTTATTGTAATTAAGCTAGGAGCGTTTAGAGGGAGTTACATGTATGCGCGGTTAGTTTACAGCCGTTTCGTTGTTGTTAAATATGCAATAAAGAAAATAATTTGTTCTCGATTAAAGGTCGTTATTTATAAAAAGAAAACCTTGCGTTTTTTCCCAATTAAGTTTTTTTTTTATTTTAAGCATAGTATTATTTGTTTAAAATACAGCCTTTTTCAAGTCTAATAACCATATTTAATATTTTACTCCAAAAATTTATGATCTTTCTACAGAAATGTTTCGAAGAATTTTTTTTTTTTTTTATCATCCTAATTCATTTTTTCATTGATTATTCTTAAATATTCATGAATTTTCAAACGTAGCGATGATGATTAGTTTATTAGTAAATCTGTTTATGTTCATTTGGATACTCTAACCGTTTCACAAAAAGTGAGGTAATGAAACTAAATCTTCCATCAACGACTTCATTCATAATTCAACTGCTCCACATTAGAGGTGTTAAAAAACTATCGCGAAAATTGTTTTCCGATTGAAATCTAAAATTATTATTAAATTTAAAACACTTTCAAGTGAACCTACTAATTTTTTATATATATCACGTAAGAAATAATATTCATTTTCAATCGAAGATTTTTTTATACTTGTTATATTGATACACCCATTAACACTTTCAGCCAGAGCAGTGGTTCACAACCGGTGTTCTGAGGCGCATTAACGCACTGGATAAACTGTGCCATTTGAGAGCAAAATTATTCAAAAATCAATGATTTTTAAATTGATGAATAATATTTAAAAATTTATCAGTATAAATCATTAAGCCCCACTCTTTACTGCTTTAAGATTTTTTTTTTTTTAATTAGCCAAGTAATTTTCGTATAACAGGTAAAAATGATACATTTTTTGTAATGTAATTTTTTATTACAAACAAAAGAATATTATTTACATATATTTTGAAATACGTATGTTACTCTTAGACATGCTGAGTTTGGATGTTCTGCGTATTTTTAAAGAATGCTTATGTTTACCATAGATGAGAAAAGGTTGTTTAGCACTGAACTAGAGTATCTAGAGCAGGTGAAATGAATGGGTTATTTATGTTTCACACTCTTGTATACGCTGGAATGAATATTTTAATGAACTCAAGTATTCATTAATATTCTTGTATTTTTAGCTCTTTAATCTTAGTTACTGCTTTTTACTGTAATCCATTAAATGCTCCAATTTAATGAATTATAGATATATATATATATATATATATATATATATATACCTATTAGATTATATTTTTATTCAATTTAAATCAAAAAAACCATTGAAGAATAACATTTATCTCTTTTTCCGGAAAACATGCATATTTTTGCAGTTTAATATTTCTTCGCTTTTTTTCAAAATGCAATGGATAGATTGTAAAAAACCCGCAATATGGAATAATATTATCACAACGACAAAATTAAGATTTTTTGATGTTAAATACATAAATTATCAAAATTTGTAAACTACTAATAAAAAGAGAATCCGGATATCCGGATACAGTTGCGAATATGTTTTTTATGGTTTTCAAGGATTGATTGAAATTCTAATGAGTTATTTTATTTTTTAGTAAATTAAAATACATACTTCACACACCGAAGTGCAATTGTTGTATTTTTTTAAATTTCATTGTAAGCTATTCCTCTCTGTAATTACTTGCTTTTTTTCTTTATTTAATAAAAAGTTATATTATTTGATTCAGTAAATTAAATTATGAGTTTTATAAAACTCTTTTGATCAACTTCATTATTTTTATTGTACATAGTATACAATTTTTTGCCTTCTATAAAAACTTGTTAGTTTCAATCACACAAATTTTAAGCCTTCCGATTGATGTATTTTCTTGAGTTATTTTATTGTATTAACTATATGTTGTGAGCAAATATGTACAATGAATTAAAATTATGTCTTTTAATATAACTTTTTTTTGATATCCAATTAAGAAATATCATTAAATCTTATAATTTCATATTTGTTTCGCAATCAAATTTGAATGATTGTAAAAATCTATGATATCGACTGAAGGTGCTTGATGCAATTTCAATATCAAATTTGAATTGTTACAATTTTGTACGATTCCACATGTTTTGTCACTAACGACCCGGGTTTCGGCTTTCGGCATCTTCAGGCATTCTATCACTGTTAGTTATGTTGCATCCGTCTGATAGAATGCCTGAAGATGCCGATAGGCGAAACCCGGGTCGTTAGTGACAAAACATGTGGAATCGTACAAAATTGCAACAATTCAAATTTAATATAAAAATCGTTTTTATTCGATTTCGAAAAATTATTTTTATTATACCCACATTTGATAAATGTTATTATTTGGATGATATATTTTAATCATTTATATTTAATTCCGAACTGTTTGTATCACTATAATAAATTATACCTTCTGTCCTATGGGTGCTCACTCATCCAGCCAGTACCCTGACTTACAGTATATCCTGGCTCTGGCGATATTGGTGATGGTGGTAGTGTGTGGTCATCCAAGGTGTATATTAGTCATGTAGAAAGATCCTTAGATAAGACCGCTTGTTATTGCCAGGTTCGCTTTTTTATGTCCAGTACTTAAAAGTTGGTACAAGCGTTATTCCCTATATCCAATGTTCACAACGTAACTGTTTGTGATTGGGGAAGTAAACATTTTTGAACTTTACAACGGTGGTTTTTTTTTTTCAATAAATATGTATTGAATATCCTAATAAATTTATAGATCGATAAATTACACATATATTTTTTCTCTTTATTTCTTAGCACCTAAAAATCTCTATTTATATTTTTTTCAATATTTCGATAAATTCTCTGGTGATTTTTATTGTTCGTATAAAAATAATATACAATATACCGCAAAAGTTGTCAAAACATAATAATAAATATATTGTGTTGCTGAAAAATCTAAAACCACTGATTCTATTCTGAAAAAAATAACTTGTTTAATCAATGTCATATGAAAAAATCTCGCGGTAAAAATTGATGATTTTACAGTGTGTCATACTTATAGAGAATAAAAACATTGTAATAAGTATTTAAAAATGATCAAATCTTAGAAAATAAATGATTTAGTAAAAGACCTTTGTCCGGCACCATAAAGTGAGCATACGGCGATTTCCCTAAATCAAGTACTCAACCATTGTTGGAACATATCACGGTAACATGCGTATATTTATGCGACATACGTTTCCTCTTTTTTATACTCGCTCGCATACAAGTATCATACAAAATCTTCAGACGTACGTCTATTTTACCGCCTTGACCATTTCCGTATTGTTATGTACTACTTCCGGTTTTTCATTTTTATTTATGGCTCGTGGTTTTGTGAGTAGTGTTGTTTTTTTACCAAGGGACCCTTGTATTTTTCTGTTTAATTACCTTCCCAAGTTTTTATTTTGTATTTATTTTCTTTTATATCGCAAATTTCACCGGAAAAGTAGACAATATATTTTGAATTTATTTCATTTACAAAATATCTAAAATTTATTTAAACATAACGTAAACCGACAATGATGCTTAAAACGACAAACAACGGAAGGAAATTTATAAATATCGTTAAAAATACATACACCTTTAATGCGACTCAATATAAAGATAACACGTACATTCAATGTAAGTGTTTCAACCAAAATAAATAATTAATGGTAACACTTCATTTTCTGATATGAGCGGGTCTCTAGTTTTATTGAAATTAAATTATCATGAACTATTAATATTGATATGGTATGTAAGCAGCAAAAAACAATCTGAATGAAGTGAAATATAAGCATATTTGCGTATTATATATTAACTTTGATGACCTTACAACAATTTCAACCTTAGACTATTGCTAGCTCTAATTTTTTTTTGATGTTAATCATAAATAATGACATAAATATATTGTAAATAGATCAATATATTTTAAATGGAACACAGTACAAAATACAGATTGATAATGACCGGAACAAGTTTTTCTTGGAACTTTCAACCTTTGTCGAATACAGTTTAATTACTTAACAATTTGCACAATTATCGGATGAAAATCGTAACAGGTTTGCGTTATTTCTATAAGAATTTATAGCAAAATAACACAATATTGTTTAATCAATTGATCTTAAATACGTCTATTTAACAAATAAAACAAAAATTCTGATATATTTAACATTGGAAAAAAGTAAATTTAGTGTTGAAATAATTTTTTTCTTTGCCAGAAACAATAAAAATAATATAATGAAATAATTTGAGCTCATCTTTCACTTAATAATTCATTTCGTTCTGAACCTCCTAAAAGATATTCCAACATGGATTATTTCAAAAATAAATTTTGTAATGTAGGCGTTAAGCAAACTTGTAAAGTTATCACTTTTAAGGTGTTAACTGTCACTTCTTGATGGAAAGGCATTATATTTTAAATAATAAAAACACATTTTTTTAGTACTTATTTCCACAATATATTTTTTGATCAGGACCGGTTTCGCTCATCGCGAGCATTATCAACTGATAGAATACAATTTACAAACAAGTCTATTTATACAAAACAAAAATTAATTTGAGTTAATGGTAGCAGGTGTACAAAACCATGGGTACAAGAACTAGGAAACGATTTACATAAAATCATACAATATTGATACAAATAAAGTAAATTAGTATAAAAATTAAATGTTCACAATCACTTATTAAGAATTAAAATTACAATTATGGTAAATCAATAATCGATAATTGAAATTAATCGATATAAATTTTTGCCTAATTCTAACCTTATAAATGAACAAACTACTTTTGCGTCGTCACCATTGTTATACTCATTAAATTAGATTAATAAATATATATTTCATATAAATATAATTTTTTTTTTTTTGAAAAATGATATTGCCTCCTTTTACTTTATTTTTTTACAGAAAATATTGGAACGCCCCTGACTGACCATATCTTCCCATCTCATCGATTCATCTTTAATCGACTTCTCATGTATTAATTTATTTTGTTCCATTAAGTAGTGATTGTGGGTTATTTTCGTCATTAAAAATTTCCCACTCCTTACTTCCTTATTGATTGTTTAGAGCTCCTAATGGATTATTGATTTACCATAATTGTAATTTAATTCTTAATAAGTGATTGTGAACATTTAATTTTTATACTAATTTACTTTATTTGTATCAATATTGTATGATTTTATGTAAATCGTTTCCTAGTTCTTGTACCCATGGTTTTGTACACCTGCTACCATTAACTCAAATTAATTTTTTGTTTTGTATAAATAGACTTGTTTGTAAATTGTATTCTATCAGTTGATAATGCTCGCGATGAGCGAAACCGGTCCTGATCAAAAAATATATTGTGGAAATAAGTACTAAAAAAAAAATGTGTTTTTATTATTAAAAAAAAAAAAAAAAAAATTGTAAAGTTATATAATATTTTACACAAAAAATTAGCGTGTAAAAAAACACTCTTTTATAAAGTCCTCTTTAGTATCAACTAACAACAAATTTCAATCAGCCGTTTCTATAATTAAAAAGTAAGCAATCAATGAATTAAATCAAGATGTACAAAAAGAGTGATTTTATTTTTCTGCATGTCAAAAAAAAAGTTTTTATTGAATATACTTGACAAAATAGACTTCTCCCTACGGTCTTTTAAATCGAATTTGAATATTAATTGCGCTCTCAGTGAATGGCTAATTTATGGCTGAAATAATGTTCGTTGTATACAATATAAGCACCTACTACTTGTACAGACATACACAGCTAAAAATTTAGTACCATAAAACTAGTTTCCAAAAAGATGAGTGACTTACGCAGATAAAAAAAGTGAATGCAAAAAATAACGTGAACAATTTTCACGTGTCTAAATTGACAAATGTATTTATGAACAACCAATTCTAATCTCAAAAATATAAAAAAAAAATAGTACACATCATAAACAATACAATCATCGTTTACAGCGAATATATCAATCGAAAAACATATCGATATTTTTTGACATTTTAGGACAATATTCTATTGTATTATATATTGATTACTGTACTTACAGCAATGTTACTAGCTTACAAAAAAAGTTTAAGAAAATTACTGATTTGCAATCAATTTAAACATAGATTGGTTCTGCTAAGGGGCACTGAAAAAAATGAATAGATATGTTAATGTAATATGTAATTTTTTAGAAACCATATCTGCACATTAATTGAAGTATATCGACTCTTTGGGGAGTGTATTTTAACAGAATTCGTGCATTCAGAGTTGTAGTTCAAAGTCATTAATTCTTTCTTTTTTTGAGAAAGAAAAGATGAAAAACAATGAGAGGAAAAATATTTTTTGGTTTATCGCTTTTGCTAGATCTTGTTTTGAATGTCGGATCGGCGCAATATAATAAAAATATCACATAAATACTTAGAGAAGCCTTTTGCGGAAATGCATTCATCGGTCTGATAAATTACTAAGCTATTCTCAATAAGGCATAATCTTTGTAAACACCACAGTTGAAGGGATCGACACTTTCCACTCTACTACAGGTTAAGGAAGTAACGCACATATATACAATTCAAAATATAAATTCTCATTGATGTATCTCTAAACTCACTTTTATATTCATACAGTATCGTGCAAATATTGTACACATTTATAAAATTCAACATTTATTTTAAATATTATCTTCTTATTTGGAGGAACAAGGTGAACAATATAGTTAAATAATGATTCATTACATTGTTTTAAGCAGTATTTAAATATTCTTTTTAGCATTCTTTGAACCTTTTATGCAGCATTCCCATGCTTTCTAATCTTAAATTCCAATCTAACAACTTGAGTGGTGAATACCTAACACATTTGTGACTGTTTTCTTCTCCGGAATGCTTACATTTGTCTGATTTTTCTATATGCCACATTTGTGTATACTTATTTTTAATATTCAAAAATTCTGTGTTACGGAATTTTTAGGTAAAATTTTTGTTTGTTGACAATTGAAAAAAAAATAATTCAAGAAATAAAACTGAATTTCTTTGTTAAACATATATATTACAATTCAACAAATGAAAATTTGTTGCCCAAAAGAGTATTAGGTCTAAAATTAGTTCTCTTGGAGATAAAACCAAAATAATATTTGAAAAGTGTTTGAACTCTGAATTTACTTCAAGTAAATCAATCATTACATACGGATATTATGGTATCAGGTAAAATAAATACTCATTGGACATACTAGAAAATTAATAACGAAGCCAACATTTACTTCTGAATAGGCAAGAGAATATAGAATCATTCACTTTACTAATATAATATTGATAATTTTTTTATTATTCTATTTATGAAACGTTTATTTAATATTGTCTGGCTATTTTTTTTATTTTGTAGAAGCGGTTATGGTTATGAAAATGTATTTCAAATATTTTTACACTATGTCATATCGTATTGTAAACCCTTTATTATTTTTTAATCTAAAATATACGGAAAAATTTATACGACTGTTCTTATCAGTTTTATAAATTATATTGTAAAGGGGATTAAAAAAAGAATTATTCGGTTTGAGTGGCATACTGAAAATTTAATTGCTATTTTTAATTGCATGCAATCTTTCAACAGAAAAGTTTATAACTATATTACACGATAAATTTTTCTTTTTATAATCAACAAAACATCAAACTTCAGCCACGAATTAATTTCATATGAAAATTCTGCGACATAACAGCCGGTCATAAATCGTATAAGTCGTTTTTTCTACGATGTTGGTTTAATATGCGAGTTTGTGTACCTGCACGTGGAGCTTTTTCTCGACCATGCTCGGCATTTTCAATTGACCAACGAGCTTTCGATCGCGTGACTGACGCGTCAACTAAGCTTTTAATCGGAACTTTAGATAAATTAAACTTCAAACCAAACCTTTATTATCTGTTTTACTTCACTTTTCAACAAAAATCTTTAATTATCGAGCATTTTTTTTTAATATTCAAACTATGTGCAACATTCAATAGTCAAAAACACCATCAAAAAAAACTTTTCTTACCATATTATATCATCATCATCATCATCATCATCATCATCATCAGCCGGGGTCGATCCACTGCTGGATGAAGGCCTCCCCCTGCTTTTTTTTTTTTAGGGGGGGTTTGGACATAGCAACACCACGCTGCCCAGGTGGGTTGGTGTTCGGTTTTCTGTCTGGGTTTTCCTTCCCATAGCCAAGAGAACACGCCACTCGGTGTTCCCGAGCGGTCACCCATCCAAGCACTATCCGCGCCCAATGTTGCTTAACTTCGGTGATCGCACGAGAGCCGGTGTTTACAACGTGGTATGGTCGTTATTATATATGGCCTTATAATTGAAAAGATTTTTTAGAGAGTTGCTTGTTTCTCAGTTACGTAACCTTTGTTATTCAAATATAAATACGAAGTATAAATAGAAGATTTGGACTTGGACAGGATAAGCAGTAGCTAATTGCTATCGGTTAGCTTCATTTTTGAATCATATGGGTAGAATTTCAGGCATTAAAATTCAAGCAAAATTCGAAATCTAAACTAAATTGAGAAATCAAGTTACCAAATACTATGCTGGTATTTGAGTTCTTTAACAGAAGCTCCAAACGTTGGCCTCTGGTTCACATAGTAAAGAATAGTTAATTTAAAAAAATGATAATGAATAACGTTGAAGTTAGTTTTTGTTAAAATACAACATCTTTTATGTCTCGAATAATTTTATCAAATTTCATCGACTAATATTATTGTCAATTAACTTGTGAAATTCCTAAGCAAAAAATGTAAACCTATTGCTGTGTTAGAAAAAGAAATTAAAAACGACAAACCAGTTAATGCAAATCAAGTCATGAGGTTTTACAATTTTGGTAAAACAACAAAAAGTATAAATAACCTTAAAATGCTTTTAATGACATTAATAGAGCTCAAAGTCTCACCTCAAGTCTTATCGCAAAACGTGCTACGTTTAAGCATTCAAAGTCGCATTCACCATGCATAGTACCGCCGGCATTTTACATTAAAAACCCTATCTTATTCATAAAGGTCACCTCTGATTCGTGTTAAAAACCATATTGATAAATACACCAACAATAATGCAGTTAAGTTTTCCATATTTCAAATGTTAAGAAATCTAGACGTTGTAAGTAATTGATTTGAACTTTTCAACTGTTTTATTTTTTGTCTATAGACATTAAATACATTACAATAATTATTTAGAATCAAAAGCATCATCAGCGGTCCAGATAAAAGTCATCATTAAATTATCCAGTGTTTTTATTAAAATATGAAAAAGAAAATCTGATAAAATAGTTACTTTAGGGATTCATAAGTCTCGGCATATTTCTAGTCTCTGGAAATTCTGGGAATCGAGATCATGGTACAGAGTTGGGGAACTTGCGGCATTCGGCTTCATTGAGTGTTTTTAAAATATTTTTAATTTAATTGAACATTTATTTAACAACGTATTTACGGTTTTTATTTTAGTATTTGTGTAATATTTACTTGAACGTATCATCCTTTATGTGATTAAGCTAAACGGAAACCTTTCTTTTGCAATGGTTTTTACAAATCAATTGTATTATCAATTCTCATATCATACCATTTATTACGTGTATTTGAATGTCAAAAATTTTTAAATTGTCATATACATATTTAATAATACAACGTACGACTAAAGAGTAGAATAAAAAAAAATCATTATTTCTGACGAATTTTCTTATCAATTCAATATTCCAGTTAAGTTCATTTTAAGTAATGCAAGCATAATATTGTTCGTTTTATATGCGTTTATCAGACAAAGCTTAGATTTCAATAACATCAAATATAATTGGAACTATTTTTAAATAAGTGTAAAACTTCGTTCATTTTTTCAATAAATTTCATTATACCATTCTAACCTTATTTTGCCAATTTGTTATTTGGTAAAACTTACTGGTAACTGATATAATGCAAAATTTCGTGTTTTCTGGCGACATTAAAAAATCTTAGTTAGAAAGCCAAATATTATTTCACTTTCAAGTAATATAAATGATGCCAATAATGGGTAAACATTGAACAAGTAATTTCAGTTCTATACGTAACATTAGCCAGTTACTAACCGAAATTATTTTTGGTATAATAGTTTCGTATAAAAGATTCAGCACACATTAAGATAAAGTCACATAAGGTGAGTTATTGCAAAATATAAAAACATAGTTTACGATTTTCGCCGGGCGACTAAAGCTGATTTGATATTTTCGATATGAAAATATCATGCTAACAACAAAGGCTATTTGATTTACATAAAACCTGAATCGTGACGAAGTATAAATTATTATGCAATAAATTATGTACTTGTTGTGTATAAAATATAAAAACGTTTTTATTTAATTTATATTTTTTTGTTTATTGTGCATTGAAACGGCAAACCTTGGGTTAACAGTTTTTACGAGAAAATTATTTTTCATTACATTTTGTTATTTCACTACAAACACTATTTACCGTTGAATCGCGAACGAGCGATTCTCAAAATAATCGATATCCCATCACTTCAATATGAAAATTTTACAATGTTGTCATAATTTTAATTTAAAAAAAAGTCCTGTATGCATTCATTGTATTTCAATTGCATATACCTCCAAAAACGGACGATAATGTGATGCAATAATAGTGTCATAGTGTCAGTGAAATGATATCTTAATTTTCTAGTAAATTTATATTGCTACTTTATGTTAATGCATAGTAATTTTTTCGAAAGGACCCATTGATAGAACTTTATATTTTTCGCGTTACAAAAGAATTTTGCTGTTATAAACTTATGTGTTTATTTATAATTTATATGATGTTCAACAACGAACTATATTATAGTAAGAATAATATTAAAAGGAAATATGAAAAAAACTTTAATCTGCTATTATTTTTACACTTACACAATATATTGATTATTTTTCACAAAAGGTATTGAATAAGTAAACTTTGCAAGATTGACGTTCAATCTCTTTTTGTCAAAAAAAAAATAATGTATGCTGAGAATAGTACTCTCAGTTTTCATAATTGGGTGAAGGGGATGAGAAAGCTTTTTTATTCATCCCTTATACCCAAATTAAAATAAATGATATAAAAGTTGATATATCATCGCACTTGGAATACTTGGAAACAGATACGGAAGACGATTAAAAAAAAAATTAAGAAAATGTAAACAAAGTGGTAATGACGTTTGGTATTAAAATGGTAGAGGACGGATTCCTTATAGAGTGTTTACTCAGACATGGGTCTCGTCGATTAATATATTATTGTGAACATAAAGTTAACCTGGCCAGGAGAAAAGTACTTTTCTGAAACTACATAATTTTCAAAATTTTGTAGGTAGTTCAATTTCCAAAATAAATATTATACATAACCCAATTCTGGCAATCGCGTGGTGGGTAATCTAAAATTTTTCAATAACTGCTTTGCATGCCACCGGCGTATTTAGTCCGTATCAGAGACGGTTAACATTTAATTTTCGGGGCAGATTCGCGCTGCGATAACAAAAGCTTGCTCTGAAAGCTTGCCCACTGCATGAACAGCTGAAAGAATTCCACAAAATGGTCAAAGTCAAGAATATATCCATCATAAAAATAGTTTCCATAGCTATCATGATGACAGTACAGCTATCCCTCGATTTACACGGTACTTGTATTACGTATTTTCGCTTTTACACGGATTGAAAAAAAAATTGAACCAGTTACATTTACAGCTATAATCATCCACGAAAAACTCGAATTGGGAAGAAAATTAGGTTACCATTTTGTACAAAATGACTCAAATGTTGAACGAGCCC
The DNA here is from genome assembly GCA_028555115.1 of Himalopsyche japonica. NCBI lineage: Eukaryota > Metazoa > Arthropoda > Insecta > Trichoptera > Rhyacophilidae > Himalopsyche > Himalopsyche japonica. Next base: position 428,382 of record JAHFWJ010000395.1, read on the forward strand.
TTCGATTTCAACGTGACATTAATCAATGCTTGGCTCAATATTGTGAGGTCCATAAAGATCTGAATATGAGCAAATTTTAATAACGGATTTTATTACCAAATCTCCTCGAGGTGTAAATTTTTTTACTTCAAACATCGAATTTTCACAAATTATTTCGAGTGATGAAAGCGACTTTGAACAACTCACGGCGAAGAGATTGACAGTGATTTGTGATAGTGATGAATGATATAAACTCCACCAACCGTTGCAATATTTTATTTATTAATCTTTTGGATTTCATTTTTTTCTTCCTCTGCAGATGGTTTATGTGTACATATTTAATTAATAAAAGAATATGTATATTTATACTTTTTAATAATTTGGTTTTATTTGTGTATGTTACAAAACAACCAATTATATTGTGTTTTTCGATTTATACGGTATTACATTAAAAAATATACAATTTCGATTTACGTGTTTTTCCCAGGAACCTATCTACCGTGTAAATCGAGAGACAGGTATATCTCTATACAACATAATAATCTACCGAATGAAATAATTTATGAATATTATAGGTCACAATATCTGACAAAATAATTATTTTATTTAAATAACATGTGAAAATAATTGAAGTAAAGTGATGGATAGACACAAGAGAATGTGTTTATTATAATTTTTAGCAATCTCATATGCAGAATTTCTATGAAAATTTTCAACAAAATTGAATATGCTCTTTGCTTAATGTGGAACAGTCAACAGATAACTTTGTTTTAATTTTAAAGTAAACCTAAAAATAATAAAAAAAATACAATATTTAAAACACTATGTGCTTCAATGAAGTGCTTTACATCTTTTTCCTCAAATGTGGATTTACACTGTTTTTGGGGAAAACTTTATTGCTCGCAATCAGCAAGATCATTTTTCTCGCTAAGCGCGCCTTTCACGACCAAATTGGACTTGTGATTTATTAAGTTCATAATACCACATGGAGAGTGAGACGGAAGACTCAATCACTACAATTTAACACAATGTGATTGTTACGCAAGATATTTTGATTCAAATACACTTAAAAGTTTTCATTTTACATCGAGGCTTATGGTTTAACACCATTACATCCATGCGAAATTCTTTTTTTTTATTATTTTATTCACAGGGTAATTTTTAGTTCAAAAATCATTAAATTTCATGAGAGACAAATAAAATCCGTTGTAAAAAACACGCTAAAGATATCGAAACAGAATGCGTACGTATTATTATTTCATCACAAATATATCAAAAAGATTTTCTTTACTTCTAAATCAATTTAATTATGATGGTGGAAAAAAGCTAATCGCCATCTATATATTAGGTTTTAAGGATTGAAGATGAAAGGATTGTAGCAGTATAAAAGATCTGATAGAGTGAATAAATAATACTTTAATGAGACATATAGTACATTAAAAGAACTATGTAAATGTCATGTCTCATTGTCAATTTTGCATTTAAAATAATGAAAAACAACGGTTGAAAATGACTTGGACAAAAAATAACTATACATGATTAATCACAGGTGTGCAATAAAATGGTTTGATTCAATTGTAATACTGAAATCGATTAAGTAATTATGCTTGTAAAGCAGTGATAGACTTTATTCCTAAGATGCAAGATTTAATTTAAAAATTTCAATATTATCGTCCTGAAGTTAGAAATTTTCATATGCTGAATGAAACTGATTATTTTTATATATTATACATTCATATGTTAGGTTTCTAAAAAAATGAATACGCCAATAAATACATTTTATATATTATATATTTAATCATAAGAAGGAAGAGATATTTCATGTAAAAACTTACAAATAAAAAAAAATTCTAACAATATAACGGTGAAGAATTTCAATTTGATGAATCAAAATCTATGTCATTTTATCTAAAGTAACATGTCTTAGTGAGGAATTGTTTGATGCTTAAAATATTCTAAATTGATATTAGTATCGTAAAATCACTCTTTATTTCACTCGTGGATATAAAATGGATCGGTGTGGGGTTTAATTACCCCCATTCATCACTAGAACGGATACTTGGCTGATCCTGCTTTCCATCAGAAGAAAGAAAGACTGCCCTTTTCCGTGTCGCTGGAATAGAAAAAGTAATTATAAGTTATTCAGGCAGAACCAATTAAAGAGGCTTTTTAAATTTATTAGCAAATGAATTAACGGTCAAAATTTATAAGATAAAAACAAAATATTTTTCAACAGGCTGCTTAAGAGCAAAAAAGTTTATTTTTTTTTAACTTGTTTTAAATATTTACACCCTAGTGAGCAAAAAGCTTGTGAGTAATATGTTAGTGAAGTTATTACAATCAGTCATTTTATAACTCTCAATAAATATTTACAATACAAGTAATAAAATATTTTTTGTGACATTCTTACGGTTTGAATTACTATATATCGTGAAATTTTTAAATGATCTAATATTAAAAAAACATTGGGAACACAATGTTTTAATTTTATAAAATATTCAGAGCTTTTATCACCGTATGATCATAAATTTAAATCGATTTTTTATCTGAAAATGACAAAGTAAATAACAAAGTAGCAAACATACTTATTTAAAATTTTTGATCTTTTGAATGTTTCTGCAATATTTGTTCAAAAATAAGTCGTTAGTTGTTATTTTAATAAAGATATTGTTAGTAGCAAGTTTTTTTGATAAAAACAACTTCTTCCGTTTATTTTATTTTTCTCCTACAGTATTTATAAATAATTTTATTTATTCTGTATTAATTCTTTGTTATATTTCAACGAATACAACCTTAAATATTTCTTTAGGCGTGGTTCTGTTTTAGTTGAGTTGAGTGAAAGTGTTTTAGTATTCAAGCTTTTGAACGATCAGCAATAACCATAACTTAAAAGCTACCCAAGTCCAAACAACAACAAAAATCTCAACTTTCCCTCACGCACACCCGCATGAAAGTTAAATAAATTCTAAGAGTTAGTTCCCACTCATGAAGTTAATTCATAAGCACTCGTGAAAACAAATCTCGTGGTTTTCCGGCACACTTAAACGCGAATAAACTTATATTTTAATTTGACTTACATAACATAATTTAGCAGTTTACACACATAAATATTCTTTGGTCAACATGGCCAGATGAAAAACTAAGATAATCTTGTATATCCGTAAAAATTCAGTCCACATTTCAAAAATATTTTAATTCGTTCTTGGAATTTTTATTTCTTTATTCAGTAAATCCTTAAGTATTTAATATTTAAGCCCGTTGTTATAATGATATCGTTTTGAAACGTGAAATTACATTATGTAAAATAAAGGTTAATTTATTTTTTATATAAACGTACAAAATAACAAAAGTATAGGTATTCTGTGAATATAAAATAGTATTAATAATTTATGAAGTATAAAAAAATGGACAATATTCACACCTAAAAACTTTCATGTTCTGGTTGTTCTGTTATGTGTGGTAAAACTTTATTCGACAATACAATAGTATCAAATAATCCAAGCCGAATTTAACACTAAAAGGAGAGAAAATTTTAAATCAATAAAAATAAATTGGCTGACGGCTATTAATGATGATTTCAATTGTGCCCGATATTAAATGACCTTGCTGATATCTCTAAATTTATCCAATGTGCTTTAAATGATATGTTTTCAGCGTCATAAAGAAAAAATCCGTTTATTTATAAAACTAGTAAAAAACCATCTGAACATTTCACATTTTGTCAAGAATCTCATCTATGATCCAGAACTACATAAATAAAAAATAGTTATGAAAAACCAGTAGCATAATATTACAAATATAGTGTTAAACAAATGTTCAATCTACTGAATAGTTTACAATTTGCCTGTAGACGTATAAAAAAAATTAGCAATGTTCTTAGTTCTACAAAATTTATAAGATATATAGTTGATAGCTATTTTGGCTGATGCCTTCATCAGAACATAGTTCATTATTATGATGAAGGCTCTTATTATTATAGATTATCATTAAATCGCATATTTTTGAAAATATAATAGTATTGATAAGTAAATAAGCATATAATCTGAAATTCTTCTTCGAACAGAATTGATAATATTCAATGATGACGTCATTGAAAATCAGAAAATGTTGAATCACGTTTTAGTTAGTTGCTGAAAATAACAAAATTTATGAAAATCAAGAGTAGAGGTGTCAGTTTAAGCTTTGAAAACGCTTACTATAAATTCTGACCGAATGTGCCCCACTTTTAGCTAAATTATAAGCAAACCGCTGTGGCGTTGTAAAAAACAGGGTGGATCTAAAACGGATAAACAATCCTACATGGTGAAAATGAAAAAGAAATTCTGTAAGCCCAATTTTAATAAAATATATCTGTGTCGTAGACACGCAGCTTTGCTTAAACATTATAAACACATTATTAAAAGTAATAATCCTGTTTTCAGAAAACAAATCTCTTGTTAATTTTACATTGAATTTTTAAAGTTCATTAAATATAATATAAAAAATAAAATATTTTAACACCTTTTTTAAATGTAATGTAAAATGTTATTGTAGGAGTTAAAGAATAAATTTACGAACGAAATTACGTAGTTATAACATGGATGTGCAGCCATTCCACACAAAATGTCACCGTTGATAATCGGCTGCTACCCTACTTATAATTAATAAAACTGTATAATAAACAAACTTAATAGCATTAACTTAAGTAAAAAGTGATACATGAATGGCTCTAGTAATTTTCAAATGGCTTAGGTCTTACTTGCTTGATTCTTGTTATGTTTTATCTTTACTATCACATATGAAATTGTCATAGATCTCATATTAACAAAAATTAATTCACTAGAACTGATGATTATCATTTACACATTTTCTCAATCGTAGAGAATAAGGATAAAAGATTTAAGTCTACAAAAAACCCGCAGCTAACTGATAACTCTCACTACGCCTCATAGTTGGGATTTGATGAGTAGAAGGAAATCAAAACACCTAAGATATTTGAATATATATATATAAAGTATTTATCAGTGAATTCATAATAAAACAATCTATTAAGCTTTTTTGCAGGGACTCAAGCTCGTGAAAGCCGCAGCTGTAATTACGAGGTTGTGGATCATTTGCTGACAGGTTAGGATCTATCTTTAGGATGTCGAATTGTAATGTCTTACATTTATAACGATACCTGTGTTAAAGCATACTTAATGTATCAGAAAAAATCTTCTTATTGTATATATACTCACTGTGATGCAAATACACTTTATATGGAAATTTATTACTCCTTTCGATTATCATCTGCAGTATTCGGCGTCAAGTAAAATAGTTTTATAAGTAAATTGATAAATTTTAATATCCTAAGCTGATTATTCTGCTTACTCTTAATACTGATTTTTGTGTGGCGTCAGATTTTTTCTTAAATTGAAATATAATTAAAATACTCCACCCCACGGGTCAAACCACTTCTTATCCCCATGTTTATGTATGTGGGGTGTTTTAAAAGTGACAGGTCGCAGTTTATAAATGGTTAATCGGGCAATTGCGTGCGCCTGGCCAGGGGTGGGGGGAAAGTAGCAGGGGAGGAAGCCTCGGGGGTCACCTTTATGCAGCACCTTACCTCATATCCTGTGTTCAACAGAATCCGAAAAGTCTTTTAAGCCTGCTATAATATGTTTCAGATAGAAACCTTCAAGTACATTGAAAAAAAGAAAGGCAATGCATACAATATATCAACAAAAAGCATATCGTTACTCAAATACTTTTCAAAAGATTTTAACTCAACTTACTTCTTCCAAATATATTGAAGAAAGTATATTTACAGGCATAAAAACGTTTCGAAGTAATGATATATTTTAAAGACTTTTCTAAAAAAGTGTTCTAAATATAATTGATTTCATATATGACGCCAAACCTTTCCTTATGAAAGATATATTTTGTTACTTATGAAAGATATATTTTGTTACCAGTTATGGCGAAAATCATTGCAAAATGCCTATTGAAACGACAAATATATTTAGATTCAGTGAATCAGAAATGTATTGTGAAATGAAAACACCAAAAGAAGGAAATAACGTGCTCATGTTTCTGCATGAATCGCTTCATCGAAATGAATTGTGATATATACACAAACCGACAAATGACAGCTTATGTGTCTATATCTAATTCCAATTATATTGCGTATTTTTATTGATTTGACGGTTTTAATGAAATATACCCTAAATAAAGTGATCATTATTAACATCGTTCTCTCACTTTTAATCTTTTCATATAAATTCAATTTTCAAGCTGTTTTTTCAAGGAATCAAATGATTTTAAAAAATTAATAATGCTTTTTCATAATGGAATATTTCATATTATATACGTGTGTACATTATTAACACTTTTTAGGGCTTGGCCAAAAGATTCCTTTGTAAATTAAAATTTGCAGTCCATTGTAGAATATAGAAACAATGATTGGATATGAGTTTTAAGCCAAATCAAAGTACGTTTACTGATTCCAATGAAAAAATTGAAGGCTTTTGTTTATTGAAAAAATAAATTGAACACCGGTTCAGGATGATTGGTTCACTGGATGCATTTTTTTGAAATACAAAGCTATTGTTAGAAAAATATTTATGGGTAGGGTAGCAAGTTTACTGCCAAGGTTTTAAAATAAATGTTCCACAATTGCATCATCTACATCTTGATTTAATTAATGATTTTTATAACAAAGGGAAATAAAATTAGAAAGTATGTGGTGAGTTAATCGTAAAAAATTCTTTTAAGTAAAAAAAGTCAGTATAATTATATACATCAAATGTTTAACAAAATTGTGACAAAAATACGAGGTTATAATTTATAACACGGTGAAAAAATAGCAATGTATTTTAGTTCTACAAAATTATTTTTAACAAATATAGTTGATAGCTGTTTCGGCTCACGCCATCGTCAGAACTATCTTATAGTTCTACATTATAGTACTATAGTTCTGACGATGGCGTGAGCCGAAACAGCTATCAACTATATTTGTTAAAAATAATTTTGTAGAACTAAAATACATTGCTATTTTTTCACCGTGTTATAATGGAGTTCTACCAAGTGAATGCCAATTCAATCAATAAGTTATAATTTATTATTGTTTTTAAAGTTTTTATTGATTGCTTAAATTATAATAGATATAATTTTATCTAAGGTACTCAAACTTTACAATAAATACGATAGTTGTCTGAGTTTATCCACTTATGAAATCATTATTTATTATTAGTAATAGGACGGTTTGTTGAAGACGTCAAATGATTTCCCTCGTAAAATAAACGTAATATAAATACAAAAATTGCTTTGACTTAAGTAATGCAATATATAAAGTCTAAAGTTACAATAAAAGTAATGTATTTAGTTTAATTAAATCGTATAAAATAATGATTTTAAATAAAATGAAATCATTTTATGTAACATTAATTTAAATTTATATATTTTAAGCTCAGCGCGGTTTAATATGTTTTGGTTATAAAAATCGTAGTTGAGTATTCAATACTTTTTCAACAGAATTCTGATAGTATCTTAATTTCATTGTAATTCTTTTGAAAATGAAAAGCGTGTAATTTGAAAATAAATTTATCAGTAGGCAGCATGAAAAGCGCGGTGCATCGACACGTTTTGAAGCGGCATCATGGCATTGTAATGCGAAGGGCGGTGGAGGTGCAGGCGGAGGAAGAGGTTCTCTATTATTTATCTGGGCGAACTGATGGCAGGCGGCGCGGCAAACAAAAAGCAATGTAAAATTGTGAAAAGCAAATGCACACCCGCACACCCTCAATCTATCTGCAACGGGCGGAAATCAACCCCCGAGTCGACAGAGCACCACGAAAGAATCTCAAAATATAATTTTAAGTATACACCATTTTAAACAATTTCATGATAACTTAAATTTAAAAAAAATAGTGGTCAAAATTCTTTATAATACGTAACGCATTCAATCAACCACTGGCTATCGTTTTATTTTACTATGTAAAAATATATTGTTTAAGAAAGAACAACATTGACTGGTGCACGATAGCTGGTATAATAAATTGTTTTTAAAACATTCAACCTCACACAAAATCTCTCAATTAAGATTTTGAATAGCAATTTATAATGTTTTACAATTAGGACGTTAATTGAAGTTCATCAAATCTTATAGCAAGATCTACATATTCGACTTTTTTATATATAAAGCAATTCATTTTTTGCGAGTTTTTCATTGATAATATTTATCAAATTAATTTTCTTCCAGCTTTAACATTAATCATACAAATTATTTACCGTACACATTTAATGTAAATGGCTTAAAAAGTTTAATATCCACTGAAATGATTGATATGGTGCACTATGCACTGATGTATTTTTACGTAACCGATGTGAATTCACGTAACTCTAAATACATGTGTTCATTAATACTGAAAATAAACTCTTCAATGGATATTTTTAAATTTACCTATTTAAATATCATATTTATAATATGTTCTGCTACCGTCCAAAGTATGCGTTGTAACATAAATAAGACATAGATCTGTTGTTTTACCTGGAGAAGCAATACTCACAAAGAATTTATGTATAAAAATGCTCTTTTAAATTAAATTGTTTCTACTATAAAATAGATTGAAGAGTTTTTCATTCATGATTTTAGAAATGAACAATAAAGTGCTTTTAAAACAGGTTTTTATCAAAAATTGAAGGAACTTATAACAGAAAAGAGTTTCATGATATAAGATAAGTGAAATAACGGTCATTATTGGTTAATTATATGGCTGTTGTTATAGATTAATTAAATTATGCAAGATTATAAATATTGTTTGTTTAATAAATATAGTGGACTGTAAAGAATCTTATGATATACACACCTTTATTGATACAATACAATAATTATTTTACGAGAACATTGAACAATTAACAAAAATATTCATCATTTGTATTTTATCATTTTATTGATTGAATTGGCATTTACTTGGTAGAACTCCATTATAACGCGGTGAAAAAATAGCAGCGTATTTTAGTTCTACAAAATTTTATAAGATATAGCTGATAGCTATTTCGGCTCACGCCTTCGTCAGAACTAATAGCTATTGACTATATCTTATAAAATACATTTATATTCTTTCACCGTATTGTATTTTATCAGTTGATAATGCTTACAATGAGTGTGTGCGATCTAGATCGCTATAAAATATATTGAAATATAAAAATTAAAATTTGGTTATTAATTTCTAAATAACATTCATTTCTTCCAATAATGGACAGTTCATCACTGAAAACGAATATTCAATAATAAACGTCGCCTGTAATTAATTTGAGTGTATGCCTTTTGTAGCAGCTTTTTGCGATAATTTTCCATTGTTTTTAGTTTGTCAACTGTGCAATGTCGATATTGTTCACAATGTATAAGTGTTTGTTTCATTTTAAGGACTCACTTCCACATCCCTTTTTGTGAAAACACATTTCGTCATTGTATAATAATGTACTCACAAAACATTTTTGCACGAGCAATATCAGACACACAAGGAAATGGCTACAAAAATATTTTTATCCGCAGTTCCTAGAGTTCCTGAGTGGCACTTATCTTATTCAGTCACAGTCAAATTATATTTAACAGATAGTTTTCAACCAATTTATGCTTGCTTCCAGTGTTTAACAGTCCTAAATTTTTCCCTTTGTCTATTCCGAAGAAATATTTCAAGAAATTGTATTACAAAAAAATCTTCAATCATCTTCTCTTGAAATACTTAAATAGGTGCGTATATACTTTTAAAATCAGACTAGGCAAGATATATTTAGGCTAAAAGAAGAAAAACAGTTAAAGATGACAATAAAATATAAATGTTGTTAAATACATCCCATTGTATAACATAACTATATAAAATGTATATATGTTTTATTACGTTCGACAAAACAAATAAAAACCAATATGATAATAGAATTGTAAAACAACTTGTGTGTGATATGTAAATGTAAAAATCGAAATTGTTTTCAACAATAAAATAATCCGTCTGTATTCAGCAATTTTCCCCGTGTTCATGGTCCACAGCTAACCAGTCGCTGGTCATGACCTGCAGTAGATGTTTCCCAAGACAAAGGAGTAACAGTATTTTTAATAAAATAACCTCATAAATTATGTAAAGTGTTCCAAATTATGCGTCATGTTATATGGCCGCCGTAGCGTGAAGCAGAAATGAAAGTTTCCGTGTACTTGATGTCAGCTAACAAACGTGAATCTACAAAGTTTCACCTTAGAATGAAGATGAATTAACTGATATAATTTATTGTGTTGATTACTCGGAATTTGAGTAATGATATGCAGCGTTTAAACTGTAACAAAAACAATAATTTTGGGTAATTTCCGTGCTCTCTGTCTGTATATTTTAGGTGCATTGAAGATCCTTTGATAACGAATAATACACAACTTGTGAAAATTATTTTGAAAGTTACTCGTACGTTTTGACCAATCACGCTTTGTTGAGAAATCTAGCTTGAAAAATAGATCTATTTACTTCATTTTCTTACACAAAGTATTTGGCATTCGTGTTTTTTATAATAACTGAAATTTAGTTATTTGTTTTATCTTCTCGTCCAATCTTTTTTAATCAATTCACTGCAAAATTAGTATTACGGTAAGAGAATTTATTTTATTACTATCTAAAATTATATTTTAACTCTCATGATATTACAATAATTCTAGTTCAGCCACAATTTATTTTTTTTAATTATTACGATTTTCTTCCATTGAGATATATTTTTTCTATTAAAATACTATATTTTCTTTGAGGAAGGATATTAATTTTTGCTAAGATATTACGAAAAATATTTTATATTGAATATTGATCCACTTTGTTATTTTCATATGCAATACAAACAATTTTCTCAGATTCATTTTACAGAATATTTTATTCAAGGAAACATCACATTTAATATTTTTCTATAACGTTTGTTAAAAATATATAAATGAATAAACATAATCTTATCGCTAGCAGACGCTTTCCTGTATCCGCTAAAGTTGGCATCAACTTTTATAATTATACAAGTAAAATATATTTAAAAATCTTGTTTTATTAAAATTTGTTTATGTTTTGTATTTTTTTTATCTTGTAGAATATAATCGTTCGCTCTACATAATAATACATTGTATCTGCACATTTGGCAACAAAATTTTTGTAAAAAAAATATCCAAAACCGCTTGCCATGTTAATCTTACAGATTATGTATACCTTAAACACTAATAGTTCGTATAATTAGTTTTCCTTTTGTGACGAAATTATAACGTTTGTCCTTGTTAAAGAATATGTATATCATCTGATCATAAATTTATCCTTTGGTTACCTTTCTCTGTTTAATGTCCTGTTTACATCACCTGTCCCTACGGTCGATTCGATTCCAGCACCTCTTTAGTGTGCATCACTGCTCAGTGCTCGTCTTATGCATATTCCGGCCACTTAATGAACAACTGTCTATCTTATTACATTACTGTTATCATCACGCTTAATTTTTAAAATATTTCAAGACATGCTTTAAAAGAATATATTGGATAACGTTTTTTGTTGTAGTATCACATTAAACAAATATGTCATAGAAACAGTTTATTTTATAACAGGTTATCTGGTCACTTAAGTGGCTAGATTTTAAAGACACGGCGAGATAACTGATATTGTCGTAAACCATTATCTTATATACATTTTAATGTTGTATTGTTAGTATTTGGTGAGGTCATTTAGTTAACCCCATAGTCAAATATTTACGAAAATAAACTCCACTTAATATATTTTTTAATCGTTTAAACATTTATGACAAACAGTTCAAAATATTCTAGTTTATTTATGATTAAAACAACAATAATATCTGTGAATATGAACCACAAAGAAATCTTGCAAAAATTGCACAACCAAAATTTTATTTCTATAAAATGCTTCCAATATTGAATCTAAACATAAACTGATGTGGAATTAAGTAAAAATGTTGTTTTTTTTTTTATAATTGAAACGAAAACAATTTAAATGAGCAATGAATAGGATTCAAGCCTCACGCGATTGCCAACTAATCCACGGGGCCGAATAACCGTCCACGGCAAATGTTTATATTAGTTGCTCGAATAATAGCGCTGCAGGTATTATGGTCGTATTAACAATCAGAAGTTTTAGATTTTATCAGATCGTCCGACATCCGACGGCAAGGGGTTGGGAACCTGGTTCCCGTCTCTCCACCCTCTGGAAATGATTGAAGCGACGTTACAACAGGAACTATTCAGTTGAATGTATTGATTCTTCTTCTTCCAAATGGCGAAAAATCATCGACAATCTTCAATTCGTTCGATAATATTCCTATCTTGCATTCGATGTTTTGCATATGTTGCTTGCTAGAACAGAAATTCATATTGTATATTCAAGTGTTTGGTCATATACAACATAACTATATCATATAATATGATTTGCATTCATTTCTTTTGATTCCACTGCATCTATTTTTATGATTTGCTCTGATTAATATTATCATATAAAATAAGAATTATGATTGAAAAAAGAAATCATATCCAATGTTTACACAGTTTTATGCATTTGATTTGTGTTAGAATATTAATTTAATGATATAATATAATTCAAGACATACAAAATTATCAAAAGCGGGATATTTTACTAAAACATTTCATAAAACTATAAATAAACACGAAACAGTTTTGTCTACATTGAAAAAGAAATAGTGAAAAATCGAGAAAAGGAAACTCATTTATTTATAATAAACTGACGTGTATTAAAGTCATTTTAGTGATAAAATTAACCAAAATGTGTAAATGTGAAAACGCACTATATGAGTTTTATTGATTCCATGGCGATTCCATTACAGTTCAATCAATAAATGTTTAAAAGTCGTTGGCATACCAAAGAATTGCCATAAAATATCAAAATGGTAGGATGTTGAAAGAAAACAATTATGACGTGAGTTGACAATGGTTATTTTATACTTACGACATCAAACTATCAAACTGATTAAGAGAATTCATTGAATCTACAATATTATATTTTAGGAGCTGTTAAAGTTTTTGTGCATTGCAATGAAAACATATTACAAAATATTGGTTCCAAATATTTTAATATTTATCAGTTTTTAGATTTTCAATAAAATGTACAAATTATCTATTGTTTCGTATTATAATATGATTTTGGATAACCTGGTAATAACTTAATACGCCTTTGATAAGTCATACAGTTTTTTCGCTTTTAAACAATAAATAAGTATTCGCTACAAAAAAATAATTAAATTCAATTTATACATATGTATTTATATGTGTGTGTATTTATTGGGTGGGCAACTAAGTAATTGCGGATTTCAATAGATGGCTCCAGTTGAATTTTTAGGTTTGCGACGTAGTCCAAATGTAAACACATTTTGTTATTGGATATTTGACAATTCAGCTGTCAACCAGTAATTAAAGTTTTTTGATCGGTTGCGTAGTATTCGTTTGGCGTTCGTTGAAAAATGGAAAATCGAAAGGAACATTTTCGTCATATTTTGCTTTTTTATTTCCGCAAACGAAAAACGCATCGCAAGCTCACAAAACGTTATGTGCTGTTTATGGTGACGAAAATGGGTTGTTTACAACAATATCATGTGGAAAAAATCGTGGTGCAGGCCAGGTGAACCAGCTCAAACAACATCAATAGCTGATATTCATCAAAAGAAGGTTTTGTTATCAGTTTGGTGGGATTATAAAGGAATTGTCTACTTTGAACTCTTACCACCGAACGATCAATTCTGATGTCTAAATTGAACAACTAACCAAATTAAACAATGCAGTTGAAGAAAAGCGGCCCGAATTGACAAATCGAAAAAGTGTTGTATTCCATCATGACAATGCAATGCCACACACATCTTTGGCCACTCGGCAAAAATTATTGGAGCTTGGTTGGGATGTTTTGCCACATCCACCATATAGTCCTGAACTTGCACCATCTGATTACTTTTTGTTTCGATCTTTACAAAACTCCTTGAATGGTAAAAAGTTCAATAATGATGATGATGTCAAATCGTACTTGATTCAGTTTTTTGCTAATAAAAACCAGAAGTTTTATGAACATGGGATTATGATGCTTCCTGAAAGATGGCAAAAGGTCATTGATCAAAATGGGCAATACAATTTTGGATATTATCTTGAAAAGGCATTGTCTTTATATCTTGGTAAATCATCATACTACTACAGAAAAGATTAACTTGGAGCAAAGATTTGCTTTCAAAATGCAACGATTAGCATAAGTCGACTATATTATCAAATTATTCTATCAACTTATAACGTCGGTAACACAGTTTTTAACTTTCGAAAAAAGCTAATCCAACCGTTATATTCACGATGTTTCGCAAAAAATATTTTATATTATTTGTATCAGAAAATACATTTTAGCGTATTTTATGATCGCGTTCATAATAAGTGATTCTTTAAAATGCGGATAAGTTTTAACATAATGTGTTTCTCATAAATTACTTATTTAAACGCACGAATTTAGGTCATCACACACAAGATAGGCGTTGTTGTTATATTTTTCAACATATTAGTGTGTTTAATCAAGATACCGATCTTGTACAAAGATAATCTTGAACATTAGGTTTGGTTTACAGCATATTGAAAGTTCGTTGCCCAACAATGGAATTCAATTAGCCTATGTACCTATCTTGAGGGTAACCGTAGTTATTTTTCAACAACTGAAAAAGAGGGCTTTTTTTCTCTCGCTTTACGCTTTGATAATTCTGAAATTAAAAATGTCGTCATTTTTAATGGCTTGACCAACGACAAGTAATTAAAAAAAAAGCAGGGAGCTTAGAAATTTAGGGTACTGAGAAAGACAGGATATATATTTTTTATGCTCGTAATACAAATTAGTTATGAAATTGTCAAGTTATATAATAAAACTTAAATTTATCATTTAATCAGCATTATTAATTCTACTCACATTTATGTTAGATAATTGTATGAATCCTAGTAAAAATTTTCTTAATAATAAAAAGCCTAATTGATAAAGTATAAATCATCCATGCCAAATGACTAAAATAATTTATGTTGAATAAAAACGTTGTCTTGATAAAACCTTAAGTAATTCGGTGGTCATAATTTTTATTATGTAATAAACATACAAAAATTGGCGCATTTCGTAGCGATCAATATAATCTACCATATATAGTATCGAAATCAATTAATGTGAGACTGCTGACATGAATATAAAAACCAAATCATACATTCATTGCCCGGAAGTCAAAATTGTAGTTGACACTGTGGAATTAAAACAATGTAGTGAACAGCTGTTACAAATTTGAAAAACCAGTTTACATTTTTACAAGTTTTTTTAGTCTCATCGTAGTATGTCAACATAAACATTTATAATTTTCTTTGATAATAAATTGATTAAACTGATCGGTTGATATTGCTTGGGATGAGCTAAACTAATCTTGATCGTTATATTATAAAGTAATGAAAATGGTACTAATTAACCAAAGCATTCTGTTTTATTCATAAATACATCGTCTTTCCATCAAAAAATGATGATTTACACTGTGAATCTTAATTCTTGTACACAACGGAATTAAGTTTTATTTTCTTTGATGAAACAAGATAAACAATGCTAATTTTTACTTAAATAAAAAAGCTGGTATGATTGCGAAAAAAAAACATGCAAATAAAATTTTACTACACCACATTAAATTTAATTTTGAATTTTGAATCATTATACGATTCCACGTGTTTTTTCACTAACGACCCAGTTTTTGCAGTTTGGCAGGCACGGATGCAACAGAACTAACGTCCTTAGCCATCAAGCACCTTCAGTCTAATCATAAATTATATCATATTTAGAAAGAAGGACGTATATTGTATGCAGTTATTCCATAGATTTATTTATTATAAGATTAAGATAAGTACAATCAATACAAAACAATGTTATTTATTTGTTGAAAGATGCTTTCTTTATAGCATTGTCACTTACCACAGTAACAACGCCTTGACTGCAGAAGAATTACTTAATGCGTAAACACATATATATTTTTCAAATAGACATATACTTGTAGTAGATGACTTATAAGAAATACTTAATAATATTCGGTACCATACAAACTTAAGAGACACGCCTGACGATCCAGGCGTATAATGAAAATCTCACCAATATACATATTTTACACGTATAAATGAAATACGATATCCTTATAATATTATCAAATATATCATGGACACACGAAACTTATGAATTTAATTTATAATTCTGAAAAGTCATATGAGCAATTAATATGCAATAGATCTCAATAGAAAAATGATTTTCTCAATCCATTGATAATATACTCTTTCTAACAAATTTTTATGCGCCAAAGGTAAAAGTGGGTCTAACACTTTATATAATATAGATTATTTACCATTCAAATTACTATTTTGAAAAAAATATCCTGTTAACGTGCTTCTTTAAAGTAATGATATTATACATCGATGAATGAAGCAATGATGAACATCTCTCTTGTTTTGAAAGATGAAGAGTTTTCGAAAAGGAAGGAATTGTCAGACAATTATTAACATTCGATCAAAAGATTAGGTATCATTGGCTTGTATGGAAGCATGATACTTACCAGACATCGTCATTACTGTTTCATATCATAAACTGATTTTAAAATGAACACAGTCGTCGAAAACATTCGATCATTTAATCTATCTGTTTCATATTGAGAACGGGTATGGTTCAAAAATGTTTTTTTAATATTTGCCGTTTTTGTCATAAAAATATTCACACAAATAGATTCACTGTTGAAATTGTTTTTTGAGATTCTTAACGTTTAACGTAGATATCGATAATTAAATTTATTAAATTATTAAATTTAACTTTATCATAATATTTGACTTCATACTAGCTTAAATTTAATCATGAATGTCGTAAGTATTATATGTTATAGAAAAAAGAAGGCACTTCCGATTGCGTGTGGCTGATGGTCGCTGGCCCAATTTTCACGTCATTTTTTGCGCTTATTCGATTCAACGGTGGCTTTCGTTCGTCAATAAATTACAATTCGATACCGCCAAAGTATCAAATGTTTAACAAAGTTTCATCAGATAATTTCGTCTTCAAAACGTACAATAATATCCATTTCAATTAAACTTTTGGGCTTAAAAATGTGTCGTCTAGATTCGTCAATTAAATTTTGATATTTTATATTTATTTTATACACACTTCAATTATATTGAATTGGTTTATTTTTTCAGATGTGTAGCCATCCTACGTCACAAGTAATATTAAAAACGGAAAAGGTTAAACTTTTAACTTATATTAATATATAACTATGGAAAAACATAGAAGTTTCTATCAGCTTTCCTCATTCTTTTATCTTTGCTCCATGATATAAAAAAAAACAATGGTCAGCCGGATAAACAAATGTAACCCTTTTTCGATTACCTGATGTGATTTTGCATTGACTTAATTGAAATTTACTATATTTGCACAGAGTACATCGATGACAGAAAAAATAATTAATATGGCATAATATGTTTTACAAAGACAACATTCATTTCATCAATACTTCTCACGTCGTGCCGTTCTAATTTTTTCGACAAAAAAAATATAGACTTGTCTTGACACACTCTATTATGATTCCATTTGCTCCAAATTATGAGTAGTAGAGCATATTTGGAATAAATATTAATTTAATTTCTTCGCATTTTTGTAGTGATACTTTTAATCAAATAATTATTTTGACCAATTTATTCCAAGAATTTTCTGTTGTAGTATTTTAATAATTCACTTTAGCATGTCAGTAAGAAAAGCGATTAAAAAAGCAGCTTAATTTTTTATGGATCATTGAATTTTTACTGACCAATATATTTTTACCCACTATTTAAAAAAAACCCATACTTTTGTATTGTATTAAAATATTAGATTTATAGTATTTAATTATTTGAAAATGCGGGGACATAAGTGTCTAATTAAATTCAAACTCTTCAATTAAAATATAGTGATTTTTGCTTATCAAAAATGAGATTCTGATTATTAAAATATACGTTTTTCTGAGCAAATGTATTGTTTACCATGAAAGCATTCATTTAAATACAAGTCAAGCGTTGTTCGTGCAAGTTTACGCACGTCAAATTTACATTGTTTTATTTTTTTAAATATCCTCTTGTAAATTGGATGAATCCTTGACCGGAAGTATGTCTATTGATCACGCACCAATTATTATTATATATAAACTTTCAACACAATTATTCATAATACCACGCACCATGCGTACGTTTTTAAACAAAGGATTCAAACATTATTACAATTAAAATCTATCATTTTGATCGATAATACATTTATTTTTAATTTGATAGATTATTAACAAAAGCTGACATAATTTTTTATTTACGTATTTATTTGTCACGAACAATAATATGAAGAATAATATAATAAAAAAATATATTTTCTAAATCTTCTTCTTGGGAACGAAGTAAGGAATAAACAAAATACTATACTACATGCAGTTAATAACTCTTGTTAAAACGGCTTATTGAATATATGAATCATTTGTCACATTACCTAGAATGACGAAGCTCCTTGACCACTGTTTTTTTGTTATTATTGCTTAACATTTACAAAAAAATCATGTGTTTATCTTAAAGCCATTACTTATTTTCTAACCAATATTCATTATCAAAAAGGGAGGTTACGAATGGTGCAACATGTATGAACGATCAGAGCCGTTGGAATATAACAGAAATGCTGTTGACAAACATACGATTTGCGTAAAACTGTTACTGATAATGATACATGTACCTATACTATAAAATAAAAATAATGCATGCGCACGCGACAGCATGTAAAATATTCAAATATTTTTTCGTGCTGGTATAATTCAGTAATTTGTGGTAAAGTTATTCATTTACGTGTTCAAACATGAGGTGGAAAAGATTACGTTCAAATATATTGTGTATCAAAGTTTTGATAACTTGTGCTTAAATGAGATGATAGCATTTCATCACGTTTGACCAAAAGACAGGTGCATGGTGAAGAAAAACAGCCATGATGTGAGCGATAAGTCTTAAAAGAATTGTTTTTATTATGATTCCTCAAAAATTATTACAGTTTCAGTGTTTTATTTTAATATAAGTAACTTAATTTTTTTTAACTTATTTTAGAGCTCAAAAATTTCGTGTTCTTTTTGCAGTACATAATTCAAGATTTATCAAAATACAGCTTATATTAACTTGTTCACCATCATTTCATGGTGAAAAGGCACTTTATTTACATTTAAATAAATATTTGAAAAACTGAATAAATGCAAATTCTCGCTAATTTGGTTTCAAACAATTGCTTTATTTTGTGTGCGTGTGTTATTAATTTCTGTATTTCCTGTTATGAGACATTCACATTTTATCACCTATACTTTTTATGGACTTTTTAATTCAAACTGTTTGTGTGGCCTTCGAAGCCAAATTACTATTTTATATATATTTATTATTACTTACTTATGACGTACTGTGTCCACATTGTTATACTCCATTGGCAAACCTAAAATACATCATACCACGGTACTGTGGTGACATTAGATTATATAAATTATTTTATCTCTATGCTATGGCTTACCGTTCATGGTTCATGCTATAAAACATCAGCTTGCATATATTTTAATAACATATTAATTTATGATGATTCATCATCATTGTACATCACTTATTTTATAATTTATTTTTATACAGGTGGGTGTGTGGCATTTTATGACACAGTAACACTGCATACAAATGCATTATAATGAACGTGACACTAATTTACTCCAGAGAAAGTTTTTAATTCTTTCCTGCAGCATTTTTTCATAAAAAGAACGAGTGACCTCTTATCTTCATTTAAATATTAATCATGGAAAAATCACAACAAAATAGTTATCAGATTTGACTTGTCGAAACTTTGTATGATTCCATGTGTGTTGTCACTAACAACCCAGGTTTTACTTTTCGGTATCGTTAGGGATTTGTGTCATTTTCCATTTCGTTATTGACACACGCGTAGAATCGTACATTAACGTAAGAATAAATATTAAAAATTTAGATTTGATATTGAAATTACATCAAGCACATATAGTCGATATCATAAAATAGATATCGTATATAAAACGGAAAGAATTAAGAATTTCAAAGCAACATGTAATATCGTTGTTAATCAAAATAGTACTGTAACATTTTTCCATTATTAATGATAATAAATATAGTAACTCAGAATAAATTTACGTAATATCAAATAATCTTATCTTTTAGTGTGATGTATTTGTATTTCATGGTAAAAAACATGACATTTTGTAAAAATATATTTATTTCTGTTTCGGTAGGTATAGTATCAAAAAAACCTTTATAAACGAAAAAATATGAACATTGTCTGAGATCGCAAACAATTCAAGCCCTAAAAAATTAAATGGGTAAATCTACATTTGACATTTGTTAGACGAGAGCTTCAACCGGAACGTTTTTACGTTACAAAACTTTTCCGCCATAATGCGAAGGCTTACAATATCACTATGTGTATAGTCAATTTTGCTGTAATTGAAAATTTCTAAGTTATACATTTAAGATTACCTAAATAAAAAAGATCATTTTTAATGCCTGTGCAATTTAAGTATATATTTTTAGTTTGTCAAATAATTTTTTTTTATTGTCCTCATTCTGTAAATGTTTTATTCAATAACTTGTGCTTGATTGACTACGATATGTGTATTCATATTTCCGTGTTTTTTTCTTACATAAAGCAGTCTCGTGTATTTGGATAGCATTTAATATTAAATGGATGGACGTGTGTTGTTTGTGTCACCCACGCATGAGGTATCCACATGTCGAAGCCTACTTCATACAGCCTCCAATCCGACACTTGTCATCATTAACATTCCCTTGGCTACTGCACAGCCTACCGTCTTTGCCTTGTCAACAATATTGATGTCAACTCCAACCGATGCACATTTGTTTTCCACCATCGTTAATTCTTTATAGCCAACATTTGGAAAATTAAAAGTATTCCTACTGTGTCTTTCGAGGACTTTAATATCATTACCGATAATCATGAGCTATACACGTCGTAAAAATTGCTTGAGAGTTTTTTATTTGTCAATGTTATAGTATCTGGATAAAAACAATATTTTTTGAAAGAAACATAATTTAAAATAAATCCATTGATCCTAGATTCTACGTGTAAAATTTCTTATATGGGAAATGAAATTTAATATTCCAACGTTCTATTATACCTGAAATGACACCTGCAACGGTTATAAAACTTCGAATAATTACTGCTTACCATAACGCAGTGATTTCCAAATATAATACTCTTGCTTATAAATAAATTCCTTAAGAAGGGTAATTAAATGTTTACATTTGAAGTACTTACACAATACTACAATCGAATCTGAAGAATAAATGTTACTATTAAAAATATTTTTTTTATAATATTAGAACGAATTTCAAATAAGAAATCGTGTATATTTATATAGTAACATGTGATGTAATATTATTCCAAATAATATCTATTGTTATTTTAGATATAACACACATTTACAAAACTAAAAATTTACTTCATACACATAAATACGCTTTATGGATTCTTCTGAATAAAACTTTTTGTACTATGTGTATCAACTTTTGCATCATTTCATATTTTAATTTAGCCACAATTTCTACAGAAGGCATTAAAATCAAAGGTATCATTAGTTGTATGAACGAAACAAAATATGCCAATAAAACTATTGACACTTGATATGCGATCTGACTTTAATTACAATAAAAACTAACGCTTAACTAAAAACGACGACATTTTTAATACACATCTTTTAGATGGTGATATCTAGATTCTAGATGCATTTTCCAAACACCACATTCCGTGGTAACCGTCGACCTTAGCGTATACTGGAAAGTCTTTTCATATATATATAAGGTCCATGCATTTAACTAAGGCCCTCTCAATGTTTAGTTCGCGGCAATACTCCCTCAAATCTTTGCTTTTTGTGTACATGAGAAAAATTAGAATATGTGAGCGAAATCTTTTGTAGTACTCAATGATTCTAAAATAATTGTACTTTTAATGTCACTTTTTTGCGTTATGCAAAGTATTATGAACCCAAAATCTTCAATAACCTATTATTAGTTTGTAATATCTCACATTACTATCAATATGCGATTCATAGTAATCAGTACATTTTTTTTAAGTGTTTTTGCTATGGCATAGATTAAATTTACTTTATTGACGTAACCGCCCACATTACGATATTTTTTTACGTCAAAGTTGAGCGATCCTATTGTAATTGCTTGTGGGTATTACTAATGTATCAGAATGGAAAAAAGTTTATATTGCGCCAGCTATTAATTAAAATGCATTGCAAGCAATTTTATTTTAAAAAAATATTTCGTATATCCGAAATTAAATCTTATATACGTGATTCTCATTTATATGACAATAACTTCAGAATTCAACGATTCGTCTTATTGAACTCAGAAATTTTATTTCCATATTTGTTTTTCAATATAAAACGTTATCAAAAATTTCACTTTTATTATCTTCAAGTGGTAAGTGATGTGAAAAATTCTGTTTTTAATTCCAGAAATAGTGTGTTTTTTTCATACTTGAACTTTATAAGAATTATTTTTTAAAAAATAAATATTAGTAATTAGCTACAGTTATTATTTGAATTCTATATATTATCAATCAAAAAGAATTTTAAATGACAATTTTCCATCATTACTATCAAAATATTTAAAATTAAAAACGTCGTACAACCAATAATTTTCAAAATCTAAAAACAAAAAAAAAACGTTTTATGACGAATTTCAACATATATTTTTTTAATTTGCATTGTTCATTTACAATATATATTAACTCAACTCATAAGCAATTCACAATATTGTATGCAGACAGACTCATAGAAAATCTTCAATTGACATTTCCTGCCGCAGAGGTCTCACATCTACTCTCTCGACTACCGAAGTTGGTATGCGTTCGGAAATGATATCGCCCAAACGAACATATTTCTTGGAATCGACCAGCAGATGTCCCAAGCTGAGAATCGAACCCACTTACAGTAGATAGTTTGCCCTGTGTTTGGTATCATTATGCTTTTTATTAATTTAACTTTTCTTAAGCCATGTCATGTATTGTATAAGTATAATTATTTTAATTTCATAATAAACAGCCTTTGATTTAAACATCATCCACATTTTTGTCGAAAAGGAAAATTTTAGAATCATATTTGGTGGCCATGTTTTTTGCGAGTGTATTATTCAAAAAATGTTCATTTTCCGTCATAGTATTATTAACTCAAATCAAGAACTTTACACTTGATATTGTTAAGCTCATATATATGTTAGATAAATAAAATAAATCCAGAGATATCATACTAGCGTGAAATCGAAGATTTTCTTTGCCTCGAAGAATGTTTATAAAATAACATGTGATACGATAATGACACCGCTAAATAAAATTTTGTTATTTTAGAGTTCAAAAATCATAGCGTCGTCTACGGTGTAAAGTGTGTTAGTTGTACTTTTAGTTGTTGTGATTCTATCTTGATATCGATATAAAGTGTGCTTGAACCACTACCCCACGGAGAAAAGCATTTACAGCCAAGAGGAATATATACGGCGAGCGTGCGGGAATAAATAAACGCACTTACAAGACTACACACATCTAACAAGAGGCACTATTAATATAATAAATTGTATGGACAGTGGCCCTGGATTGGGATGAAATCTGGTTGACATCTCGTTGAAGGTGCGTTATTTATTATGGGTGTTATGATTAATTCTTTGAAAGGATTGAAATTTTACTCAAACAAATAGCCATACTAAACTTTATCTTTAAGAATTTCGTTAAATTTCTTTTAAAAATGATATATTGATACAATAGTCTATCCATTAAGAAAATAGTAATAAATGGAATTCTAAGACTGACAATAAAATATTTATGTTGGAATTAAATTATTTGTACATATTATTGAAGTCAAATAAAATCTTCAATATAAATCCTTTCAATAACTAACAAAATGTATGTTTTATAACGATTTATGAATAATTTACTGATGAAAACGATAGAAAAAGTATGCATTCATATGTAATATCTTGCCATTTATTTAGTTGTTACGATGATACTATTCTACAGTAATAAATCATACATGTGTTTTCATTCCATCGTTACTAAAAAAAGCAGGAACAATCGAAGGTTTTGTTAGGTGTATTATTAATCATAGTCATTTTGAATCTTTTTTAATTATTATTTCAATTCACGAATGAGTTTTTTTATAAGATGTTACTTCTAAGGATTAAATCATAAAAATCAGTTTATATCAGTTTAATATTAGCAGGCAAATCTAAAATATGCCAGATGACTTAATAGTAAAGTATTGTACTCATACATTTACTTGAAATTAATTTAAAAGGTCTACGCAGAATTCAATTATCATAAACGCTATTTTTTTATAGATAAATTTCCAAATTAATGAAATATACAGTTGATAGTTATGTAAAGTCTTTGAGCAATGGATAAAGTCATATTGAATTCCCTCAAGCGATACTCCATATTATCATACTTATAAGTGTGAGAACAAAATCAACATAATTTTCCACGCGTGAAATAATAAGAATGTTTCAAGTTTTATCTGATTCAAAATATATTGTTGCCAATATTATTTTTCATAATTATAATGTGTTCGAAATAACCCGAGGAAGTAAGTGTTCCTCGTTCGAGTAGAGTTTTTGATGCAAAACTTTCACCTGCATTAAAAATATTGTTTTAAAACACTTAATATAAAACAGTGAGTTTCTGCTTTAATCAATATAATTTAATATCAATTAAGTAGAATTTTATGTAACGTTTATTTTATTAGATTATTAAGTGAAAATTTTTAATTGAATCTTATGGGATAGGTGATTTGATTAAGACTCGAAGAATGTTTCGAAACAGTTTTTTTTATCATGATATTACTAGGTGTTATATCATGTTATTTGAATTTAGGTATGGATGAACTCTTAGTCATTTGCATGGATAATGATTTTTATTCATAAACCATAGAAGTGTTTAATGTTTTCATTTTTTCTAATATAACCTCTATTATCAATGTATGGATATATTATTGAACATTTTGTTCAAATGCAATTGTCTTGTAGAAAAAAAAAATTACAGAAATTATCAGATGGTCAAAATACGGACCTACTATAGTCAAAATGCAATGTATTAAAATTGGAAAAAGAAAAATGAAGTGATTAATTTTTTTATAATTTTAGTAAGATTAAATTATGTTTCTATGGAATTTTTCTGAAGTAACCATCGAATCTGTAATCCAAAAAATGAAAATTTTTTCACTGTCACCCATTGCACAATTTTTTTGTTATTCATTAATAAATCTCACCTTATTTAACATTCATTTGATTTCAGACTATATCAAAATCATGTTGATGAAAGATAAAAAAAAAATCATAACTATTTTTGTTAGATTATTTTAACTATCTATTATTACATAAAATTTTCAAAACTGATTGGCCAATAAATGCATAAGTTTTATAATTGATTCAAAAGTGTTTTTATACATCAACGTATAAAGTTTCTTACATAGACGATTAAGTTATTGAAGACATTTTATTGACTATTCGTGTAGCTTTAATAAAATAAATTCAAATTTTCGGCGTAAAACTCCATAAAGAAACTATCGGCATACTCAAAGTTTCCTATTCTATTCGTGTTTTGATATATTATGAAACAATGTTCTTAGAGGACGAAACCTTAATAAATATTTATTTACACGCCTGTACAATATGTAAGTTATTTCTAAAGTGGTCCTAATAAAATTAACTGTTTTGAAAAACATAAAAAATAAACCGCAAATAAAAATCAACGATCGGTAATAAATAATCATATAAAATTGTATTTGCCGTCATGATAAAAAAATAGCACTCCATAATCGATACCCACTTTCAAATTTATAAAACCCCGACGAGTGTAATAATTAAATACCCGAATGAAACATATAAGATGCTATCTATCGCCTTAATAACATTAAAAGTTACTTAATGATCGATTACCCATCATTTTAAGCCTTTTCGTTTCACGTAACTGTTGGTCGCGTGACTTTTGGGCCGCTGTGTATCATCTGGCGGGCATTTAGCAAGTCGTGACCAATACAAAATGTGCATAACATATTGTGGATATAAAATCAAAAACAGGGCGGTTCGAAATAATTGGGTATGATTTATGATAATTTGTCGGATGAAAATTTACAAACTCAAAATTAGATGAGATGAACTTTTTTCAATTATTTATTAACCATTCAGCTGTAAAAATGTTGATTTCACTTTCACAAATACACAATGACATAAGTTAAATAAATATGAAAAATTCATCTGTATTTGTTTTTTATTTTCTACCGTAAATTTGTCAAAATGGACATGATTTCCTTTGTTTATCTTTGATCCCATTTTACCCAACACCAGGTTAGTCTTGATTTAATAACTTTATACAAATATTAACTCGAAAAACTAATTCTCCAACATTTTAATAATTACTACATATATGCATTTTTTTCTAAATTAAGAATTTCCACGAATACCAAAATAGCGTTGTGTTGTCCCGCGTAACATATTTTTTATGTTAATATACGATATAAATAATACAATACAGAATTTGAGCATTTTGCTGTAGATGAACAATTCGATAATAAAAGATACTGTCAACTCTATGAGAAAAAGCATTTATTTACGTTCACAAATTGCTTACTTATCAGTGTAGTGTATATATTTTTTGCCACCTTTAATTCAGCAAATATCATCTACAGATTTATGCCACGATTTTAAAACAATCCTCAAAACACTTTTTTATAGTTCCTTGTGTACTGTAAAAAAATATTCAATTATTTTTTATGTAACAATTGATCAAAAGATCTTATCGTATAAATATTTTAGGAATGACGGAAAAAAACGGAGACCCGAATGTGTCACATTCCATTTCGATCCTTTCAAATTCAAAATAAAAAAGAATGTTTATTTATACAAATAATTGAGTAAAACTTAAATCAACAGGACCCCACAAAAATCTGTCAATTTGGAACGTCTGTTTGCTCGACGAAGTTCAAAATTAAGAACAAAAAACGATCAATAAAAATTCTTGTTAAAAAAATAAACAAATAACCAAAATAAATGAAACTCAGAAGAAAGGGGGGATAAAGCTTTGTTTTAAAAAAAATATTGAAAGGTTTAGTGAATTGGATTCTCGATACTTAGAAGGAAAATAGCTTTAGGTTCCTAAGCTAACTGAATATGTTTGACAATCTGTGTAATGAGATAAAAGAATTTGAAAAGGAAGTATGTTTTTTTACCGTAATATTTTTTCGTAAACATTGAAAAGTAAGTGAATATTATATTATATATTATAATTAATGATTCAAACCTTAAAGAATTTTCCTTACTTTAGTTACAATAACATAATTTATTTGTCGCGTTTCCTTCATCTGCAATTTTATATAAACGAATCACTTAAATATTTCAATTAAAGATCTGATCATGTAATGATATTTGTATAATTCATTGCTCTTCAACAAATCTCCTTAAAACTTTTATTTTAAATATGGATAAATGTTGGATGCATGGATAAATTGCCACTGAGGAGAAATATATTTTTTTTTATCAAAATAAGATATTTTTTCAGCGTCAAACATTGATATTTTCTAATCACAATAGAGAAAATATTTATATTATATAGAATAAATAATCACAAGAGATTCAAAAAACTATTTAATTTTTTTTTAATAGTAAAAATATATTTTTTGTACTATTTCCATAATATGCTTTATATAATAATCAGGACCGGTGTCGCTCACCGCGAGCATAATAAACTGATAGGTTTGTTTGTAACTTGTGCCCCGTCAGTTGATAATGCTCACGATGAGTGAAACCAGCTATGAATTATAAAAAGAGCGAAACCGAAATATGAATTATAAAAATTATCGTCCCTTTCCCGTGTGATGGAAAAGGATGTAATGGAAAGTGTGATCAGTGAGATGAAAAGGAATGAAGTGACAGTTTACACAATAAAAGTGAATACTTTATAATGAAAAAGAAATGTAGATTTTTCTTTCATAACTAAAACCAAACATAAAATTTGATAAATCGACATAAATTTATGAATAAAATTTTACTGAATGGCGAGAGCAGTAATGAATTTTTTTTAAATTATTACAAAAATCGTAAATATATCTATAATTATTTTGAAAAGAATCTTGCTTTGAGTTAATGTTGACTTACTGACCAAAGTAAAATTATTAAGAATAGTTTTTTGAAAAACAGGATGGTTGAATTTTTTATAAAAGTTTATACTGGGTGAAAAAATGAACACTCTTTAATATTTGATCACAAAAGTAAATTATGTATGAAATTCAGATTCCCAAAACACTTCGTGACCCGTGTTCCAACAAGTTGACATTTTTTTTAACAAGTCAAAAAAATACAATCAAGAACGACACAAATACCGTTGTTTTTAAAAGGAGATACGACATTTTGCATCTGAAAACAACGATTCCAGCTATTTCGAATATTCTGTATACGAGATTAGTAGTAACAGAAAAAATGTCAATTATAAAAGACAAAGGTTTTGGGTTGTTTTTAAACGATTCTCTCTGGATTCATTCCAACGTTAAACAAATACAATTAATTTTTATACGGATGAGATTTTTATGTCACATGTGAATTCGGTTTATAATCGCTTGGTTATGTGAAGTGTGTTAGGGCGTATTTCGTATGATTCTGATGATAAATGCTCACGAATACGATTTCTTTTCATCGACCAAAAGCAAAAACCATTGTGTCCCCATAGTTAATTGTATTTTTTGTTTGGTTTATTTGCTTCTTTTTTATGGTGAGCATTTAAAAAAGGCACCTACCGGATTCGAACACTGTAAACGAGCGAGCGAGTCCGAGATTGATGTCCCTGGCCCCTCACAACGATACAATTTGAAAAGACAAGAGAGACAGACAAAAGAACGGAGGAATGATTGAGGTCGTTCAAATACGTCATATGAAATTGGTACGTCTCCATCTGTCACGGGATTTTTTTCGATACGTTTCAATGGTTTTATTTGAAATTCGATTTTTGTATAATTACCACGTTATACTTAGATTACTACATGATAATTGATCACATAAAACTAAGCTTCACTTTTTCATTTTAAAATACACTCTGAATATCTAATAATCAAAAAAAATCTTATAAATACTCAACCATTTCCGCTTTCAGTGCCGAGGGATATTATAGTATCTCAACGAAAGTTGTTGTTATAATTTATGATATCGACTGAAGGTACTTGATGGAATTTCAATATCGAATTTAAATTGTTATAATTTTGTACGATTCCACATTTTTTGTCACTAACGGCCCGGGTTTCGCCTTTCGGCTTTCAGTTCTGTTGCATCCGTTTGATAGAAGGATTCAAATTTGAAAGTTGTTGTGTTAAAAATGTTTATAATTCAATTATTTTTTTAATGATAAAACGCACATTTCTTTAGGATTTAATTCCACAATATATTTTTTGATTAGGACAGGTTTCGCTCATCGCGAG
This sequence comes from Himalopsyche japonica, assembly GCA_028555115.1. Classification (NCBI taxonomy): domain Eukaryota; kingdom Metazoa; phylum Arthropoda; class Insecta; order Trichoptera; family Rhyacophilidae; genus Himalopsyche; species Himalopsyche japonica. Next base: position 457,890 of record JAHFWJ010000395.1, read on the forward strand.
CATTAGCAACTGAAGTGGTCCTGATCAAAAAATGTATTATGGAAATAAGTACCTAAAAATTTCTGTTTTATTATTTAAAATATCATGCCTGTCCATCAAGAAGTGACAGTTAACACATCAAAAGTATTATTCAATTACCCAAGTTCTACTTCATATATACAATGAAGACATAAGCTTGTGGTAAAGTGAGGACTAGTTGTATACTAATCACCATTAATAAACATCATTTTTATGAATCATATAGATAGGAGGAATCGTAATTATCGAGTTGATTTTATCCAAGATTTTTCTCAAAATAAAATGTGAAATCCGGGTATAATACATGAAATTTCCCGTCCGGAGTTCCTTTTTGTGGACAAAGTAATCGAATAGAATGAATATATTCGAACCATCCAGATATAGTGCTGGCAAAAGCCTAATTTTATAAGCTCTTAATTCAAAATTGAATAATTCAATACCATAATTATAACGTTATTTGATTTTCATATTTATATTGAAAACTTCTGAATTTTCAATTGCCGATCAACTTTTACCTTATATTGATTGCGGGAAACATTTCGACTATAATTTTGAAAAAATTAAAAAAATATATAAAAATTGCTGTTTACAGTTTATAATTTAATTTTTTTCGGTTGTTAAGATTTACCTCGCCTTTTCGATTAAGCACTTTAAAAAATACTGGAAATAACAAAATAATAATACACAATAAAACAAAACGAGCTATTATTTATATATGTTATTTATTCTACGCCTCTACGCTAGTCGTAGTATAAAATAAAATTCCTTTGTGAGAAAATAAGCTGCTTCGATCATTGCTCGTTTACCTATACTTACTGATATGATAAATTCAATCCAACATTGCTTCAATACAATAAACAACAAAGCTCAGCGAGAACACACGTTTGGTTCCCACAATCAGAACTCTATGTGATTGGATAGTATAAGTTTAAGGCGGAGCTACTTGTATTCTCATTGGCTAGTCTCCTGAAGAGAGCAGTGCAGTGGAGATCTTTCATTGTTTGAATGATTGTTGGTACACAATTCGATTTTTAAAAATTAAATTAGAATTGATGTTAGAGTAATATTTTAACCAAAATATTATTAACCTAATATTAAAAAGAAAATTACTCATTTTAAATGTACAGTCGGTAAAGTTTAACAACGTAGTATTCACAAAATATTTATTGGAAGCACCACCTGTACTGAAATCAATTAAGGCATTTAGTACCCAATAGTCATGACCTCTCTATGGAAAAGCGTGTTTTATAATATTATAATACTTCGTATTTTTCATTATGTTTATATTTCTAAAGAATTTAAGAAAATCATGTAAAATTGATTGCAGTTAATTTTATTATTAATTTTATCTATGTAAATGAAATTGTTACCTGACTGGTAAAAACCAAATAAGCATCTATCTTTTTTATAAATAGTCCATGCGGATTTTGGAATTTTTAGCTTTGCCGGGATTTGATCCCTGTACATCTAATCGATTAAATTTATTGCTGTGAATCATAAAAGCTGAAATGCAATCATAGGAAAAATATGCACTCTTAATCCATTGTTTCGATTGTTTACATTCAAATGGACAATAAATAACATTTCTTTTTTATTCCTCAACAATTTTATTTTATTAGATACATTTTTTTTAAATACAATGTTTGAAACATTTTGAGTATTAACCGAGCTTAAAAATATAATTTATATGTATTTTAATGTTTGTGCCAAATAGTGTTAAGGATTTCAGAATATATTAATTGAGCAAAACAACAAAAACTTTACCAAAGATTTATAAAAAAATCTTTCGTTCTGAACCTTACTAATCTCTACGTGTTTTGAATATATACATATATATTGTTATCCATAACAAAACACTTACGGCGTACAGATCTGTCTTAATAAAGTTTATTTTATATTAAATATTTAAACACTAATTACAGCTACTGATCAATATGACGTGCATCTTTAAAAAAATCGAATGTAAGAAATTGATTCGGGAAAATTTGAATTTATAATTCTCAATCAATTTATTCGTTTAAACATTGATGGACTAGTCAATTATCAATTGATCCATTAATCTTTCGATAAATCAAATCCACATAAAATAGCGCCCATCAATTAGAATAAAATTATCACATACTAAAACCAATTTTAAGAATCTATCTGAAAAACCTTCTTGTATAAATCTGAAACATGTCATATAATTATATCTTAATAAGGGGACAGCCACACGTGTTCACACAAAATGTATTTAGAATATCGTAAAAAATTCCAAAAATGTATTAACAACAACCAGATGAATACAAAAATACATATCGCCTGGAGGCGGTAAAAACTATCTAACAGAGAAACAAGCCATAAAAATCCACATCGCCCATAATATTTAAGCATATTTCTCATATTATTATAATATAACGAGGACATGCTTTGTATATCATGAATAAAATCATGCAACATTTTGAGCTAATAACTAAACACGATGCCTTATTATCAAAACGTTTAATTTTAAATACAATATAAACTAAGCAATAACTTTAGACATTTTTGGAATGTTAAAATATCTACAATTAATTACAATGGACTTACATTCTATTATGTAGACATCGTAATACTAAAATATAATGTTCAATTAAGTTTGACTAAAAAAATGCTAGAAATGCGAATATTATAATTATAATATAATAATTATTTAAGTTGTCTTAAATAAAACTGTTGAGTTTCCATCTAATCGGTTACGTGGGCCAGAATCGAAAATATTAAATGAAAACTTTTGTAGTGATATCGGTGCAATCGGCTCGCGAAATTTTGATTTTTGTATATTTCATTCATGCATTAAAATTAGGCGTCTTTTACAAACAAACATGTATCGTCAAGTGGTATATATTAAAATGCTACGAACGATTTTTCTTTCATCAAATGATAAAAAAAAACTATGTATAATTATAAAAGATGAAAAGTAAACAAAACTTGATTTTCTATTGGATGTACAGTGAACTTTTTATACGGTATCGAAATTAAATTGTTCATTATAATGGAACATATCTGTCATATATCTATTTTTGGTGAATACATTTACACTTTTATTTTGGAAGACTGTTTTGGGTTGTACGAATACCCCACGAAAACAATCATTGCGTGAATATATTACACGTGATATAAATCTATATATGTAGACTTTTTAAAGTATGAAACATTTGAATGTTTTTTAATGTTAATATTCCAACCATGACAGTAGACTTAAAACTCGATCGATCAAAATTTAAATTTTCTAAACATTATTGACTATAGCAATTAAAAATTTATCAGTTAAATGAAAGGATTCGGTAACGCTGGTTAAAAAAACATGATCTTGGAGTGATGAAGATATGTGGTAAGATAAAATAAGAGGGCGGAACTTGTCCTAAGGCACTTCGCGGTTAACAGGGAAAAGGATTGGGTAAAAAAGAAAATAGAGCAGATGTTAATAATCAAACGAAACACATCGAAAAGACTTGCTCTTTACACTGCATACTTTCGTGACGTAAAGAAAATCGTATTGTTTTGAATATTCTTGTTAAAATGAATAATATTTGTAATGTCTATTTAACGAACTGCCAATATGTTGAAATACGTGATCACATAAATGTGAAAGTTTATGAAATGTTTTATAGCTTTATCGTGAAGTTTTAGTTTTATCATTAAATTTAAAGTATCAAAAATATAACCGAACGTGTACATTAAATATTGCCACATATTTTCCTACGTATATATTATATATAATGTAAATATTTCAAGGCTCATATACTTCAAACATAATATTTCATTCCAATAAAATGTATGCATATAATAATAACGCATATTCATTGTAGTTATTTCGTTTCTATTCATCCTAAGCCATTTTTCCGATCTACCAAATGGGGCACAAAGAGGTCAACCAACAAAATCCTTTAAATCAATTACCATTGTAAGTTTTCTTTTCATTCCTAAGAGCTACATTTAACAGATCTCGTAAGAAATTTATGAATTTTTCTTTTGATCTTTACTATTTTTTTCTCTCTTGTATATTTACAAGTGACTAATGTTGATGTCTTGTTCATATTCTTTTTTTTCGTTAGTTACTATTTGCATTTTTTTATTTGGAAGTATACTCAATCAGAATTGAAAGAAAACTTGGCAAAAAATTGGAAAAAGAAAAACAATTATTTTTCATATGCAACTAATACATTTACATTTTCAGAATCTACTATTTAACAACCACTGAAAAATTTAACACTTTCAAATATTTGATGTCAAATAGTAATATTACAAGATATTTATAATCTCACCACAAATATATAATAAAAAATATGCCAACAGCTTGTAATCCTTTATTTCACTCCGACTTAAATCGCTAATTAAATATCGACAGTTATAACCATTTATCTCCAATTTAGTCATCAGTCAACCATTGTAAACGTTTATCGATAATACATCAACTTATTGAAAACAAAAAAAATCGACAACATATGCAAATATTTGCAAATTCTACTAGACATAAAATACACGAGTCATAAAAAAAACGCCAAATAATCTGATCGAGATGTAAACGGTATCGTAAATTATCACAAGCGCATATTTTAAATCGATGAAAAAAGCACATCGATTACGTGGGTGTGCCCGATTATAATCTATAAGTATTTTATAACAATAATCGAAGCATATAAGTATATATTATGATAGGTAGTACGTCTATTATAATTTGGGGTCTGAATATGCATCCACAATGAGCTGATTGGAATTTCGGGAATTCTGAATGAGAGGGCAGCGTGCTTTTGAATAATTCTAGTTATAAAGGCGATTATAAGTAGGGCTTAAACACGATAATTTCATAAATTAAGAAAATCATCGTTATTATATAACTGGAGGATGCTGTGAACACCACTTATATATTCAAATGAAAACGAATGTTTATTGAGCATACAAAAATGCAAGATTGCTTATATATAAATATTTCACGATGATCATTTAAATATTGTACGCAGTGGAAATTGTTTAACACATATTTATTGACAAAAAATATAAACGTTAGTACATTTACAAAAAAAAAGTTAAGGATACAACGACAAAACTAAAAGAAACACACTGCATTTTATTATATATCCCCCTCATAATATAGAAATGTATAAGCACACATAATGAAATATACATTAATGTTAATTTATTTCACATGTGACATCAGAACGACTATTTAGTAGGTAATATGTGAATCAGATTTACTTTATTTTCTCAAAACACATTTTTCGTGTTGGAAGATCTTTTTTTATTATTAATTAAATTGTGGCTATATCCACTGCTTTTATTAGAACTTCTAAAAAATTTCAACAATTGCAACGGTAGTTAAAGGCGCTTGATATTAAATTATTCTCTTATGACAGATATGTCTTGTCCATTTACATAACACTATTATTATATAACTTCAAGTCTTTTTTTTTGTAAGTACCAATATTACAATTTTCTAAAAAGAAATACAAAAATCATACATTCAGTGTAAAACTGTTGAGCATTACTACCAATTTTTTAAAAGTGTTTTATTAAATTTGAGAAATAGTAACCACTTGATCATCAATTATATAACAAAAAAAAATTTGAAAACAATTATCAATAACTGTTCGTTGAATAATATCTCGACTCAGGCAATATGGTTTGCGCGCTTTACAATAAAAATAAACTAGTTTATATTCTAAGTAAAAATGTACATAAAATCTGGTTTTATGTGAACATGTTCCGGTTTTAACAAGAGTTTCGTAGGTAACGATATTTTTGATCAGCCTCTTTAATATTATATCATAACGAGCATTTAAAAGCTCGGTGGTCCAAAAAAATCATGTTAAACATAGTGTCAACTAATAATTAAAAGTAATGCTATTTTCAATTATCTAAAATAAATAAGATTCTTTTAAGGTTTACAAATTATATTATACCTTCATTTTTGTACATACCCTGTCAACTCTTAGAAAAAAAAACAATACAAAGTATTATAAAAAAAAAACATAAATTTCAAAGAGTATTTATTATTGACAGTTACACATTTTACATAGACAGTAATTTTCTTAGACCATAAATAATTTTCGACGGCTGATCGTTTAATTTATTCTTTTGTGAAAATACATCGAAAATTTAAGATGCATAATTATTTTGTCATGCCAAATTTATAAATCATTTTTTTTGTAAATCATCAGCAAATAGTTTATTACGAGCATAATCACTTCATAGTTAGGTAACTAGTAAAAATTGTTAAACATTTCTTTCTTACCAGATGTAATACATTTAATTACTTTGATTATTACGAAATACGCAATGTTTTGGGTTAACATTACGTTTTTACAAAATGTAACGATGTCACGAAATTGAAATACTCAACGAAATATAATTCTTGTAGAACAAAAATCCCTTTTAAAATATAGTTCTATCAAGTGAATGCCAATTAAGACAATAAGTGGGAAAAAAAGAGGTAATCATGTTGGGTAAAATTTTTATTCGTATTTTGATGTAATAATATATAAATAATTTACATCATGAAAATCATGTGTTTTATGAGATATTTTTATTTATTTATAATTAATGGTATTGACTAAAGATATTTGATGGAATTCCAATATCAAATTTGAATAGCTGAAACATTGTATAATTCCATACGTTTTGTCACTAACGCCCGTGTTTATCTCATGCATTCTATATCACGGATGCAACAGAATTAACATCGATGACAAAATCTATGGAATCGTACAAAATGTCAACAATTTAAATGTGAGGTTTATTTTATAAATGATAGAAATATGCATAGTCAAGTAAATCAGTTACAAAAAAATAATGATTCATTTTCATCTTAAAAATAGTCTGAGGTACTAATAGTAGCTTATATACAAAACAATGCTTCTTTACTATTTTGTATTTTACTTCATCTGTAAATTTATATTTGATTACTTACACTAACATGCACCCTGTACCATAAATATATTTATTTTAATATTTCCTTAAATCGCCGGCGGGGGCGCTCAACTCGTGGCCGTGTGGTTTACCTATCGCAAATTACACGTTACAGGATCGAATTAGATTAAAGGGTCTTTCACTTGGTTCAGTTCCCGGCAGGGGCACATCCCACAGCGTAGGATCACTTCTCTGAATCTCACAGACATTTCGACGAGGATGTTTGCATGCAGGTACTTTCCGTCATTATTTACACACCTAATACTTTCTTCGAGATATTTTGATGTTAAAAAAATATCAACCCAAAAGGAGTAAAAGCAATTTTCAATAATTAAATTATCGTTGAAATATTTTTTTTCTATAAAGGTAAGTATTGAAAACAAGAGAGTATGATGCTAGCTAGGAACCAACTCACGTATTATATAAAATATGTGCAGACTAAAATGATTCGTATAGACTAATGAACTATAAAACAAACAAAAAAGTGTAAGTGATATATATTATATTACGTTTAATAAGGCGGTCAAATTATATGTCAACTTTAAGCGGTGGTTTCTTGTATTTATGTGTTAGTATTTACTTTAATAAGGAAATAGAATTTTTTGGTTACAAATTTGGTTTATCTACTGGGATGGAATAACAATTTTGAAAATAAAAACTCAAAAAATACTTATTTTTATAAATCAATATAATATACAATTTTCGTTACAAATCCGCAGCATATAGCTATCTAATAATAATTCTTGATAGTCTTGAATCTTGATAGAGGCTTTTGTATGAAAACTACTAGTTACTTCTAGTAGGGAAAGATAAGAAATTGTCTAGCGTTTAGCCAATTCGTCTCACATCACCGTGTTTTTTAAATATATATACCCGGCGAAAAAGGTATGATAAAATATTTTCATACATAAAAGGTCTTTGAAGTATAATTTCAAGAGATTCATGTTTTCGGGATCGATATTCGTCGAAGAGGCTTAAAGAGTTAACAAGCGCCTTTATCTATACCAATGATCTTTCACGAGAAATAAGCAATAATATATCTGGTATGGAACTTGGATAGCCTCTGGAGTTCAACCATATTCTCCACTATGGCGAAGAATTTAAAAATGTTTTATTCAAAAATATACAAATTTATTTTTATAATATTTATTTATTTATATTTTTTCATAAATATTATTTTTAAAGGCAAATAAAACATCGCCTTTCAATACATAGAAACCCAATTTAAAAAGCATTCCTAAAAATGCAGGTTAGAAAAATCAAAGTATTTGAAAATGTATTTAACATTGAAAAAAAAAGTGAAATATTGAATAATTATTATATGCTTGAATTAAATCAAATATGTAAACAACGCACTAAATGTTAGCTTAGAATTTTGCAAATACTTCAGAGAAGTAAAAATGTCTTTTATTATATTGTGTGAATTGGCATTTACTTGGTAGAATTCTATTATAACACAGTGAAAAATAGCAACATATTTAAGTTCTACAAAATTTATAAGATACATAGTTGATAGCTTATTAATTTTGTGGAACTTAAATGCATTGCTACTTTTTCACCGTGTTATAATGGAGTTCTAACAAGTGAATGCCAATTCAATCAATAAACTTACTATACGATTTCAATGCGTATACTTTCATACAATATATATTCTTTAAGTGCTACTTCAAAGTTCTCACCTTACCAAATCAAAATTCTAAAAGTGCTTTCCCACTAAAAGTTAAGTAACTGATATTAGCGAAATTGGTGGTATACAATTTACAATGAACTTCTTGAACTTTTCCATTTTCGAGTGAAAAGTACAAATGCAGTGATTTCAATAAAACTGATAACGCCCGAGCCTTTGTCGGAGGTGTGTTAATTAACAGTCTCCATGCAGCTTCAGCCTGCTTCGACACTCTTGGCGGAGGCTGTGTATTGCGTGTCGACACGTGTTCAGGTAGCTTAAATTTTATTTAGAAAAAGTGTGAGCTTTTCATACCAGAAGAAGAATTTCAATATCTCACTAATACTTTGCCAATTAAACATGTCATATAAGGGAATTTTATAATTTCTAAAAATATCTTGGTAAGTATGTAATATTTTCGTTACATAATAGAAAAATATCCTACATTGAATATTGTGAACTTCTGAATATTCAAAACTTGTATAACACCACTTTGGATATACCATCAAATTAATTTTTATGGGGTATACAGATTTGTGTTAAGATTTTTTCAAAACACAACAACATGAAAGCATTATATTCTGGACAGCCATTCCAAATACCATTATATGTATTTTTTGAACAATTTGTTAGAGCTCAACTTTTTTAAATTCACATAAAACTTCATTTGGTTTTGTCGTCACACTGCAGCGGAATGCATTTTAATTAGGTGCGATATCGGGACTAGCGATCCGCAGCTTCGCGATAGTTTTTCGCAATTTATTTTTTATTTTGACCAAAGTGTCGCTTTCCTTGATTCATTGATGCGATCATGTATGGGTATTTCATTATTGTTTTGGCATTGCGTGTGTGAACACTGAACGCTGAACATGTGTTGAGAATTTTTATTCGATACGCTCATTTAAATTTCGCGCCAATTTATCCTTGATATGCCTATCACATACTAATTAAACATATTATGTACACAACTCCTATCAACCAAGAACGTTCTCGTACTTACCGAGTATCTGGTAATTATAAGTGCTTAATACAAAACCATCCAAAATTTAACTATCGTATGTGCAACAGACACACACTCAAAATATCATATTTTTTATAATTCACTAACACACAAATAAGTTCAATACTAATTAGCACCTCTTTCCCAGATCACTTTATTCTTGTCATATGATTACACACTCACAGTTTTCAATAAGTACGATCAGAAAAATAGCCGTGGTGTAACTGGAAACGTTCCTTGTTACGTAGTATACGGTGAATAATATTTTTGTGCAGTTTATCTGACAATCTTTATCAAAGAAAGATGTCAACGCTTAGAAAAAAACAGATTTAAAAAGCAGATTTCCTTCTAAAACTCCAACCTCAGACTGGCGTTTCTGGTTGTAGTGTTGCAAAATGCGTGGAGGTGTCAAGCATGGACCGCGTCTGTGATAACATCAGCCGCCGATACGTGTCGCCAGACTGGACCGCGAACCACTCCATTCAGTGGTGTCAAATCTATGAAATATTTCACGTAAACTTCACTATTTTATATCACTCATAAAAGAGCAATCTAGAAATGTAATTATACATAAAAGATAAAAATAATTGTTAAAATGAAACTAATAATTTCATAGAAAAAAATGTAGCCACAATATGGAATCCAGTGACTTAACTTTTAATTCACCTGTATGTCAATCCGTGATTGTAGTAAACATGCAATTAAATTTTTCATTATAAAATTAGTCAAACATATTTTATACATGCGTATCGTAAAAAATATCCATGTTGTGGATAAGCCGTAGCATCAGTTAATATCATAGATTTTGTAAGGATTTTTTTCAAATTTAAAAGAAAGAAAAAGAGAGAAGGCCACAGAAATATTTTATAAGCACGGGAAATTCTATGATGAAATAAAGATAGAATGTAGAAACTAATTGAAATGGTAGCATTATACAATGATGATGTTTTTGTAAATTTTATAATTAAGAAATTTTATTTTACATGATAAGGACCAAATAAGAAGTACTTTTTAAATATTCTGTTTGGTTGTATGATAAACGAAAAGTTATTTTGGTCGAAATTAAATACAGTCGAATTATTAAATATTTTTCTTTTCTAGAAGACAGCTGAAAACCCCTGTCGTCATGCAATTTTTAAGACCTCTGGCCAAAAGTGCACCGTAGATGGATTAATTTGCGCGCACAGTGACACTCTCGCAAGCTGCATAACGCAATTGCAAACACCTTCATATGTTGCAGTACTGTGGCGTACGAATGGTCATGATAATAAATGAGGACTGTGTATAAATTACAAAACCTAACAAATACATTCATAACTATTGAGATATTTTTATAAATGAAATTATTTGTCAATTTTTGTATGATATACTATTCTAGGGGAAATTTTTATATTAGATTTCAAAGCCCATGCGGTATATGTTCTGTTATTTTTTTACGATCGTAAAAATTATATGAAAAATAAAATGAATGATCCAGTAATCATCTAAAATCTTAGATGATTGGTGGTGATGTGAAAATCAAAATGACGACAGAAATAGACTTTCCAGATCATCGATATGCGGTATTTTTTTCAAATTGAAAACTACTCGTGATAATATTGTTCATCCAATATGACCTACTTTCCTTTTATTATTTTTCACGTTAAACATCTTAAAAAGCGGAACTATGTTTTATTCGACTAAGTATCCATATTTCATAAACGCAATCCACCATGAAAATCGCAGTGGTATACGTTATAATAAAATACATTTCACTTTAAATATCTCTCATATGCTTAGCATATTAATTTTATAAATTATCTGATTGCATGAACCGATTACACTATTTTGAATTACGCCACTGACTCTTTGAATAAATTGAATCACTTCAAAAGATGCCGCTGTATGTATTATGAAAAAAAGCCTACCGGGAAAATTCATAATATTTGCTTGAAAAGGAAATTTCCGGTGCAATATTTTAATTTACCGTCAATACTTATAAAACAACAATAGTCGTATTGTTTGTAAGAAATTAATTCGTGAAACAGATTTTACACTAATTTAAAAAGTCAAGTCGCAAAACTCATTTTTTATCCAAAGATACGTCTTATTCAACACAAAATCAAACTGTTTTAAATATTAATATGAGCATTGTTTGTAATTAGTCTATTTCGGCATTTCGGTGCGTTTTAATTGAATAAGAAAATATAGAAATTTGTCTAAGGTGAATAGAAATGAAGTATCCTTAAGCTTGACTATTAAATGATTTACTTTTTTATAATGTTAATGTCATTCATCTTAACATCAAAATCATAATTATCTGGTTATCGTTTTAGGGCATAACTTGTAAATCTATTTAATAAATCAGTTTTATAAATCGATCTTTCTAGATTCTTGAAAATATTAGTAGATTAAGATGAATATAATGCTGAATAAATTCTAAATGATTTAACAGGTTTATGCAAAATCAAAATATTATTAATCTAAAATTTAAGACTATGACGAACAAATCTGTATATTATTTTTTTAAATCCTACCTAAAATATAAAATAAAATTATGTTTTTGTAGAATAACCATTTTTGAACTTTTTACCTGATTTTACTTATCCCCCTGATAGGAGCTATTATTTGTCTAAAATAAAACACAAAACTTACTTTACCTGTGAGAAATAGTCCCCGTAACAAATTGTAGAGCAACTTTTTTAGATCCTCTCTCTAAAGAACTCTTTGCAAAATAATTTAAGAAAAACGTGATTTTGTTGAGTGTGGCCTTTTCACTACTAGCTACTGTACATAGGTAGTCATTCTGATAGATAATAATTGAAATCAATGAATGATTAATGTTGTCAGATAAATAATATAAAGAAATGGTCATTTGCCTGATTTAAATAATCTTTTAAATAGCCAAATATATATATATATCATATTTAAGGACGCAATATTTAGCCGCATTTTTTTTTTGAAAAAATTAACCTAATTAAATTTCGTATCGAGATTGACTATCTATTGAAAATTCTTCAAATATACGCATTTTGTGCTAGCATACATTTGATAAGAAAATTCTTTTATTTTTGTCTTCATAATACAATAAAGTCGTTAAGATAACTATTATTAAAACTTTTTTGTCAATAGTAACCAGCAATACGTTGACATTTGAAATTTGCTGTATTTTCCCCTTGTTTCCTCTTAAGAATCCAGTAAAAAAATGAAATATTGGGGTCATATGTAAAGGATAAGTTTATAATAAACTGTACGACTTTCAAAAATGGTTTTTATTTAAAAAAAAGACTTCTACAGTCACACGAATGTGTACCCAGCGCATCCGCGTCGGCATCCTTTGCCACTGGTCCCGGGGCCCACTTTGGGCATAAAGTTTACCCAAAAATATCATCCGAGATGACGAAAGTCATTCCTCGCATGTATTTATGACTTGTATGAGCAAAGAACTGGACAGAGTTGGCGGCGAATCGTCAAAATGTTGCACGCTCGACTACGTGATCAGAAATGATATCGCACTTTTTGCACCGTTGTCATTTGCCCTATCGTGTTCGGTGAACATTTGTAAAAGTTCAAATTAATAAATTTTTACTTTTTTGTTTTCTTTTGATATCGATAGGTGATAGTCAAAAAGTCGTTAAGAGACTTATAACAAAGGAATTTATACACGAAAGAATACTACACACGAAAAACTACATAATATTGGTATTCTGGAAAGACCTGCATATATTTAATTATGTTTTTAATCCTTTTTTATCATCTTCTGAAAAAATAGTTTTATTTGCATCGTTTACAGGAGGAAAATATACTTCAATTAAAAAAATATGTTTTTCATTCTATAATTCCAATTGCCGTACGACAAATAAAAAAAACAAATGAAACTTTATAATTTATATTTTCGAGCTATATATAGTGCCTGATATGATTCAAATTAGTATATCAAAATAATGAACATTAATAAAATTACGTACAATTTTTTTAAGGAAAGACTTTGAAATTTTTAAATATGTATAATAATCGAAAAGTACATAAATATAATAAGGAATTTCTACATTCGATCGTAATATTAAATGTATATAACACGTACAACTCATCTGATTTATGGTGAGCAAAATACAAGGTGCAAGTTTAAGTATTTCAGAAACATAAAACGAGACAAACGAATGACGAATCGATGATTCTTTGTCCCATACACAAATCAACAATAAAAGGACAAGAATAAAACAATTTGTCTCCAGCATACAAACATACAGTCAAAAGGGAAAAAATGTGATTTCTGTGGGCATGCAGGCAAGCAGAGTTTGCGAAGAGATGTTTATTTACGACACACGCGTCTGATATGAGATGCCCAATGGCCATGTTTTACTCGCCAACTTCATGCTAGACTCTCTGGCTCTTCCAAAAAGACAGATACCTCAAAACTGTGGGGATTTTCGTAAAAGAGTAAACTATAATTAATTCACCTTACTATCATATTTTTATGAGTAAACGAATACTTCTGATTGCATTGTTATAGATCTTCACATATTAATTATAAGAAAAATATGTTAAAATAATATAAAGGTGATCATTATATCAGCCATATCCTTTTTATATACCATCCTTTAGTGTTCCTATCAAAAAGAACTCAATTCAATCAGTCAAGTTTAGTAATGCAAATTGACACAAAAATGTATGTTTTATCGTCCAGAATATTCAATAGTTCATCAGCCACTTTGTCACTTATGATGGTCGTCGTGTTATTTAAATATAATAAATCATGCATTAAATAGTTGACATTGAAGCTTTTAAAATATTAATTGGTAAGAAATCTGTTAAATAATAAAAACACATTTTTTTGATCAGGACCGGTAATGCTCGCGATGAGCGAAACCGGTCCTGATCGAAAAATATATTCTGGAAATATGTACTTAAAGATTTGTTTTTATTATTTAAAATATCATGCCTCTCCATCAAGAAGTGACAGTTAACACAGAAACACATGAAAAACATGAAAAAAAAATGTTTGCTGTGTACACATTTTAACATCATGTCTTAATATTATATAAATAGTGATGAACTATAATATTATTTTTTAGTCGAAATGTGGTAATGGTAAAAGGAACATTCAGTTTTATTTATGGTTATTTTTAAATTAATATTTAAAAACTTAAAATTAAAATACCATTACATATTGTCACATCTATTCACTTACTTACGCAAGTAAATTATAAAATTAAAAGTTCACTTTGTCGTTGGAATGATATCATCCTGAATTTGTTATGTTAAAATTCAAAAGAAAAAGTTACATTTAAGTATTAAGTCATGCCTGCTTATTGAGGAAACACAGTCTTTACCATCCAATGTGGCGATGATAAAACGCAGTGGTACACGATAAACACAAATATTTACTTCTTTGCTAAATATATCATAACGATTATTACGATTAAATCGGAAGATACATTTTGGGAATATTTTCATCGTTTTTAATCGATTGCTTGGTGAATATTCCTTATACATAATAATTTTATTTCATTAACACAATTTCTTTAACTCAGTACATATTTTTATGTTAGTTATAAAATACTTTTCTTGTAAATATGTATTTAATTAAGTCACATCAATTTGATGATTTATTACGACATGTTTAATGAACATTATTACCAACTCTTTTTTGGAAAATTTCAGATCGCACACTTCACTTGTTGCTGGCTTTATTATATTTATATGTGGTATTTTGAATAAGCAGATACATAAGTCAACTAATAGTATCTTTTTAATCAGGCGAATGGTCCATAATGTATATATATGTGTATATTATAATGTTCTAAGTATTATCGATTTTTATGCAATTAATGTCTTCAAATGCGAAAATATTATATCATCGGTGACAATTTATAATGCAAGAAAAATATCAATAAATAACTATCATTTCAAAAAAACTAATGCCTTAAGATTTTGGGTGTTTTTTGTCACCCAAATCAAATATAAGGTAAAAGGAACCATTCAAAGAGAATGGATGTTCATTAATTATTCTCCCCTTTAGTTGCACTCTAGTATCTTTAAAGGTCTAATGAAGTACATTTTAAGGTATAATATCAAATATTTTAGTTTGGCCTTTTTGTTAGATAAAATGAGGGGATTTCCTCTACGTGAAATTGGTTACAAATTAGTTTTGATGAACGTATATCACTGAACTTAACCTACATATTTTTTGCGAAGATTTAGAACGTCAACAGTTTTGGAGTGGTTTCATCCAAGTGGAAACCTCCCAATTCCTGGTCCACATATTGTAGACACTGCGCCGCCCGTTTCTATATGTAAATTCACCCGCGACATGAAGCTAACAATACCCTTATTCATACCCAATTTAAATTCGCTTATAAATAATATGGCATGCAAGCTGTTTGTCGTCGACAACGTACCCATGCGTGTTACGATGACTTTACGACTGAATGCAAGTGAAATGGTTTAAGTATTCTTAATTAAAGAAAACAAATAAATAATCATATTGTTTTTCGCGTCAAAATCAAATGTCTCTAACATTAAATACGAAACGTGTATATCTATGTCTGGCGAAGGCAGTTAGAAGATTATGGGTGTGCTTTTTGTAAGTCAGTCGCTCTTGAACCTTTTTTACAGAACTTAGAATGGCAGGAAGGTTCAGCAAGCCATCTTTATCCATTTATGATAGTGTTTAATATTTAAAATTATTTTTAATTCATTGGAAATATTCACAGCTCTTCTGAATAAATGTTAGTATTGCTTTTTTAAATACGTGTCTCTTAAATAGAATAAATCTTGAATGATAATTACAATTCTAACTTAAAAGCTTTATGATAAGATCAAATTTTTGATATATTAAATATTTTTCAATTATAAATTTAATTATGATATCAGTTAATTCTAATAAAATAATATTTTAATTGGGATTAAAAATTTAATCACATGTTTGTTAATTACTTTTATCCGACGGAAAAAGGCACGTTTGATGGAGAAAAAAATATCGATTCTTTGCAAGAATAATTGGATATCAACCAACAATATTTTGACTGGCCATAATAACAAAACTCATTTTCAAGCACGGCTAGAATACTTGTCTTTGTTAAATTTAAATCCATAAAATATAATGAAAATACCTTAAAATCATCGAAATTATAATTCTTAATAGACCCAATCTTTTATCATATAATTTACATTAACAAATTTATGTCGTTATAAAATATTTAAAATTATCCACGTGCGATAGAGTACGTATTTCAATGTGTTGATTATGTTGCACATTTGTGAATATACAAAAAATGACACGGAAGTATGTAATTTACACGATATTGATTGTTTTATAAAATTACTGAAAATCGTTAAAAGCGCGTGTTAATCAAGCTTTCAATGTGAAAACCTGTTACACGCAAGAGGATAGACTACGTGCAAGTGCATCAAATTCTATTTACACCTGCCCCAATGTCAAAAAAAAAGTTTTATTAAGTATCTGCATTTGTTGTTCGCGTAAAGCTTTCTATTCAAAAGCTTCGTACTCTGTTTCTTTTATAGTGCAGTTTACTGTTTTTCATAAAAAAATTATAATAGCTTAAAAGTTACTGCATTATTATAAAACTAATAACTTTTAAAAATTTCTCATGTTTCACTTTTAAGATGTTTAGTGTCAATATTCGGTCATCGGACAATAATAAAAAATATAACACCTTTTCAATGTTACTCCTCACTCATTTTTTACAATATTCAAGCTAAGTTTCAACCATTGCAAGTATTATCAACTTATAAAAATAAATTCAGAAAAAGTTGTTCATATGAAATTGAGTGTTGATAATTACTAGGTATGTTATATAAAACAATACGACTGTCCAATCATCTAAAAAGCTTTATAAGAAAACATGTTGCTATTTTTCAGAAGAACAAATTTGAGAATATACAATAATCACTGTTGTTGCACACATCACCATCACTAGCTAATTTAGCATGGCTTATTAACAACAAAACAATATAAAAACGGAATTTTTGAAATCGGGCAGCTGAATTTGACCCGAAACAAACCTTATATTTTTCAATCAAATTACTACTGTTTTCTAATAAAAAAATAAGCCACACTAAAAGTCAATTATATTAAGATAATTATTATTTTATTCTTTTATATTTTATTATTTGATGAAGACATTCGCAAACTGAAATGTCCTCTATATAGTGTCAGAAGATTAAGTATTCTATTGTCATTTCAAAATCAAGTACATCTAACATACCTACTATTTGCTTAATACCTAGTTATGTTGGCTGGTCTCATTTTGTTCACTCTTGGATAATGTAAGACAAAAATATCTTTCGAAAATTTTCACTATTTTGTCTTTTTGTATAGGTTTGCTTGTTTTTTTAAATTAGGCATGCATTACATAAAAATATCTTCACATATAACGTTAATCTAACGGTAAAATAACTTTACGATGCATTTATTGCATTTCGCTTTTAATATCGCATCAGCGTATCCGCGTTTTTCGTCACAAAATCGGTGTCTGTCATCTTTGCGTCGGCGCTCGGAGAATTCTAGATCTTAGTTGGAAAAAATCCCAAATCAGCGTCATCAAAATTCTATCGGACCACCGCAGACAACCGGACAAAAGGATGACAAATCGCATTCGATGGGCTTATTTATGCGGCGGGAATGGCGCAGAGGGATGCGATTGTGGCGCAAAAAAGCTCGCGCGAATGGCGCAGGGTCCTGGCGCAGACGCCGCGTTCAGCCGCCTGGCAAATTGGACAAAACATACTTCATGACAGTAGGGTATGACACTTGTTCTTTTGTCGTGGAACACAGGCCTATACCGATATCGTAACGCCATATGATATCAAATAGAACAATCTTTTACATTAACTTATTTTACGAATTATCTTGTAGAAACCCAGTAATGAAGTATATTCATGCATTATTTACATTTCAAAAAAACACTATTTTTACAATCGATTCTAGACTTACTATTTTGAATTAGTAAACTTTCATAATCTCACTATCTCAAATACATGCTATTAACTTATATTTATAATCGAGAACATATTATTGTGTGATTCAAAATTTGGTTGATTCATCACTCTAAATATCATGTTAATGTTTTTTTACCAAAACTTATCTATTATTTTGGTAACAATCTATAAAAACAATATGATATTTCTTCTGAAAAAATTAACACAATATCATCATATTTAATAAAATAATTGTTCTCTAATAAGAATATTGAAAAAAATGCTTTGCCTTTACTGTATGTATGTAGGTGCATTTTTACGACATTTTTGAAGAAAAATTTATCAATTTACATGAACAATGTGCAAATAATGCCAGAATTTCGCAATTGTATTGCAAAGTATGCGTCTACTTATAAAATACCGCCAGTCACGCTTTTTAACACTAAATTGTTGTTAAACGCCTCAAAGCATAATACTTTCAAAGCTCTATCAAATTAATTTGATTTAGATCTATTAAGTAAGACGGCATTTTAAATATCAAATATAATAATGATGATCGGTTTTGTACTCAATATTAACATTATTTCAAATGATGTTTATTCATTAAAAAATGCATTGAATTATGGTTTTCAATAAATGATGATAGTAAAATAATATCCGATAATAAATCTTATGGCTAACTAAAAAAATTAACTAAAAAAATGTACTGACAATGCATAAATATTAATGTTTAAAGATACAAAAAATTTGTATTAGGAATCGGACAAATTACACATGGAAGAATCCGTTACTTGTGTCTAGACTTAGCAAATCATATATTTATTTTTCTTTTCATAACGGCATCTAATTTATCTTGATCTAAGTAATTTTTTATAAGAAAATACTTGGTAACCTATCTTCGCCATTCATCCAGTAATGGTCTTAAACCTCTTCAGCATTTTTAGATTTTTTTCAGTGAGATATCAGCCTCATTGCCATCAGGCTTGTCATTTCAAATCCTTTAAAAATATAAAGACATACGGCTCCTTAAACATAAAATGGAGATGTAAAGTTCTTCTACGAGAGAGTTTCATATATTTCAAAAAATATTTAAGACTTAAATGTAGGTAAAATCAAATATTTTTCTCTCGGACCAAAACCTACATACCGAAAAGTTTGTATACCAAATTACGATTCGATTTCATTCACTGATAAATATTCTTTACAGTTTACACAATATTTGTTTACTATAAATATTGCATTTTCATGCAAAGTTTTTAAGTACTAAAAAAAATGTCCTTACTTCGATCGAACTCTTATTTGCTATTGCTTTTGTTATTAATATGTTTTTCACCAATGCATACGATTCAATACTGAAAAACGCTATTTGTGTTTCATTGGGCATTGACACGCAGAAACTTAATCGAGTAGTTTATTTTAATATGCAACATTCTCATTTAAATAAAAATAAGTTTTTATATTGTATTTAAATAGGGAATACAGTTGTGTAATCCAGATGATAAGGCGTATTATTTTATTCTCATCCACTGAACTACCGTTCGTCATCGAAATAATTTGTTTTGTTTTTTTATTATTTAATCTAGAATCTATGCCATTTTTATAACCGTTCGTACAGTGGAATCGAGATGAAAGGTTCCATTGTTGTGTCATGTTTATAGCCCGTATATAATATGTTTCTTAAAATTTTTGAGCTTGACAAATTTTATGTAGAAAAATGATAAATGTTTCGACCGATACGCAAATAATTAAGCAACATCTATCCAATTGAGAATGCCATAAATAAAAAATATATAACAAAAGAAAACTTTTGGAAGCCTTAAAAACTTTTTATCCGCTGAAAGATCTTTTCTAATGTTTCATATTAATAAAACATTATTATTACACGGTGTCAATCAAAAGACAGTTTATTTAGTTTAGTTATGTTATAAAGGAACTTCAGCATATGAAATATAGTGTTATAATGCTTTTATTTTATTAAATTTTAGATTAACAGTGATAAAAAGTTTATTATAAGGAAAATTTATCCGACAACTCTTTTGTATAAATTTAATACATCATTTTCATTGTTTGATGCAAAAACATACATATTTTTTTTATCTCCATTGTTATAAATTTTTTAGAGGTTTGAATACAATAATGAAACAAGAATAGTTAAACCTATATTTTTGGTCATTTTTAGCTAAGAAATTTTTGAAACGATCGGAATATATCTGGTGAAAAATGGTTAGGTTATATTAGGTTATGTTAGATGAGATATTCATGTAGAATAATAAGGTTTTTTGAGTAACAAAATCAGTTTGTGGCCTTATTTTGTCTTTTCAGCTGATACGACACTTACATGAGTTAATTTGTTTTCCATCAATTGAACATTTTTTTTTTGACAAATTAGTATATCACACGTTGTCACATCCTCTCATGGAACACAGATCACTCGATGACTAGTCTTCTTTTAGCCTTTCACCTGCTCAAAATATCATCTAAGGAAAACTTATTTAAGCTACGCAAATTATACGGCAGTTACGCCGTAGAGTTTGCAATTATTGACAGTAGTTGTTTTTGGATCTTTGCCTTCAGAGAAATAAGAAACTTTGGCGAGTGAAATATACGAGTGAGCATTATACCTGCGTGAGGGATGATATACACAAAAAATCTGTTTTTAGGAAAAATCTACTGAAATGTTACTTTCAAAAAGACAAATTTTGTAATCATTTTAATAATATAAAAGCTTTGAAACTTCTCACAGGAGTACCGACAGTATCCTAATACGATATATGAACAAATATAATTTAATCACGAAGTTGAAACAATTTCAATGAATTGAAAAGAAGATACCACGAGATGATTCTATTGTAAATAAAAAAAAATAAAGCGTAAAATTTTTTGTACTTATTCTCTCAATATATTTTATGAGCAGGACTGGTTTCGCTCAATCCTACCATTATCAATTGATTATGAAATGAGTAATAAAAATGTGTTTTTATTATTTAAAATATTATGCCTCTCCATTGTGATAGTTAACTTCTTAATAAAAGTAAGAACAATTACAAGTGAAAAGCTAAGCTTTAAATTTTGCTTTAGCAATTCTTCGTAAAAAAATTTTTTTATCTACAATTAAATATTTTTGCCTTTGTAAGCCGTCAATTTTATCTTCTATCTGAGGTCAATTATTTTTTTAAATGAAATAGGAATTCATTTTTCTCTATTAAAAATGTAGTTTTATAGATGAACTTGACATATGTAAAAAAAATCCAGAATCATTAAGCATACATACATTACAATAATTTGTGACAACTAATGATCTTCCTTTGTTTTGTTTTCCTTGTAGACAATAACTCCTTTTATTTGATTTTTCTAACCATGAAAAATATTTTTTTCCGCGTACGTAAATTTTCTGTAATGATAAACCCCGTTATGTATTGTCGTAAATTATTATTTCAGCCATTGAAAATATTATAACCAATCTGACTACAGGAATATTTCAAAGACAATCGGACCATAAATTAACCGCAGTATGCCCATGACAAATGAAAAACTCCCCGTGCACCGTTTTGTCCTCTCGAAATCTCACTATCTCATTCCTACAAGTGAGCATTCTTACGCCCAAGAAAAGGTCAGAAAATGTTGAGAAAATACCGCAGCGTTTGTCAACGGGAACACGTGGGAAGATTTTCGCACAAAATTTATTTGAATTTTTCATTGGAATTATGTTGCCAGTAAACAAAATCAAAAAAAAAAAAAACACCTTTTGGAAATGTATAATTCGTGTTGCATGTTATGCTGATTTACGAGAGTTGCTAGTTTATATTTTAGTTTCCATTTTATAGTGCTGACATTCACGCCACGTTTATACAATTTGAATATACTAAAAGGAGCTTACGCATTTTAAGCTTTGGTATTTATTTATTTTTGATAGAAGTTCTCTAGATTATGCGATTGATAGTATGTCACAGTTTTATTTTATTATGTCAAAAATTTTATAACAACTATTATTTATAAAATTTCACGCTTTAACAACTCATTTATCTTAACAATAAACAACCCCAACTTCAGTCGTATTTTTTCAACATCACGGAATATTTAATTCATCGCAACATAATTTACATTATGATACATCGAATACAAGAATTAACATTTTTGAAGTTTTAATAAATATATGAATTGCTTCATTTAGTAAATGTACATCAAAATAAAAGGTTCACTATTTAAATAAAAAAATATATTATTATTTTGCTAGCTTTGCTTAAATTCTTTCATCATATCAAAATAACACCCAATCGTGGATTATTGAATATTTGGCATTCTCGGACAAAAATTAAATTAACTATAAATCATATATGACAAGAAAAACGTATTTCAATATGACGTGGAGAGATATTGCTTCTTTTTGCTGACATTAGTGTAAAAAAAATTAAAAGCTGTTGACGCACCCCTGGACATATGTAGGTGATACTAATAACATCGTAATTACAAATACTTTTACATTTTCTTTGGTCATTATATAGTTGAGAAATTTTATTGTAAGAAATCATATCGTAAAGTATTTATGGGCGACATGCCGTAACAAGTTTTTTATGTCCGCAACATTTTTTGCGATGAGAAACATTTGCGAGTGCATTTTAATCCGAAGATGAAGTGTAGATACGAAACCGAAGCGCCACCCAAAGCAGTCAAGAACTATTAAGGTATTTTTTTATTATACGCTCGATAAAGGCAGTATTTATGTGACAGCTCTTCAAATCATATTACACAATACCTACGGTGGGAACTTTTCAGATTATTGGTTCACAGTTGTTTTTATTGATATAGCAGAGCTCAAATGATAATCTAATTGATATTTTATTTCAACCATTAAAGTTTTTATTGAATTTGGATTAAGTCAGTGGTAAATAAACTGACTTATTCTCATTGTTTGACTACTTTATATAGATGCTTCATTTAGGTACAACGTATTAATGTTTTGCTATTATTTAACGACAACATTCGTTGTCGATTAGGCTCTCTATAACTAAGTCTATCTCCATATGACGATTAAGTTTTTCAGCACAGATTTTCAAATATTACCGAAAATTATAAAAACATCACATTTCTGTCAGAGCTTTGCTTGAATAAACTACTTCTGAATAAGTTAAAAAACATATGTAATATAAATATAAGATTTTTCATCCTTCTGTAATTATTTTTAAAGCATACATATTGAATATACCATCACCGCAATTAAAAAATTTGATCGGCATTGTTGTGGAACTGCAATACCAATTTAATCGAAACAATTGTGTAAATTTTCATATATTTTCTCACTTACAATCAATTTTTCGCCTTTAAGTATCTTCACAAATATATAAAACAAACTAAGAAAAAAATTTAAGCCTAATCATTGAGATTGATTTAGTTAAATTTTAATACTAATTCGATAAAAACCATTTATTTATGGAATCATATAATATTTTATATACTTCATTAATAATTACTTATTGTAATTATTCTATTGTATAAAATGTATACATCCATTCAACTATAATATATAAAATATGAAAAATTATACACGTTCATCAACGGCTGAATGTAAAAGGTATTATATTAAAAAATAAAACTATTTCTTAGCATTAATAATGAAATACTAGGCCATGATATTGTAATGTTTTTTTCATTTTCTAATTGTCTATTCATATGAATTATAATTATTTGAATTAATTCAGTTAAATTTGGTTTCATAAGCCTGTGCAAGAATTTACAGCAATCATACAAATATAATTTCAAAATATATTTTATTTAGTAAACATACTTACTTCCTAATTAAGATTCCGTTGGCTTCTGGTATGTCATTAGGATAAAAGTAGAAATGTTTTTAATAACCTAGGAATTTCTCGTATGCTTTGCTCGGGTACTTTGGTGGTATTTAAATTTAAGTAAACAAGATTATTTTTCATTACATTGACAAGCATTAAAAATATAGAATACAAAAAACATACAGCCTCCTGTGGCGACTGAAACATTAGAATCTTCAATACAAAAATGTAAATAAAAAGAGCTACGAAAAACTTCTCAATTTTTATTTAAGTATTTTACACTCACGAATTTGAAAAAAGAAATTACTTTTACCATCTACAAAGCATGAGTAAAATACATTTTATTTATTTATATATATATTGATCTTGTCGAGATACAATATTTCGTATATTTATCTCCAGGGATGTGACGAGCAGTTAGTGGTGATTGTGATTTTTGAATCGCTTTCATCGATTCCACTAAAATCTTATATTTCTCAAAAGTAATTTCCCTTAGTCTAATTCTCAACCTTAGCCGCTTGAATCAAGTTGTATAAACGTGTGTACAATACTATATTTTTCTCTTCGACGCATTATAAACCTTTTTATTTAATAATAAAAACACATTTTCTTACTACATTTTTCCACTTTTTCTTTTATGATCAGGGCCGGTTTCGCTTATTGCGAGCACTATCAACTGATGACAAAAACAAAATCGAGCATAAAAAAAACATTATGAAGCATTCTGTATTTCAAAGTTTAGGCAATTTAATAGAGATAAAAGAAAGATCTAAAACCCAAAAACTGTTTTTTTTACTCTTCTTTTCCAAGATATAATATCATAATTTTCGTAAGAAAGTATTGAAAATATTACTGAAGAATTTTCTTGTGCTGAATTTTTTTTAATAGACTATATATTTGCCAGACGCATTGAAATATGCGGTTAGACAATATTTTTACCTCACGCACAGTTACCCTAATTTTAATACAAATTTCGCCTATTATATGCGGTTAATATGACAATAGATACAATCACAATATAGTATGACTTTCACCATGAAGGCATACGTTGAATTTATATAAATATTTTGCTGTTTGCTTCCAATATGGAGCTTATAGAAAAATTTCACCATACTATTACAATACTAAACTACATTCGGTGATAATGATGATTAATTCTCAATTTATACTATGGGAATTCTTTTTGAAAAGTTGAAAGGAATAATAAATTATTTATAAGGACGTAAATGGCTTGATGTTAACCAATCGCTCTTGCTTTCTCATTTTTAAGATTTTAACTGAAGAGGTAGGATAGTAATATAAAAAATTCACTTTGAACAGCGAATTGGAACGTTTGATCGAGAATCGTAATATTTGTATTATATATATACCATTACAATGTAAAAATTGTTTAATATTTAAATGATTTGACACAAAATTATTATTTTGTTGAATTATAATCTGGTTTATTTAATTATAAATGGACAGGTGATGTAAAACTACTTCAATTAATGATAGCTGGAAATAGTCCGTAGGCCATTTCTTTACCAAAGTGCATCAGAAAGGCTTTGTTATAAATATATGTAATTTAATACACATTGATGGCGAAACTCGATTTTCTTATACATTTTCATGTATAGACACTACACACTATTTCTTCATTCGACTCCAAATATAACGCGAATATTTTTTTACAAAATAAAAATTGTTTCAAAAACATCGCGTTTTATTAGGTATGTTCATTTTTACAATGTATATTATGTACATGAAGGCTTTAGAGACAGGTTTGATAAGCTTTAACAAAACGCAGCAAGTCTTAGCTCAATGAGCCCCCTGACCCGTGATTAATAAGTCTCACACCGTTCATATTGAAATGAAAAAGAATGACAGGTCGACCGCTCCAGTTTTAATGCTAAGATATGCTCAGAAATATATTGCGGCCATTAAAACGCGTTGGTTTTACAGTAGCCCATTCAGATGACTATCAGTACTTTTTAGTGTACAATAAACCATTGCTAGACTTTATCAAACTTTAATTCATAAGAGTTTATCAGCGACACTTTATTATAATGTTGACGTATTTATCGAAACGAATAAATTCTCACATTTCTTTAGTTTTCAGTATTTCTGAAAATATTTTATAAGATTTGATCATATTTAATACAACATGTTTTAAATGGCGTAAAAGACCTGAAAACACCCATAACCTACACCACGCTATCAAAGTGCGTGCTTTTCTCCACTTGTAAAAAAATAAAAGTATTTTCGTTCCAGACATGACAACGTGTTTGCCTAAATTCAGTTTGTCTCGTTTAGTTTTCATCGTCACTTTTGCATTTCGGCATCGTAATAATGAAAATTTATCATTTATATTTAATTCAACAGCACGGTTTACTGTTTTAACTAGTATGATATTGTTTACAACTTTTTACAGTCGTGTAGCTCATTTCATGCATGAAACGATAAACGTGTCTCGTAACACTATACAAAAGTAAATCTTTCTTCTCAAGCCTATAATTATTGAATGTTAAAACATAGTACTTAATTTAACTGACCGCAACTGTTACTGATTCTAGAGAGAGAAAAAATCGAGCTTTTGTTCGGCATGGTTTTGTTAATTGGTCAGATCAAATATTATCAGTGCGTGTTTTGAACGACAGAATAAAATAAATTGACATTTATAAATACAGCGGAGCTGATTATAGATTCATAAATTATTTTTGTGGCCAGCCACAATGACAAATATGATCAATATCTTTCTCTCAAAAAATGTGTCCACGATTTCGTGTGATATGGGATCCACCATTTTATATCGTCATCCCCTACACTCGCGATACGTCCGTCCCTGTCGCGGAATCGTACACAAGCTCACACGGTCCGCTGAGATTCATCCGATAGGCTACCGGTGTTTTTATGACGGCTGGACAAACGCTCGGGACAACCTTTAATGAGGGATTATGGATTAGTTACAACTTGACTCGGCCTTATCTCGGACTCGAACCCCGGCTTCAAGTTACGCAATCTCTTTTGTCCCTCTTAAAAACCACGCCTCATTAATCATACGAAGGATTGTAAATACATATCTAAGTATAATAGCTAAGTTAAAATATCAAATTGAATATGTTAAAATATGATTATCTTGATTTTGGTTATATTCTGTACGTTCACATTTGCGTTGATAAATCGCTTCATTGTTTTCCGAGTGTCGTGGCTACTGTATACCTGCTAATGGTAGTATTCTTTATGGCGGATAATTAATGTCCCTCATAATCGTATGGACATTCTTCATTTTGTAGAAAGAAACAGTTTGACAACGTCCATAATTCTTTTCGATTCATAGTTCATTTCGAGTGAGTGTCGTTCCAATTAAGGTTTTTTTACATTTGAGCGAAACATTTATTGCTGTCTTATCTACTCTCAACTCGATTCATCACTTTCTATGTTTTGGTTTTATACGATTAAATAAGATATGATATCCACATGCATATTTCATCTACCAAAACTTTTTCTTTAAGATTGAATCTTATATTTTTATCAAAAAAGCTATTTTATTCGCTTTATTGTTGCATTAAAATCTCCAATAATAATTATGTTCTCATATTCATTCTGCAATATAATAATATTAAAATATTAAATATATGCTACTTTTTACAAATAAAGAATAGGATAACCACTATTTTCTTTTATATTCTCAAAATGCATTACTGCAATCAAATATGAATCTAAATTCAAAATTATGAATTACTTCTTGCCCTTTAGCGTTCCAAATTCGTCATTATGCTCTGTATGTAATTGAAAATAAATATTTAATTAAGCCTTTCAAAAAATCTTCCATCTCTTATAATAAACCAATTAAACGAAATCATGCTTCATATAACACCATTGTAAAGTATTTTTCTCAATCATTTTTCATTATATAATTATATAAAGGTTTTTAAATTTTTAAATAAATATAAAATCAAGTGAAGTGACAATTTACACCTTAAAAGTGAAACAATTTATTTTTTACTTATTTACATCAATAGTTTTATATTATGATAAAGCTACACAATAAATTATATATATATTAGATTGGTTTATTTTTTGGAGTTGCAGAAAGATATTCAAATATGATGCTGGTCTGAAAAAAACCTTGAAAATAATACTAGAAGTTTAAGCAAGTCTGAGAAAAAAATAACATTCATTAAATATTACATATAATAAAGATCACTTTGAAAAGCATACAAATATGACAAGTCAAGTTTCATTGTTAATTTTTGACGAGTACACGATTTTCAACGGGCAGTACAAGGAATCCCAAGTATGGTAGGACATATGAACTAAGCATGACTTTGACACTCCAAACGGGTGTATTCAGACAAATACGATACCTTGTAAAATTAAAACACTATCTAAATACAATAATAAAACTTAATGGGGAATTATACCCGGGCGTTTGTGTAAAACCTCGCGTTCGCCAGGTCGGGAACATATTTCGTGTTCTGTTTCTGATTATCTCAAATGTTTATCTTGAGATGAAAGACTCTTATGCTCCCAACGTATTTTAGGACGTATGGATATTTTACGTAGGACCTGACTGCTTTTTTCGTGGCACATAAAAAAGACTCGCTACTGACATGTTTGTTTAAATACTTCGAAATAAATAAATGTTTCATTTTATAGCAATTTATAGCGATTGGTTTTATTGAGTTTCAATTTAGATATGCCACACATTACCCAACTTATGGTCGGGCTGAAACCTCATTATATCCTTCACAGTCTAAAACGATCTAAAAAGTTAAAACAATATTAATAAAACCTTTATGAGATCATTGCAATTAATTCAAACTTAAATATAACTTTTCACTTGTGTGAGGCAAATCAGTGTCACTTGTAGTAAGCTCACTGAATTTATTCAATAGATTTTTAGGTCATAACGATTTATATCATATAAAACATACGACAATTCATATTTGTGGACAAATATAAAGACAGAGTTTGACTTTTTGCGCTCACTCCGGTCTCACACTTGACATATGAGATCCGAACAACATTTTCATCTAACTGCTTATGGCTAAAAATGGCTGCTGCTTAATGCGAAAATCAAGTAACTATTTTATAACTAAGAATTGAAAATATTTCAATATTTTATAAGAATAACTTGAAAATATAATAAATATAACGATAAAACAATTCAAATTTTAATTGTTGAAGCTGTGGGAAATTCCGCATATTTAACTTGTTTGACATCTTTAAAAAATGTGATAAAATGAACACGTGCTTCAATCCATATTTTATATCGCAATTCCGTTAAGCTCCTCTCAGTCAATATCATAAGCTATAAAACAATCAACAAATAATCAGCCGTTTATAATTTAATCATTTTTCTGTAAATAATGTATTTTTCTTTTTTTTAAAACAGAAACACTCCTATATAAATAATTACATTGAGTAGGAAACTTAATAACATAACTTTAAAATAATCAAAAAACAATTGTTATTATTTTTAAAACTTATAAAACATTTCTTAATCACGTTTTCTTATTCTCTAATTTCTTCAAATAATACCGCAATCGCATTTATGGAACGTCGTTTAGGTATTCTCTGAATTATCGTTGACGATGTCATAAAATATATACCTACCAGAAAGAATGCGCCACTGCATGCTCGTAATGGCTACACAACCTAACAAAACGAATAAAATTACTTAAAGGAAAAAAAACATAAAAAATTATAAACTCACAACCTAATAGGCAAGTACATTTATTAACAAAACGAGTCGTTTAAAATTGTTTTTTTCTGTCATCCTAAAAAATCGCCTCATGATTTGGTTTGAAACTTGAATGACCCCCCAGGGTGATTTGTACAAGAAGGTCGTATGTGCAGTAATATTTTGATAAACTTAAGTCATTTAATTCAGTTGGAATCCGGTAGCCAGCAGGTAAGACACCTGTGGTTCATGTCCCTGCTATAAGCCAGTAGAAATTTCTTGGCAAAGTCGTTTTGACATAACACAATTACCTAATTTATCAACTAAAAAATCTTCTCCGGAACAGTTGGTTAAAACCATGAGAAAACATCCAACTCAAAAGAGACAACGGTTATAATTTTCGATTACCTTTGACAGTTTTATTTTAACATTTTTATCCAAGGCTTATTTTAAAATACGTTATAAACATTTTATTTCAATATTATCTTGAATTTTTACTTGATTTTTGAAATATTTTTTCTATTTAATTTCCTCCACTTTAAATATGCACTTAAGTTATTAACAATGAAAACTTGAAACAATCTCTGCGAATATAATTCTTATTTTCTGTTTAGCTGATTTCTTCTGGATATGAGAGACTAAATGTATATATCCGTAGTATTGCCTGATAAAAAAAAATTACTCACCAATACTTGAATCAATGAAAATATTATAAACATCCCCTTTATACGTATACTGTTTTAGGAATGTCCAGTTTTTTTCGTGGACTGTTTTACAACATAGCTGTGAATTTTCACTTGATGAAAGAATGGTTATTAACATTAAACTAATGAAGAAAAATTACGTATACCGATTTCGAATTATGTACTAAATATGTTATAGCCAATTCAATGTTGATTATATAAAAATAAGCTTGGATATAAAGATTTGCTGAGTGATAAATGTCGTTCATTCATAAAACTTATAAAAACAAAATTGAAAATATGTTTAAAAATATTTGAGGAGAACCCAGAGAAAGTCTTAATTATCCGTTTGAATTCTAATATTTTAGACACAAAGTTTATAAGTTAAGATAGCAGTATACTCTTTGCAAGTTCGTAAAGTTTGTCGAATAATAAATTAATTAATCCGGCTTCTTAAAACAACTACCGGTGAAATAAACGCGATTAAAATTTTCGCAATACCCAATGAATTTCACATTAAAATAAACGCAATTGTGGACATGAAGACAAATCACCTCATGAGATGAGAACTGGAAGCCGTCTGCGGGTCAGCCGACACTTTTATGCTAATTCTGATTATTTAAAAATTAATTGCCAGTTAGTTTAAATAACGATGACATTAAATTGCGCATTGATTGATTTTAATTCGAATTTTAAAATCACCACACCTTTGTTTAGATCTTTAAATGTTTTTGATGTGCTGAAGTCAGAGCTAGAATGATTGACACAGGCAATTTGAAGTATTGGATTTTCTCTCATGGTGGTCTCATAATGTTTCACTCGAATTATCAATGCTTCAATGATTAAATAGTATGTGTAGCAATAAAGCAGAGCAAAAATGTTAAGGAAATCGCATTAAGGCGCCTAGTCGAGAATTTTACAATGTTTCAGAGTGATAAAACATGATAAAGTCTTCAGGCACGATCAGATGCAACGAATAAGAAAATATAAACTGTTCATTAAATTGTTCTAAGCTGGAAATATTCAGATGTCAGCCTTTTTTGTGCTATTGTACATTAATAACTTAAATAAAAGCTTTAGCAGAAGGAAGTCGTTTGTAAGAAGTTTTTTTTTTTATTTCTAAATATTTATATAAAGTAACGTGCTTTACAAGGTAGTGTTTTATATATATATATACCTTGTGAAGCTTTTTTTAGTCTTATACCGAATGACCAACGCTATTTTACTTTTGTTTTTCTCAATTACGGGGTCAGTTACGGGGAATTCAAATCGAATTTATTGATACATGTTGAAAGGTATTTTAATTTTACATCCATGACTTTCTCGTTAATTTTCGCACAACACAATAATGAAAACTTGTGCACAATTATAAGTAAATTAAGTTTTTTTTAAATCTCATATTATCATATTCATTTTCTTCAAAAAAGGAGGTTGAGAGATTAAATTCTTTTCAGTTTCTTTAAGAGTATTCTATAAAGATGCTATGTTACGTATTCATATGAACTACTTTGAGAACGATCATGATTAGAAAAAATAGCGTCAATATTCAATTATTTCAAATTTTGTTTGTTTTTTTTTTAGTAAAGTTAATGGGTTTCTAATACAAATTTGATTTAGAAGTACAAAATGTAATACATACTTTAAACTACATTAAACTTTTTACATTTAAACTACTTATAAAAGATGAAGATCACTTAACAACATGTTTATAATAAGCTATTATCATTTGACCAATTCATTCAATTTTGTACAGAACACACTAAAGACACAATACAATCCAATCAAACCGGAGATGAGTGCTCGAAAAAAATGACCTCGATCGCTCAGTATGGAATATAAAATGGCTCCCCCGTTGGGAAGCGAACCTCTGCCTGTCGGGGGTCCCCCGGACCGCCAACACCACTGAGCCACGCGGATTATTTATACAGAATCTTAATGATCTTGAAAATTGGTGTTTTATATACTTCGTCACTTCTGGTTTTGTTGCTAGCCATGAAAATATCAATAAAGTTTCACCGGGTCGTAAAATTCATTTTTAGTGTAATTTCTTATGGAAGACCTGTTTTTGTAATACAATAATTTGTTTACGTATTATAAGATACATACGCTGGACAACATGGATTAACGGTATTGTAATACGAAAACGTTTTATGACACGGGATTTGATTCCGCACAATAATTTTATACGTGGGCTTGTTGTCTTATTTGTGATAATTCTATAAATAGTAATCGGAACGGAAGGCGATCGGTTTTTATTATTCTCTGGATTACCAATCTTGTATCACTGAGATTTTGCAGGAATGTATACTATAAAAAATATTCAATGCGTCAGATTTAATTTATTGAATCCTTTTTTTGTAATTTGAAACAATTTTTAGTCTAGTTAAAAAGTGCAAACCTTTAAAATAATGCTATGGTTACTATCCTCACTCAGTTAGCTTTTAAGATAAAACTATTTGAAATTAACGTTTAATGCAATACGTTCTCATTTAAGTTGTAAATATGTATGTATACAACCCAACTAGTATAGAGTATGGCTTGAGGACTAACAAAAATTGTCGAATATTTTTTTTTTTGTATATCAGACAATAAATCTCGTTGAAGCTTTTGTAAATGTATAGCAGAAAATACAAATATAAATTTGTCTCTCTATTATACTATACTATACTAAGTATTTCACTCAAACGGTATAGATTTTTAACATAAATTTCTCACACATTATTTGGCTGTCGTTTTTACGTCACTTTTCTATTTGTAAAATTTAACACTTGTTTTCATACGTGGAAAACATTGCTTGGTGACATTTCCATATTTTAAGTTAATGTCAGTTGATTGACAATATTCATAAAATTTGAATGAGATAAGGTCGACAATCATATTTTCATCATTTAATTAATTAAGACTTTCAACGTTGGCTTAAACATTAACAAAATAACGCCAATGTCTATAAATATTTATTCTCATATAAAGATTGATAACATGCATACATTTTTAATCATTTTCAATTCCCGTTTGGTCGGTTACTTATATTTGATACAATCTTTCCTTTTTTTAAAGGAAGACTGATGCGTAAATATACTATATGAAGTGATGATCAGTTTTTGAAAACATCTCGTATATATAGTTCCATAATAATTACATGAAATGATTATTGGGTTATCACACAATCGAATTTATCGTTCGGGTATCGAGTCCTGTATCACAAAATAAAAACCAAAAGATTTACCACTCAGCACCGATATCGGCATTAAAATTAACAATAACATGTAAAATTGTTTGAACAATAATCAACATTTTTTTGTATTAAGAGAAAAGCATAAGTAGCCTTGTCATGTTTACGACAGTAATGAAATTTTTATCACTCGATTATTCATTTTGAATCGATTCAAAACAGCATTGCTCGAAAAGGTTTTCTTTTCGAAGCTTTAGTTCTCGTGAATATATTAACATATATCAGTCATTAATAAGAAGCCAGCTGCCCACACTGCGAGGCTAAATTAATAATCCCAACAGTTTAGTGGGAGTCGAAGTGCCAGACGAGCAACGGTGTTGCCACTTGACCACCGAGAATTGGTTACCGATCATGCTGCGAAATGACTACTGAACATACACAAAATTACCATTATAACGTTTTATATCGATCTTCTAACTTCTAATGATACGTCACTCTTAAAAAATCGTTTATATTATAGATAGAAATTTTAATCATAGCATGCGTATTTGAAATAAATTATTTATTTTTGTCGTAAATAAAGACTTTCAAAACGATGTTCATAAATTGCGTCAATGCTTTTAAAAACGGTTTTTCTACTATAACGCACATTCCATAAATAGTCTTTACAATAAATTACTTAAATCAATGGATAGTGACCAACATACCATTATTTCTGGTTCGATGAGAATAAAAGAAGAAGGGAAGCAAAGGTGATAAGCAAGATTATTAAGCTTTATCAATATGGTTGTGCTGTGATGATTTCAATAAATTTTAAATCATAAAGAATTATTTGAAATCTGAATTATATTCTTAATAGCTGAATGACGTTTTAAACAACATATAGTATTCTAAGTATATTGTAAAACGTTATAAATTATACAACTTAAATGAGCAAAGCAAATAGATTATATGGATTGCATTTCTACTTGTAAAATCGTCAGATTTCAATCAAGTTTTAAAATTAACATGAACTGAATTCAATGGTCACTTGGAGAGCCATATTTTAAAATTCAAAAACTAATGTTTTTTTTATGTCGCAAAAATGATATTATAATTCCTAATAATTTTGACGGTATACTTTAAAGAATATTCGACCATAAATCGATAGCATTGAAACAGTATAAATGTTTTTCATAGTGAAAAATAATACATTGCATCATATTTCTCTGTTTACATGCAAAATATATTTAACATTCTATTGAAGACACAATTCTTAGTCTTAATAGGAAAATATATCACAATTACACATACCTAATATCTCAAATGCTAAATTTAAAAAATCAACATTTGATATTAATTTTGTCAGGACATTTATCCGGTACGTGCTACAAAGACCGACTATGTCATATAATTGTCGGCTGTCATGTAAAAGCCAAAAATAATACGCTCATAAGTTGCTTTATCATTTTAAAAAGATGTTGTTTTCGATTAAATATAAAGTGATTAACATACCTCAGATATTACTTCAATAAAACGCTACATTTTTATTGTTATTATAAGACGCGATCTGTAGATATTCGATGCTTCACATTAAACTTAACGTTAATCGTTAAATATATCCCTTCCCATTAAGTGACATGAGTACTGGAGTTCTCATCTAAGCGTGCAATAATGGCCTGTGACGTACAGTAATGGCGCTGGTCACAGTGACAGCCGCCTCCTTCTGGGAAATGGTCCTCACTCTTCACATTCCCTCACGGAGCAGCTTCGTCCCGAGGATCGCGTTTTACATATTAACCGCGGATTCGTGATCGCAGAGCCATCGCACCACGAGGCCCGCCATTATGCAGCCCGTACCGTTTCTGGGAAACTCTATGCCTGGAAAAATCGCCAGTAGATACGGTACGGAGAGCCCTTGAAGTTCAGAGACGTGCGTTTAGTTTGGCAAATGATTTAAGCGTTGATCTCAACTGTTACATAGTTCATGTGAGAGATTTCAAGCTTTCGATAATTTTTTTAACATTTTTAATTTTTTTTTTATAAATAAAATCTTTATTAGCTACATTTATGTATTCACTATTTCAGTAGAAAAAGTGGTTGCATATTGAAATGAATTCCGTTCATTAAATTTTATCGAAATTAAAAAGATTTATGATGAACACTACTTAATAAGAAATAATTCAAATATTTGTTTGAAAGAAATATTACAAGTTTCGTGTTTTTTATTAAATTGTAAAGAAAATATATTAGAAAAAAAATATCTCATAATTTGTTGAATCATTCTAAAACAAATATTTTAAGTGTTATAAGTGATAAAATTATAGCTAAAAATATTTAACGTTCTATCGAGTTGATAAATTGGACCTTAATAACATTCATTGAGACTAATTTGGACTATGGCTCTAAAAGGATCGACGATGGCTATAGAAATGTAAGTATTATGAACTGGTTGTGATCGACAGGGAAAAGAATCGACTGCATTGCTGATGCAAAAGAGAGCTTCAATAAATACAATTATATACCATAGGATCGATTTGTTATTATGCAAAATTTTATGTTACTGCAACAGCACAATAGCAAATATTTTATTATGTTTTATATTGTTGAATGTATAATAGTAAATTTTCTGATGCATCATTTGTTTTTATTAAAAATTAACTGCCTGTATTTTTTTAGTAGGATATAAAAATTTTATGTACACAGTTATATTTTTGTTATCTGTTGGACATATAGGTATTTAAGAAACATTTGCAATAAAAACCCTCATAATATAACTTATGTATGTATGAGTGATATTTTTACTAACATAATTATATTTATAATAATTTTAATAAGGCTTTTCCAATACAGTATAAAAAACTTAAATAATTGAATACAATGAATGGATTTCATTATTTCATATTTTTTTAATAACTGTCTCGGAAACCCTTTTATTGGTTTTTCTTCAATTTCCGCTAATAAATAAACATTGTAAGATTTCATTCACTGGATATAACTCTATTTTTATGAGGTGCAAATCATCAAATTAAATTAAAGGTCAAATTATTTATATAATTCTTGTAGACTTTTAAGGTGATAACTGTCATTTCTTGGTGGAAAATAATTATATCTCAAGATTATCTTAATAATCTAACTATATGAATGTTTAATTTATTATAAATCTAAGAGTTAATAACGTTTTTTATAATGGTCCACCATTTAACAATGTATATCAGTAGGGAATAAATTGCTTTGTACCTAATACTTATAGCCTAAAACACATATCACTTTGATTATGAGAACATCTGATTGCTAAGTGCGTTCTTGGGCAGCACAATGAACAAAATGGCTTTAAGAAGTCATTGTTAGAAGCTCCAAGATAATAAGAAACTTACAATAATGGAATAGAAAATGAAATGGTTATAATAGGAGCTGTTAGTCTCCGAGAGCTTATCAGTGAACATCTTGAGGTTGAGCTTTCGACTGAAATGAGAATGCTTAACCAGGCAGCGGCAGGTTCTATAATGTAGACTAGGGTGGAGTAAGCAATGATTTTTAAGTGTAGAGATTATCATAAAATTCGATTTTAAATAAAATGATTTTCTTATTGATATTTGAATCAATTCAAATCCTATACATTATTTTCGAATGATTATTAAAATCAAATTTTTCATATCCAGTATCATTACGGTGGGAAACGCCAAAAATAAATTTAAATTCGACAAAATATTGTTCAGCTGAATAAGCTGCGTTTTAACAATATTTTTTGGTTAGGAGATTCAATTGATTAAATAAAATAGTGAAACTTCGTCTAAAAGTCTAATTTTTTCGATATATTTGTATCACTAAACATTATTATTTTCTAAATATTACGCGAGAAGTTAAGAAAGCCTGAAAATGCTTTAACATAAAATCGAATAATTTTTGACATGAGATCAAACATGTTTAACAATACAAAAATTATTGCAGTACATATGTTTCTTAACCAAACATGGCGTATTAATCACATTCTTCTCACTAAATATTTCTAGAACGAATATTTGTAACAAACGATTTAAATAATTTCGTTTTTTTATTTATTAGTATATTTAATGCTAAGCTACAAGCTGTATAATGATAGACAAGTAATTTCTTATCATTTATCGTGAAAAATATATCGATCAGTTAAGAAATTTAAACATATAGATTTTTCACAGTAATGCTTATTGGTTTCACGTGTTAAAATCAATGACTACCATTGATGTAGTCATACTATTACTGAACACGATTAATCAGATACAAGAGTGATACTGTCCATATGATAGATGTCTGTATTGAGTTGATTCACGGCATATCTATGAATGGAATTGGACTAATGCCGGGCTCATAGAATATAATGACTCGAAATCGACTCTTACGGTAGCTGTGTCGAAAATTCTCAAAGCCCAGATTCTCAGATTAAGAGAATATGGTGACCAATTCATAGCCAGGAATTTATGGGGTCAATGAAATAGGTTTTTAAATATTCAGTGATACGATAATTCTATTACTTAAAATATGTTATACTATTTAAAATTTATAAAAGGCTCACTCATTTTTTTAATAAATATTGCATAGTATTAACAAAAAGTTGACTATTACTTATTTTAAAAAATCTAGGGTTTCTTATGAAAACACAAGCATTTTTTTTAAATATTTTTATATTTTTTTTTTTAATTTCAAGTTTGTTAAAAAGTATTGTTTTCAAGCCAATAAGCATTTATATATCAATCTTAATACGTATTTTAATATTTAATTAGCACCATCTATCGGAAAATAAATTAATTGAGAAAATATGTAAAAAGAAATTTTCATATTTAATTGCAACATTTTGAATTCTACAAATGTATATGAATTTACAGTACATATGTATGTTTTATTTACTATTGAAAGTATATCCCTGAATAATTAGAAAAAAACAAACCGGAGATTTATTATTTCTATGAAGAAGTCTATTGTCTAGTGTTGCTTTATTTTTAACATCATTCTAATTATAACTATTGTTATAATGTGGTAATTTAGGTGCAAGCAAAAGTTTATTATATAATACTATGTTCGACTTTACCTTGAGTAATGCCAACAAAACGTATATTATAATCCACGATCGCTTGATAATAGTATTGAAGTTGAAAATATCACCACGTAGTCCACGTGACATTCACAAAATATATTCCACCAAGTTGAGTGTTGAAAATAAGGTACTTGTCCAAGAAATAGTAGCTAGACTGACTTGCGTAAATTACACATCGCCACCGTTTGCTACTTAGTAGAAATTCTAGTGATAAATAGCCAGATTTATACATATATTTTTACATTTTAAAAGAGATTTTACTACTAGACAACATTTCGTTATGTTAGTAATCAATAAATACTATAAGTATAAATTAGTTCTTTGATGCAGGTACGTCACAACCAATTTTAATCAAGTAATTCTATAAATAAGTAATACATAATTACTTCAGTTCTATTTCTATTTAAAATACATATTTTTGAATATTTTTATTTGCTGAATCGCAATTGTTTTTTTTTTATCGTAAGAAGCATGTGTATCTCTTTATCAAAGAAGCAACATTATTTAATTAAAAATATTTATTATATTGTATATTATTGAAGGAGATTATTTCAATAGTAACACGTAAAAATACTGATGATAATAATAGCATCCTTGGTAATAAATATGCGATGGGTATAAATTTACAATTCGAATAACCATACTTTGATTTGGTTAAGAAAAAACCAAGAATGTCCCATTTACATTTACTTCCCTTCGTCGTCAATTTCAAAGAAAAAACTTCATTATTATATCATGTGAAAAAAAATGTTTATAAAAAATTACCATCAAAACGCCCACGAGAGTTATTCACGTATTCATAACGCGGGACTTTCCCACAATGTCCTTTCGTATAAAAGGCCGAAAAACAGAAGAGCGGACGAAATATTTGGCCACAAGATGGATGCTCTGGTCCCAAAAGTTGACACGAGAATTCAAATATCCTCTCACGCGGCTGAGCCCGGACGAAACGGAGCTGGCGCGGGCTACGCTGCATACTTTACCCACTAAATATAATATTAATTTAGATAAAATGATTTTACTTATATTACACCCTATTCAATATAATTTAACAATTCTTTCTATCGCTAAGAAACCAACCCTAGTCTTAGAACATTTCAAATATCTTTCATGTACACAATCCGTGATAGTCATTTATATTACATGAATAATAATTGTTGACACTTCATTTTTGTTCACGGTTTCATGCCACCAACTAACGATAATGGTAAATAGTTTGTGTCAAAAACTGACCAGAGTTTCCTAAAATTTTTCGACAGAAGAACTTTTTGCGAATCCAAAAATTTTAACGGAACACTTAGCGCAGTAATTCATAGGTAATCTATTCAGATTCCAGGGTACACTAGCTCTCAAAAAAAGTAGACATTTTTTTCGATTTACTTGTGCGTATAAATAGTCCCGAAGATTATCACTTCTCTTGTGATACATTTAGAGTTAGTAAAATAAACTGCAAAAAGATTTTAAAAAAAACATAAGAAACAATTGATTTATAGACATTTACATGATTGAATACTTACTTCTAGCTGTCGTCAAAAAACGTCTATCGAAATGCACCATTCGTTATGCATCAGATTAGTTGCAGACACAAAAACAGACTAACTGCAAATATTTAAAGATTTAAAAATGTCACTATCTTCAGATTCAATAATTTTAGCTACGTTTATTTTAATAAAAAAAATACGGACGACACCTGTAATTACTTAGGTATAATAAAATAAAACGAAATGCTAAAAAATCGTCGCAAAAGCTATGTACATATTCTGAATTAAAACGAGAATAACGATATTATTTTATTGAGAGAGAAAACTTTCCACGTACGATGAGGATTTAATTTTTGCAATCCAAGGAAATATAATAAATACATCTAAAAATATAATCACCCATACTGCGCAAGTACTTAATACGAACGAAAGTAATTTAAATAGAAAATACACTCAAAAAAATATTATGTTTTTTCTTTTCATTATTTTCTTATTTATATTAATTCTAAATCATCAAAAGGATATAAATACTGGCCGGTATGCTATTTGCATTACATAATTATGTATATTTATTTTTAATTTATTTTATTCTCAGTTTCTGTTATCCCCTTTAAGATTTCCACTCTCAATTCTTGATGAAGAGGACTTAAAAAATTTTTTTTTAATCATTTATATGTTACGTCATTCAAATATAATTCATGATTATCAGAAAACCTTTGTCATATTTACTGATCCAACTGTTCTGTACACCTGGTAGTTATTGATACCGAATTATATTTAAATAAATCATTTATATGTATATGTTCATATTAAGTCAGATGATAATATTAATAATTGATAATACTATTTATTATTACTACTACTTTATGTTATTTTTTAGAAATTATGAAGCATATATATATATATATGAAACATTACTTCAATTAAATTTAATTGTTAAATATTACCATTTGGTGAAACACAACGAAATAGACG
Source organism: Himalopsyche japonica (assembly GCA_028555115.1). Lineage (NCBI taxonomy): Eukaryota > Metazoa > Arthropoda > Insecta > Trichoptera > Rhyacophilidae > Himalopsyche > Himalopsyche japonica. The sequence continues at coordinate 499,238 of JAHFWJ010000395.1, forward strand.
AAGCTTCTTTTGTACACACGCACCAGGTCTAGAATCATATGTTATCTATTAAAAATATTCACTACATTATAAGCTATATGCGACACTCCCAGCTGGGCAAATATGAATATATATAATAATTTTAAAATATGCATAGAATTTTTTATGAAAAATGTTCATAAGTCCCACAAAATTATTCAATAATGGTATTTTAATGTGTTGCAGCTAAGCGATCACAGAATAAATATGGAATTTATGACAACAGCATATGATGAAATTAATGGCCATTCGATACAAAACATGTCATAAAAATAATATTCCACGCTACCACCCGGTGGAGCATTTTTCATGACCAGAAGAATCCATATGAAAGTTTAATTATTTTCCCACAGCGCGCAGCACGAGCCGTCTATGACATGCCTAAAACAAAAGGACGAAATGAAAACCAGTGTCCCCATACATTTTGTTTCAAATACACGACAATAATAAATTCAAAGACGCTGCGGGACACTCCAGAGCAGAACGGCGTCGATTTCGTCCGTGGCTGCCGTCGCTTACGCCGTTCTTTCGCGCGACTCGCGACCATTAAAGAAACATTTTAAATGGTTAACAGTATGTTTGTTGTTTGGTGTACAGGCAGGGAGATTTCTGAGAATCTCTGTAGTACGATTGTCGTTTGACCCGTCGCAGGAAAAGCCTTGAAAAGCTTATACATATTAATATTATACAAATAATAATCATAGGGTGAAAAAATAGCAATGTATTTTAGTTCTACAAAATTTTGTAGAGCTAAAATACATTGCTATTTTTCACCGTGTTATAATGGAGTTCTACCAAGTAAATGCCAATTCAATCAATGAAATATATCCAAGTAGTCGTGCCTATTTTATATAATACACTATTTATAATTCGTAAAATCTTATATTTAAACAAGTCAACGAATCAAACATATTGAAGGGAAAAAAACCTGTAGCCTTGCATGGATGTCAAAATTTTCATTCACCCTTTCGATCCTTGATATGAGTCTTACCGTAATTGTGTTACTAATGACTTGTGTTTTCCTAGAAACCTATTCATTTATGAGCTTATTTATATTATAAAGTGAGTTTGAGCAACTGAAAAACTAACAATTACGGTACTAAAATAAAAATCTTTTAACACACTGAAAGTAAAAAAGTCTATTTATTTCACGTTGGGATTGGACATGGTTACTAAAAGGATGTGTGTATTGTAAATATACATAAGTTCAATCAGATATTTTTTGTTACCCTTTTAACATTGAAAAAAAAACTGCATTTTCTATATTTTTAATGTGCTCTAATTTTTTATAAATGATCACTATAAATTAGGAAAGGGCATTATTTTCTGGAAAAAAATTCAATTTCCATTTATAATTAACAAATTGTTATAATGTTGTGGTAAAAATTCAACGATATTATTTAATTTATTCCGGATGATAAAAACTCTTGATACACATCATTTCAGTAACGCATACACATAACATGTATGTGTGGTAAGATTTATTCATTGAATTGGCATTTACTTCGTAGAACTCGATTATAACACGGTGAAAAAATAGCAATGTATAATATTTTAGTTCTACAATTTTTTTTATAAGATATAGTTGATGAGTGTCCATTGAATGATTATAAATTCGTATTTAGTGTCGTAGAGTAGAACTTTAATAAATATTACATTACAGAATAAGAGGCAAAACGACCAACAAAAATAAGATATAAATTCAATTCCAGACATTTATAAAATAGTCTTATTTCAAACACACCCAGCGACAAACAAGATACCAGCATTTCGTTACTACTGTCGTTTTGTTTTAGAGTCCAGTGGCGGGTGTGCGCGGCTTGTTAACAATATCCCATTTAATTAATACGACCTAACCTTATTATCTCCATTATCACGCTACTTTAATATGAATCACAGCACATAAAACTGCTGTCCTTGAAAAAATAAGATTGCATTGCAATAAAAATTGACAGTTGATATTATTTGCCCATTGCGGAAGCTTGTAAGCCGATAAAAATTTTCTCGTCATCTCTATGTAGCGCAATTGCAACGCTTATTTTAATTGGATTTGTAATTGAGAAGTTCAGATACAAAAGTATCATGCTATTTCGATAATAATTAAAAAATTTATCTCTGAAATTATGGCATATTAATTATTTCAACATCATTATAAAACTATGATATTCTTATTTGACTATTTATGAATATATTATCTTTTTTTACATGTTGCAGCGACCTGGTGTCATTTTTAACAGTTTTTTAGTGTTCAAGATTTCCAAGCAATATATTTTTTATATGTCACACACAATTGAATTTATATCGATTAAACTAAAAGAAAGAATCAAATGAGCTACGATTTATGTAATTATAATTACATAAATGTGAAAATTAACTCACACACACACACTCTCTTTCTTTGGCGTATGTAGACAGGTGACATCTAGCATTTCTTATACAATTATATCATATCGATATTGAATTACTTATTGCATTATTGAAGTCGTCTTGCGAAATTTTCTGCTAATGTTATGGTCAAAATTATTGTTTCATGTTGCCGTGCATATTAATTTACGACCTAATATTTTTTTGGTATTCACTTCGGAAAATAATAAATAATATGCAAATAAATTTCGTGAACTATGAATTATTACTTTCCATAATGTTTTCATTTACAATGGATTCATTGAACAGATGAGATGATTTTTAGAAGATTATCTTTAGTATAGTAGATGTTGATTATTAGTATCGCAGCCCAAAACCGTATGAACCTGACGAAAACTAGTGAAACTATTTATTAGTTAACAGTTAAGTAAGTCCAACGAATAGATTTTTTTACAAGCCGATGCCATTAGTTGTATAAGATGTCATCTTAACGAAAGTTATATTTTATCACAGTTTGAATTTACAGAATGTGAATTGTTCAAGCTCGGTATACTTCTACAAGTTTCGTCACTCTTGACCTGGGTTTCACCTTTCGGAACTTTCACGTATTCTATCACACGAATCTAATACAACTGAAAACCATTAAACAGATTTTATATCTTATATACAAGAAATATTACGAAATATACTGACCATGATGCAAAGTGCTAAAAATTAATCTGAAATTATTTTAATAACTACTGATTTGATTGTAATCACATTCAATTTTGGAAAATATAAACTTAAAACCTAATGATTTTATAATGAGAGGTTTTCACAATAATCGACTACCTCTAAAATAATATTGGAATATTTAATAATTAGAGATACTTAATTATTTGCCTGAAGATGCCGGAATGCGATATCTGGTTGTTACTGACAAAATTTGTGCAATTACACATGAGTTACCATAAATTACATCTATATATAGATTTATGTAGCGTTTATGATTATGTCAAATCAAACAATGTTTATTATTTTCGTAAATTATATGCCAAAAAAAAATATGAACTTAATTCAACATGTAGCATATGTACTTCAAAAAGGAACGTTTAACGACATATGATAATAAGTATACAATAATATGATTACAAATAATTTGCTGTGTCATTTTTCAACACGAATAACATAAGACTATTGCACGTTTATATTATATTACGACAGACATAATTCTTATGCTCATAATATAAATTTATGTATGCAAAAATATTTCAATTATACTTGTGATAATAATTGATTATAAAGACATCACACATGAGACTGAGAAATTGACTTAGCTTGCCTTTATTGCTTTATAGGTAACTTTATATGACAAAACAAAGGTTTTGTTAAGCGTCGTTCCTTTCACACCTGGACGGGAGTGATTTAGATTGTCCTTTGGGTGAGTTATGGCCGTCGTGTGGACGCTCAGGGGTTGAGTTACGGCACAAAATGTCGAATTCATCTTCACTCGGCTGGTAAATAAATATTTCGACTGGCTTCTTTCCACTATTCCTAATAAACTAGGAGTGACGCCAAAATTCTAGCCCTTTGCTGATCTCACTGATAAAAGGCACCGGATGTTTGTTTGCCCATTAGGTATTTAAACGAAAGCCTTTAAAAAAAGTGGTGTCCTAAATTCATTCCATTTGTTTAAAGATAAAACGCTTTTTAATATATGTGAAACCTTTGGTACGTGAATAAATCGGTTTTTATTGAAAAAAAAAAGTTGTTTTGCCATTTAGAAGAACTTTTTTCGCAATACTTGATGGTACGTTGTCTAAAAATGTCAACTAAATAAATTTGAATTGTTGAAATATTATGTGATTTCACATGTTTTGTCACTATCGACCCTGGTTTCGCCTTTCAGCATCTTCAGGCATTCTCTCACACGGATGTAACAGAACTGGTGAAAACGCTTGAATTGTGATTGAATACATGAAGATGCCGAATGGCGAAACCCGTGTTGTAATCGTCAAAACATATATTTGATATTGAAATTCCGACGTGCGCCTTCAGTCGATATCGTAAATAATATAAACTAAATAAATTCATTCAATAATGTCTAACCCTAATGAAAATATCTTTTTAGTAGGATGATGCTTTTGAAGGTATACTTTCCGTCTCCATGAGTATTTATCATATATTGCCTACATTTTATAATAATAGCAGTCGAAATCATTATCGATATAACATAACAATAAAGACAGGGATGAATTTTCTTTGTAATTCACAATTCAATATATACAAAGCTTGTTGAGAGAAAGGTAAATATCTATGTTTATTATATTTTATATAAATACAAACACAATCTGTAAAATGCTAATACTTTTTTTTATTTAATAGGCATTTAAGTCGACTCTTTCGTCCCTAACAAGATTAACTGATGCAGTTTTTAAAAATAACATGTATTTATATAGATCTAATATAAGTCATTAGTAGGTATATATGAAACCCTATTTTCCCGAAAATATTATGTTATTTTTAATATTATATTTTTATTTTATATATTATTTACATTTCAGTCAGTAATGGTTGGTAAATTTTAAGTTCACTTAAACTTATTGTCGGTACTGTTATTAATTATTTATCGTTGTTGTAAACACAACTCTTAACAAAGAGATAAATTATGCCAAGAATTGTGAAAAAATAAAACCCTTGTAAAGCACACATAAAAATATGCTCAGAAGTTATATCATTCTTGCTAACTGGTTCTTTTTGGTGTGAGTGTGATATTGGTGAAACCATACTCATCTGACAATAGCTTAGTATAATATATATGGTAGACACCAATATAAGCAAGTGTGAAAATTCTTCTGCAACAGCTATCTATCTGTTAAATGGTTTTAAAAATAAGTGGTCAATTGTTTGTTGCGGAACTCTAGCAGTGCTTCAAATGTGTGCTCTACGAAACCTTTTTTTTTAAATAATGAAATTAAATTTTATTGTAATCAAACCGTTGCTTTGCTGTCGATAGCAGTGTTTTTCCATTTTTTAATAAAACCATTAAAATCAACATAGAAATAAAATAATTATTTATTTTTTTAGTTGGCATTGATCTGCCCATCATTATTCGGATTGAAAAAGGTATTTTTTAATTTCAAATGAAAAAAAATATAATCATTTATCATTAAAATAATATTTTGAATAATAAAAACAAATTGTTTAGTACTTATTTCTACATACACTATGTTTTTTGATCACGACAGGTTTCGCTCATCGCGAGCATTATCATCAGTTGATAATGCTCGCCATGAGTGAAACCGGTCCTTTCCATCAAGTAGTGACAGTTAACACCTTAAAAGTGATTAAAATAATATTTAAAAATAATCTAGCCAACACAGAACATATTAATTCATAGAAATATAGAATGGGATTTCTATAACCAATTGAAATTATTATCAATCCATCAGTATAAATTTAAATTTACTGGCCTCGAGTAATGATTACTGCTTATAATTTTAACAAAGGCCTGTACATATACTGTCTTTTTTAATGGAAGCTTTCTACGAACGGACCACCAAAAAATTCTGCGGCCGCGGGTGGTTCACTGAAAATAAATTGAGAAATACTGCTTTAAGGAGTTTAAAGTTTATGTCTAGTAAAATATTTAATATAATATATGGATGAAGTTTTTTTTTTAATTTGATATTTTTTGTTATTTCCGTTGGCTCCAATGCAAGCACTACATATTGTTAGTAACAAAGTAATGATATGAACAGTTTTGTATTAAACGCGCAGCGGAGGTCTATTAGACTCCACCCAGCATCACTACTGCTCCAAAATCAATTCAAACGTCTTTTGTTTTTACATCTCACAGCAAATAGTGCAAAAAAACTTTATCAGGATCGATATTTTATCCATTACTCTACCAATTTAGCAGTCACCATCTGTTTTACATCGGTTCAATGCTGTTTTCTTTCATTTTATGATTTGTTATTATTATATGAAACTTTCAATTAATTGATTTTTTATAAATGTGTCTGAAGAGTCTTACAATATTCGATAATAGAATGTTTAGTATTAATCGTGAACATTCTTTTTTCTATACTGATAATTGAAATTTTTTTTTTCGGATTATTTTTCTCATCTCGAAAATTCTTGTGAACCTTCACCATAATAAATGTATATTTCAAATTCATTTGGACTTAAATAATCGACTTCAGTTTAATTCATATGTTTTTCGTACTAATTTCACTGTACATCAAGATCAAAACTTTAACCCCTGAAAAGGATTCGGTAGGCTGGAAGATATATTGTATAATAGATTAACATTTGCAATGTTTTGTTGCAGACAAAATTACAATGATTTCAGCTTATTTGCTCTAAAATTTTACGCCAATATTTCTAGAGTTTCTGCGCTCTTTTCTAATATTGTTATATCTTAAAAAAGTTACATATTTTTTCATAGACTAAACTCGAAAATATTCAAACAAAAAATCTGATGTTCATGATTCAATGTTAAATACAAATTATGGCTATTTCAATTTGAAAGAAACTATTAATGTTGTTGTTTTGCTAATATAGGAAGCATAATCCATAACTTATCACTGTTGCAAAACTCTTCATTATATTTGAATTTATTTTTTTAATATCTTGCTATGGTTATTATACAAACGGACGATGAATCAAATCACAGCAGTTTTGTAGTCAGCAACTCTCGAATGATAAATGATTTATATTTAAAAATTTGGTGTTGGTGTAAGGCACATGCTGGGTTAGTGGCTCATTTATTTTGACTGATTGAATCCGATTTACAATGATATGCATTTATTGATTGATTTCAATTCAAGTCAAAGTAAAAATAATGTACACAAGATTTCATATTTTAAAAATAATTTATTTGAGAAACAAATACCATTCATCAATTTAACTGATATATACAAATGTAAAAAATATATTTCAATTTTTGAAATGGTATTTATTTGGTATAACTCTGTTATAAATTAATAATATCAACGTATTTAGCTATACGAAAAATGTATTTTAGAAAGTGCTTATATTTTGATATTAATTTTAAGTATAGAAAACATAAAAATGTCCGTCAGACTTAAATAGTAATTAAAGATTGAAGACTTTAGCGTATTGGTGAATTTACCAAAATCCATTCCACTAGAATATTGACAAATCCTATGTTGATTGTGGTTTCAATATTCATATTATTTCGCTCACTATCAGCGTTATAAATAAATGGCCTCTTTTGAGATTTTTTTAATATACTTGCACCCCCTAAAAAGAAGCAAACTATTTTATTTAATATTATAGTCTTAATTATGTATCTTATGCACAAATTAAATTTTATCTGAAAATGATTTTCAATACATAATAAAAAAGTTTAAAATCGACTATTTATTACAAGGACAAATTATCTTCGGAGGCATAAACAAAAAAACTCGTTAACCACTGTCGATTTTTGATTTTGAATGCCCGCCTGAATCGTTCCTAGAATACCAAGTTTCAATCACAATGTGTCTATAATATGAAATTAGCATAGCCGTGAGGAAGTGTTTAGTCTCCAATAATGATTGGTGAAGAATGTCGGCAAGAGGGTGTGGTGTCCACATCCAACGTGCGTATGGAAGGACAGGTGAGGAAGTAAGTCTGGAAGGTGAGGAGAGACATCGCGAAGGCGGTTGACAGAGTGCTCTGAACTTCTTCAGGAGAAAATGGTCCATTGAAATGATTAGAATCTCAGAAACAGACTCTCCTGGACGAGAGATCAATGCCTATACGCAATGACGTGCATTGAAAATCAGATTCTTTTTTATTTCAGTTCAGATTTAATTTATATAAAGAATATTAATGCAGTCATGGTTAATATTCAAAAAGAGCTAAACGAAACGAAAACGAAAAAATAAGTTAAACATTGACTAAAGAAAATTGCAAAAAAACGCTCTTATTTCTTATTATTGTTTGAAAACAAAACTCATTTGTTGTCGGGCATCTCAAAATAAAAATACAAAAATTATCGCGATTTTACTTATGATAAATAAAAATTGTTCTATAATTATAAGCATACACCTGAAACCATATGCCACGAAAACGTCTTGCACAAGCAAATGGTAACGTCGAAATCACATTTACTACTACATTTCGGCTAAATTACAACATATAAAACAATGATAAAGAAAACAGTTTTCATATAGAAGGTTTAAAAAATTACAATGTAACCAACGAATGAGGCGGAAACGTATTATGAAAAAATATTTTCAAGAATTTTTTTGGGTCTTTATCATTCCTGTGGTTGTGCTACTGTTTGTGAGACGTTTTGATTCTTTACAAGCATCTTCCGTCTGAAAATGTTTAATTTTATAATAATATTTTTTATCTAGAAAAAACTGTATCTGAGCCATTTTAAAATCGTCTTTTTAAATTATTACATTATATTTTATTGATAAAGTATGATAACTTTCTACTCGAAATTTTTGCAACAAAGTCTATTAGGTAAATAACCATATTAATATATTCATTTTCCTAAAATCAAATAAATTAAAAACCATTTACATTCCGTTTTTTCTTCGAATTAACCGGGTAAAAAATATCGACGTCACTGTTTAAATACAAAGTTCTTTGCTCCTCTTTTGGATTCTATAATAATATTTTTAATGATCAGAATTTAATATTTCTTCTGTTCGAGTGACAGTTGGGATGGGACAATTTCTCGTCTTAGGACTGTCAACTTGAAGGGGCGTATTAGATTTGACATCGCAAAAAGTTTTAAGCTGTATAATTTTTTTCAACTAAGAATTGACAGCCAATGGTAAATAGCGGAAAAATAACCTCTGAGAACAATTTTATAGTGCTGTAAATAATTTTTAGGGAAAGGTATTTTACATGTAAAATAAAACTCATCTTAATTGTATCAGAAATTAAAAAAACAAAATACACAACCCATCCCTGTGTGTTCTTATTTTCCATAACATAGAATTGTGAGATTATTCCAAAAATTATCTTTGTTTTTATTACAAAAAAATATTTTCCAATTGGTTCAATTTGAATTACCTTTGCTCTAAAACTAACAACTGAATAAAGTATTTATTGAACTTTTTTTATCTGTTATACATAATATGGCTGACATTCTTTTCTTTTAGTTGGGGACAGGCTGGTATTTGTATTGCATATGACTTATTGCTATACGCTACATGATCAGGACTTTATCATTTGTCAAAATAAAATGGTCTGAAACAAATCGCGAAACAGATCAAAATTCTTCTCAGGTGATTATTTGATATCTCATAAAACTAAATTCATCGTCAGAACCTGGTCGCTACCGACGCAATGATTTCGGCATTGATGTATTCTTTGATTAATTTTTCCAAATAATAAAAATATTAATATTTGCTTTATATAATAAAAAATAGAAAATATCAACTGAGAATACTTGATGGAATTTTAATATCAAATTTAAAAGATTCAAGTTCCATAAAATCTTGATGAAATATTTTTGAATTCAAATTTTTGTTACATAACGGTTTCCGTAGCTGATAAGCACTTAATACTTAGTTTCACTTTATTTTACAGTCTTTCATACGTTAATTCTTAGAACTACATATATCAAAAACATGGAAAGACAAGATATTTTCATCGTTTTTCACTCACTCTATCCAGTGTTCAAAACGTTTTGTAGACAGATCTATGGGCTAATATTTCTAGTTAAATTATATTAGCTAGTATTTGCAATCATTCTTAATCATATCAGTAACAATACAACAATATCAACGACTTATAATGTTTATTTGAAAAAAAAAAGAATATTTCATTTCCAAATTTCCATGGCTTTAGCCATTAATGTTTTGCCTGTTAAACTAGCATCTTACCACTGAAATAACCCTTTCTCAACCGTTTAAACGGCTGATTTCATTTTGTTGATAGATGACATTCAAAATTATAACAAACTTAACGGTGTTAAAACATTCGTGTAAGATCTAATTTTTGTATTGTTGTATAATCTTGATGATCTCCATAAGTTTGGTTATTACCGCCACTACTGAACTAATTTGCGAAATATCATTTACGTGGCTCAGCAGGGATAGGGTTAAATAAACCTATGATTGTTTACAAAGAGTTATAATTAGTGAGTTATTATTAAAGATACTCTATAATAAAAAAATATTTGGGGTATATAATTAAACAAAATAATATATGTAATAAATATCACCGAGTGACATATCCTGAACGTAGGATAACTGACGATTATGATTTAAATTGCTAATGAAGCTTAAAAATTAACAAAGCTTTATATAACTAAAATTAGAAAGAGCACTTTATTTTATAAGGCTTGAATCAATTATACTGCGACTAATGTCAACATGTATCAGAATAATGATGTTTAAAAACTTTATTTCAAACATAGCGGTTAATGGGATCCAATAATATTCGAAAATTATAGGTTTTTTGTATATCATAAATCCAAGAGGATTCCTCACAAGCAATGCCTCCAATACAGTTATGTTAAGAGACCGTAATTATAGGTTACCTTTATGTTGGTACCTCGCGTATAATATAAAATACTCCTGATGCCAACTTCAAACAATAAACGTTAAAGGCTTCTTACATATTTTTATTACAATATATTATTAAAATTTATACATAACACATTTTATGAATTTATTGGCAAACATTTCTAGACATAATATAAATGTCTTGAGGTCCAAGCTCTAATCTGAAAATATAAAGGTTATATCAATCAAAACATATACGAAAATAATTACATTTTTCTCTTTATTGAATTACTTTAACTAGGCTTTAACGTTGTATTTTTAGAGGTATATAATTAATGAAAAATCTAAATTATTCTTATCCAGATGAAACCAGTCTTGATTTTTTAACATTTAATAAAAAAAGGTTTTACTTATTTTAATTGATTTTAGTATAATTAAAGTATCAATAAACGACATTAGCGATTAAGTCTTTATTCTTACCCGTAAAAAAAGTTTTTTGAGAAACAAATAATACAGATTGAATGAAAATTATCAAAAATACTTATACAATATCTGGCTAAGTCTTTCAAAGTCTTTTTAGCTTCTTTAATAGTTATTGGCACTGGACAAATGGTCAGATCGTGAAGATCAATTAGCTCATCGCACGAATCGAGTCTCTGCTCTCCAGGTGATTCTGTATCTAAGTAATGATATTTATGAAGAGTCGGCAGCGTTAAGTGGTTTCGTCCTGGGAGACCGAGGAACTATTAATCATCACTCGTCAGTCATCACCTTACTGAACTGACCTGAACACCCACACATCACCATTCACTCTCACAAATCGTATCAAATAGATTAACGAATAAATTATAGTATGTTATTTTTGCTAACGGATAATTACGACTATTGAATTGCTTTTATTTTTTAAATAGTTTGTATTCATATATATTTTATGAATTGAATATTTTTAAATTATTCCGTATAGTTTGTACAAAATCAATTTTTATTCTGCAATGGTATCAAGAAGATAATAAGAAAAAAAAATCTTTATGAATTACGATCAAATAATGAATGTATTTAGTTCCATAATAATTATTCTATACGTTTGATTCCTGTATACTAAGTATATATTACTCAATTTTCATTATTATTTACTTTTACTGAATTATATCTTTTTTACACTAACGGAAATATTAAAAAATAGTGTACCGTTATTTTAATCGAAATCATTAAAAATATAAATTATGATATATCAATAGGTCATACGCTTAGCAAAAAACTTAATTCTTCTCCACTTTCTAATCGCTATAACTTTAACCTTCTCTGAAAAATAAAGTTGAACTGCTGGCTCAGCCAATAAAAATCATTACTTAATTAATTTACGATAATAAATAAATGAATGAATGATAAAAAATATCAATACTTTCGGTTGATTTGGCGGTGACTTTCTTGGCGTAAATTTGTTATAACGTTGGTATAACGAAGATTGTTTTTTTTTTTTGGTTTGGACTGTAAATTTTATCATCCAATTGCTTACCTACGCTCATATCATTTAAAGTTGTAAATATAAAAAAAAGTTTTACATGGATATTTATAACAAATGCCGTTTACTGTTCACGCTGGCAATTGATTGATTTTTGTGAGAGATTCATTATCTTCGAATAGAAAGGTGCTACAAGGTAAAAAGGTCAAACGATTAGGCAAAAGAAGGATGGCCAAAGAAGATTAAATTAAATATCTTTTGTTTAAAAATAGTTGAAAGGTTCGTGATATATTAATGTTGTGAGCAGGTGAAAACTACTGACATTTCTCACAATATTTTGAAACAAAAAATGTTCTACGCAATTTAACAATACTTACGATTTGTACATCATAAAAAATATTAATTTAAAACGAGTAGGTTATGTTCACATCATTATCTTGTGTTGTGCATCATACGAAAAAAATGTTGGATATCGGCTGACTTCAACGTTTTTACAATAATAAAGATATTATATTTTCATACATTGGTAAAGAGAAATTTAAGAAATCTTAAAACGTTGAGAAATATTAAATTAAAATTGATAATATTGTTGTTAAACATTTAATGTTATGAGACGTGATTCTCATACAAAATAATTATATTTTTTAGTTTTCTTAACCGACTAAATCAGTTCTTGTCAGATGAAATTCTTCTGTCTATTTATTTGCTTAAATTTTAAACAAATATTTTTTTTGTTAAACTTATCCGACTTCTTAAATAAGTGCGACGTAAGCAATTCTCTAACAATCAGTACTTTTCTTATCTCAGACAAAACTGCTATTCTCTCTAAAAAGACTTACAACCAGATCCATAAAATTCTCTGAGACACTACATTACAAATTTATATGCTCTATACCTTCACTATTCCCATCAACTTGAACTAACTATTACTTTTGAATTTCTTATATGTATAACGCTAAAATTCTTTTAATTCACTCAATTATTTTTTAATTGTCATGACTATCATAAAAAAATTATCATCTATGTTAGTAGTGAAAAGTCTTACATGAAATCGGTGATAAGTTTTTTACGTATACTTTAACAAGTTAGTTATCTGACCACTATTCAATTTCAATCCCAAAAAATCAAGGTGTTTCAAAAAATGTATTGAGTGTTTTATTTAATTGATTAAATTGGCATTCACTTGATAGAACTCCATTATAACACGGTGAAAAAAATACATTGGTAATAGTGTTTTATTTTACTCTACGACACTTGGTATTTTTTCAATATAGTGTCATCGACATAATACAATGTTTATTTTAATAATCGTATTATTAGAACTATATGCAAACATAATGCCATGCAAACGTACACAAATTATTCCCGAGTGCGATCGTCCACTTACTTTACAGTCTTCAATCGCATCAAAATAATACACATAAAACATCGATGAGAAGATAACAGCTGCACACACGCATATTAATTTCATATGCCTTGAATTAAATACAGAAAAAAACAATAACAATATCCTCATTCGATCTGTAAGTCACTGTAAGTTGAAGTGGAGTGCCTCGCATTATGAGTTGCGCTCTTCGATATTGTTAAGGCATAGTTTCGATGAAATTATCATGATGAAATGATGTAAACACGCCGAGGATGCTTCCTGCGGGCGGGTGTGCAGTTGCACAGAAAATATTGGAAGCAGTGTCGAATGGTCAAATAATAAATAAATTAACAATTAATAAAAAATTAACTTTTCACACATCATTTATCAATAAACATTTTTTTATTCCATTTACATTTCTGATTAAAATTTTGTTACGTTCTAGGGTATAGGACATGAGTCATGTTTCATGTGGACGAAAGTGGGTTCAGACGAATGCAATTTTTTTCAGTTAAAGTAGATATTTCATGAGCTTATTTGTTTGACTTTTTTTGCAATACTTCTTGATTGTTTTACTTTTTTTGAATTTCCAATACTTTATATTTAAATATGTTAACGTTGTAAAAGCAAAGAATTGATAATTTGTAAGTTTTGTACCGTGTACGTTTTTGGGCATAGGACATAAGTCATAACGTAAGAAGAGGATAATTATAGTGTGTTGATTCTTTTTTAGATAAGTATTACTTTCGACCATTATCAAATTGTTTCAAATAGCCACTTAACGATGGTTTTGTCAGGTGTATAAAAAAAATCCTATTTTATTTATTACTTAAATTATGAAATTGAAATCCTTTACCAAAAGTTTTTACTTGCTCTACGCAGTAAAAAAAATCCACGCATTCTTTCAAAATAAAACATGACATACAGCAGAACAATTATTTTATTTCAATCAAAAACATTAATAATCACAATAGACAGTTATCTTTTCTTATGGCATTGCAAGGAAACGATAAACACGTGAGTAGTTAATTGATTTCAATGCTTCATCTAGAAATCACTAGTCCACCAGGGTAAACAGATTTATTTAGTGAAAGAGAGTAAAAGATAAATACTTTACACATCGGCGTCATCTATGATCTGCTTGACAAACACCCTCCCCAACTAAAATTTTGGTACCCATTTTCAACTAAATAATCTAGTGATTTATATTAAATAAGTTCAATGTACTCACCTGAGGGAGATGATCAAATGAATCGATAAGGATAGATATAAATAAAGATAGAGTTTTTTTTCATTTGTAATTATTTGTAGAAATATATTCATATTACGGTTTTTATGATGGCAACTTATCTCAAAATCATTTTTCAATGATCCATATAGCTCCGACGTGATTCGTCTCTAGTATTTTGTAAAAGTGTGTGCGAATATAAAGGTGTATATGAAAGAGTGCATGTGCATGTACCTCTAGCCACAGATAATCAATACAGTCTGCATCTTGTATCGGTGTGAGAGGCATTCATCGGAAACTATGCATTACTTATTGGCCGTATCTGAATCACCTTCGATCGCATTGAACGTTGAGAAATACAAAAAAGAGAATTTAATTATAAAATATTTTAATTTTTTTAAGCAATGAAATTTTCCACTTAAATATGATTTTGAGTTATTTATGAAAATATTTGATTATAGTTTATACGTAAGGATAATCGAATGTAAATTGCCACAAAATCATATGCTTGAAATTAAGAACTGAATCGTTAATTACTTTATAACTTGATATTATATTTAAATTTTTTTGGATTTTCATATTTTATATGAGAAAAAAAAGAAGGTTTGTTATCATCAAATAATGTTTCATTACAGCTTAACAGTGCTATGAAAATGAATTATAAAGATACATTTCGATTAAGTACATGACCACGTGCATCACTTTGTTAATTAGTGTGATCTGATTTGCGTCCTATTTTTGCTATTCCCTATGTGAAAAAATAATAGAATAACTTATTTTTGGTTGTCCCACCTTCACCCGTTATGTGTATGCAGCCGTTGTGACACGGCCGCCTTCCATAACGCAATACTAATAAAAAGAATCGATTTTACTCCTCATACTCTTGGCCCGATACAGAGCTGCACGGACCGATCGTTAAACCATGCACTATTGTGCTTAAAAGAAGAGAAAAAAAAAAAAGGAAATGTGACTTGCTCAGCCACTTAGTCTACGTGATATTAGGTATCCTGTGTATCTGCGTACTGAAAATCCGCCGTGGCGGAAGAGTTTAATGTGCTACGCGTTGAATCTAAAGACGAATCGAGAATGTCTCGTTCCCCGTATGATCTTGCAAATTTATCGAATGCCTCAAAGTTGGCCTAACTTGTTTATACTGACACTATGAGAAAAAGTACAGTAAGTGTCAAAAATCTTATTGCTCGGTGATATAAGAGTGGAGGAAAATAACTGAGCCGACCAAGGTTCATCCCGAACTTCACTTCCATAAGAAGTTTAGTATTTCCGAACGCAATCCAATAAACATATGATACAACATGTTAAAGTGTCTCTGACAGGAAATAATTTTATACAATAATAGATGCAAACCTACTATCTAAAATAATCTTCAAAAAATACTCGCAATCGTTTGGCCGACCGCAATTAAGTTGTGTAGAAGAAACACTTACTAATGATACAGCTTACTAATTACAAAAAGTATACATACAAACATACTTTGAATCACTAAACAACTCTTAATAGCATCACAAATCTATCAGTATCCTGTTCTATTCTCAGTAAAGTATCAAAATTGTCGCCTCGTATTTTCTTAGAAACCAATAAATTAAAAATCGATTCCATGAATTATACGCACGTATTATTAAAATACATTTATAATATGACACTCATTGCTTTTTAATAAGATGAAATACATTTCACAAACGTTTGCTGGATGGTGCCATCAAAATTAAGGGATAAATTATAATGAATTGGTCGGATTGAATAAATAATCATATGATACCTATGTTCAGAGGTTTTGAGCTTTGATGCAAATACATTACATAACTCTTTGTGGCGCGTTGAAGAAAATTGTTGAATTCGCATAACTAGAATATTGTCATCGTATTGTAAATTTTGTGCTTTTTATGCTATATTACTTTTTAAGTTGTGGGTTTTTCCTGTTTTAAAATATAATCGTTGAAAATTGTTTTATGTAAATTGTTCATTTCATTACTAAATCGAAAAACATTTTTTTTTTTTTAAATATTAGCAGTCAATAAATGCTTAAAATATTATAAATGTAGGCATACATCATTTAATATACTTTTGATTAATTTTAAAAAAGCTGTAATGGACCCATTTTCGGCCAAATATTTCTTTTGGAGACCTCCAACTTTGTTAGATTAACCACCAAACAATTATGGCGATATTTTTATCGATACTTACAATATATTAAAAAAAATTAATACGCAATTATACAAAAATGTAATGTCAGTTATGCATAATCGCTACATTTATATAATAAAACAAAATGATCAATAAGAAAATTTATAT
Organism: Himalopsyche japonica; assembly: GCA_028555115.1. Lineage (NCBI taxonomy): Eukaryota > Metazoa > Arthropoda > Insecta > Trichoptera > Rhyacophilidae > Himalopsyche > Himalopsyche japonica. The sequence goes on from JAHFWJ010000395.1 coordinate 516,445, forward strand.
AAACACAAATTTCTCCCAAATTACTTACTCATATATTGCAGATATCTGGAGCCCAGTTAATATTTTTAGCACTGATTCATATTTATCGACACAACCGATAAAATGTTAATATTAAAATACATATAATATAACGAACACTTCTCGTGGCTTTCACCTCAACATCCACTTGTGACTTGCTCTTTATAAGCTGAGAGACTTTTTGTTAGCCAACGATGCTTTTTATTATATTGATCAGATTTTTTTCAGCATTACGATTTTTATAGGACGTTACCTTCACGAACAGATCCGATCTGCGTCGGTCAAGTGGTTGAAACGCTCCCTTTCCGTGTTGCAATATAATAATGAATAGCTTCTATTAAATTACATAAATTCAATTATAGATCGCTAAAATTTAAGGCATGTCTTAAAAAATTAATTAATGATTTAATGTTACTAAGTAAACATGTATATTTATGAAATCTCAGTAAGTAAAAAGATGTAGTTAAGAATTTAACAGACGCCTGGTAACTGTTGATTAGTGCATTAAAATATATATTGTGTAATGCATACGTATTAGAATGGAAATAGAAAAAACTGAATGTTCAAATACTGAAGCACTTGATGAAAATATGTTGATATTTTCAGCAGTTGAAGAGTAAACAAAGAAACGACAACAAAACTTGTTTTATCAAAAATATAATGAACGAAAAAAAACATTGATGTAAATTATCCAGTCCACGAAATTAATAATGTTTTTAAATGTGGATATACTGTCATATTAATAGCGAACTAACTGGCCATCATAATATACATCAACATATTTAGTTCTATTAGATTTAATTTTTCTTACGATATTAGAATTACATTGTAAGTTGATTATAAATAAATACATGAGACAAAATATTATTCGTAAAAAGACCGTTTCTTTTGTAATACAGGCGTAATGACACAGAGCGTTGCAGTCGGGCGGGAAAAACTGCGAAATTGCTGGTAAGGCGCATGGGAGTCCAAGGGCCGCGCTGGGACCGGATAATGGCCGCGGCCCGCGCCCGCCGGCCCACCTAACGAGACGCTTTATTGGCGAGGGCGTATCCGCGCGCACCGTTCACTCTATCCAGTGTTGACAGGTAATGCAATAATGTGATAGATTTTTTTCAACTATTTTATTACATAATTACAGAACAAAGCATCCGTTTGATTTAATTTTTTTAAATAAATTTCATATTATTGGGCAAATCACAACAGATTTTTTGAATATCTAGTCCACTGTGACAAATGTATAAACAGAATCAATACGCTATTTTGCTTTATCGATTTCACAGGATAAGAAAATATAAAAGCCATTCACTATTTTACCAAAGCTTTAAGGGATAAATTTCAGACATTTTTATAGTTATGCACAATATAATAAGTTATATTTTATTATCTATAGAATGACACGCTTATTTTTGCGGAATGTATAATAAAAAACTATAGAATGACACGCTTATTTTTGCGGAATGTAAAAAAAAACAAAAAAAAATATAGTTAAGATAGCAATTAAAATCCCAATAAAAAAGAAGCAAAACGAGTAAAAAGTAGTAATTTATATTTACTGACATTTTCGCAAATTAGGGGAGCATACTACTGTCATTTTCTTAAAATGTTCGATATTTTTTTAATTTCCATTTCCCGATGTTTTCATTACATTTTTGTAATTAACGATTCATATTTACTCCTCTTAATGGTTTTTACCCTTAAAATTACAAAAAATGATACTCTATTTTTCGCATACACTTTTTAACAAGTTTTCCTCAACAATTTATACTTCGTTTTGTGACGGACGAACTTCTTGGATCGTCAATTTTCCTTACTCATTCATAATTTGGATTAATTTCTTTCGTTTGCAGTGTTATCATTACACAGTTTACCTGAAGAATACATGAAATTAAAATAACTGTTAGATTTCCTTTATTTGTTTCCACATTTGTTTAAAACAATTTTAAATACTTTTCAAAAACATTTGAATATTCACAATCTGCCACTGGTAACGCGCGCGTTCCGAACATTGTAATTACGTTGCAGCAAAATATTGCATCACGATCTGCAGCCAGCGGGCTAACTTGACTGCGCCGAGCTGATCTCTGAGCTACGTCGCACTCCACGCTTCCTCGCTACTAAAAGTACTCACGTGTACGTTTACGTTGTACGTGGTCTCGAAACATCCGTCGGCGGTTCACCTGTAGAAGCAATATGCTGTCAAGTATGATGTTTAAACAACTTTTAAGACTACCGAATTTTGTAAGTTTTCAATTTTGTTTGTTTAGCATTAAGCGATCGCGAGTCTGCTCATATACCAAATATTATATTTTGACATGTTTTAAACAAATTATGGTACATGGTGCATTAAACAGGCGTAAAAATAAAATTATCAAAAAGCCTTTCTCAACTTGGATAGCAAAATTATTTCTTTACTAATCACGGTCAAACTTGATGAACTGAAACTGACCGTATTCCATTGCGAATACTCTGAAAATATCAAATATGACGTCTACATACATTTATACTATCCTCGCTTTGTTTATACTCTGCAGGTCCTTAAGTATAAATATTTCTTCAAAAAAGTCTATTTTCTGGATCAGTATTCCGAAAATGCAGGTCTTTGAGATCTGTCGAAGGGACCGGCGAATGGCATGGTTATTAATCATATATATAAATCAATTTGAAAATTTATTATAGATATTTTTATTTTTCATTGATTTTTGGTGTAATATCGCAACAACTGATACCCAACACGAACACGATTCAATAGTATGAAGTTAAGAAATGAAATAAGTGTAAATGGAGCTTTTCAAGTAAAAACAAACTTAATTACTTGAAGAGTGAGGCTTCAGGTAATTTGGTATGGGTTATTTGTTAAAAATATATGTTAATTTAATTTTAAGATTTCAGCGCCTAAGCAGTCTTGTTTAATAAGCATGATTACATAAAATCACTCAATGATGGATGATAATAAAATTTAAAAGATTTAATTTTAAAAAGTTCCATATTATATGTTAGAATATTATTTGTTTTGATTTCTCAGAAAAACCTTTCCCTTATGGATATGGCTGGATTTTTCACAAAACAAACCAAATGCAGATGTATCTTGATTTAAAAAAAAAATGAGTAACTGCAACATTGATTTACTTACTTCATATTTTTAAAGATTTGGAGCATACAAATCTTTATGACAAAGGTATGAAGTTTGATAGCAATCAACAAAAGAAGCAAATACACCAAAACATAGGTATTACTGCTTTTTAAATTTCATACAAACTATTTATATAAATATTTATATCTGTAAAAGTTTTATTATTCAAAATGAAAATAAATTCGTTTTGAAATGATATAAAATAGTTCCAAGAAAAATTATAAGGAATGGCCTTTGATTTATAATATTTTCTCATATAAATTAATTATGACCAAGTCCGGAACCAATAGATTCATAAATGAAATATTACCAATACATAATTCTTCACTGGCAGTATAATAACCCTAGTTAAGAAAAATAGCCGTACAGGGCATGTTGCACTACTACTTTAAAGTTTTTGAGGGTATATGAGCTTTCAGCCTTTGCATTCACCATAAATGTCGATCTCTAATCATTTCCTAGAACCACTAATAGTTGAATGTTTTCAGTACAAAAAAAAAAACTTAAAAAAGAAAGAAAAAAAACACCAGATATTGCATAGGACTAGGTATGTATTTTCATAATCATTGTATGCATTTAATTTTAAAGTTACATTTTTAACAGGACAATTCTATTCCACAATTCCCACTACAATTTAGATTGATATATGTTATTCTTAAATACTTTTTTTGACAGTAGTATTAAAAAATATGTCTCCTCAAGATATTCCTATTATTGAAAGTACATTTTTTTTAGTATTGAAAATATAGCAACCTGAAAATATCATGATTATTCAATAAATAATTGAAAGAGTATAAAAATAATCAAACATAGAAATTGAGCTTTATTACGAGTTAAACATATATCCATAAAATGCTCAAAATCAAACAAAAAGAGGTTTATGTGATATTTTGATTTTTGAATTCTATAAGATTTTGACTTGAAACTAATGAAAAATTTAGCTCAACAAGAGTTTACGACTAGTTTGTAATAAGTTATAAGCAGATTATTATATTAGTAAAATAAAAAATAGTAATGGCACATTTAAAATAAATAAAACATGCATACATTTAATTCACTTGTTTGTCTGAACTATATAACACTATTAAAGTAACATGAGAATATTCTTGGTATCAATTTCAATTTTATAAGAAATTTTAGACTAAGTTAATATGAATATTTTCTCACATAATCTTGCAAAGCAAAAAAGTAAAAAATCAAATTATTTAATCAAATTTAAGACAGCACCCACATTGTAAAATGATTTTAATGAATACAATTTCCACCTAAAACATAAAACAAATCACTTGTCCTTTTTTTTACTTGTCTTACTTTTATTATAATTTAATACTCTTTCAATTAATATTATGTATCCTGCCAAAATTTATTTATTTAAGAATGCATTATCTTTCTATAAAATAGCCTATGGACCTTAAATTACTAATAACTAAGTAATTATCTAAATATAAAATAAAAATATTTATGTAAATCTGCATAAAAATAATTCGAGATTTTTTCCACTAATAATATATTTCTGCCACTTGGAAGTTAATATAAAAATCTAGATTTGTTTAGATCAATTGTGGTGTAGAAAATTTTAATTCACTGCCATTGCTTTTAGATTATTTTTGTGCAAATCGGAAGATTTCATATGAATAGAAAAATAATGTAAATTCAACTAAAATATCAGCGCACAAGATTTATGATACTTGTGTTTGAGATTACTTCAATCAGTAAAAAAATGATCTGAACAGTTTTGTGCTATAGAATCATGTTATGATTACATTTTCTACACAATATTTAAAAAAAAAGACAAATATTTGTGGTGCAGAAGAAGGAACTGGCCAGAATGAATTATGTAAAAAATGAACAAAACTAGAACTGAATTGATACAAAAAAAGGCCTGAAGATCCCAAAAACTGGGTTGCGGACAATTTAGGTCTTCCGGGCTAATTTCAATTCAGCTGTTATTGATTGATTGATCATTCTGTGCTAAAAATAAGTATGTGAAAGAATAATATAATCTTACTTTTTTCACCAGAGGATTATAGTGTAGGTTCACAAATATGCAAGAACAATTTTTATTAAATGTATGAAATTATCAGTATCTAACGATTTTGCTAAATAATAATTTCAATCGATACAAACATACGTTAATGAAATAGATAAAAGTTTAATATCTAACTAATCTAATGATATATTCTTTTCCTACCTTATAAAAATGTTAAATAGCTAAACCTTATTAAAAATATTGTTGAATTATTATTTTAAATGTAGATTAAAAAGACTTTCATAGAAATTTAATCGTTATTGTTATTAGTATATTGTTGGTTCGTTGATTTGTTGGGTGGTTATAAGTAAATGCCATGCCATACCAAATTGAGCAAAATATTGACAGTATCTCTATTTTATTTACACTGAAGCAACTTCATTTTGAATGCTGAAAGAATCGGAATATTTATTGCAAAAATACACTTTTTTTTTATTATTTCAATGCATTATGTATCAACTACTTTATTATTGGTCTTTATGGCAGTGAGCGGTTACATTTATAGACAATTACTTATGATTTTGTTTCATCGTTTCAAATACTGTTATGCAATATATAAAAAATACAACACACAAAATGTCTTCCGATAAAAAACTACATATGACACCAGGGTTAAGATAACAGTTTATAAATCAGAATAATATATAAATCACAAAATATTAATACTTTGACATCATACTGAGTAAATACTTAATTAATCAATAATTAATCTTAAAACCTAAGCAGTGTGTAGCGATTATAGAAAATAAAAAGCAAGATGAATAGACAGGTTATAAATATAATTAACAACTTTCAAACACAGAAGAAATTTCAATAAACAGATCATTTCAATAATATTCGCATACTTACTGCTGACAGGATTGTACCTGACGGTGGGGTAAAAGAAGTGTACTTGAACTGAATAAAAAAATGACAGTCGCCATTTTTGTATATGTCGATGTCATTTTGTGTTTATTGAGTTACAATTTACTGTTACCAAAGGTATCGAATAAAATTTGTTTCATCAAAGTGACATTACATATTTTACAAAAAGAGCAATCTAACTCACCTATTATTTGAACACAATGAACTTGCAGTAAACAAAAATGAACAATCACGTGTAATTTCATTCCAACCCAATGAAACAAAATATGACATTATGTTTCATCTCAAAAAAAGATTCATAAATGTCAGATTTCAGTATACAAGCAACATTTTCAGATAAAACGGTTCACTACATAACAGTGACCTATAGATTAATCCATAAATATTGAAAACATTTGCAGAAGTTTCATCATTCGTTTTCCATTGAAGAATTTATAACACTAAATATTGATTTATGAAAATAAAAAAAAAAACTTCTTTAATAGATTTCATAAAATCTTTCACAGCAAAGAAAGAGATTCTCATTGGATAAATTTGATTTTTATTCGATTAAGATTTTATTTTATAAAAATAGGAAAATTATCTCATCATGCAATACGGTGAATAGTGTGTGTTTTTTTTTTCAACATTATTTAAAAGAATGGTACATAATAATTTTAGAAATATGTAATCATTCTTGGCATCACAATATGTATGCAGAACAAAAAGTAATAAACCTATATGTAAAATCAAAACATTCACTAAATGTCAATAAATCATATTACCGATCTAATTTATTACAAAGTACAATACAATTCTCCGATGTTCTATTGAATTTTTATAACCTTTCCTTATTCCTTCTGTCCGTATGTTTTCCTACTCACAACCTCATAATAAATCTAAATTCTTAATTAAGTCTATAAAATTCCTTAAATTTAAGTGATTACAGGGGTTTTTACTTCTTGAGCCATTCCAAATCATTATTTATTTATAACATGACATTTATGTTTAAAAATGTGTATCAAAAATCTTTAAAAATGATGTTCAAATTAACAGCGTTTATTCCATTCAGGTGATGAATAAAAGAATTAAGATATTGGGTACAAAAAAATGTCTCATTTCTTTATATGAATTAAAACAGTGACTACATTTTCATCATGTTTTGGAAACTGATTCCAAAACCATAAATGAAAATGGTTAACATTTCAAATATTTTGAATTTTCATTTCGTACTTTTCAAGCTTCAATCGATGCCCATAAACCGTTATAAAAATCAATATGAATTACATAGGTAAAATATATTTTAGATTGTAGCATTAACATATATTATGGAAGTCAAGGGAAATTAATCAGTCTAAAAGTTTCTTAGTTTAACATTGTTCAATAAAAACAACTGCATTGCACCGATATACATCAAACTTTATATCATAAATAATCAAAAATTAATCTAAATAAAAATTTCACTGAATTGAAAAATGATTTCAGCAGTTATTTTAATATAATACATTTAAATATCGCAGATACGAAACGTTGTCAAGTGCAGTATTGCAACGCGAACATTGTATATTTCATAATTACACATGGAAATAGTCAATTATTGTAGATTACTTTAATAACACATAAATTTTGCTAACTAAACGCATCGAAGATTTCTTAAAACTAGATGATTAGCATGACTATATTTTCACTTGATAAGCTTACCACAAGCGCGTCTATATTATCAAAAGCGAAAACTATCAACATATTCTAATATATTGTACTAAAAATCTTAATTTAGTTTAATACCATAAAAAATAACATCATATTAAAAAATTGTCGCCAACTGTCAGAATTTACATAGTTTCAAAAATTAACTGCAGATGTTATTTAAAATCAAACTATGTTAACCAGCTGTCTGCCAGGAGCATATAAATACCTATATATAAATGCGGATATATAACCTTTTGAAAATACTAACTGCTCATGCTGACATTTTGAAATCAATTTTTAAATAAATAGAATCACTTTTGCAGCTATATATAAAAAAAGCCATAATTACAGATAGACATATCTAAGTACAACTATTAGATTATGTTAAAAATAATGTGACCGATAAATAAACATTGTAAAATAAAATTATAGTAAATTGAGTATTTCAAACATGCATTCTTTTAGCTATTTTGAGTTGAGTAAAATTTATTTTTATTAGCAACTTCTGACAACAGCAACATTTCTTAAATATCAGCTAAGAAAATGAGTAGAAGTAAAACAATAAAAATCCTATATAATAAAGTTAGATCAACGATCATTAGATCACTTTGGATTACCTTATATCAACGGAATGTAAAATTATATTTAAATATTCTAGTAAAAGTCAAATCATATCTCTCCAGCGATCATTTCCGTAGATCATAAGTGAAGTATGAAAATACATTTTTATTTAAATGTGTAATTCATCAGATACTCTTATTGCAGTAGGACACTAGTTTTTTAGTTATACCACTTAAAATCAGTGATTGTCGTTTTCTTGCATCTTCATCTTCGGTGCAGCATACGATTCAGGATTGCCGATAATCCCATTTTCTGATTTATCCATGGCACCCGCTTTCGGTGGGATAGGAGGAGGACCGTCCTCCAATTCTAAATCGGCATCGGGCACAATATTCATAAACTGGTCTAGCTTGAAGCTGGAATTAATTGCAGCAGCGTAACTGCCGTTCAGGTCGGGTGTCCTATTAAAGTCTCTCGAATCAGAATTGTAGTGACACGTTGCCGGGTGGTACTCTTCGTAAGACAGATTATTGAATGCCCCGGAAAGTTCACTCAGGCTCGCTGTAGATATACCGGAGTCTCTGAGATCAGGAGTGATGGATTGTCCGTTACTTTCTTCCTGCGGCGGATGTTTGTGCATTCTCTTTGGCACATTTGGAGGCATAGTATCAACCGATGCACGTTTATCAGAGACTGTAACAAACAAACAATATGCTTTGAGAGAAAATACTATCCAACAAAAACCTTTCAAGTAAATATAGGTTATAAGCAGTAATTACCAACATCCAAAATGAAGAATAATTAATAATAATTTCCAATTTTTTATAAATATGCAGTTTGCAAAAGATTTGTTATTTTAATATACAATCAATGAAATCCTAATCAAAAAATAGTCCATTTCAAAATTCGTAATCGTTTAAAACTAAATTTGAAATAATTTACTATTAAACTGTAAGTAAAAATTAATTTATGATTTCGACTGAAGGTGCTTGATGGAACTTCAATATTAAATTTGAATTGTTGCAACTTTGTACGATTCCATATGTCTTGTCACAAACGACCCGGGTTTCGCCCTTCGGCATCTTCAGGTATTCCATCGCACGGATACAACAGAACTGATGTAAAATAAACAGTTAGCATCGTATATATATTATATTAAAATCATTATTTACAGGAATCTACTTACCAATAGGCAAGCAAAAAATTGCAGCTGAAAAGAATGTAACAATATTAACCCAAAATTATAATTAGCTATAACAACTTTCATTAACGATCTTGCTAATCAGTGGTCGTTATTGAAATGGGGTTTTCAACAAATTTAAATCAAGTAACATTAAACTATAAATGTGTCTTCTTTTATTTAAAGAATACCTAATATTGATGATTAATTGATTAATAAAGGCCAGTTATTACATTCAAACTTCATTCTTAACGATCAACTCAATCTTTCCAACTCCCCCGTGTTGTACCCTGTGAGATCATTTCAATGAATCGACAATCTCATGACAATAATTCTTATGTCTCATCACTAAATGTTTGATATTAGGTCAAATTGCAGATATAGTAATTTAAAAAATGTGAATCAAACCTGAGGAGCGTGGTGGCAAAGGTGGAGCAGCTAAATCATTGTTGAATGTTGTCGGGGATACACCATCATTATCCACATCCCTAAGTTTAAAATAACAAACATAAAAGTTATTATTAAATTGAATACAATGCTTCTGTATTCACCATACATAAATATTTATTTACTATCCAGCTTCACCACTGATAAAAAGCATTCACTTTAAGACCTAGGGTGTTATTATTGGGTTATTTTGGTGTAAGCTAAAATGGATGTAAAAATTGAACATGTCACCGTAGACACCCAGAAAATGTATAGACCATCAATTTGTAAAAATCAAAAAAACTTAAACATATCACCATATATTGTAATTCATGTTGCACCAATAAAAAATAGTTGATTGGATATTATAGAAAATTGAAAATATCACAGTTGACCTATAAATGATAGGCAGAATGACACATGTGCGAATTTGGTACAGCATTTGAGAGGAGTTCCTGTGACAGAAAAGCAATTAGACAGTGTTTTATACATTGTTATTTATGATCTACAGTAGAGATACAGTAACGAGCAGTGAAAAGGCTACACTCAAAAAACTCTTTCAAAAAAAAAAGTCTTTCTTAAATTATTTTGCAGAGTTAGAAAAAGTAAAAAAGTTGCTCTACAATTTGCTATGGAGACTATTTCTCACAGGTAAAATAAGTTTTGTGTTTTATTTTAGACAAATAATAGCATCTATCAGGGGTATAAGTAAAATCAGGTAAAAAGTCAAAGATTAGTTATTCTACAAAAACATAATTTTATTTTATAACTTAGCTACCATTTGAAAAATAGAATTATACAAATTTATTTGTCACAGTCTTAAGTCTAAGATAAATAATATTTTAATACTTCGTAGGCCCTTCTTTATACTGAATCACCTCAGTAACCCTGTTAGACATTGAGTCTATCAGGCTGTGCAGGTGTTCGATTGAAATTTCTTCATGCCAAATTTTTTCCAGAAGATCCTTTAGTTGTTTGAGTGAAGAAGGCTTACAGTTCTTGATGTTTACCGCCATTATATAGATTTTCTATGGGGCTTAAATCCGGGGAATTCCCTGGCCAGTCTAATGCTAAAATACCGTTCTCGTATGAATTTATGCAAATGGTTTGATCTGAAGAAGAAAAAAATAATATTGTTCATTTTTTTGCGATAAAATTATTCGTATTAAATAGGACTGCAATAAAAAAATTAATGCGTACCATTTTTGATTGGTGGCAGGGAACGCTGTCGCCTTGAAAAATTGTTTCATCTAAATGAAATCCATGATAAATGATTTTCAAGCGACGGTATTAAGTGGCTGATCAAGATGCTTTTGTAAACTTACGGATTGACAATTCCTTATTTAAAAGCTAACTCTTCCAATTCATGATATGAGAAACACCCCAAAATCATTTGGCCAGCATGGTGCTTCACGGTCCTCAGCAGGCAGTTTTCCTTCATACGCTCTCCTGGTTGGCATCTCACGTATTGGATCCCATCCGATCCGAACAAATGACTCCCTGCCAAGCATTTGACGTCCAATTTTTTTATTTTTTTGCCCAATTTTATCGTGCTTGCCGCATTTTCAATGCCAACATCGTTTTTTTTGCGGGTCAGCATGCCATTAAACCTTCTTCACAATGCCTTCCCCCGATTGTGTACACTCCAATTGGATTTCTGCCACCTTCCAAAAACTGTTTTCGAATATCCACCGCTATCAAAAACTGTTTCTTTAAAGACAGCCGCTATATTAAGCGGTCGTCTGCTGCCGTTGTCTTCTTGCTTGAACCCGATCCTTTCCTATGAGCCAGATCTCCCGTTGCCTTGAATTTTTTCAAAAATCTGCTCACTGTTGAACTGCTTCATTCAATTTCATTGCTTATTTCCTTTGCTGACATTCACTTGGGCACACTTGCCGATTCACTTGCACTTTTTGACTTATAAACTCTGTAACATATTTATATATACATCCAGTCCTCTTTTTATGCGAATTTTTTTTACGCGAATTCAATTATACGCGATTTTTTTGGGTGGCACACCATTACATTTTGTTACGCGCTTCACTCGTTTTTACGCGATTTTTTCCCCAAATTTGTTTTAAAGAAGAAATTTATATATGATGCTAGACATATACATTTCATTATTATTTTAAATAAAAAAACATATGTGTATTTTTAAAACTTAACAATACACATACAATTGCCAAATGTTGACAAGTGTATCGGATATTATGCGAATTTATGTATTAGGGTGTGTTAAGAAATATAATGCAATTGGGTAAAATCATGGGATGTATGTCCGCTCGTAAACTTGTTTAAGCACAATGCATTTATTAATAGCACTATTCTCGGCCTTTAATAATTCATGTAAGTGTATATAAGATCATAAATTATATAATTTTTTTTTTGCACGAATTTCAAAGAGCAAATTTTGGTTTTTCATACGTTTCTGGTACTTTTTTATTTTCGTTTGCGATATTTTAATTTTTGGAACCAATTTACCAAATTATATGAAAGCTATGGTTTTTTTACGCGCCCTTTTCTGGAACCAATGTATCGCGTAAAAAAAGGATTGGGTGTACAAGGGTCCGAGCAAAATTCAGATTCATACAAAATTCAATACTTTCGTTCAAAAAATCGCAAACGATTACATTTCGCAACCGAGAGTGACAGCAGCGAATAATTCATATGAGTGAAAAAAAATATATTTTTATAATCTCATTATGTTTTTATAAGCAATGAAGACATGAAAATATATGACTGGGTGTATATGATAAAAAAAACCACCTCCGCCCTAAACACCCCCCCCCCCTTCATGTAAAATCACAATTTTACCTGAAAATTTTATGTGTCACTTTTTCACGGCTCTACTGTACATGATAAGTGCTCTCTAAATTGTCAGAGCAGAATATTTTTTTAGTTTTTTATTTTGTACAATATACTTACTGGAAATAAATAATTGATTCGATAATATTTTACTATTATTTATTATAAATTATTGATTAAAATAACAACCTTGAAAGTCTCGTGGGTGGACGAAGTGGTGGTGAAATTCCATCAACTGATTCTGAAGAGTACTGTAAATTGAAATGAAATACATTTTCTTTATAACCATTTTTAAAAAATTCTTTGAAGGCAATGGTGGTATTCTTTATGAGATGTTCAAGATGGAAAAAAGTATGAGAAGTTGCAGTGCAGGTAGTTGGTTTGATATAGAAATAATTAATTACACGCCATGGTGGCCATTGACATATGACTGGTGTGGCCTCTTCCAAGCTTGCACAACAAAATAACATTTCATTTTGAATCCTTACTTTTTTTATAAAATATAATAAAATAATATATTTAAAAGATTAATAGTAACCAATTAGTAAAAGTATTACTTCGTAAAGTAGGTTTTATTATAAACAAAAATTGATTCACATCAAATTCAAATTCAGCAACTCAACACCGTATTTTTATTTGAATTCTTGCTTATTCTAATTTCAATGTAAATTAAATATTATAACAAAAATTACATCATAATATTTTTAAAAGACTTGAAATAGAATCTCACAAAAATTCATATTTACTTTGAATGTAGTGTCAAAATATTCCTATTGATATACAAGTAAGATGACAACGCCCCAAATAAAATATCAATAAGTTATACTGTCTACAAAATACATTAACCATTGACAAATTTTAATTTGATATAATACCTGTAAATATATTGCGTCATTGCAAGCTTCTAAAACTAAGAGTGAGAGAGTTTTGGTCCATAAAACATTATTATGGTATTCTAAAAGGTATTTATTTGTCTGTAACAATGATGATCAATAGTTTTCTTAAATTTTCAACTGCCTGTTGGTTAATTACATGATAGACTTGACAGTACCGTAGTAGCTGGCATCCTCAAACACATGCTAACTTTTTTCAATGTTTTCTTTGGCATCGAATGTATTAATAATATTAGAAAATCCTTGAAGAAGTAAAAATATTGTTGTGTTTTTGTATTATGGCAATGTAACCTACTAATGCCGTTTCAATAAACTTACAATTGGTTTAGTGTAGAGATGAGCATCTTCATAATTAGCTACCTCTACTGATTCAGTTTGGAGACTTTGTGCTCTTCTTTCGACAGGTAATGGTGGTAGTGGGGTGCTGTAAATAAAAAAATGCATGAATTTTTATTTGTTCTTAGTCACATATTATTTTTTGCTAAACATGAATATATCTTACAACCATTATGAGAATTTAATTTTGAAATTTTTTAATATGATAATATCAAGACTGATACATATTGCTTGATACTCTTTAGTCTTATGATATTGCAAAAGAACAATGTATGTGGGAAAAATTCAAATTTTTCTCACTTGACAATACTCTCAGACTGTTGTCGCTTCATCCTCGCAATTGGACCCAAAGATTGTTTTAGCTGACCAAATCTTTCCAGCAAACGTCTGTAATGATATAGAAAAATATTTGAAATTCAAATGATCAATACAAAATTATTACTGAAATTTATAATCTTAACAAAGCCAAATACCTGTGCAACGGCTGAACACTTGGAGGTGCCAGTCTACCGTGAAGAGCCAGAGCGGCTTCCAGAAGTCTCGCTTGAGCCGCTAATAAAGCTTTCAATCTTGACACCTCATTACTGAGGCGAGGCCAACAAGCCAAGAACTCGTTACACAAGAAGGCTTCTTGGTATTTACTTGGACCGCCCATAACATTTGCATCAATAATGCCCTAGAAAATATACAATAGTTTTTGATTTACTAATAGCTGATAGTAACACAGATGGAAAAGCATCACAAGATAGATTAAATGAAGTCCTCATTATTATTTGTGAGATATGGAAAATATTATATACCTGTAGTCTCATAGAGAATGGATTGATATTTCGTGACGGTTCTGCAGTATATAATGCAACCAGCTGTCGAAGTTCTTTTTCAACTGTTTCCATTGTTTCACAGGCATACTAGAAGAAATGTTATTATCATGAATTATTAAATGTATGATTTGACTTATAAATTTTTATGTGAAGTCTAAATTACAGCAAAAAAATCATTTTTTAGGGTTTTTACTTTTTTTTAACTAAAATTGAAATTTGGATGAGAATGTTTAAACTATATGTACAGCACTTCATTTCAAAGTAAATTTAATAATACACTTTTCAGAATATCAAAAATGATTTATATTGGCCTATAAGCAATAAACAACTCTACATTTTTTTTTTAAATTTTCATTAAAAACTTGGAGTGGAGTGTTGTGAAATCGTCACATTAAAATTAGTTCTTGGTAGTTTTTTTGTAGAGATAAATACATACTTGAATAGGTGCAATCTCCTCCATTGATCGATGGACAACTTCCGACCAGCGCAAGATACCAGGTAATTCATTTTCAATCACAAGTGTACTACGTTCAATCCAAAGTGTCTAAAAAAGGTAAAATAATTGTTATACACATTCTACACTTTTTGAATTTGGTACGCATTTATACAAATAATGATCTGTTTGTTCGTTCACACTCATACGGAAGTAGCCTAAAGTATTTTTATTTAATTTTTACAAATGTTTCAAAATCTGACATTAAGTATTGAAAATATATACCTTGAATTCATTGTCTTTGTCGACGGTACCTTTGTGCTTAGGTCTGTCACAGTGGAAAGTTTTAAGATGATGTGAAAGATAGTGACGGGTGAGGACTTCCGGTGCTGAAGGCGCTAAACCACCAGCACAAGGGGCTGCCACACCACGGACATTGCATATTTGTATAACTGGAAGAAGATACAAGAAATAACTTATTAAGTAAATAACGAAGATAGCAGTGCTATTAACACATTACAGTAGTCATCCGTTTTCAACTAAAAAGTTCACTCACAGGTTTCTAAGGATTATTTTCACTACTAACATAATCTCAAAAAAATGGAAGCAATTATGTGCTTTTGTTTGTAACTTTCAACAAACCATATAAAACACATTTTATTTATTTGAAACAGCGCCGGAAGAATTAATTCATATTATAACTCTATATAATGAATACAATGAACTTCATTTTTCATGCCATCATATCATATAACAGTTACTTACATTGACCATCAGAATGTAAAAGAGCATCATCAGGTGGCGAATTCTTCATTAATATTTGCGCAGTGGGAAATTCTGCTTGTAATCGAGCTGTAAAGGCTCCAATCCTTTCATATTCAAGTCCTCGATAAACAAATTGCTTGTTCTGTATAAAAATTGAAAAAATGTTACACAATTCCAACAAAAATTCTTTAATATATAATTTTTAATTGTGTCAAGGTATCAAACTGGATAAAAAGAAGATTAATTACGTACCCTGACAAATAATGGGAAACCTTGACCATAATAACCGACTCGGAAATATTCGGGATCCGGTCTGAGCTGAGTGAGGATATGTTCATGGAACCTTGCACGTGTACGCAAAACGTGAGCCAATTTTCCGTAATCATACAATCTCGTCTCATAAAGTTCTGCTAATTCTTTGCAGAGAGGTATACCTGCCTCCCAACACTGGAATGGGAAAAAATCACAGGAACATGATAGAATAGCAAAAAATAGAAGAATGATCCGTATATAGCAAATGACAAGCAATTCAAATCAATCATCAAACTACTTTGTACCTCAAAATAGCAAAACAAAGGAAGCAAAGTAAAAAATCAAAAAGTTTTATTCAAAAGTTCTAGTTTTAGCTGCCAATGGATAATTTCTAACGAAAAATAAAACATTCGATAGAAAATAGATACCTTTCCTCTGTCAAAATATTGCAAAATCTTATGATAAAGCATTTCTTTTCGTTCCCATTCAGCTGTGTTTGGATGATTAGGATCTGCAACGGTATTACTGCTATCCCAACTTAACATATCTGCATACAGCTGGAAGAATATAAAAAAAACCACAACTAAGTACTACAAACCATATTAAGCACGCTTTTATGTGTATCTTAAAATGAAAACTTAAAACTCAATAAATAGGGAAAGGCTCAGAAAAATGATTCTCCTGATAAAAATAATGGAAATTTAAATAAAACCTTTAGTTAATTTATAGAAGAATAATTGTAAATACCTTCATAGTATATCCCGCTTCTGTATAGTTTTCTGCTGCCAGATGAAGGTCATGCAAACGATAAATATATCGCAGATAAAGTTCCTTTCGGTCGATTTCATTCTTGTAAAAGTTCTGGAATATTTAATACGTATTGTAAATGTAAAAAACTGAAGATCGATAATAAATTAGTTTGGAGAAGGACGGTGTCACCATATTTCAACAATGTCTCGGTTAATATTGATTAGTGCAACCAAAATGATACCACTGGCGTTTATTCTTGATGCTTACTCAGCATGCAATAATAAAATTTTGCAACGATTGATAGCTATGGTAATGGACAATAAATAACACTGAGATTTAAACTTCAACATTTTGTGTGCAAGGTTTTTTCCTCTCAAACTGGTTGGATTCAAATTAATGAATTGACAATAAATTGACATTACGAATCAGTTTATGTATAAAACAATTTATATTTGTCTTGAGTTTTCTGTTCATCTGTAATCTACAGCACAAATTTGTACTCGCTCATAATGTATAGGCAGAAAAACCGTGAGTGAGTATGAGTGTTAAGCAATTTTTTAAAGATCAATTTTGACACTGCCTTCTCATTTGAAATTGTATTAATATATCAATAATAAATTACACATACCAGCAAATTAACAGTACACGCCATTCTTTTGTCCCTGTTTTCCTCCCCTTGCAAAACCGCACGATAATCCAAGAGTCTCTCCAACAATCGAGTAACACAATCAACAAAAGCTGCCCCGGCTTCTCTCCACCCACCTTCTTCTGCTTGGACACGCTCCATTAACCTATAGAAAACATTTTACACAAATATTAAATCAATCATTAGCAAAAACAAAAAAAATATTATTATATTGCACTGTGTTAACTACCCACAATAGTGTTAAAAAAGCTTCTTGCCAAAATGGCGTTATATTTAGATAAAACATAATTTCCGTAAAATTACTTCCACATTTTGAAATATAATCATGAGGAATGGTTTTGTTCACTTCAAGAATTATCAGTCAATAAATTATGACTCAACTATTATCAATTGACAACCCTCATAACGAACGAAATAAGGCCTGATCAATGAACTTGAAAATAGAAAAGATTGAATTTCATTTATTTAATCTCATTCTATTTACTTATAAGATTATTTTATTAATTAAATTAACACAGAACACACCCTGAAGATATTTCATAGTATTGATGTTGAAAAATAAATATAAAATGGCTGAAAAAATATTAATATGTTCACTTGTAGTAGCCAGTGTGAGAATTGGTAATCTATAAATATTATAGTATATATTATAATTTTGTTAATAAAAAAAAACTGAAGCATATACCTGTTGAATTCCTGCCAAGATAGAATAATAAATTTACCCGATAAACCAAACATAATTCACAACGTAAGACACAGTAAGCAAGGAAATGAAATAATAACATAAAATAGAAAATGCCAAAGGTTAATTAAGCTTTCTATCAATTATGTAATAAAATACACTGATGTAAAAAAAAAAAAAAAATATTTTTATAAGGAGATAGCAACTAAATATCAGGGTTAACTTTGGCAGTGTTCACATTATGAATACTCACACTGCACTGAGATGTTCCCTGTAGATTATGTTCCAAGAATGGCATGTAATATTAAACGACAATGAGAAAATTGATATATAGGACTGTGACTCAAAACCATTATTCATATGAATCCATTCTGACCTAGAGTAACACGATACAGTAATATGACCTATGTACTTTTCATTTCGCAAATGGCACGATTTGATATGAAATTTTGTTAAATAATTAACAAATGTTATATAAGATTTGATATTCGAAAAATAAATAATACCCCTTTATACATACATTTTGTAAAACTAACATATAAAAAGGTGCAACTCACAAATAAAACCAACGATTGCATGTCACATGCATTGCGACAAAGATTGACAAATATCTGTATCTGTCTTATACAACAATTTGAACTAGTTTAAAATTCAATTTGCATTCATAAATAATGTCATGCAGAATATTTTTAACAGCTAAGTGTTTGAAATTTAGTGAATGGGTGTTAATTGACGTGGCTATTGAACAGGTAGCGAGATGTTTCAGGAATTGTAAAACAACAAATTATGATGTAATCCTAATACAACAGTAAGAAAAAAGACAATCATTAGATAGCATTGAGAATAACTCTTTTTAACATGTCAAGATTACTTAGTTATTTGAATAGATTAAGATTTTATAATTTACAATATCAACGTATATTGAGGGTACTTGATGGAGTTTCAACATCAAATTTGAATTGATGAAACCTCACATGTCCCAAGACACACAAACCGGGTTTCGCCTTTGGACATCGTTTGGCATTATATCATACAAATGACTGAACGAATGAAGAACTGACAATTGTAAGTGTCAAAACATATGAAATTCAATTCATCAATTCAATTTTAAATTTTATTTATCGATGAATTAATATAATGTAAAAAACATTTCATATCTCTTATCACCTTTGATTATCAATAAAACCTAAATTTCTCTGTAGTAAAAAAATAATTTATCATAATAATGGTAATGATAGAGATAAATAAATAAGAGCAGCATGCAGTGTCAATATATTCATCAAAAAAATCCAAAATCACTGCCATTATGAAATATTAATTACTATATGAAAGATAACCAATTATTATCAGGTGCCATAGTATATTTTTAGATTACTGCATAAAATATACAATATATGATAAAAAAAGTTACATAAACTTTGTTATTCCACTCAATATGTTACTTGAGATATTGCATGTGTTTCGCTTCTTAAAAAGCAACATCATATTAACGGTATTGTAAGGTTATTCATTACTTAGGTAAGTAGTGAATCAAATTCTTAACATTCAATTAACATTTACATACATTGTATTAAAAAGTCTCCTGTATTCATCATCAGCCTTATTGTCGGAAACAAGAGTGTCCAATCTATCAACAAGTGCAGCTTCTAATCTTCTGGCATGTCCGGCTGCGGCTCTCTCCCTTGCCATCAATTCAACGAGAGCTCCGAGAGCGGCCCGTCGCAGTTCAGCCACTAAGGTCACTTCCAAAAGAGGACCGACCATTTCTCCAGCCAAAATCAGCTTCTGATCACCTATAATAAGAAATTTTTAGATAAAGTAATGCAATTACTTCTAAGTTACAGCATTATTATGCACATTATTTTATTTATGTTACCGAGATGCGACCACATGGAGAGTAAGTGAAGAGCGGCAGGTACTCTTAAATCACCGTGGGCTCTTAAAAGGGGAGCACGCCATCCGCGACCCCAAGCTTCAGCTTGCAACGCAGGCTGTCTCAAGAATCTCACCATCGCTCCTAAATAAGCACTCCATACCTTGAAACAGATTAAAAATAATATATTGAATAAGCCTGTAAAATTTTAACTATTACTAAACAGTGTCTCATTTTAAAACTATTGTTTGTCGTAAATTACCTGATTGTCAAAAGGCGGTTCAGGTCCTAAGAAACGCTGAGGCAAAGGAGGGGCAAGTAATTGTAAACCTCTTAGAAGTGCAGCACATCCACTGACACGCATCAACAACCAATCACTTGGGAAAACCTGTGAATTATTCAATCAAAATTAATCAACACCCGTGCTCTAGCTCTTACACCTCAGTATATGCATTCAATTGGCCATTTTATTTATACCTTATAAACTTTATGAAATTCATTTTGAAATTCCACTGCATTGTTAAAAAATGCCATCATGAAAAAAATGAGTAGACAATGAAGCTTTTTTAAATGAATAATGCATTACTTACCTCAAGTTCAATAAGATGCGTAAATAAGAGGAATGTTCTCATTAAGAAATCTTTTAGTGGTTTCTGAGCAAGAGAATCACAAAGTCTCATTAGCTGCGGAGCTTCCACTAGCTCCAGTAATCCCAACAAGCAAGCTGTCAGCGAACCCTGCAACACAAAACAAAAAGTCTAGAATAATACTTTGTGGTATATACAATAAGTCAATGTCAAATATTTATATATCTATCATGTAACACAGTTACCAGACTGTATAATATTGTGCAATTGTCAAAACCTCAATAATTATGCATCTTTCAAAAGTTACGTTATTGTTGTTACAAGTAATTTCGATAAAGGAAATTCTCCACCTGTAGCTGACATTGTTCATTTCAGTTCATATGTTCAAATCCCAGTATAAACAGTCTCTTAAATTACATTTTCAATCAATTTATAGGCTCCTGTTGAAATTCATAAATGTCTGTGATGCCTTAATTCTTCGGCATGCACCCATATTTAATGATTTAAAACTATACTGAGAGACATTAGGTTACCACTGATATTTTCCCAAAAGAGAGACCAAGCAACTAAATAACTAATAGCTCTTGCAGAACAACTTCTGTTGAAATGAGCTCTATAAGGAAATGGTTTTTAATGTAATTGTTTAAAATCTTCTATGGAAAACACGTACCAAAACAGGCGATGTTCGGCCCACCAAATTAAGTAGAGAATCTACAAGAGCGTCCAATACTCCAAGACATAAAGCATCGAGATGTGCTGGAGGCAGGGGATTGTTTTCTCTAGTGTTGTCATGAAGAGCAGCTAAGGTTTCTCCGAGAAGTTCAGCGCACTCTTCGAGTTCATCGCGACGTGATAAATGGGCACGGACATGGCGACATATGGCAGCAAGCAGCACATTACGGGATTCTGTCAGAAGTATTGCAAATTACAATTAGTAAAAATAAATATTTAGAATACAAAGCATTGAAATATATTATTAGTCACTTCAAACAGGAATGACCACAAGACAAGATTCTAACAATTATTCATCATATTTTAAACATGTAAGCATGTAGTTAAAGAGAATGGTATCAAAAATCTAAGTGTAATCCAGCCTTTGAAAGTTAAAGGTTATTAGAACAAGGTGAAAAAATAGCAATGTATTTTAGTTCTACAAAATTTATTATATGTATAGTTGATAGTAATAATGGAGTTCTACCAAGTAAATGCCAATTCAATCAGTAAGGTTTTATTAGAATCGCTGAAATAAATTCTGAAATATTAATTTCCTTCAACCTGAGTAAGAAATATTGTTTAGATGCCAGCTTATAGGCACAAAAACTGATATTAAGTGCATTCTTCACAAAAAACACTTTTTGACTCTTGACTTTGATTTTAATGAAAGTAACTGCCTTTAAGTAGGAATGCCTTTGAGATCGACAGTGAGGTATTTTTGGTAAAAAGAGAGAATTTTAAGCTTGTATGAAATTGTCATCCAAAATTTGCAGGACTATGTAACAACCTAGGGTCTCAGAGGTGCATAATTCACAACAAGTAATAAGTCTATGAATTCGTTAATTTCTATACAGTCATGATTTTTAGGTTATTAAAATATCCATCAAATTGAACAAAAACTTTAGCCATATTTTCTGCTGTAAAAAATATGATTAACTCAAATTATTATGTAAAGAAAAATCAAGGACATTCATTAATTTTTTTTGTTCTTATACCTATGAAACCTTCTAAAGTGACTAAACATCAAAGGATGGATAAAAGTTGTGTGATTATACTGCAAACCTATGATGGAAAGTGGCGTTAACGTAAAAAAAGTGAAACTTCCAATATAATGAGATTGCTTTTCATTAGATATATTATTTACCATCGTCTCCAGTGAAAAGCTTAGTGGCGACAAGTTGTCTAGCGGCATGAAGTCTGGCACGGGCAAGAGTTGGTGGCGAAGCCGGGGCAGGTTGAGGAGCATCCAGCAAAGCCGCTGCTGCTCTAGCTCCCTCTACTGCCCCCAGTGCCTCACCAACTTGCTCCATCACTGCACCGCATGATCCCAGAAGAGATATCTAGAAAAAAACAGATCGATCTCGAATATCTTTTCAAATAACATTTTAGGTTGTAAATTTGTATTCGTCATTTAAATCTCAGTGATAAATAGAAAGTAAAAGTGTACTTGTGTTGGTAAAATGGCATCGGTGGGTGTGAGCCGCAGCATTGTAGCAAGGGCAGCGGCAGCGGCTCGTAGATCTCTCCTGAAACTGTCTTCATACTGACCGCCCGTGGCTCGGGCAAACAGTCGTCTGCTTTGAACAGCCAACCGCAATATCACTCCGAGAGAACGGAAGCACTTTTTGATTGGCTCCTGATTTTCAGTTCCCAATGCCCATTCAGCGCAGTGCTGCACAGAGCTCAATAGACCCCTGCAAATTTCAAATTTTACAATAAGAACCATCAGAATTGATAAATATCTAATGGTGAATTCAGAATAACAATATGGAGATTCTGCATAACTGTTTGACTGACTAGCATAGTTTCCAAGTTATTGTTAACACCTTTAATATAGATTGGAAATTCTTTTTAGAGAAATGACATACTTGTAGACTAATGCGGCAGCAAAATGGCTGTCTATGTAAGCATCCATGACGGGTCTGAAATGCTGAAATTTGCTTTCGTCTAATAAGCTGAAGATGGAGACGAGGACAAGGAAAACTGTTCCAGAATATGGAGTGCTGTAACAAATGAAAAAATACACGAATATACAAATAATAATAATTTAAACATATAACATTCATAATTTTTTATAAATAATGGAAAACTATGTATTCATAACATAAAATACCTGTTTCCATCTTCGGTAGAAAATAGAGCAAACAGAGCATCCAAAACATCTTGTAAAAATTTTACTAATTCTTCACAAAGCAAACGATCTGCTAAACGCAAAACTCTCAGTAAAGTTTCTTGGACGCGCTCTGGATGTGCTCGCCATTGCAACAGAGCCAATAAATCACCTGTGATATAAAATGAATGAGAAAACATAATTGAAAGGAGTATTTTGTATGATTGAGAAAATGCACATGAGTATTACTCAACCTTATTGAAACAATAATCCACCAACATCATTAAGCTATTCAACATCTTGAATCGTCAAAATTTAACCTAGATACAAATCATTTTACCATTAAAATATTATTTTCTCAGTAAAAAAAAGTATACTTTCAGTCTTCAAATGAAAAAATATCTCAATTTTAAGCCCCCGTTAAGAAAAACCTTATTTGTATAGTCTGTGAATATTATGTTACATTGTTTATCTTACATCCAAAAAAAATATTCATTTATGGATTGTAAAAACTTACTATTTTGTGTCAACTTTGTTGAGCACAATAGGGTCTTAATGAAAACAACTTCTTTACTACTCCGAGAGAATGCATAATCATTGGATTGTTTAATGTAGTTTATGTCCTTGGAACTGCTAGGCAGATTTAAGTAACTTCCACTGGTCAATCTATAAAAAGAAAGTTTAATAAGATTAACTGAACATCAATTGATTTTTTTAAATTTCTTAAAATGCTGTAATTATCATACCGAGCTGGGTCTTCGCATTTGTAAATGTAAAGCTCATGTTGACCGTCACTAACTGTGGCACCGCCTTCTTCCATAAGGCGCGCAAATGCAAAACCAAACAACTTCTTCTCACCCTTATCTCGAGCTGAAATAAAAATCACAATTTTCTTTATGAAAAAAATAATACATGGCATTCTTCTGTAGTTATTTTAATTCAGAGTTCTGCCAAATTTCGGAAATCGTAAAATAAGAAACTATACTATTCAGTTACCCAATTTTAAAACCAAATACTGTTTTATTCAACTTTGTAGCTCAAAACACATGTCAATCAACCATCCTAATGCCAAAATCCAATGTATCGACGTTTGCTTCCCAGGGAGAATCGCCATATCAGTTACATTTGACGTCATCATTGAAGAAAGTACTGGATAAATTCCAAATGGTCTATATGGTTTCGGTGGTACGTATACTCAAAATTAAAGTATACGTTTTAGATATTTCTTGCGCAATAATCCTTAATAGCCGAGCATCCAGATGATTTGATTTTATTGACTTGCGATGAGAGTTATCACTCCAATTATTCTTGAGATTTTTAAATATCAATACCGAAGAATATGTTATCATTTTATGCCTAAAATAATATGATGTCACAAAATTTTGTGATGTCAAATGTAATATAAAAACACTGAAACTGCTTCTCCTGTGGAAAACCATAATGGTTTTTTAGAAGGCAAACAATCATAACACTGGTTTCAAGCTAATTAATGTATAAATATGCAAGCCAATTGTATTTTTAGAATGAATATTCTGGTATTCATTGAATGGTTATATAGTAAATGAATACACAGAAGAAAAAACAATAATTAATGCCATGTTAAATAGGTTACGTAAAATTCATTGTTGTAAGATAACCATTGAAACAATAAACAATTATAAGTACTTGAGCAATGCCTGAAATCAATGCGAAGATGTGCAGAGGAAAACCGGTCCAAAGGTACGGCCAACCGAAGTGCATCTTGCCAAGCTGGCTGGTTGTTGTGATACAGCAGAGGAGCATCGTGCTGCGACGCTGCACCAGCACCGGCTGCACTCCAGACGCAATCCTACAAAGAAATTTAATTAAGCTATATAAGAATCTGAATATACCAAGGGTACACTGTGGACTATCAGTTTGAAAGTTTGCATAGTTAAGCAATTTTTAAAAAAATTAAATATCATTTTATTTTATCGACCACAATTTTCTTTATGTAACTAAAATAGCCTTTCTGAATAATTAAAATACATATATGACTTCATCAATTTTCTGTAACAAATTGAAGAGTAAAAATTAGATTAAATAGTGTATTTTTTTTTTATGATTTCTATGATGACTTCTTATCTTTTCTTATGGCTTATGCACTCATCATAGTTCTGATGAGGGTTAAGTCGAAATAGCTATCGACTATACATCTAATAAATTTTGTAGAACTAAAATACATTGCTATTTTTTCACCGTGTTATTATCTAGAAACATTTACTTCTAATTCGGCTCTAGATCTTTACTTTGTTTTCTTGTCAAAGCTTCTTTCTTTAAAGTCTAATATTCTTAGAATTGGCTACCAGCCGAAATGTTTTTGTACACTCAAAATTAAATGGCTACCAAATTATTTCTAAATATTAACCTTGACACAATTATCTTTTTTTCATTTCAAGCAAATAGCAAAAATGAGATAACCATCACTCACATCACAATCATTGATTGATATGTATATTATCTGTGTCTGAAGAAATCGTAATAATAATATATAAAATCTAAGAATGGAAATAGATAGTAGATGACACAATTCATTGTCATACCAGTAATGCTATGACTCCCAAAGTATTAAATATGTAATTGATAACAAAATTGACCCAAATTCATACTTTGTAAATATTTATAAACAATTATTCTGAATACCTCTATCATAACTCCGGAAGAATCAAACACCGATATGCTAGCGAGAACGTTCTTGGGAGTTGGTTTTCCTCCGCGTTCAAACTCTCCCCTCTCAAGAGTAACAAATAGATCATTGCGGATGTCTCCAGGCATAATAACATCCGGAAACCCAAGCTTGCAAGCTCTCACGGCACCTACGGGACTTGTTCCACCTCCTCCGCCTCCGGCACTCAAAGCATCACCCCGGATCAACCGCAGGGACACAACCATACCTGAAAAATAAAACAAATATTTAACCCGATCGGGGCGACAGTTTTTCATACAAATAAAATCTGTCCGCGTTGCTATTTTTCAAAATATTCTTTTTCCACATAGAGCTATAAATACACCAATAATAAATAATTGGGTTGGTTTTTATGGAAGCTAGATGCATTAGGAATGTTTCACAACATTAAAAAACACAAATAAATGTCCTATGTTGTCACAATCACCTTAACAAATAACTAACTCGTAAATCGCCATTACGAAGCCACCAATCAAACTCAAATTAACAAGCGTCATTACTGTCACGTGTCATGGAGTGTCACATTGCAATGCCACGAGATTGGTGCAAAGTTCAGTGCGAAGTTAGACGCGAGTTTAGCACGCAGTTTCAAACTGATATGTTAATTTGGCGGGATCGGAATAAATTTGAAGGGTTTGAAAAATCGATGTTTTAAGCCTTTAAAACCAATACTTTTGACAATTTTATGGAGGTGGTAGTATCAAGACAAATTGGGCGATATTTTAAAACCAAAATAAGTCCCATATGCAAAAGATTGCCTGCGTTACCGACGTCTAGGGCGCTCGCGTACAGGCTTTGCACATTGTCGTCCCATACATTGGGGCGTTAGCGTGGAAGAGATTAATGCACTGTTATACAAATTTTTGAGCATTAAATATAAGATAATACATCATAATTTATTAAAAATCCACATACCGTAATTTGGTTGTCCTGACACAGGACTATATTTGTTGCTCTGCTTTTTAATGATCAGCTCATGTAGCTGGTGAAAATCTTTTTCTTCGCACTGATATACCTAAAACAAATAAAAAATTATGAAATATTACAATATAATCAAAGTGAGAGTAAAATTTTTTTGACAAATGAACATGTTTATAATATATTCATATAGATTTTGTATCACGCATTCTTACTTTAAATGTATACTCTCTTTCATCCTGATGAGGCGGAGCTGCAAGTAAATCAGCAAGCGGCAGAACTCCAGCAGCAAGTGGTCTCCGATACCCGTCGCATGAACCGCCTCCGACTCCTCCTCCCTTCCGAGTGCCCTCCGCTGAGAGAATTTTACCCACTCGGACAATTTGAGCCACCAAAAATAGCTCACGCGCAAGGTCTGAACTGCCCAAATCCTAAAAGTTATACATAAAATGAAACATTATCAACAATTATCATACAACTAGATGTATTATTTTCATTGTATTGATAAGATTCATTTTCAATATTGAATTTATAGTATAACGTTAAATTGATTTATTTAAATATTAATAAACTGAAACAGAAATGCCTTAAATT
This sequence comes from Himalopsyche japonica, assembly GCA_028555115.1. Taxonomy (NCBI): domain Eukaryota; kingdom Metazoa; phylum Arthropoda; class Insecta; order Trichoptera; family Rhyacophilidae; genus Himalopsyche; species Himalopsyche japonica. The sequence goes on from JAHFWJ010000395.1 coordinate 544,207, forward strand.
GTTATACACTGAAATTATCATTAGAGTGGATAGAAATGAAAATATTTACTCACCGTAAATATAGCACAATTAGTATGTAGTCTGTCAAGGTAATTGTTGAATCCGTCTGAGTCCAACCTAACGAGGAAGCGTTCAGAAACAAAAGTCTGCTTCTTAGCATCGTAGAGACTGAGCATAGCTCGAGCTGGCTGACCTCCGCCGGCTGCACATTCTCGAGCGCAACACCACAGGTGCGCAGGGAGTGCCGGTGAAGAAACGATGCTATTTGAACTGCCACCGACAGAGTTTGAGCTGGTTCCATGGCCGTGGCTATTTACTCGACGGAGAGTTCCAGGCTAGAAAACAACACATATTAAACATTCTTTACTTAAAGTCACAATCGAAAATAAGCATTATTGCATGATATAGTTTTTGCATTCAAAAAATTTTTTTTTAGTTTTTTCGAATTGAGTATTAAAAATACATTAAGAGGAGTATTCAATTTCAAGTAAAGTCATTTGCCTTAAACATATCCTGTAATTAAATTTGAATTGTCACAACTTTGCACGATTCCACATGTTTTGTCACTAATGACCCGGGTTTTGCCTTTCGGCATCTTCAGGCATTCTATCAGACGGATGCAAAAGAACTGACGGGTTGTTAGTGACAAAACATGTGGAATCGTACCAAAGTTGTAACAATTCAAATTTAATATAGAAATTCCATCAAGCACCTTCATTCGATATCATAAATTATATTCTGTAATTGTTAATTCACATTTTATAAATAATGCGCGATTAACCGATTGATAGCAACATATTTCTTTTAATGAAAAGTGTGTGATTTTTTTGCTTAAGCTACAGTCATCAAATCGGTGATAAAATATTCTTACCAAAACTGATTCCGCACTATTTAGATGCACTCTGTATAATTTGACTGCACCAAGTTCACCTGGCTGCACAGCTCTAGATCCTTCTCGGGGCACCAACTCTAGGCCAAGTTTTCTGTCATAATAAGGAAATAATTATATCAGAACACAGAAAAATCATATTTCAAAATTAAATTGTACATGTTTATCTTAAAAGGATTTGAAAAAAATACCAATAAAAACAAAATTGTAAAGTCTTGACTCTCTTGTACTTTATGTAAAAGAATCATAATTCAAATAAACAAAAATTTTATATAATTTAGTCTGAATCTAAAAAAAGTGAAGTCAAAAGAAATGTAACGAAACTTGACATTATTTAGTATTACCATAACATATTCAATAATTTCAATCAATTCGACTGGATGTCGGAAATTCGTGATGTGTCAATTGGAAAAAAAATATATTTTCTTATTATTATCGTATGCGACATAATGTAGCTATTAATAAAATTACTAAATAACTGATAACGTTTTAAATATATCTCGTCCCAAAGATTAAAATAATAATTACAAAATTGAATTTACGCAAGGTTGAAAATAGAGAATTTATCACAAGCACATAATGATATTTTATTTATTCTTAGTTAAAATTATAAAGTAAAATATTAAATTCATTTATGAGTTATATGTCCGTTACAAAGAGACATGGTCATATCAAATGTGTTTTTCAGTAATATGAGCACTATTTTTTATTAATTAGTCGTTTCGTAATAACTTAATTCGATAACATTTTTTATTATAAGTAGGTAGCTTTGTTATTTTTTTTAACACGTTGAACTATATGAAACGTGCAACAGTCATGTCTGCAATAAGATCTTAAAGCGAATAATTTTATTCCAGCTCCTCAGAAGTTTGCCGAGCATTGTTGAAAAGTTGAAGTGAAAAAATTAATTCTGCATAGATATTTGTAAATATAATGTATGTGTACAACTATCAATATATATTACTTTATTTCAAAGTCGCAATGGTATTTTCTTCTTATTGAAACATACGCGACATCTAGTGTTCAATTTATTCTTGCCAAAAACGTTCAGTACATGGACGATAAAATAATCGAAGTAAAATATATTATATTTGTGTTGAATTACTAAAAATAAAATAATAAAATAATTGTCATAAAAATAACAATTGTTGTAAATTAAATTAAAAAATGTATGTGAATCTGTTATAAGATTTTTTATTCGCCAATGTTTTTAGAACGAATTTTAATTTGAACAAATTTTGCGTCTTCACAATTAACAATCTTTATCAAAACGAAGTAAAAAATGTTCACTGAATAAGCAGTGGTAATGAAAATAATACATATTGTTTTCATTATCATATAAGCTGTACTTCGTTTTTTCATAATGGGAAAACTAATGGAAGCTAAATGTTTTATAAACATTTTATATTTTGTGTCTGATCATGAAAAGGGTTGGTCTTATCAGAAGTTCGCAAACTGATTAAACAGTATTTTAATGCATACCATCAAAGCCTGGTAAAAATATTATTGTTCTTAGGTATCCACAGTAAATTATTTAGCCTTATCTAACAAAGTATGTATTATATTATATGAAATGAATTTCCATAAAGCTACCGCCAAATTCATCGAAAATATTTAAATCTCGTGCATAAATAGTATTTTTTTATTTTTGATTTAGTAACGGCCGATATGCAATTATAAACTATATTTATCCCCTGCTTGCCAAAATCCGATATATCGGCATTTACTGCTCTGGCGAGAATTACCGGTTCCGTCGGATCTCACGTCATCATTAAAAAAGTATGGGATACATATTCGATAATTTGTAGGGTATTATTTTAGTAGTGCAGTATGCTTTAAATTATAGAACATTTTTTACTAACAAAATATGTTTGTTGGATTCGCAACATTTCTTGCATAATAGTCGCAGTAGGCCCGACAACAGAGCATTGCGGTGACATAATAAATGTGCTTTTGTTACGTTTTGGGGTAGCAAAGTAAAAGTTATACGTAAAAAGCGACGGTGCCGCGACACGGAGAAACCTGTGCATGCTAAAGGATAAATTTATTGGTCGCTGGCAGATTTGACAGCGAATCTTTTGTTGTTGGGCAAGGCAGGGCAGGTTGGCGACCAGGCGAGCACGCGAGGCGGCAGGCATATTATAGGTGTATCTGGTTGTGCAGATTATTTATGAAAGTACGATTGCAAAGTTGAGAGTGTGCGACTCTGCCCAAAACAGGTTTTCGATAGACGCGACGCGATTTATCCGGGCAACAGGACTGCAGCGGAAATAATATCTCCTGCTACGGGGAACGGGTGACTGCTACGGTCACGTCAATGTGATGTGCCAACATCATTATTACAAGCATCGGCAAAAATATTCCGCAAAAATCCAATTACATACATCATTTTTATAAGTCAACGTTTTTTCAAATCGACTGTCCAATAAATTCCAATAATAACTAATTGCATATTTCCGATATTTGGTGTAAACAATTTGGGATGCAAATTCACCGGTCTCATATTCATAGAAAACAGTTCATTAATATATCATACAAGCATCTCCTCAAAAAATTCATTGTTTTAACATTTGCATTATATGCAAAAAGGTTCTGTTTTCAATCCAATCCCTCTTGATTGTTATTCGATTAGTATAAAAGAGAGATTTTTATTTTTTGTGGGTATAAATCACGTAAAAAGCTTCTTAACGAACTTTCGTAATTATATTTGCTCCACAATATTCTATTATTACATAAGGAGTTGCTTAATGGTGGGTTTTTTTTTATAGAACTATGTCCTCAATACACTCAAGTGTTGCAGGCATATTTCATATGTAAATCATTAAGTAACAACGCTTATACTAAGAAGTAATTTCAGAAATATTTGAGATAAACTGAACTGCATCAGTTAATCTATTACCTACAGCTGTTATGACAAACATGATTTGTATCAATGCACATTGAAAGTGAACGTCCATCGCACAAAAGAAAAATAGTTGTGTCAAGAACACGCTACGGTGATATTATAGATTGCAAATTTACTGACTGTGTCGTTCTTTGGTGATTTGTGAAAAAAATACAAACAAAAAAACTTATTACAGTTTTCAAGGAACGTTTCTGTTCAATTTGTACTATTATTAAATAATGATAATATATATTTGTCTTGCTTTACATATCTTTATAACGCACAGGACAACGAATGTGAAGGCATATCTTGAGTGAATATTGACAGGAGACACTGCCATCGGGTGTATAATATTACTCCTGGTAATAAACATACACGTAATTGTGGATTAATAATTTATTCATTTCGTTCGTTTTTAGAATAAGAAGTTGATTCCCTATCTCACGATTCCTTTGCAGTCTCAACCAATGGGTCGCTTTTTCAGCGAATATAAATAACAATTTGTATAACATGGATGAATACTATAAACACAAATACAAACACATATTTTAGTTTATTTAAAATAACACAATTATTATGTAATTGGCAAATGACTTAATAGTCCTATAATTATTCGATTAAATTTAAAACTTCAATAAAAAAATAAAGAAGTTTGAACAAAATGTTCGAATAATACAGATTAACAAACCGATAAATACTAAATGACAAAATAATTATTTATACGAGAGTAATGATTTAATTTATTTATAAATCTTAATAACCGTTTCACCACTATGGTACAGCCAGATTTACATTTTTACGTAACTTAATGGTATATTTATTCAACTACTTTCGATCTCCACCGCATATATTTTATAAGGCATCCGGAATATAACCATTAAGTTTTCTTATAAATCATGTTCCCGGTAAACAAGGGAAGAATAATAAATTCTTATTTCACGCCATTGTTGTATCAAAAAGTATCTCTATCAACTGTATTTTTTCGGTTTAATACAATACAAAATAATCAGTACACACATGTTTTTTCTCCATTATCCAAAGATTTAGAAGACTAGACTAGATTTGTGGTCTTATATTTTTACCTATAAATCATACGTTTATACTGCATTTTATGGAATATATGTTTTGTATAAAACAGATTTAGGAACTCGTAAAAGAATCAGTCTTAAATGTGTACCCCATGCAAATAGAATAATAAAAAAAAAACTATCTACAGTTTTTGGTATAATACAATACAGCACTTGATTTTTATTGAAAGCGTTTTGATGTTTTCAATAAAAGTGTGATGTAAAGATGTGCTAGAGAAATTTATGGACCTAAAGCGAAATAAATATCAATGCACCCAGTATTATACTCTGCGGACGAATGTCAATGACCTTTAAAAGCCTGAGAATTTCGCGCTGCATAGATGTGTCACCTGGCAGTTAGTAGAGGTTAACTTATTATAATGCATTCGATTTATAAGAAAGGAATTCCCTCCAATATGGATATCTATTATTTCTGTTCTTTTGTTAGGTTAGTGTCGTTTAAATAGATGTCAGCATAAACATAATTTCATCGATTGATATCAAAACTATAATACATCCACAGATACTTATATTAAGAATTATCTACTGCTTATTCCATATAAATTAGAATATATAACATATATAAATACATTTTATTTTTCGTTTTGTATCACCGATTTAAAGACCAGCTTTCAGTTAACAGAGTAGCACCTTTTGTTATTCACTTTGATTAATATAATATAACAAGTGACTTCTCATATCACTGTAGTATTTATATGAAAAATTGCAGTCAAATATGAGTTATTCAAATCCGATTATCATGTATACTGATAATTTGGCACTATTATTTTATTGAACAAATCATGAGTAACGATAGTTAGTAAAATTAAAATGTAAAAGACCTAAATAAACATAATGAACACAAATAAAAGTAAAAAAACATTTATTTAAAATGAATCATTTAAAAAGGAAAACACTTGCGTGTATACTATGATTTTAAGCGTAGTTATGAAATCAACCAAACCTACTAAACCAATACAAATAACCACATACTAAGGATAAAGCTGACGAGATGTTCAAAGGTATAAGATATGTAAAGGTGTACAAGTGGGTACTGTGGGTGTCTGGAGCCGAAAGAGCACCATTCTCTATACACCTTTATTATATCTCGCAACAAATAACTCGATATACTTATTATAAAATATACCAACGTGTATATATATATAATATGATTCTTAGAGATAGGCGATGACTCATCATTTAAATATATTCGAACTGGTCCTTATTGGTCAAGAATTTTTGATCACGATAAGATTGGGAATGATAATTGATACAAAAGAAATGAAATAACTTGTGGACGAGGATCCGACAGGACTAGTAAGCTCGGTCGTGGATTTCACATAGAGAACTGGTCCAGAAGAGATATGAAATTTTCTTGAAACGTTATCAAACATAAAATCATAATACGTTCCTTGAGTTCACCGATCATTTTGAGCTGTGAATTAGGTTAACGCATAACTTAGATGTCGTCTGAGGAATATCGTTATGTCGAAAAAATCGTGTTTTGAATTATGTTACTTATTCACCAAATGTTTAACCTCATTCGTCCAACCAAACAAAATGTTATTGAAAATAAAATAATTATTTGTACATAATTTAAATTATAGCTGCAATAATTATTTTTTAATTCATTGCTATACTCACATGCTTTCATCGCATAACAGATATTTTTTATAGCATTCGATTAATCGTTTTTTTATACACTGTCTAATTTCATACGATTCATACAAAAATATTCAAAATAGATTTACAGACATACATAAATATTTAATCCGAATGACAGTTTTCGCTTTGTCTTTTTATATGCAATGATATAAAGATATTATAACTTTCCATAATGTCAAAATACATGGTTTCAGTGGAAATATGTTTTTCTACCTGAGTTATTTGTTATATAAAGTAAGAGAAATTAAAATAATTTTTAAGTCGTAAAGATAATGACAATTGCCATTACGGAAAGTTTTAATGGAAGTACGCCGAAGGTCCCCTAAATGGTTTGAAAGTCAATTCAATCTAAAAATTTCGTACTTATTCAGGTACCTGTGTATGTAGGTATCAAAAGTTCAAAAGAAATCTATTGGAAATCAATGAATACGTAGACAATATGTATTTAAGTTTTATATCATCAACGAGGTTCAATCTAAATTAGTATTTTTCATGCCATTGAAGACTCAGTAATCACTTTATGGATAAGCTATTAAGAATAAGTTTATATTGGTGAAATAGTGAAGTTTTATCCTGAACGCAAAATGAGCCTAATGCATCAGTGTATTTTTCTTTTCCCAGAAACCATATTACTAAATTGTTTTACCGCTGTTAAAGTTCTCAACAGTTATTCAATTATAATGATTTCTGAAAGTATTTATAGAGCAGAAGCGAAGCCCATATCTCAGTTAATGCTCCAAGCATATTAAGGTCTAATAAAAGTTTTTTTTTCCTCGTTATTTTGACTAAATTTCAAAATATCCCTGGGCTATTTTCTAACAAAGTATCTTCACTACCTTGCAGAAATAAAGAAAGTAACCATGCAGAGTAGGTTATCCAATATAAATTTGTTTAGAATTTCATAAAATATGTGAATATTTGCTTGAATTTTCATTAAATACAATACGTCGAAACATTATTCATTTGGTTTAAATTAATAAACTTGATAAGATCAAGTATATGATATAACGAATATTGTACCAATGGTAATAGAGTTGAAACTGAATACATTTCAAATGTTTAATTTTGTTTTGCAAAACTTATGCTTGATAAGAAATTTCAATAGCAGTATAAATTTGAAGTTTCTGAATTTATTATATTAATTTTAAGGGTTTTAGAGACTCTAAGATTCGAATTCAACATATGTACATAAATTTCAATATATGTTGTGATTCAATGAATTAGAAACACACATACACAAAATGACAAATATTAAACACATAAAAACAAATTTGGCTTTGATTAGATTAACTTGAAGAATTCTGTTCGGAAAGAGCTTTCACCAGTGGACTAGTGACCGGGTCATTAACTACCGAATAATAAACGAATTATTCGTAATATACTCAGATTTCGATGTTTCTACGCTATTCATATGCGCCAAGCAAGAGACTTCAACGGTAGGACAGAAGAGAAACTGCGTAGAGCCATTCTCATCTTAATTTATTTCCAACTCCAACACAAGTTAAATATATAGTATGCCTTCTTTACACAACTATTATCACAATTTGTACGCCTCGCTGCGATGTTAACATACAATTTATCGTCTATTTGTTTGTAAGTATCAGCGAGATTTACGTAACTACCTAAAGATTCCGGAATTTAAAATGTTTGTATCTGAGCTATATGAAAATTATGCATTTCTAAAAGTGTCAAACGGAAACATTATTTCATACCTGTTTTGAAATACGTGAAATTATACAACGTTCAATATTACTTTATTTTAAAGATATTTCAATGATAATATTCAATCAATGTCGCCGACCACATATTTACAATACATGACAGAACATAAATTCCAAAATGAAAAAGAATAGTTTTCACATATTTTTCTACACTCACAAGAAAAAAGTAAATAAATATCAGTATAACAAATTATATATTTGAAAAAATTTCTGAATGGTGAGATCAACTAGAAAAAATACACCAAATTAATTTTAAAAAAATGTATTGACCTTTCTAAATACAGACCATTTTAGTCACTGCCTCATAAATCATATCACCAGACTATAGAGATCACATACGTCACAAAATATATGAAAATGCCAAAAGGTAATAACTGTATTCTAAATATTAAAACGTATGCCAGTTGAAAAACATTCATATTAATAACACGGTAAAAAAATAGCAATGTATTTTAGTTCTACAAAATTATTTTTAACAAATATAGTTGATAGCTATTTCGGCTCACGCCATCGTCAGAACTACCATATTAATTGCCAAGCGTAATTTTATAAGAACACAAGATAAATATAGTAAATAATATTATGTAACAAAACCATGTTTCGCTAATTAATAATACAAGATATATCCATTGTTTGATTTCTCGTTATATATTCCCCACTATGAGTTATGATTGTATGCTTGGCTAACCTATTCCAGCCTGAATACAGAATTATATAATGAAGTGATTTCTTCGGTATTTTTAGGATTTGTCGTATAAGAAAGTATCTAATGTTATGTACAGTTTAACGATAAAAACCTACACGTTTTTCAAATGCGACCAGTGGAGTGTAATTATAATATATTATTTGAGGTCAAAATATCAATTACAAATAAAATCGACAAGGTGTTTTTATTTTACATTAAATTTTAATATTCAATAAATAAATGTCAAAATCCATGCAGCTGCAGGTAATTTATACAGCGTCAGTATTCATAACTGGTCTGTTACTGGTGAGTAGATAAATGAAGCAAGCCACTGGATGTGGTGACTGACGAAAGACGATACTCTGATTGAGTAAGGCGTGTAAATTGAGAGCTATTATGCTTTAAATAAACGTATACATTTTTTTAATAAAATCTGTTTGACATACCTTCATAATAACTACTTTAAATAAATTCTACAAAAAAGTAACACAGGCTTTTGTGTACATAAATATTATCATCACTTATCGCTACGTGTTATTTTATAAATAAAACCTCAAAATGTGTCATGATAAATGCAACGCGAATGTGCTTGGTCAGTATTCGTTCAGTTTTATAATGTATGATCAAATGATCACCACTCACTTCGATCTTTAATTATGTTTTAATATTTTGAGCATTAGTTCGATTTTTTCTCCAACCATATCTGTTTTTTTTTAACTTTTGTTAACTTAAAGTATATATTTTTAAGATAATAGACCTCAAATTTTTTTTTGAAATAACAAGTAAGAATGTTTAGATCTATAAGCTGAAGAATCAACTTATTCCTGTACTTATTTTATTTATAAATCGGATAAAATGTGGTAGACGTCCAAACTTTTGAACATCAATTTATATATTTATTAAAAAATAAATGTGTGAAACTGCCTTCTCAAAGATTCAGGGACTCGAAGCCGTACTATATGACTGTTCGGTTACAGATCCTGGTTGTGAATAGCACATTTTTTTTATAATAACAACACTAGGGTTTGCAAAACCGGCTAATCATGCCAAAATAAAACGATATTACAAAAATAATAACGGCCAGTTGGGGTAATCATATCGTATTTTGCGAAAATATCAATACTTCTATTTCTATATTTTACAATAAATACTGGTATGCACAACATATCATAGACATGTAACCGAATTTTCATTAAACTGTTAAATACATAAAATCTTTAAACAAATAATTCTGATCGTAAAAAGTCTCTCTCATATTAAATGTTTTTTTTTTAACGAACAATCCTTTAAATACAATTTTTTATAATCTTAATTAGCAAGTAACGGTATTAAATTTTTTTGAAACCGGTAATTTTGGTATTGACAAAGCAGTCAAGTGATGATTTTGGTAATACCAATATTTCAAGTCCTCAATACTACGTCTGATCCGAATGCAGACCGTCAATGAGGTATTTTAACGGTTAACATCAATTTAATTAATAAGCTAGAAAATTAATTTCTACAGTGAATGAAACGCCCCACCATATTCATTTGATTTTCATTGATAAATAATCGATGGCAAACATTTACGAAGGCACTGCCTTACGATACTATTAGGATAGTATTATAAAAGTGGTGACAGTATCGACGAGTCGATTGCGATTGCGTTACGTGTGTCTTGAACCTGCCGATAAGGTAACGATTCACGATAACGGATTATCGCGCGACACGAATCGTATGTACCCACTGGCTTCGCAGCCTGCATATTAATGAGCCTCATACACATCGACAGACTGAGGCATATCTTCAGTTAGTGGCAATTCTCGCAAATCCGCGTGCTAACAGATGTCAGCAACCCAAAAAAATGACTATTTTTAATTTCGTTTTTTTTTATTATTTGAACCAATTTTCCAACCCAGAACCCGCGAAAACAAACCAGATACAAGACGATTTTCTAAAAGTGTTGAACATAATCTTATTGCTATAGTATAATAAAATTGAATTGAATGTTTGAAATGTTTGAAATTATTCTTTGAGATAAGATTTTTACGTTCGATGCATATTGTTTTCTTTGATTGAATTTGCTAAGAAGTTCTTCAGAAAAAAATATACTCAAAAGGAATAAATGTTTAATTGACAATTAAAACTTAATAAATCATCAATCATACGTAAAAATATTTCATTATAAATACTTACAAATAGTTCACATAAGTGATTTAAAATCTCGGTAAAATAACCATACTGGTTTATTTTCAGAGAGCTGAACGTGCTAAAAGAATGTTTTCCTCCACTTTCAGTAATGGACATTACATTGTACGATAATATTTACATGCTCATCACGACAATCGTCCAAAATTATGTAAATGTGTGCGAGTATGGGCTTACAATGTGGGCAGAACAAATCATATGAAAGCAGGTCCTGACCGCACAAAATTTAGCATGCATAATACGTTTCGAAATGTTTCGACGTACACACTGAGGACTAAAGAATTCGAGCCCCATAGCAGATTTCACACACATTTATTTTAAATAATTGTCGCTTTAAAATAGCTAGGATATAATTGAAATAAATATATTAAAGTCGCTATAAGATTCAGAAGTCTCTGGAAACTGACCGAAATTCAATACGACGGTTTAACTTTCAAATTCATTAGAATAAAAATAGAAACTAAATCCAATCACATCAGATACAAGATTGTGATTTTTCATGTGTGACAAGAACCATTTTCAAGTATTATCCAAAGATAACGACATAGCATCTTTTGTCTTAAAACTTTTTTGATCTAGTACAATAATCAATTCAATAGTGAAAAAATCATTTTAGTTGCGGTTCTGCATGAAACGAAAAATAAAAATTCAGATTTATATCTAACTAAGCCACATATTGATGGAATATATTGATATTTTTATTGCATGGAAAAATTGTCGCTTTGTCCTTTTGCTCAAATGTGAATCAGTCTAACGTTTTTCATACAGCTTTTCAACTGAAATAATAAATATAACCGTTATATATTCAAATTGAAAGATTTCATAGAACTCTTAAATGTATTATAAAAAATAAAAATCAAATCAATAAAGATTTTTTAACGTGCAAAAAGATGGTAAAAATATAATAAACGATTAAAAAAAACTTGATGTAGCAATAACACCAATATCTATATATAAGAATACATGGCAGCAATAAATATTATGTGAAAAAATCTATGAAATTGAAATTTAAAACCAAGAAGTATTTTATTATACTTATGTTTTTTCACGACTCGTGAATATATAAAAAAGGCCGACACCTAACTCGTTTTACTTATAAAAAGAGACAATAATACTGAATAACCCCATTTTGAACGTTGCTTGTTAATGGACAGAGAATTTTTGATGGGATTTGATACTATCAGAATAAGTCAGTACAACCAATTAATTTCAAATTAAATTAGTATATGTGATTTTAGACTCGCCAATTATGAAAGTGCGATTGCTACTTAGTTTACTTACGTACTCAAAACACCATTAGAAGAATTAGAAAGCTATATTTCATTTCAACTTCTGATAATAGAGAGTTGATTTATGAATGCAACCATTTCGAACAAAAATATAGAAACTATTTCCAGTTATTCGTTGGTTTCTTGAATATTGAATAAACTAAATGAAAAAATGACATAACGTTTTTTTTTTAATAGATCCATGTTGATGATTACAATATGTAAAAAACATATTTTTAGTAATACATACAGTGTGTATTCGACAATTTTATCGAATTATTTGATCGGCTTCACAATTGATTGACCAAACAGATTGAAGATTTTTTTTGTTTGTTGTCTATTTTTTCGAATTTTCTGTGAATGTTGCAAAAAACACAATGAGAGAAATGCGCTCATCGAGTCAATGTTATCTATAACATTCAAATGATATTTATATTATCTAAAAATAATAATGTTCATATTTAACGTTTAATACCCGCAAAATATAAAATGTATCACTTAATGTTACATTTAAAAAGAAATAAAATGTCTTGTAGAAAAATTTTCAAATCCGAATAAAATTCATAATATCAATAATAATTCAACTTTTTGTATAAAATGGATACTGGGAAAAAGACAAGGTATTATCCAGTTAATTATGTTATCCGGCAGCTGACTTAACAGTGCACTTGACACGTCACGGCAGATTATCCTAAAATATAAGCGTAAACACTCAAATTTGAGGACGTAATTACTAAGCGCAGCGGAACGATGATAAATAAATGGACGAGCGCTAATAACGCGAGACTGCTGCTGAACTTAATGGGTTCACAGGGGCACAGCCTCTCTAACCAAACTGCCATGCCATAAACTTTCGACCAGCGAACAGCCCATGAGAAATAAAAAGAAAACCATTTAAATAATATGGATGGCAACCTGGCTCTTGCAATTGATTTTATTCGTTTTTCGACATTGTACACGTTTTTAGTCTGAAACATATATAGATTTCGAATAAAAGTTACATAAACGTACATGACAAGATACGTAAGATTAAAAAAAGCGCTGATAAACGATAATTACTAACAATAAACTGACACGAAACAGCACTCCGCTGCATAAAGTTTTACAAATAAATAGTTATCAGTTAATTTATTATTTAATGTTTCCTAAGCCAAATGTGCCCTCTCAACCTTTGTATCGACAATTAAACAAAAGTTTTTTGACGATAACTGGTTTTGAGATAGTTACCGAATATCTCTCGAAGGGACGATAATAATCAGATTCATCATAAAAATAAGTGTACGAATGTACAATATACTATTATATATTAACATAAAATATGTATATTTCACGTGATATTTATACTTTTAGAACGATTTTGCTATTCTAAAAATTATTCTCAAAACCAAACAAAATTATCCATGTATCAGAAAATTGCAAAATTATGTTTACCGATTAGGACCTACATCTTGTTCAATAAAACATGGTAAATACCTGGTTTTACCAAAATTTCCTTCCACCCATCCAGTCCTAAAATCAAAGCATAGCAATAACGGTCAGCTTACCGCCCGCCATATAATAAACCATACCCTTCAATATTAGTCTTTCTAAAATACGGTGGCTAAGCGATTCAATTTACATGCCATTCTAATAGAAACAGTTAACGCCGAAATAAACTCAATTAAGTCTCGATGTGTTCCATATCCAAAAAAACTCTGGTTATTTGACTCAAAAATGTCGTTGGAAAAGAGTTTTAAAAATGGCTAATAGATATGTTTTTACACATTAAGGCTTTCATTTTTTTAATGTTCGATCGTTCTCATTGCAATCATAATGCTTATAAAAGTATTGTGATATTAATACATGAGCGATTATGCTCGGCCATGAACTTTGCCACATTGGCAAGAGGCCGTTTGCGACCCGTTCGACGTAGACATATTACCTGTCGAGACTGGACCGCGGACTCTTGGCTAGCAACAAGTTACTTTATTCTACCTGCTCTTTCACTGATAGAACGATTCTCAAACATTAATTTTACTCGAATTTATCAATACTACCAACCCGATCGTTTATTATCACGATGCATTTTTTAAATTTAGATGAAGCATCAAATTTATGCATTCTCTCCATTTATATGTACTAATTGTTATATATATCAATATTTCGTATATTTAAAATTTTTGTACATTTCAAGCCCTTTATTTTCCAATAATTTACATCTGAATGTAGGCATGTTTTTTTCCCTTTTATGTCGCATGAATCACTAGTCTGCTTTTTAGCGTTCATCAATTACATTTAATTTTTTAAGTATAATATAATAAAATAATAATTTTCGCTACATTCAACAATAAATTTAAGTTTTCATAGATCAAAAAATAATAATTTTCTTAAGTGATTTGCTTGCAATTTTAGAAACTTAAATTATACCAGGTCCTTGAAAGTAGTATTTCGGGGTATAACGGTTTGTTTGATAGTAGCATTGTTTCTACTGTATATATCAGAATTTATGAAAGACATTTTCTGTTGCACGCATTATCGCCATATACTTTTACAAAGCGTGGACTGTAAATACTTCCAAAAAATGGTCTTCCATTTAAATTCTTCTTAATGTTATAAATTAAATTTAACAATGGAACATATGTATGTATTTCAAATAGAGTTCGGTCTAAAATAACTTCTCTTCACAAGCACCAATGACGAAAAGGAGAATCCAAGTCATACGAAAATTCACGTAATATAAGTATTTCGCCGCTCCTCAGACCATTGCTAGGGGCTAATGTATTTCTGTCATAAATCATCACCGGCCGATATTTAAACTTATTGAAATTGCCGCCTGTTTAGTTGCATTTAAATTTTAATTTTATTGCTAGCAGGAAATAAGCTAGGTTGTAAAAACAGAAGAAAGGATGTATTGTGTACCTTTTCTACACAGCTCGCAATAAGCAAATGTACGGTTAAACTTAGTTCTGACGATGGCGTGAGTCGAAATAGCTATCAAATATATCTTATAAAAAAATTTGAAGAATTAAAATACATTGATATTTTTTCACCTTGTTGAAATAGGTTCATAAATATAACAAACATTCACTAGCATGAGATATATTCGGTAATTTGTTTGCTTGACACTTATGTGTTCTACTTTCGGTGATTGTAAATTTAACTGAGTAGTTATTATCGATACGTTGAGCCTGTTTCAATAAAATGTTGAGGATCATAATGAAAATGGATTGCCGAGGACCTGACGCTAGCAGTTTCTTGATGACTCACTGGGGTCCGTTGTCTCTTATTCTCTCAACACAATTTCTTCGCCAGCGCTCCAGCCAAGCCAAGCTGCGAAAATCATTTTTAATATGATTTTTTACTAGACGCCATTCGACATTCTACAATAAGTATTAAATATTACTCGATGTGCTTTTTCAAGCTGCGCCGCCTATCAATGTTACATAATGATTTATAACATACCATACGCGAACTTTGATCGTAGAATCGAATTACTAATTTTAATAATTATAATATTTTAGTAACCCACTCTAAAGTTATCGTGAAATTATGTACATTCAAAAATAAATTTATTATTTTACCATAAATATAGTTTTTTTTCAATCTTTACTGTCGAGAAAAAATACACGAATTAATTTAAATACTTTTCAGATGCAAACACAGAAATTCAAAAAAAAATCAGTTGCGACGAACGACTTTTTTGCTAGCCAGAAACTGAATTAAAAATTATCAACTACATTGTTGACATACACCAGCTAATTTCGAATTCGATCAGAAACAGGTATTTCAAAAATAAAATTTTATCAAACAAATATGCTAAGAGAATTTGTGAATAATATTTCCATCTGAAAAAATCATATATCTCAAACGCGAATTTCAATTTCAATTTGCCGCACAACAATGATCGATTAAAAAAAACAGGTTTGTGGAAAAGGCGAGAAATAAAAAAAAACATAAATACTCCAGGATTATTGGATAAAATTAAATACAATTTTTCGTTTGAAAAATATCTGAATAGAGGAAGAATGAAGAAATTACGAAATCGATTAAAAAAAAGTCAAATGAATTAGGAAGGTTTTAAAATAAAATTACTTTGACACATTCTCATGACATAATTCAACAATGTAAGATCAAACGGGGAATACACTTTTTGGACTCAAAATAGTAATATCAGTGTTATATTTATAATATATTTATTTATCGGTATTAACGGAAACTGTAATTCGTTACGGTAAAGACAGAGCACTATTTTATTATCGTTTGGGAGCTTTGGGACGCTACTGTACAAATTAACGTCAAACTTTCACGGATTTTGTTCAACAGTAAAGACGGAAGCTATATTTACAAGTTCAAGAGATTAGGTAAATAATTGTAATGCTTTAAATTGATCTTTAATAATATACCTGTATAAAAAGAAAATTTTACTTCGAACATTACTTATAAAAGATAATTATAGGCGTTTACTATTTTTATATTTGTAGAATAAATAGTGAATTTGTTTTTTTTTCATGGTTTTTCTCTCGGACAAATTAAAAATTATAAATATGCTTTATTTTGTTTTTCAAGTATTTTTACAGTATGTATTTGAAAAGAATTATTGATTTCAAGGTGGAAAGAAGAAGATCTGCGATAATTACTTTATATTAAATATTGTTCAAAATAACATTTTTTTTATCGATATCAATAAAATCAAGACTTTACTTATAAATTTATTCACTGATGTAGTCTGAACATTAGTTCTGAAATTATTAAATCAAAGTATGAATGGTTTAACCGGTTGTTCAAAACCGAGGATGATAATTAAATATATTTTTTTTTTTTTGATAAAGAATTATTTATGAAGATGTCGATGTGACTTAAAAAATGCATTGACCAGTCTAGTGTGAAAAGGTCACATTGCAATCCCCCACCACTCGCTTCGAAGAAGAGTTGAAAATCCCTGAAGCCCGCCGCAAAACTCGTATTCACCACAAAATAATAAAACCAAGAGAAAAGAACAAGAATGTGACGATGGCATACTGAAATGCGAATGCGAGAGTGGGACGGCTATGCGTTTATCGTCGGAATGACCGTGTGAGTTACACGTTACAACGGTGGTCCCCGCCGGCTCTGGTATTACACGGGTAAATTTACATGGCGAGATGCGTCTGCGGGCATTTACGAGTCGTTGTGGGCTGCAATCTGCAAAAGACGCTGCGTTGCAATATTTTGTTTCTATTCAAAATAGCTTTAGTATCAATTATCAATACATATGATTTCACACAGCTATAGACCATAATTTTCTAACAAAACCTATTCTACTAAAATAAAAAAAAAATGTTTGTGAAAAGCCGACGATCATTAATTATGCGATGATACCGACATAAACCTTCCAGAATATAAGTGTATTTAATAATCTCTTTTAATTATTATATTACTTAAGTATGGAACAGATCCGTGAATTTGTAGAAATGTCTTACGTAGCATAACTTGTGTCTAGTTACTTTAATAAAATATATCACCATAAAATAAAAAAAATATTTATTCATTATTAATCATATTTACTTGGAGTATAGTAGTAATACTGAACAGTTAACATAAAATGCTAGTTTGGATAACTTGGATGAGTTCAAGATGTAAATTTGACAATTCATCTCAGAAAAATGCAAAAATTGTTTACATCTTTGATTTACTCAAATCGTGATATGGGTTTTTTTTTTTGCAGCACTTTGAGTAATGTTTCTACGAACAATTTTATTTCATTCACCTATATTTACATTTAATATTTATATTTTCATTTTCACAAAGGTTATTTGGTTTAATATTTGGCACATATATCAAAATAATAGTAAGACTGTTTTATCTTTCCTTTCTTATTCAATTTCAATTTCTTATATATCTTCTTGCTGTATGTAAAAAAAGCATATATTATGAAGATTTTCTTATGCATAGCTAATATGTCTAACATTGTCTTATTAATCAAAGTTAGCAATGCTTAAAACGAAAGGATAGGCGTCATATTTTGGTACCAAATAAACACAACAAACACAATTTAAAAATGATGTAAAAGTAATTTTATACATTATCTATCAATTAAATTATCGTTAAATAACGATATCAAGCTATTATAAAGTGAAATTTATTGTTAAACATAACTTGAAAATATTTTTCCTTTAATAGATAATTTAACATTAGCTTTTAAAATGTGCTTTCAAGATGGCAGCAAGCACAAGCTACAAAGCCACTTCAGTCAGTTCCGACCCCATGCAAGACAAACAGTGGTAGACCCGAAACATCTGACGGGTTAAGCAGTGGAGTCACTCGAGTCAGTCACACGGTAAAGGCCGCTAGGTTTGGACGCGTAGTCAGCGCGCTCAGTGAGTGGTAGAGCTAAACATCTGCTTGTGTATGAAACCCTAACAAAAGTCAACGCGTTTTCCATTGTTTCTCAAGAGAAAAGGTTATTTGATAAATTATAACAGGTGATTCCATCAAAATGACCGCATCATAACCTTAAAAACGTGTATTAAAGTGCAGTGAAACAATTTCTAACTTCTGTTGTTGAATAGTGGTTACTTCGTGTTGTGTAAAAGTTTTGACATCGCCGCGCTTATTAAAGGTAAGAAGGAGAAGGAACGACGGCCGTGCGACGTACGTCCTCGCACGGAAGCCACCCTGGACGTAATTCCAGAATCCTAACCCCGAGTTGAATGATTCGATGCCTTTGTGTCTTGTTTTGTTCCAGGACCATCCAATATCCACTTCAACCGCATGAAAAGCGAACGCATCAGATTTTATTTGAATGTTGTTCCTAACGAACAAACAAACATTACACCGACCCGACATCATTATTTATAGTCCATTGTTTCGATAGTAACTGACTTTTCCTCGACACATCTAGAAACGAAAACCTATTTTTATAAGTTCAAAGGACAGCTTAGTACCTATATATTTTCATAAACACTAGTCAGTTAGCGGAAAGAATCAACAACGCTTAGCGTCAGTTGACATTTCACATACAAAATAGTTATTGTTGATCTAGCAATAACAAACATCTCACACTTAAATTAACACACATATTAAAGTAAATCCTCAGATTCAGTAAGAATACGATGTATCAAAATAACATTGAATAAAAACTTACAAAAGTATTCACAAGAAAATAAGTAATGGTATAATTAGATAAAGGTAGTGATATTTTAATTTTATCTTTATTTGACTATGCAGCAGCCCGCATCGAATGAAGTTTGTTTATTATGCCCCAAAAATACGTTAGTCGTTATCAGTTATAAGTATGGTGGCACCACAAGACTACCAAAGGCAGAGCGATGAATACTCACCATGTTAAACTACTGTTCATTCATTTGTGTCGGGCAGACGTTGATTCGTTGTTAAGAGCTAACATCGCGCGGCTAGAGAATGAAGACCACTTCACGATTTGGTTATTATTACACCCGACATAAGTTAAGTAACCCATCAATAATACACGTCCATTCACTCACCCATTATTTTTTTTCAAAAAAAACGCATAGAATTAGAAAATTTACTAATCGCTTTATATCAATAAACATACAATACACAATAATATTGCATCAATTAGTTATGATTTGACCAAATAATGAATACATAAGTTGTATCATTTCAAATTACTATATTTATTGAAAGTAGCAATAAGGATTATCAATCACAATTTAAATTGGAACATAAAATGTCTTGGCGACGTATTCCCAATCGTAAATAAACAAAAATATCTGATAACTTCTGTGTGACACATGGGGAGAGTATTTCTATATTACAATTTCAAACGATTTTGCTATAGAAATCGACAAACGATGACAACACTTTTGTAATCGCTGTAAAAGAAAAGCCGTTATTTTATCTCAATTTTATGATAATTTCGATAGCACATAAAAAAGTAAAAGCAAATGTTATTTCTAGAAATAAATCGTCTTCTAAATAATACTTCTTTGATTTTTTTTTTATAATAACGTCTTTGTGAAAATTATCGAGTTAGCAATATTTTATTTTAGAACGCTACCCGAAATCCGCTTCGTAATACGTCGAACGTGAATGATGAATAAAAAGAGCGCGATTAATACTCAACAAGACAATCAATATAACAATAAATTACATTTGATTCGCTTCACAATAGATTCTGCATTGTTGTCCGACTTTCTTAAATTAATTGCCATGCTCGATACAAATCGTATGAACACGGACCACACAAGAATCAGCTTTTGATAAACGGTCAGCAAGAAACAATCCATATTTTTTTTACAAATTGCACACATGAACTGCCACTTTCCGCAACATAAAACCCACACAGTTTAATTTACTACAGACGACCAGATGGAAAGTACAAGTGATAAGAGATAAAATATTAAACTTGTTCAAGGCAAAAGTACATCCGTTGAATATTATTATACAAGGATATCTGATATTAAGAACTACGCTATATCTTATTTGATACGTAAATCTGACTTTTGTCAAAAGTGTATTTCGATATAGGAATAATTTTATTATATATTCATCTAGGCGAGTCAGCATAGAAAGCAAATTGATATTCTTACATAAAATACTCGCCGTACAACAATCCATTCGAGATGTATGTAATACGTTACCATATAAAACGCAGGAGGTGAGTATGTAATGTGTGTACTGAAGAGTGTTTTCAAAATTTACCTGGTCGTTGGTAAATATGATTCAACTCGCATATCCTGTCGGTGGTTACTAGGGAACCAAGAGCAAGACGTTATCAGTCAAATATACATTTTAAAGTTAACTACATAAAAGGTAAAAGACGATGCATTCTTTTTTAAGCGATTTGAAACAATTATTTGAATGAACAATATGATTAATGCATATTTCATGCTACCAATTCCCATTAGTATTATAGATCTCACTGAAGTATTTGGACATCAGTGAATAAGTAATCTGTATTTTTACACATAGAGTGTAATAATATCCCGCGTGATAATATCCCGCCTGGTTTGATAGCCCTGTCGGGGGCAATGATTATTTGACACATTCCCAAGAGAGCCCGCAGCCCCACCCCCCGCTGGACCCGCAGGTGATGCCTTCGCGCTATCCGGCACCTTATTCTACCTCGCTTTCTTTGTATTGCTTACTTATCCGCGCTATTGTTGGACCGACATCTTGTTAGAAAGTTAATTTGGGAGACAAACTTTCGAACCATTGATTTTTCTCAAGACAAACGCATTCCCCTCCCCCAACATAAAATTTTAATTGACACATTACTTGTCAATGTTTTTGTTCATCTTCGAAGATCCCTATATAATACGGCGAAAAAATAGCAATGTATTTTAGTTTTACAAAATTATTTTTAACAAATATAGTTGATAGCTATTTCTGCTCACGCTATCGTCAGAACTATCTTTTCAAAATTTCTTTCAGAATTTTTCACCGTGTTATAATGGAGTTCTACCAAGTGAATACCAATTCAATCAATTCCTTGTATAATAATTATTAACGTTAAGAGTTCTGAATCAACAAGGAAATATCATCTAACACGCCTTCTACTTTGTGTCGCTTGTGTAATAAAAGAATCAAAATCATAAAATTTCAATCACGAGATTGATACATAGGTATTTGTAAGAAATAGAATTCCCCTATCACTTACAAATAGCAAATCCTTGCAGAAAATATTTTTTAATATTATTATATCTAAAATACAACTATGGTATGATTTTTCAACGTGCCCTGAATATCAAATAATTTGTGTCATTAAGAGCTTTAATTGTTATATAATCAGGATAATTCACTAAATTTGAGAGTTATTTTCTGCTGCTATCTGTACATATATATATATGAAAGCAGCGTCACTTAAAAAAGTATATGTTCTTATATTCCGTCGATTACAAATGTATCTTGTAAACTCAATTCTAAATTCTTGAAAACAAAGAGCGTTGTATATTCTATATAGTATGGCTAACGTTTCATTAATTGGATATCAAACGACGCTATAAATATCGGGCCGACATGTTGAGCTGGGAACAGGGAATGGGTTTCTCAGATCCATCATCCGGGTGTCGAAAGTGCGATGCGTCCCAAATGTTGGGCCGAGGCGGGGGTTCCTCTCCAGACCGGTCGAGGAACAAAGGCCAGTCGGAGAGACTGGCGCTAGGCGACAAGAGTACAGATTGTGGGCCAGTGAACCGACTCTAGGGATGTGTGGCGGTGATATTCAGTCAATTCGATATTCGTTTTTCAAACAATGGAGAAAATTGTAATCATGATAAAAACAAGATTGCAAAAAAGTATTCTTGGTTTTGAAATGTGCAAAGTAATCAATGGAACATTGGTAAATTATAAGAATCAATACAGTTTTAACATAGTAAAATTTTGCTGACCTTATAAATATTAGACGTTTTAATCCCGACAGAAAATTCAATAGCAAGTAGAATATAACAAAAAAACAACACTGCAATATGTATAAAAGATTGCTGACTTGGTATTTTCGAATCGAAACATGAAAGTTTCTATAAATCCCAATCTTATCTTGACGGAGACATTTCAATGAATTATCAAGTGAACATGCTATATGATTCGAGGTTGGTGTGAAATACGAAAACAAACTTTACATGCATATAATGAAAGAGTTTCAGTCACCAAAGGTTCTCACTTTTAAGGTGTTAACTGTCACTTCTTGATGGAAAGGCATGATATTTTAAATAATAAAAACACATTTTTAGTACTTATTTCCACAATATATTTTTTGATTCACTGATCATCAGTTGATAATGCTCGCGATGAGCGAAACCGGTCCTGATCAAAAAATATATTGTGGAAATAAGTACTAAAAAATGTGTTTTTATTGTTTAAAATACCAAAGGTTCTATTGCAATTTTACGTGAGATTTTTGTACCTGTTGAAAACGCCTTGCTATAATAAAAAAAACACATAGTAGAAGATCGAAATTATAAATTTTAGGAGTTTGAAAACAGCCGCAAATCTAATCAATTTTTAGGGTTTATTAAAAAAATGAATACGGGCTACGTAACATTAAAAGTATTTCGTCTGATTTGAAGAATTTAAATTTAATACTCAAAAGTAATTTCACGTGTGAATAGTTTTTAGAACGTTTATGAAATTACATTTACATCTTAATTTATCAGGTTAAATCTTTACCATTTTACATTAAAAATTTACATTAAAAAAGAAATGACGTGTTATTTATAAAAGTAGTATGTGTAGTTTATCAATGATAAGTGAAGACACGAACGCCATAAAAAAAGATTAAATGTTCCTCACACTTTATAATGAGACCAGCTGATAACGTGATTCTTACGGTAAGCTAATAAGTTAAGTCACTAATGTTAAACAAGATACACACGACACTGCCTGCATCTTAATTTAATTCTATATTAATGAGGCGAAACACGTGTTATTTTTGATATAACTATTTATGAATAGAACGACAAAATACAAATTTCACATAGAGAATGCCCTCGTATGATATGTAAGACTACACTAAAATATGGTTATCTTTGTTGGCATATAATAAAACACACCTGCAGATCCTAAGTCAATTTATGCTATCCATATAAGACTTGCTTGTACTCATATGTCAAAGCACGATCATACAGCGATGAAAATTACATTATTGTACTTAATAATATCAAGTAACGCTGTATTGTTTTTATCTGAGACAGTTTCTAAACAATATATATTATAATAAGTTTGTATTCGGTTTCACTTTTGTTTTTATAAGCGTTATAATTTCAATGAAATACGGAAGTTTTTTTTATCGATATCCGAAGAGATATTCAACAAACATGCACATTTTAATAGATTCTATAGCAGAAAATACGTTTATATTTAAATTACTGTCTGTTTCTCACAAGAACTCCACTCAAACGGTGTACATAAAGTACTGACGTAAAATGTTCAAAGGTTGGCTGCCGTTTATCTGTAAACTTTGATATTATGATGGGTTATATAGTTTGTATCGTATTGCTTGCTCCAAAATAACGCCAACGTTAAAATGTTAATTCCCGTTAATTTTGTCGTCCTCGTAAAACGACACTATTGAAACAATAACAGTCAGTAAAATACTAAACATTTCATTAATATAGAAGAGAGTACGTCCACCGATCTGATACTGGGCATGTTTATTTGTATGCGATGATATTTTAGTTTTACCTGCAGATCTTGATTGTACAGCTTCGTTGCGCAGTAATAATAGTCTATACGCGCAACACAATAGAACAAAATATTGAGACAGGTTCAGTTCTGTCAAAGGTCTCGTGTAACAAGAGCGGGCCAACAAAATTATTTCGTTTCTAAAAACGCCATTGAATCGTCAAGCCACGGTCGAGCACAACGTTCACCGGATATGAAACAAAATTGGAGTAATAGCCCCAATGGAGGAACCTCGTAACGATTCAACACTGTGACACTTTCAGCTCCCGCTCAATTACCTCGTATGATAAATAAACAAATGTCACGTTTTACATGAGATTTTCGTGTTCTATTAAAAAATTATTATCATTTTATAATAGAATTCCACGTAAGATCGCCAGCAAACAACATTGCTGACATAGATTCGGATATCAATAAAAAACGGTCTATATATAATATTTTAAATTTTATTTATTACATTACAGTGCACATAACTAATGAAAGCTGAAAAGCTTAAAATCCAACTTCAAAATTATGTTTTGATTAAGAAAGATATTTAACTGAATCGGAGTATCACGAGAGTTAGTTTCTCGCGGCGAAGATAATGAATTTAAAATAAAAACCAATATTGTATAGTCAATATTCATCAAGAAGCGATGCGAACAAGTCGTAGATATGAGGTGAATTTCAGTTATAACACTGACTACCGGTCCTCTGAATGGGACCGCATTCCGCTACCGCCAAGCTACTGTTGCAATAACTTTGAATTATTGTCCAGATTACACCGCGATTCATTATAGGCATTTGAATTTTGACCAGCGAGCTCTATTTGACCTTACTTACTGATCAAACGAAGTGAGGTATTACTCAAAACATGCGTTGAAATAATATAAATCATCTCATTATACCATATAATGCTTCTGGGTAACATTATTTTTGTGGAATCATGTTATAGCATATAGCTAATCTAAATCTATGCGAGTATTATCTCAAACAAAGAAATGTTCTATACATTAAAAAAAAATCGTTATCACTTGAATAGTATTTTTATAATCCTGATTCAGTTTTTTCCACAGGACATTTACGATAAATCGTTAAAAATGTATAAAAATATTTAGCATAACGAATTCTTTTTTATTAGCATTTAAAATAAGAAGCAGATTTACTATCACCAGACCCTCATCAAAATTTATTCTCAAATATTTATGCTTTCTACAGCATGCGAAATGACTAATTCATTGTCTGCTATACATTGATCGGGTTATACATATTAATAATGAATGTAGATACAGAATCGTAGCGATAGTACTGTGTATTTGTGTTAAATGTTTTCTGTAGTAAAACGATATTAAAGATTAAATAATAGAAATCTCTAATATTAAGCGTTATCAAAACTTTGTAACTGTTAACCTTTTGTAATTTCGATCGGTCAATGATAAAAGACCACGTGTGCGGTGGGGTCACACGTGGTGTGGTACCCGTGGGAGTAACAGGCACGAACACATTGCTTATGCGTGACCAAAGTATTAACATACATTGATAAGGATATCGACTACGAGTGCTCTCCTATATACAGGAATATAACTACGATCGAGCTCGAATAAGAATTGGAAGTAAAAAAACTTAACGAAAAAATCTTGTAACAGGCGAGTGGATTATTCCGACTGCGGTTAACGTGGTAATGGCCTTATGGAGTTCGCAATAGAACAATGACTTGAATCGGCGCAGTTAAACAATCAAACAATCAAATTGGTTTCATCGGAGATACGCGATTGGCAAATGTAGCAAAAATGATTTTAGCCGATGCATAAAAAAAACATTCAGTATGATTGGTCGTTTATGAGACCAATATACTCCGCTGCTGGGCAGGATAACAATCTGACGAAATGACCATTCTACTCAAATTAAGCACACCATCTAATAATGGTGATTGATATGTTCTCATGAATAAAGTTCAACAATAAACAAGTATATGTTAAATACTGTAGCTTTAATTATAAATGGCTTCGTTTTATAACAATGTCACGTGAAACGACTAATTGTAATTTATCACGTTAAATAACAACCAAGGACAGTGAAGATTCGATATGGATATTTAAAAATATCTCCTGAAAACGTATAGGAATTATTACATATCATTATTGTTAGGTCAAGAAATCTGCTCTCCAGCAGGTGAATGCGATAGATACTGCTCTAATAAGCCGATTTCTGATAAAATGTTTCAATCGAAATGAATCATGGATTAAGCATTTACGTGCGCACATTATTTTATTCGTAGCCAGTTTCCGTGACCCCATCAACTTTACGGGCAGATATTACAAATTTATGACATCATCGACGAGCAGAATGCTCTACTCTGGACCTGTTGGCGTCGTGAGAAGCACTTTCATCAGAGCACACAACACCCTGATTACTGTACAAAAAAAACGACCAAAAGTCAAACAAGTTTACCAGTGGAACATATCACTTTTACTGAGATAGCCTAAACTTTAGGCTCTTATAGCTCTTATGTTCGGCCCAAAATAATAATAGTCACTAAATATTTTGTTGGTGTTGTTTTAGACATATTTTCAATATCTCATCTACGCATCTCTGTGAATCGTCATATTCTAAAATGAAATATGTGAAGAGCGTGTATAGACATCTGCTTAATGATTCTTACCTCGATGATATATTAAGAGTAGCCTGTAGTTATCAGGAACCTGATTTGACGAAGATAGTTCAAAGTTTGACTCAATATGATAATTCACATTAATTTTTATTTTATTTCTCTCGTTTCATCTTAAATTTAAAGTTTTATAGTTGTATCTAGGAGCCTGCTTTTGGCAGAAAAATTTCCTTTTATTACCAAAATATTTTATACTTGTTCTTATGCTGGTAAATCTTCTTTAATAAATTAGTAAATATTCGCAAAAAAATTTAAAAAAATTTGACATCATAATACATACATATGTATGCAGTATAGTATGTGTTACATTTACAGTTTACTATTAATATGTTGCGGCCCACCTAGAAAAGCGAAAATCGGAATGCGGCCCGGAGGGAAAAGTTTGAGTATGGCTGGCCTAAAGTAATAAAATTGGCAAATGCCATTTAATACAAAATGCTCTACTGATAATACGACAAGTTCATGTTATAATCAAATACAAGTTTTATGTGGAAAGTACCAGTTATAAAATGCTTCGTATTATATTCACAATAAACCATGAAATGGTCGTTATTGCTCATTGACCACTTCATGGTGATATTAGACTTACTGGTATATATGAATACGTCAGTCAGATAATGTCAAGTGTTTACACATCAGAATGTATGTTTTATACTTTCGTTATTAATCTTAAGCAAAACTAATCCATATATGATGTGCAGTCTGCAGAAATAACCGTAAAATGTGATAATATGTATAACAAACAACCGTTCCAAGCGTTTTAAGCATTTACAATATAACAAATATTTCAATACATGATTTCGTACAATGTTAGAAGTCCGTCTACAAGTACACCAATGCCATTTGTTTTACACGCTATGTTTTTTCATTGGGGAAAATTGGCAATCCAGCAATTTACTTAATTTTGTAGTTTTTTGAGCTTTGCAGAACTAAATGTGCTGTTCGCGTGTGTTGAATGTATACTTAGTCAATTTCGTGTAAATACCCCGATAGCAAATATTCCAAACCGATAGCAAAAATACCTAACCAAATATGTAATGTTCCCCGATTTCAATTTATTAGAAATTTACGTGCACATTCACACATTATAATATAGGCGTATTGCAAATATCTGAATGTCTAGACGATTTATCGCATATTTACCAATATACGAATTATCAAACCGCATTACAAAATAGACGATAACATTCTCTAAATATAGAATATATACGATATATGCTTTCTGATTCATTTTGAAAGTTCTGTATTATGTCGACATCTATATACTGATATGAAAAACATTAATGACAACATACTTAGTGTAAACGCATTTTTTAATGAATGACATATTTTTATGCGTTTTCCAAAGCGCCCTTTATAATTCAAGCCCCGCTAACACGAGGATCGATATGTTACTTATGCAAGCTGGTTGTGATATTAGGTAAGATATATCGAAAATACACCATGGGGCCGTGCTTGCGAAAAAACCTCCATTTATCTTCGTCGATTCTAATATACGCTACCGCACCGCGGCGTCTTGACCGGCCGAGACCGTTATAGCGTAGTTGGCCGGCGGCGGCGCGACGGAGCGCTCCCGCGGTCGAAGCCGCCGACCCGGCTACCGAAGCGGGTAACCCCGACTCACCGGGTAAGCGCGGCCAATGCCTATGCCTAGGCCTCTATTGCAGCGGATAGAAAACCTTTTCATTTATTATATCAATGATTCATTTCTACGGCCAAAACAATGATTAGTTACGTCGAATATAAAACAATACTACATGAACACATATTCCACGTAAAATAAACAAGGTCATAATTTTCACTTAAAAAAAAGTTTAACTGTATTATTGTAAAAAAAAAAAATACGGCCATTATAGGGATAGAACACAACACCAGTTTAAAGCTAACAAAAAAAACTTTATTATTGACTCAAATTTGCATCACGGTGATAAAAATAGCAATGTATTTTAGTTTTACAAAATTATTTTTTAATCGTCAGAACTATGCTTAAACTAAAATTTTCTTATCTTACATAGCTGTAAAAGGTACACAATACATATTCTCTCCTGTTTTAACGGCCTGGCTTGTTGCTTTCTCGCAATACAACAAAATTTTTCAAAAATTGTAAATGAAACTAAAAAGGCGGCTATGACAATAAGTTTACATGTGGCACGGAAGTGGTCTATTACGGAAGCAAATCAGAAGGGGGAGAGGTTGAACTAATGGAGAAGAAAATGTATCTGTTTGTTCTTTAAGAATCCTTTGTGATAGTTGTGTTAGTTTTTTCACCGTGTTGTAATGGAGTTCTACCAAGTGAATGTCATTTCAATCAATCAAATTTTCATTATGGTTATATCATATTCATTAAAACCGATAGGAAATCGATAGTTCATATTGTGATAAATCAGGTTAACTATTTTCTTCTTAATCAGATTCGAGCACGCATGCCGCGTGTGGGTACTTTATGCCAATACCCGCCTCCTTCAACGAACTACTGCTACGGCGACGCAGGATCGTGAGCTAACGAAAATTGTGCGTTTGGTCTCGAATGGTCCGCAGGGCTTTTCACGTGAACGATGTTACGAGAACCTCTTATAGCTCAGCTTACATCTTCTTTCACGTGGTGCTTTGTTTACCTGCATTTTTATAATGTTATGGGCAGGTGTACCAGTTATTGAATGGGTCACTCGAAATACGCTATTGGAATACTAACATAAGGCTACGTTGACGTTTAATCAAGATTTATTCTGCAATTTGTATACGATAAGACTTATACACATGCAAATATATGATTCGTAGGTAAAAATATTTCCTTACTAGAAGTATGACTCATCGATAACTCGACCCATTTTTTATTTTATATTTCACTTCTTTACTCAACTAAAACCACAAACATGAATAAAAAAATAACAGAAAAGTACATTTTTCATCGGAAAAACGATACCGTTGTTACTGACAAAAAAAATGAGGAAAGTTTCTGCAGAAACTCGACCCCCCCATTCATGAAACAAAATGTCAATTAAATCGTTAAGAGAGCGTGAACTGTACTACTTGAAACATAAGAAAAAGCAATGCCACCGATACTAGCTGCAAGGCAAGAATTTATTGGCAATTATTTGTACTGTGGATAACTGCTAATGAAATAAAATTGAAACGTTTCTAGCGATGTTATTTTATGACAGCTTTAAATCGAACGACTCGAGAAAAAAATCTTTCGCACACGTTCTTTTATCCCGTTTCAAAATTCTTTTTTTTTCATAAATCGGTTATACCTTCTCAGAATATACATACATATTCTGATACATTTATGTAGCACTACTCAAAAAAACTGACTCACAAGTTTCAGACAGTTTCATCAGGTAGCGTTGTTATGATTCACAGTACCACCTGACAAGACGAGACAAGCTATAAGAAGGCTAATGGCTTATGAATAATGACGGTTATATTTTACTAAATATACAACACGATCCAAGACGGATTAATCATGTTAAAATATTATTGTCCAACTGATGCTATCGTTCATGGAAGAGTTGTTGTCACGACACAATATTTTATTGAAATGGTTATCAAGATGTTTCAAATGGGTGGTCGTAATACTCATGATAACAGCAATCATTAATTTTAAACACACTATTGTGTCTAGTTTAACAATCAAACATTTACCCAGTAAAGAAAATCTCATTTTGAATGATATTTTAATTTCGAGTATTTTTTTTTTGTTTATGTCTACATAAAATCGATTTTTAGGGAATCTTATAATCAGAAATAGGAATGACAGTGTTCATATAAATATTGCGGTCAACACACTGCCTAGTTTAATAGAACAATCCATCGAGGCAATAAATACTTATGTGTCGTATAACTATTTATAGCGGACTGGTATTTTATCAGAGAAAAAAATATGATTCATGGGTTGATATGGTTAAAAAAATATACCACCAAAAATAACCTTGGCGTCGATAATGTCTAAGAGCTGAAACAATTCCCGGGGTCTGTGATCCGGTTAGAATGTCTTCGCGAGTGTGTCAGTAAATTTTGCCGGAAATTCCAGCGAAAAATGTGTGACTAACACCGGCATTTCGAAATCTTCATAGTCATCCGATGGCAATAATTATTTTTTCCAAATAGCCCGAAAAACATGTTAAGGTGTTACGCGGTGTTGGTTACGCGACCAGTACAAATTTGCGTTACGAATTGGACAAGCCTTACGTTTTGCAGTTCATTTGCCCCTACCTCACTGCATCAATGCGTAGGTTAATATTAGAGAAATTAATTTGCATTTATAATATTTAATTCTCGTAAAAATAATTTGACAAATTTATTAAATGAGCACAGCTATACAATTTATTTAAATGCTATTTCCTGATAATCATTTTTTATATAATGCATAATCTTTGTCCAATTATGATTTGAAAATTTTAAAAACTTGTCTATAAGCCGGTATATGTTACGCAATAGAAAAAGTTATTGGTAAATTATATTTACTGACATCTGTCAAGACCCACATTGTAGTCTCTTGACATTATCAAACGGTGTAAAAAATGAATTAGAAGTAAGAAATTATTATTTGATTTAAAAATTATACGATTATTATTTACGGAATATTTCATTGCTCTCCAAGCTAATCAAAAGATATAGTTTTAAAATGAAACTGATACGTGCAGTATGATAGTGTACAAATGAAAATGCTACATAAGAATTGAAGTAAATTTATGACTTAGCTACGAGAATTGCAATAACTTACAAAATTACTTGACCCGTCTTAAAATAGCTGCGGGCACAGTGTTGCGACAGTGGTTGTTAAAGACGAAGCTTATTTTGACGCGAAGGTCAATTGATATGATCGTAATTCATTATAGGACAGCAAATGGGACGTGTGACTGAAATAATTTAGATCCCGACACCTGATATCGGCAGTCGATTGAGACGTCCATTGTGCGGAATGTATCCAATTGGCGGATTCCTACCGAACGCCGACCGTTCTCCTCGCGTAGAAGATCTCTCAAGTGGACCACGGATAACCGGTTTGCTTGTCTCGTTAGTTTAATCTCCGAACCAAGACATTTATTTTGTCACGGGTGACAAAAACCGGATAACTATTCATCCAAGATTTACCGTCCTTAGCTTCAGACGACATAGAAAAACATTCAATCGACACAATGAACTGAAAATGTGTAATCATAACATATAAAAAAATACAATCTACGATAATATAATACAAATAATGACGATTTAGAGACTCGATTACATAATATAAATAATGAATTTATAATTTACTACAAAATCGGCTTTAACACAAGCATAACAAATAAAAATGGTTTTTTTTACTATTCAAAAAGTTTCCATTTTGTGTAGATGAAAACTATTTTGATCACATTATTTATTCGTCACTTTTAATGAATCTGACCACTATCTCGAAAACGTATGTTAATTTACCAAACCGGTTAGATGTGGTTCGTCATCTAAGACACTTAATTAAAAACAATTAGAATTCAGTAACACAACATTTAGTAGAGCAATATATGTAAAAGGAAAATATTAAAATAAACTTTTTTTATTATATTGATGAATATCTGTTACATCCGCGTGACAGAATGCGGTAAGATGTCGAAATGCGAATACCGGGCCGTTAGTGAAAACGTGTGGAATCGTACAAAGTTTCAACGATTAAAATTTAAATAAACATTTTTAATGTAGATTTTATTTGGTTATTAATAATCTTTGACTGGCAATGCATCCAGAATAGTCTGTAGGCGCATCTCTCTGCAATATCAAATATTGAAAACAACGCTTTGAGATCGTCCCACACTTTGGAATGCTGGTACTCACGAATCCCAAATTACAGAAGATCCAAGACCAGTTGGTTCACTCGCTCACGACTGTAGTTCAAAGTTCAGCAGTCGTGAATAAAAACGCGGCGAACAAGCGGGCCGAACGATTTGTTTCGTACGGACTCGTTGCACCCGACGAGATTAAATTATCCAACGAAATCACAATAAAAAAAGTGTTGATTTCATTAAAATCGAGAATCCCGGGCAGATGTTCCATATCTATATATATATGATGACATAATAATTCTATATGCGCTTAGTAAATTTCACAATACACATTAATCCAAAAAGAGACTGTGTGTACAAAACAAACCATAAATACAAACATGATTTTATTAGTCAGTGTGAATACAGAAAATCTGAAGAAAAAGTTTATCTGTGTATTTTTTTGTGAAATCACATTATTCATACTGTATCAGTCAACTAATAAGTCAACAATAAACAATTTAAAATAAAAGTCCATTTAGTTTTGTCATTCTAAATAAAAACTTACATTTTCGAAGATGATACTATACTGCACTATCACAAATAGTAAATTATGTACAACTCTTGCTTTACTGAACTATTTATTCAGTTGTCATTTTTATATGCTGTGCAATGTAAGTGGAAGAAATCAAACGAAATAATGTTGCGGGTCAGTAAATCATCATAATCACGTATTCAAGAAACCCGCCAATTGGATTGTAACTGAATAGATCTCGATATAATGCATCCGCAAACGCGACGAATTGTAAAACAACGTACAACATTTTGCACATTTTTAACAAAAAGAAGATTCGATGCGATGTCAAAATACGTTCATGTTAAGGAAATACACCGCTACTATACAAAGACAAATGCTATATGAGGAAAAAATATTAGTATTTCATCCTTTAATAGAATTACTTGCTAAACCGCAAACGAAATTCCTTTTATTTTATTATTTTCCACAAATATATTTGTGACGTCAAAATTAATCAAAGGTAGGTAGGCAAAGCGGAGGTTTTGGAGGTGCACGGATTCCGGGTTCTACAAATCGCAACTTAAAAATCCTTACAAAAAGAAGCAGGTATTTTTCTCTGTTTGTATTATGTATTTGTTTGCATTACCGCTTTTTGATGTGAGAAATAAGGTGTTTTGAGAGACATTTTTTATATATTAAATAACAATTGTGGAAACTGTTACTCGTTAAAGCATTTAACAGTTGTATTTTTTTTTTTGTAAATCTACAGCTTCGTTTCTACAATAATGCAGTATCGCGTTTCTAATCAAGTGATATCCACTTGTCTCCGGCAATTTAATTAATTAGATCATTCGGTCTTCTTACGCAACGTTCCACATTCCTCCGATAAAGACATCAGATCAGCCACAGTATTGGTCTCCGTCTCAGCGGACACAAAATTATTATAATAAATACAAGCAATAACAACCATAGTAGATTAGATATTGCATTAGACTAAGTACTATTTCTAATAACAATAGGTTTTATCACATTCTAATCTGCTCGCCGTTTAAATATTTTTTTTATTATATTTAATAAATTGCAATGAATGGATGTTTACGCTGATATCAGAAAATATTCCAATAAGTATCTAAAAGAATTATTAGATTTATGTAATCCTTATAAAATATTCGGTTTTAGGGTAAAAAAAAACGTACCTGATTTTTCTTTAGATAATAAAATTTCTTAGAAGCCCGAAAAAAATTTACCAAGACGTCATAAAAAAACGTATTTAAAAAAAAAAACTTTGTATCATCATATCAGTTGATGTATGTCTTATGGCTAAACCGTATGTAATTTAAAATCGTTTAGTGTTACGCTCCTTTAATTAATTGTGAATACATTTCGATTATTACACATTTGTCAGTTTATTACTTTCATTAACAAAAACTTTAAATATCACATAGCCTGAAAGCTAAGTATAGAAACAAGTATTGCAAGTAATTAACATTATATATGAACAAACTGACCGTATACTACACCAAATAGAGATGTTACAAACACGTTAATAAGTTATTTTAATAAACACTATGCTTATCATTTTATTTTTTATTGTAATTTGAACAACGTATGTATGTAATATAATAAAATATTAACACTGGCGATTAATAATTAAACATCAGACGTACACAAGTTTGGGTAAAATAATTGGAATGTTAAAAATATTCAAGCATTTTTTATGCATTCTTGGATGTGCCGGTGTGAATTCAACCGAAAATTTAATGTTAACCGCATTACCTTGAAACACGAGTATGATGAGCTTATTCAATTGTTGTTACTTTATCCAAGAAAAACTTCCCGTTTCTATTGTCCGACATCCTGTTTCATTGTCCATAATACATCATAAAGAATATGCAAATGCCAAAGTATACATGCATCAGAAAAACCAAATGTGAATAAGACCATTATCATGTTCAAAAGATTTGAGCACTACAAGAAAATTAACGATATTTTAAATTTTTCCACAAAATCTGAATCCCGCTTACTGACAGCCATTGTTGCGTATCCTTTTGCAATGATCGTATCAAAGAGTTTATTTCAAATCTTATTCGAATATGAGTGCAGTATTTAGATCAGATTAAAAATCTCTAATGTGATTATTAATTTATTTTTTGTTTTATTTACAGATAAATCAAGATGGCGGTGTTTGGCATGGTGTCCGCGGTGGCGGGCTTCGTAAAAGTCCGCTACCTTATCGACAAGGCTCTCATCGACAATATGGTATTCAGGATGCATTACCGCATCACCTCGGCTATACTCTTCCTTTGCTGCATTCTGGTGACGGCGAACAATCTCATAGGTATGTACCTAACCTAACTCACATAACAGACTAAATCCTAAAGTAAATCCTGTTTTCTTTAGTTTTGATTAAACTGATCAAACTTGGTAGAATTTCTATGTCAAAGTCGAAATGCTAACTTCACAATTCCAAGAGTTTCACGGATGCAATAAAACTGAAGCCAATTATATTGCATATTTATATAGATCGATACAGACTGTTGCCTACTATAATATATGTATATGATTTCAATCTTTTTATTTTTGAAATTTAGTAAAAGACATTTACATATATCGTACAAACCGGGTGCATATTTTCAATATTAACTTTGAATCGTTGACACCCTTCTTTCATAAATCATAAATGTTAAGTTCAATATACTTAATTCATACCTTGTATCGTTACGCTCTGATAATTTTAACACGATCACATAATACATTTTACATTATTACCTATCTCTTACTATGATAGTGAATTTAACGTATAATATTTATCAGATTTTTTATTGTCTCGACATACGTGCTTTAAAATAACCTCAATTTATAATGTGATAGTTAAAAAATGATACAAGTTCAATTATTTTGAAATGTCTTGATATATTTGAAGACCTTGGTACGATTATTGTATGTTTATGAATGATGACGTATCTGTATATCATTCAATACAGTAATATTGTTTTTAATAAAATATAATTTAAATAAAAAAATATTACTCAGGAAAATCATTAAAAGTTTCTCTTGTGTTTTGAAGGCCTTTTCTTTCGTTTATAGTAACATAATATGTAAGTAATATTGCTTATAAAGAAGAGTTTTTATTTAATATCATACATTTAAACATTATATAACTGCATTTTATTGTACAAAATAGTTTGACATATTTTCAGTATAATATAAGGGACATAAAAAAAAAGAAGAAAGGCTGCTCCAACATTCATTTTTATTTTTTTCATACTTACAAGATATTTTTTTAAACTTGAAACAAATTATTATTATAAAGTTGTAATTAAAAAAAAATGTTATTTTACATTATAATAATCTAGTACGCGTCCTAAAGAAAATATGTGTAAGTTTTCAACAATACCAGATAATTTACATTAAAATTCATTGCTCGTGTTTTCTTTACAAATCTGTGATGGTAATATTTATGTCTTCTTAATACAAGAGCAGATGAGTTATGCCTAACTTAATTAGCATACGAAAGAATATTATTTTGATACATTTGAGTATATTCTCCGAAGAGGTTCCGATTGAATAGAATTATCAAATTAGCATACTGGTGTGCGTTATCAAGAAAGAAACGGTAAACAAGAATCAACCTTTCAAATAGCTTACTTACTGCAATAAGTCTGAGGACAACCAAAATTAAGGTGTCAAAACAACGGTGAGCCAGACATTAATCTAAATTATATTTAATCTATGAGCGTTCGTTTATATACCGTTTGTTGTATATGTCTGAAGTTGCTAATATAACCGGTTTTGTTTGCTCATGGACCACGTGACACCGAATAATGGCTCTTTTGATTCCCAAGCAATTATGTTACATGCTGACAAAAAATCGCTTTCAAGCTGAACGAATGATAAAATGTCGTTTTTCAATAATCGATTACCAAAAGATGTGAGAAATTTAAAAATCTTACTTAGTGAGATCAAACTCTTTGAACGTGTATCGTCGTGTTATACATATACTAAAATTTCTTAAAATAAAATGTCTTTGTTGTTTCGATATCGTCATATAATCGATGAACGGAATTAGCGCTGATCATAAAACGTATTGTGGAAATAAGTACTAAAAATGTGTTTTTATTATTTAAAACATCATGCCTTTCCATCAAGAAATGACAGTTAATAAAATAATGCGTTCACTATTTAGTTACAAGAAATCTATTAAATGCATAATCTTCCGCGCGATAAACACAGATAACATTAACATCCTTACCAAATCTTTAAAAAAAACTATTTGAATATCCAATATACTTACTCGTACAATTCTTTGCGTTATTATTGGTTTTTCTAAATTTAATACAGATTGGCATTCTTATAACAAATACGTCCTTTATGTTACTAAGTCCTTAATATTTTCGATTGAAAAAAATGTATATTTTGAAAGACAGCGGTCGCAGGTACCAAAAGGCAGGTAAAATGTATGCATAGAATATCTTAAGAGTAGTAAAAAAGATATTTAAACATCAGAATATTTTAAATACATTATTTGTACAACACAAATTTTAATAAAATGAAATAATGTTATAATATTGCGTAATATGGTTAATATACTGGTTATTGTATAAGGAAATTTTTGCCCATCACATTCAAGCTCGATTTACCGGATACAGTTTCATAGAAATCGCTAATTCGGTATTTCGTCGAAAAAAACTGAGTTGTTTTTGTGTGCATATTTTTATACTCAATGGCGTACGTCGTTCGTTGTCGCGTAACAGGCATATCAGCTGATTCGCGTACAGATAATATCCGCACCGGAAGTGGTCGGCAGAACTACTGAAATTGCTGCTAAAATGATAATGTTCTCATATTACTAAAAATATTAAAACTATGTAGATACGTAAACAAAGCGTAATTTAAAGCGATAAACGTTCAAAAATAATAGTTAAAATTACGTATTGATAGCGTAGACACACCAGATATTTCTTTCGTAGTGCATTAAGTGTTTCTCATTTATAAAGATCAAAAATTTGCAAACACTTCGATACGTGTCGGCAAGATTTAGTATCAGCTTTTGTATTATATTTAAAACGGTACGTGACGTGACAACCAAGCAAATAATAATATTTTAGCTCCATATTCGGTTCAAATGTACGTCTCTGCTGGTATAATACCTAATTAGTACTTCCCAGTGAAGTAGTCATTAATAAAATTAATGCCAGCACCTATATTCCTGGAGTTTTTCGGAGCGTGAAATATAATTACCTAATTTTAAAATCTGTAAAAAATCAAAGAAGGCTATAGAAATTATTCCTGTGTAAAATTCCAAGCTATCCTCACCTGATATTTATCGTAAATGAATAAAATTATTCATAATTAATTGACTTTTAGTTTTAAGGATTCATTGTAAAGTCATGTAAAATTTTATTTGAGAGACATTATAGTTTCATGTTTTCTTACTATGCAAAGCGTTTTTGTTTTTATTAAAAATTAAGTAACGTATATGTAAATGAAGATCACACGGTCAATTTTAATTTTATATATAAATAAATTCTTACGTCATGAAAATATATTTTATATAGCTTTAAATTAGAAATTAATTTATGATATTTACAGTACAAATTAAAGAAATTTGGAAAGATTATATATTTAAAATGCGTTTGTTCAGTAACAATATTCAAAATGTTGCTATTGCAAAATTCATTCGCCGAAACTAGTTTGTAATAAATGAATGTGGCACAAGTTTGTCAATAAAATTTGAGTAGCATTTTTTCTATAGAATGTATTATCGCTACATAATGTTATGTAGTAACTTAAAAGCGTGAAAAAGCTAGCGAATTGTTTCAAGATTGATTTACAATGTAAATGTTACACTTAATCTTTTAAATACATAATTGATTTTAGATACATTATAAATATATGCTGACAATTCATCAATCATCAGCATGATCATAAAACTGCACGGTTCGAATCATTGTATACGTACGTACACAAGAACAATGTAGGCCAAGCCAACCTCATGTGATTAATTTAAACAATCAATAGTCATCTTACAAAACAGAATGATCAGATCGGCCATCATAATGCCATGTGGCCACGTTCATTGATCTATTTCTTCCAGTCTCGGCTGGTGTAACTGCTTGGAAGCAATAATTGTGGACATTGCGTGGTTGTATGACATTGTCGAAGTGTCGACTAGATAAAACAATCTCAAATGGGATTAATTTATTTAAAATTCATCAATTAATTAATTTCACACAATTTTAATTTTCAATTCGGATAAATATTGATTATTGACTTCATGAAATATGGGATTGTTATTGAGAGATTATCTTAAATAAAAATAACATGTTTTATCAATTTGTGCGTGGTTAGTGTAATTAATATCCAACAAATGATTGACTATCGAAAAGAATCGTATAATACATAAATATATAGCTTTTTTAGTTGGTACATTTGTCTACATATTATAATTATAAAAATTTCGGTTAAAATTTTGAACAATCGTCAAAATATAAATTTGGGCTTATCTGTAAGTCTAGCAGGTATACCTGTAGGTATTGCTTCGGCGATAGATTAATATGGCATTGTATTTATCTTAGCTTGGAATTCTTTAAGTGCGTTTATGTAGAAGTCGTTTAACTGTATTTGGAGTCCAGTCCACGTCGCCATAACTATGGATTGTCGTTGGAAATCGCCTTTCGTGCGACAGCAGTGGTTACAAAGCTGCTTTACCAGACAGCGACTTACAACCGAAATACATCACATTTATTTCATTCTCATAATCAAATTCCACAATTAACGATGGTATTGTACACCAACTGTCAAATCGCTCTGAGCTTTCCCGCTCTTCGCTATGGTGTAATAGTGCTATTATCTTTACATATTATAAAAGTAATTTGAGTTACGCATTACTCAAGGCCATTTGACTTTCTTTTATATATACTTAACTAATACAAACATACAATTGAAAGTGGAAATTTTTGATAACTTTCTTTAATCTCCATATTATGGACAAATATCCAGTTTCTATTGTGTGTGCTGGTCATAAGTTAAAGACATAATAAAGCGTAGGTATCGAGTTCGTATAAAGACATCTCTTTGGGTAGCAAGTTTTCGTTGATGTTATCTGATACAATATGACAAGGGTTGAGATTAATAGAAGATTGGTCGCCACTGCCAAGAGTCCAAGATGCGAGGTCACCTTTCGCGACAGAGACAACCATATGGCTTTATCTCTGTCGCAGCCTACTCCAACTGCAGCAAACTAACACACGGCAAGTGCAATACCGAACTTTGCCGTCTCAGAAATGCAATCGGTCGCCTCTACTTTACGACCTTTTCAAAACTTCCAATCGACTGCGTAACCTTACCCAGTCGTGTCAAATAAAATGAGCAACCATCAAATGAATTACGTTACGCCATTTGTTCCAATTTCACCTCTTCTTAGTGATTCTTTTTATTTGATATTTTACATTACGTTCTATTTTATATGTGCATTTAAAATTTTGGTTTGAAAAAATGAAAACTGCATAAAACGATCTCACAAAACACAATACACAGTATTTTTTTTTTTAAATTACTTATTAGCTAGCTATAAGATACACTTATGACATAAAACGCATTACTAATATATCAAGTTACAATAATATCATTGTTTTATGCTCGCAATAAAAGTGCAACGTTCTCTCATTTATCGGTGTCACGGTTTTCATTGAATTGAGCTTTTGACAACTATAGCTCATTATATTATTTTGAATCTTTAATAAGATTTCTTATGTAATTTAAAAAAGAAATAGTCACGCTTTAAGTGATATGAAAATATATCGCAGATACGAATAGAAGAAATAAGCAAAAAAATAATTGAATACCTACATTTGCCCTCCACAATCGAATACTAAGTGTGCAGAACTTAATTTATATGTTTACCTAAATTTATATGATAAATATTTTGGGAAACTTCTTATTTTACGAATAATTGTGTTAATACTGCCGATTAAATTGAACTTCAGACATAAACATTATTTTTTACTTAATAAAAAAGTATTGTACGAAAGTGACCACTATTATATTTATGTAAATAACTTTCTGTTTAAATTATACTAGCCATTATTTAGTTCGATAGCGATTCTACAATAATTAGTACATATCTGGGTTTAGAAAGTTTGCTCGTTATTAGTAATTTCTTCACTTAACTTCCATTACAATATCGTTATAAACGTTCATTTGCAAATATTCCTTTAGCTTACCTTGGCAATGATCTGCAGCCGTATGTGGTATAACTGTAGCAGTTTTCGTACTAAATAAATTATTTTTAGTGTTTTAAAATTATTTTACTATGTACTATCAGCGACACTTACACCACTGGAATGTTGCATTATTGTCACGTGCCTAGCAAATAATTTACAGGATACATTTGAACTCACCTTGGCTTGCAATAGACTGGCTAAATAAACAGCGAAGGGGCAATGATGATATATGCCAAATGGGAAGATAAACGCTTGCGTCGGGACTCGCGGCAATTACTTACTATATATAATTATGTAATGCTTAGGTGCATAACATTATATATCACGGTTTGTTGTCAACTATGTCTGATTGAATAATAAATTAATAACAATCGTGAGAAATATTGTTCACACATTGTATGCAAATCGGAATAGAAATAGGTATAAAATTTCAATATATTACAATAGCTCGACCTAGTGTATTGATTAAAAAATATTGCTGCGTCGAATACACAAAAAACTTCATCGATACGTATACAATATTCTCGCATACTTAAATTATTAAATAATTATGCAATTTAATCAAAAACCACGCAAACTGGACTCAAATATTTTACTTACACATATAGCTTAGTATCGTCGATTATTACATATATAATCTGTTATAAATCGTTTTGTAACAATTCTTTGTAATGCTCAGGAACAGTTTCTGTTGATTATGTTTGCGATGATCGGAAGCATTGTAAAA
Organism: Himalopsyche japonica; assembly: GCA_028555115.1. Lineage (NCBI taxonomy): Eukaryota > Metazoa > Arthropoda > Insecta > Trichoptera > Rhyacophilidae > Himalopsyche > Himalopsyche japonica. The sequence goes on from JAHFWJ010000395.1 coordinate 586,544, forward strand.
ATGTACGTTAACTGTATACAGTCATACGGGAACAAAGCAGTTAGAATAGTTTACATTCTAGTAAAATAACAATAACAAATTATACGCCAGTATGAACATTAATATTTTATTATCAATAATAGTGTTACGATTTCAATTAGAACTAGCTCAGGTCAATGTTCTGATCTCAATTTATTATTAAACACATTTTACTGCAATGTGATAATTTGATATCGTTGAATTGAATTGAAAATAAGCGGACGAAAGATATTTCGCGAAAATGATATCGCTCCTTTTGTATGTATTTAAATAATTTAAAAATATAAAGTTGAATGAATGACATAATATTGTTTTTCTATTACTTGCGGATTGAATAGGTGTAGTGAAAATCAATTAGATATTTATTTGAAATGAGAATCAGTTTTAGATTGATTTTTAGATTTTTATCTCTAGGCCTCCAAATTGCGCTTATGGTATCTCATATATGTTATATAACCAACAACTTTACAATATATGAAATGATTAAAAAGCAATATTAAAATTATCAATCATATCAACCGTCACTATCTAAAACCGTGATGAGAAATGACAAATATGCATATCACAATATTATCTCTGGATGCGGTTGAATATTATATGTAATATGTTGTCAGGATAGCAAATAATGATTAAGTTCTTCAGTTATGAAGAATGAACTTCGCTATTGTCACTGAAAGGAATATCATTTAAAACACCATAAAAAGAAGAGACTCATTATTAAAATCGTTGTAGACATCAATTATAAATTGAAAATAGTCAATTCATTGTGTTATGTATCGGCCCAGATGATGATATTTTACCATTATTTTTCAGGTGACCCCATATCCTGTATCAATGATGGAGCGATACCCGGGCATGTGATCAATACTTTCTGCTGGATCACGTATACCTTCACACTGCCCGGACAAGACCCGAAAAATACTGGACATCCAGGATTGGGCAACGAAAGCTTTGGAGATAAGAAAGTGCACAGCTATTACCAGTGGGTGCCATTTATGCTCTTTTTCCAGGTAAGATAATCGTACTGATTAATTTATTTGATATTATAATTTATAAGTGTTACCACCAATGCCAACACCTCAACGTAAAATAAAACTATGTATCTTAAATTTCAGGGTCTTCTTTTCTATGTTCCCCACTGGATTTGGAAGAACTGGGAAGAAGGCAAAGTCCGAATGATCTCTGAGGGTATGAGAGGAACTATCGTTGGAGTCGGAGAAGAAAGAAAAGAACGCCAGGTACTTAAAAAAAACAAAAAAAAAATTCCTTTATGCCGATGTAAAACTCATTCAAAATCTTTGGTAATTATTTCAGTACATAGTAATTTTTAATTTCATGCGGCTTATTTAAGGATTAAATCAATTGCATGTCTTCAAGGTATAATCAAAGTTTCATTTTTTTCTCTTACTAAAAATGTCCCTAACTTGATCTGTTTCAGAATCGCCTTGTTCAATACATGGTGGAGACACTGCATATGCACAATGTTTATTCATTTGGTTATTTCTTCTGCGAAGTTCTCAACTTTATAAATGCTGTAAGTATCATATGTTTATGCTATGTTTAAACAGTATCAGTAATTTACAAAGCTAATGTAGCAACCCAAAAAAATGATTACTCCAAAAAATTAAATACCAGTTTAAAAAAACACTGTCCAGAAAAGCCATTTATACATCATTCATTTTTATCTCTTTAGTGATAAAGTGAGTGATTTTATCTTGTGAAAATAGTAAATATTTTCTTTGAGTAATAAAATGTCTCAGTTGTGAGTATAACAAGATAATTTGGTTACAACATATTCATCACTAAATTTGTTTTATGAATATCATTGAATCTTCTCAGTTATTGTGAAATTACAATCTTAATTTTTATCGTGACAGCTTTCCGGAAATGTTGCCCACTTATAAAATCGTTGGGTAAGATCTTGTATTATTTCAATATTGTTGTGTGCAAGCGCACCTGCTTTCATATGCTTCTTAACCATGCTTTTTTTATGTTGTCCGTCCAAGCTTGTTGTGTGATATCTACAATATAAAATTTTTGAAACTTTTTATACCCCCATTTCCGACAAAATTTTGTATAGAAGTTGACAAATTTAAAAAACACTTTTTTTTCAAATGTATCTCAAATCCTGGGAAACAAATCAAAACTATTTCAATTATGAATTAAATGCAAGACAGTTATTTATGAATTGGTATAATCTTTCAGGTTGGAAACATTTTCTTCATCGATTTATTCTTAGGAGGTGCATTTTTAACTTACGGCACAGACGTTGTTAAGTTCTCTAATATGAATCAAGAACAAAGGACTGACCCAATGGTATGCATATTGAATTTATTTATTCCTACACTTTTTAACGCTCAATTTTATTGCTTTTATTTATTATTCCTCTATTATTTTTTAGATTGAAGTATTCCCAAGAGTTACAAAATGCACATTCCATAAATTTGGAGCTTCGGGTACTATCCAGAAACATGATGCACTGTGTATTCTCGCATTGAACATTCTCAACGAGAAGATCTACATATTCTTGTGGTTTTGGTAAGATCCAATATAAAAACATTCACTTAGTCTGATTACATTAAAACATATTTTTCTCATTTACGCTAATATAAATCTTTATGTCAAATCATATGAAGCGCATAGAACATTAAATTTGCTGTTTAAGATAGAATTACTATTTATGATATAGTAGTCTCGCATGTGCTAAAAATAATTTGTGTTTTTAGGCTGATTATCTTGTCTGTGCTGTCTGGTCTGGCATTGGTTTATTCTGCAGCAGTTGTTATGCTTCCTAGCACACGAGAAACGATCCTCAAAAGACGCTTTCGATTCGGAACACCTGCTGGAGTTGACGCACTCGTGCAAAAGACGCAGGTGAGTTCTCATTATACATTAACTCAAATACTCAGGATTTTATTAATCCCAAGAAATGAGAAATATTTATAATAGTTATCAGCCATTATGAGTCTAACAAAAAGCACAATATTCTCCATTGTAATAATGCCAAGATATGAGCAATTAAATATATACCCTAACAAGTATCAAAATATTCTTTAAAAAGTATATGTTGTTTTGAAAATTTTAGGATAATGATAATTATTTCTTCTTCTAATTAAATACTCTGGCGAAGTGCGTATCTATAATAATTTAATTCGATTTTACTGACATCTGAAATCATAACTCTCAAAAACAATAACATTTTATTGCTGCTTATTTATTTTATTACATATACCCTTTTTGGATTTCAGGTGGGAGACTTTTTACTTCTTCATTTGCTGGGCCAAAACATGAATCTTTTGGTGTTTGGGGAGGTTCTGGATGAGCTTTCGAGACGCATTCAAATGGATAATAGTCCACCGTCAGCGCCATCTACTATCGAAATGGTGCCAATATATCCTGATGTAGATAAGTACTCGAAAGAAACGGACTCTTAAGACTTATCAATCTTTTAGAATATTTTGGGATTTTTTAACATCCCTGACATCAATTTGGGAAGATTCATTTGAAAAACTTTTGATTCTATATGAATTACTTTACATTTAATAAAGGAACTTGACTTCCTAATGTGTATGTTTTGTGAAATTTAGTTTAACCATTTTTATTTAATCAAACAACAAATGAAAGTTTTTTTTTCACTTCTGAATATTGAAGTATTCGCAAGTAAAAGTTTATTCCATTAAAATGTTAAAACATTCCAATGTCCAATATATACTTATTCATACAAATTTTGACAGAAAATAAAATATATCCCAAAAGAAAACTGAATTGGCCTAGTGTCATCTTAATCTCTGTTATTGTCAAACTGACCCATTGGGTAATTGAGCAGGAAGAAGTGTAATTTCATATAAAAATTCAAAACAAATCCTATCTATGCCATCTGTGTGGAATTATACACTCCTATAAAAATCAATTGAACAACCTGATAAGAAAAATTTTGTTTTATGTTTTGATTTTGGGAATTAAAAAATGAATGACTTTCAATTTGGTGTTATTTAAAAATGTGTCTTAAATTTATATTATCTTTACAATGTTTTAAGGGAACATTCTGCCATTTTAGATAGATCTCCATATTAAGGCTTTTTCTAATGAATATTTTACTGTATTTTCAGTTTTTATGATTTTATTATAAATATTTATAAAATTTTACATTCAAGGCAGAAAACAAAAATCTCTGGTGTATCTAATGAATGAATATAATAATTTTGAAAAAACATATGAACTATTTTTAAATATAAGATTTATGTCACTTTACGTTGCTGCCTTATTATTTGAGAATAAAATTTATAATTAAAAGTAAGTCGCATACATATAAACTTGTATTATACTATAGATTTTCTTTTTTGAAGTTTGCCATTCAAATTTTACCTGTATATTATGAGTAGAATTTGACATCAGTTTCTATTATATATTACCTATGTTTTAATAATCTATGTTTAGAACTGTTTGCCTCGGACCAATTAAATATGTGCTGTAACTTTGTAAGAGTATTAAGAAGAGATATTTGTATTTTTTATAAATATATTGTTTAGGATATACATTTAAGTATTTAGTAAGCGAGTCTGTGTTATTTGTGAAATGCATTAAAAATAATATTCAGGCATTAAATATGATGAAGTTTGAATCCGTTTGATCAGTCAATGTGATGATGAAGCGTGGTAGAAAAAATTATTTTGTCATATTACATCTTATGTTAACTGTAACAATAAATTATTTTTTAAAAACAGTATAGAAATTAAGCGATTCAGTATTGATTGAAGTACTTGTTATTACTTGCATAAGAATGATATGCATTTCGTTACTTTTAGGCAATTATAAGTATTGACAATTTCGATGAAAAACCATAGGGTGTTCTTTAAAAGTGCAATCCTATTTGTAAAAATTAGAATATATATGAATAAAATAACAGAAAACATTTCAAAGCTTCTCAGACTATCCACGCAAGCTCTTCAGACAAATGTAATTCGAGTCCACTTGATGCTTAAGCTTCACTTCAATAAATACTCAACAGACTCTTTTCATTTTTTAATTCATCATTTATATTGTAATAGGTTTACTAAAATAAATTGGTGCATTTGTTTAGAGACAAACATATCCTTTAGACAAACTTTGTGAACAAACTGTATTTTTTGCAATTTTATCAATAAACAGGTTTTAATATAAATATATTTTAATTATACATCCATTAAACTATGACGAATTTCCCATTGTGAGACACCTTGAACTGGGTTATTAAAATGCCATAGCTATTGAAATAACACTTACAATTTGTCATACGAAAAAGAAATGAATTGAAAGACGCTCTTTCACACAGTGATACAATCCAACTCAATTGTAATGGGTTTTCAACAAATCCCAATCAGATCAAAGCACAAAAGGACTAATAAATCATGCCATGTTGCAAAGTTTGATCACGCAAACAATAATATCAATAATTTAGTATTCTCTAACTGGACTTGACTGCAAACAACTCTAATCAATTGAAATGGTACATTTTCTTAGCTAGAATTTTACGTGAATGCTTAAATGCAATAAATTTCTCTTATATATTTTATATACATAAGTAATTTGAAATAAAATGACAGTCGTGAATAGTTAGAAAAGACCATTGGTATTTTCGCATGATAAAATTGTATTTATGCGTGTTGGTTACTATATCGGTTATAATAATTCAAGGGATAAAAAATAATACTTTAAATACAAAGTTTTGAAGTGTTTTATAAAAATAGATTCACTGGACGATTCGGAATTACCAAGGTTACTTATATACATTGCTGTTCTTTGTAAATTTAATATTAATTGTTAAACAGTCTTGCACACAGGATGCAGAATGTATCAAATAAGAATGTTGGCATTGGTAGAAAGAAAATAGTAAAATATAATTTTTATTCAAATGTGCAAACAATACAGGTTTTCCTTCATATGACATAATAAGATTCAGTGTTTTTCCAATAGTGCCATATTTAGAGAGTTTTTCATAATATTCAGGAGGAATGTGTACTTACAAATGAAAAATATGACACGATAAAAACAAAACAAGCCAACAATCATGGAAATCTGAAATTGATAATGGACAAAAGAAAACATCGCAATCGTTGCTATGAAATTTACTGTGAAGCATTTCAAAGTTTGAAGGTTTACAATATAAACTGACAATATTTGTGTCGTCTCTTATCAGACGCAGTCTTTTAAATGATAACTAAGAAAGGATAGATTAAGAAATGTCTCATATAATCATCTAGTAAAATTGTTCCATATTCTACAAATGACTGATTTTGTTTTCTATCAAAATAATCTAATGTCTGTTATGACTATCTTCTCTCAATAATGACTACAGTTTTATGAATCAAAAGTAATTATTCCACAAAAGTTAGTTCTACAAAATTATTTTTAACAAATATAGTCGATAGCTATTTCGGCTCACGCCATCGTCAGAACTATAAAAGAACAGTAGTTCTGACGATGGCGTGAGCCGAAATAGCTATCAACTATGTTTGTTAAAAATAATTTTGTAGAACTAAAATACATTGCTATTTTTTCACTGTGTTATAATAGAGTTCTACCAAGTGAATGCCAATTCAATCAATATATTCCAAGAATGATCGTAATTGTATTCAGTCTGTTCAAATACAGTAGAACCTCGATTATCTGGATTGATCAAAAAAAAAAAGTTTACGTATGTGATGGAATGCAATCTTAACATTTTGATGGTTGCATTTGTTCCAACAAGTCCAGTGTAAAATATGGGTCAGTAATAGTGCAAATTTGATATGCATTGAATATTCGAAAATTTTGAAAAGACCATTAGTAAGTTTCAGTAAAGAAGTAGAAAATGATATAGGAGACGTTGCAGAAGCAATGACACAAATTTCAATAAGTGCTGAATGCGATGAAGAACATGTAACCGAATGGTCAAATTGCGATGCATACGATCCTGCATTCAAAATTTTGAATTATGAGGAAATAATAAAAGAAATATCTGCCTCAGAGGAACAAGATCAAGAAGACGAAGAAGAGAATTATGAGGGGGGAGATATTGGTTCTTCACATTCTAAAGCTTTTCACTGTTTAGATGTTGTCATAAAGAGGTCTGAGAGTCAAGAAGACTTTAATTCAGGACAACTAGCTTTAAGCAGAAATCGATAATTGATTTTTCCAATGAAAAATTATTTTATATTAAAGCCATTTATTAATTTAAAGATACAACAATTATTCATACTGAGTATACTTCTTATTTTCCTGTCAATTATGATTTTTTCGATTATCCAGATTTTTCCTTATCAGGACTATCTTCATCCCCAATTAGTCCGGATAATCGAGGTTCTACTATTTCAAGTATACAGGAAGATTTTATCTCCTGATCATATTCATCATACTCCTATTATATAATATTTCTCATCTATTCCAAAATAATTGTATCTTCGATTTCTAAGCGATGTATATCATTTGGATAAGTCACCTTAATATAAACCTTCCATCGGTTCTGGGATTTAATAGTATAAAATCAACTGTTCATCCTGGGAATGTCAATAATTTAACCATATTTATAGTGCAAATATTTATTGATTCATATCTGAACCCGTTTGTATTGAATAGGAAGTATCGTTAGTTATCAAATGTAAGCTGACTTGACAAGTGCAACTGATAATAATATTTAATATTGTGTATGTTTTCATTTACTTCATCATTGGTATATGTAAACAAATCCAAAACACTTACCTGTTGCCCCAATCAAGTTTAGCAGCAATTTGGTTTCTCAGCGCTTCAGCAGGACCCCGCGGAAGTGCTCCTGCCAGTAATGATCGTCTACCAGCTAACAATTCACACATCACTTTTCTTACAGCTTGAAATCTGTATACTTCATTTTCCTGTGAATAAAAAATCAAAACGCTCAAAGAAAAAAAGCATGTCAGTTTCTATTAAACATTATTTAGAGGGGTAAATATTGTTTTTGACATTGACAAAATTGTCTTTGAAACTAATAAATGACATTATTTACCCGGCCATATGAAATTTGATTCATATAAGACAGTAATTTACAACCTATTTTACAGAAAGACTAGTATATCCATTACGCCACGTATGTAGGGTTGAAAATTCAATTCAGCAAATCAAATTATTTTTTATTAAATAATTTCTAATTGAAGGTTTATCTACTCAACATTACAGGCATGTGATACGTAAGTGAAGGTAATTGCTTTGAACAAAACTTGCACAAAGCAACAAAGCTTATTTTTGTGGAGAACTAACATCAATAAGTTTATAATGTAAACATTCCTTTAAGACAAAATTTCACCAGCATTGCAGACTGTGTGACACATATTTTTTGTTATTGAAAATTCAGTCTACTTTATGTCACACAGGTCGGGTGCGTAAACTCTAGACTTTCATAGAAAGTTTTATTTTGATTTAGATGTCTAGGGTGGTGAAAATTTCATCCCCGGGAGCATTGTAAACTCACTGATAAGTGCGACTTCAGTATTCAACTACGTTTTCAGACTGATTCGGATGGCATTCATAATTGTACAACTTGTAAAAAAGAACTCGGACACAGAGAGGATTATTAACAAGGTGCCTTTGCAACCTGCAGTATAGAATAATTAATGCGATGTAAGAGACCATTGTAGCAGAGTGGGTAGCAGTTAGGAAGAAATAGTAATTAAGTGCCACCAACATAAATCTGTTCATTACAATTACATGTATTATTTAGTCTCTTAAAAAGTATATAAGCAATATTTTTTTTTGAAACAATGCCAATCCTTTTTACATGTAACTGTATACTATAATTACACCACACTTAAATGTTATTGTATACTGACTCTGCACTGCCTTCGATCTGCGAGTATTTGAAAATGGAATCCACATGGCAAAAAGAGCGCACTCAAGCTGGGGTTGACATAGAAATAAATGAGCCCCGAAAAGCGAAGATAGCCATATAAGAAAATGGTGAATCTTATTTTATGTACATAAACTTTTACTTTGTGCATTAATTTTTTTAGTATAATACTTAATTATACTCACTTCACTTTTATACCATAACAGAATTGAATCGTTTTTTTCGAAAATGTCAGTTAGCTCACTTTACGTCTTATTGACTCAAACAATAATAAACTTTTCACAGTGCAACATTGATCATTAATTTTTGGGAAAAAAAGTATTAAATCTGTGGGCCACAATCGATATCAATTTTGGTATTTGTGTATCACCAATATATACACATGTAACATTATATTGAGATAATTTCATTTTGGGCCACAAAAGGGGGTCGACATCAAAAATTTTAGTATACCAGAATGCAAATTTCCTGCTAGTAATGAATATTATTGTTGATATTTTATCAAACATTTCAGTGAATCATTTTACCACTACTATCAAATCCTCAACTCCTTATCAAGTGATGTAATATTTTATAAACGTTAATTGCAGACAATTTTAAATATTTATAGTTTTGTCATATCTATGCTACGAGCATTCATTCTTCATTAGTTTTATAAATATTTTCAATCAAAGAAAAATAAGTATAATTATTTAACAGGCCATAATTATATTCACAAATATTCAGCAATAACATGACCACATATTTTATCCTAATTCTTCAAACTGGAGAAAAAGATATTTTGACTCACCACATAAAGTTTCCTCCATATTCTGCCCCAGTCTCGGAGTACAGCGGCTGTTTCTGCTACAAGGGGCTCTGCCTCCGGAGGGGAGCCACCCGTAGCGCCTGCCTCACGAATAACACTCGCTGGAAAGAGCCCCAATGGAGAGTCATCTCCTCCGCTGGCCCCAATAGCACCACGGCATTTACCACGATACCAGCCTGAGCAGGACAGACAAATCAATAAATGAATTTCATTGGTTAATCAAATGGAAGGCAATTGTCAGGTTTAAGAGATAATACAATATATTGGTACTTACCAATGTCTAGCAATATTAATCCTTATAAATCAGTTTACCAACTGTAACAGTTACTGCACAGTTCCGCTCACTCGTCTAAGATTCAAACACGCTCTAATACAAAGTATCAATATTGATTTTTTGAAGAAATTCGAGTACATATTTTTTCAATAAATGCTGTTTGCTAGTACAATAAGTACAAAAGTTCTAAAAATTCTATTTTTGGAAAAAAATTCAAATTTGACTTATTTATGCTTGCAAAATTGTCAAATGATGGTTTTTTACACTTTTACTTTACATGCACAGCATTCAAAGTCACAGCCACTAATACATAGCGGAGATCATGGAGAGGTGCTATAGATTTTCTCAACAAATTGCTCTATAAAGGATGTAGTAAGAAGCAATCTGGAGCATAATTCATTTTGAATGCATGTGTGAAATAGATAATCTTTATAATAAAGATGTTTTATGACAGCATGCATTTTTCAATTGGTGTAGCAAATATAATGCTTTTTTTAACTTTACTTAACATATGAATGAACTTTTAAATGCTTGACAAACGATACTTGCCTCCAGAGATCCTCAAACTAAATTTAAAAAAAAACTAAGTTAAGCTAAAAGAAGATATATCGAAATGATGATTTCATGTGATAAATAATCTCGTTAAAACCAAGTATCAAATATTGAAATATTAAGGCATTCCTTTCAAATGGCTATTGTGCTGTTTAGATATCATATCTAGGGAATATTTACTTATCATAAACCAGTGTTGCTAAACCTTGTCGAAGCCTTAAATTACCCAACTCCTATATCAGCGAAGTAAAAACGAAACTTCAAACTCACACTAAAGTAGATAATATTTTAGCATGTAACGGAATAATCGGAAGTTTTGATTTTAATTCTGATGAACTTTGATAGACTGACACGATAAAATGAATCAGTATGTAACATAACGATTAACAGAGATTACTGTTAGCATTATCGCAATACCCAATGATCAATCCACTGGGATTCCAGCAGCATCCTCTAAATGTTTGGAATATAAAAATGATTTTCAAATATTTAACCCTTTTACCTCAGAGATTCGATCTATTGACGCAAACTTTGAATACCATATGAAAAACAATAATTAAAGTGTTTCATGTTTTTAGAGGGTTTACTTTATATGATAATAAAATCACTCTGCCTTCAGACATTAAAATAAAAAAAAAACGCCTTAAAGGCAGCGTTTTTATTCATCGGTCATGTTAAAGAAGCGCTGTTCTATGATTCGTTTGGTTTATTTCAAAAGTCGATTTACGCTTTCTATAATAACAAGGGCGACGTGGACACATACAATAATTAACAAAAAATATATAATATCAACGTATCTGATTATTATTCTAAGTGTAATAATGATTAATTTATAAGTGTAATAAAATTTCAAATAATAAAAACACATTTTTTAGTACTTATTTCCACAATATATTTTTTGATCAGCTTTCATCGCGAGCATTATCAACTGATGCTCGCGATGAGCGAAACCGGTCCTGGTCGAAAAATTTATTGTGGAAATAAGTACAAAAAAATGTGTTTTTATTATTTAAATATCATGCCTTTCCATCAAGAAGTGACAGTTAACATCTTAAAAGGTACTAAAATTTAAAAAATGTCACCGACAGCGCACATGGCCGCCGTAAAAAAAATACACAATAATGTACTCACAATCAACAGATTGAAGATAATAAATGAATGAATGTAAAATGCCATTCGTTTTGATTTGACGTTTTCAAATAATCAATAACATTGATTATTGTCAAATATGTAGATGGCACCAAGTAATTAATGTGCATAATGCAATCAAAAAATGATACAGCAAAACTATAGGGAACCGGAAACGCCTTTATACCGTATATCCGTTTATGAAAGTGCACTACGAGATATTGCATTTTGTTATTCTCTGCTTTTATTTTTCATTTAAATGTAATTTTTTGACGCATGGTATTGATTATGGTATGTGAAAAACGTGACCTCAAAATTCACATTACGTGGGGCATGCCTTCCCTTTAATTTGTCCTCCACTGCTAATACCCTAAACAAATGTTACTATAGCTCTTTCATATAAATAATAGGAAATAAATTATAGGAAATTGTAATATTTTATAAAAAAATGATCTACAGTTTAAAATCACAAATATTATGGTTGACGATTATTCACAATTTAAAAAATCGCGAATATGCGTTGTTTATAAAAAAATATGTTATAATAAAAAAAAACAATTAACAAATCGGAAGGAATTTGTCGATATGAATCAGTTTTTTCATAGTGTTTCAAAGTATATTTTAGTGACGATTTAGGATTCCGGGATAAGGTTTCAATTACTCTTGTACTTAATCGACTTATTTTTGCAGTTATCTCAGATTATTTGTGTTTGTAGTAAGTATGATCAGTGTCCACGTTTCGCACAAATGCGGTAGCAGATCAAACATAAGAGTCCAAATTATAATTATTATGGCCTCGCCGCAGTTAAAGCTTCATAACTGGGTTAAAAAAAAACCTTAAGCGCCGGCCTCAACCATGATGTCGCCTAGGTGGGTCAATATTTTTTGAGAAAAATAAAAACTATTGGCATAAAAGCAACTGTAAGTGAAACCCATGGTCAAAAATACTTAACACTTTCCATATAATTATTGCTTCAAACTTCAATACTTGGTAATCAAACATTTGTCTCGCAAAGTCAATAATCCCATAAAGAGTATCGTAATTATATTATTATTAATGAGTTGCGATGACAAATTTATACGTAAAGACTTTGAACGTTGTCCTTATACAACAGATATACATACAACAGTGGTACTAAACAGATGCGAAATGCACAATTTAAGTACAAAGAAAAGGCAAAAAAAATGTATTATAATAACACTGATACAATATGACTAACCTTAAACATAATATGAATTTTAAACTACCTCCACTATGAGAAAATTGTATATATCTGTCTGTCCGTTACAAGAACTCCTTCTAAACGGTGAACAGTACCGACGATCATTTCGGCTGTCATTTTACGTCAGCCGTGCACAACATTATTATAAGTTGACGGATCATATGTTTTAGGTACATGTGATACCAAATGCGGTGATATTTTCAACATTATTATTATTATAGGGGCTCAGTCGATCGTTGGCGTATCTGTGCATACTGCTGGCGGTGCAGACCTTACGGATAAAGGCCAGGCTGGCATGAGTTCGATTCCCGGTGGAGTCAATTTTATTATAGGGGCTCTACACAGTTCGTGTCCACGGTGATATTTATAACTTTTAATATTATATTGCACTATAGTAACGCTAACGTTTAAACACGGTGAAAAAATAGCAATGTATTTTAGTTCTACAAAATTATTTTTAACAAATATAGTTGATAGCTATTTCGGCTCACGCCATCGTCAGAACTATGCTTAAACTAATATTCGCTTATCTATATATAGCTGTGCAGAAAATGCACACAACACATCCTCTCTCCTGTTCCAACGGCCTAGCTTGTTACTTTAACACAATGACACTAAATTTTCAAAATTCTAAATGGAACAATAGGTGTCTATGACAGTAAGATTATATGTGGGACGGAAGTGGTCCTTATGGAAGCAAATCAGACCACCCCTTTGTACAACGGCTGGACAAGAGGCGATACTATTATGTTAGTTTGTTCGTTAAGAATCCTTTGTGATAATTGGTGTCTATTGATTTCCAGCTGTTCCAAAGCCGTCATTCTCCGACCCTTACTACAAAGATGCAAACATTTAGGGGCTGAGTTTGAATTTATATTATGTGATTCATTAATAACGTGATTAGCGAATTGTGAATCTGTTTTTTTAATGTTGAATGATCTTACATGTTGCTTAGCTCGAGTAGATACACTTCTACCGTTTAACGTTTAAACGTTTAAATGTTGGCGCCCTTTATACCAGTAGATGTTGGGTACTAAACACTACTAAAGATAATAATATCAAAGAATTAAAAGTAACAAACATGGGTAAAAGAATAATAATACTAAAAATGGTTAGTATTACTTGATTTTATAGCGTTACACGAGTTATTCGCGAACCGGGAATTGAGAATTCAGTGACCTAACTAAGACCACTTGGTTGCCTTTTTTATGCATTTTTTTTTGCGTTGGAAACTAGTTATCGAGAAGCTATGTCAATTTTTAAAATTCAATTGAGATATGTCATTGTATTAAAAGTTTGAAGTATAAAAAAATCTATGAAAAATCTTACCTGCATATTCTTCCAATATTTCGACAGAATCTCCAATCTCCAGAGGCAAGCCATATTTGACATCGCCTTGCCAGTTGTAAACAGCTGTAAAAGGAAACAAACAATGTATTGTTATTCAGTTATTTAATATGTTCAGCAAATAAATATATTCCTATGCTAATAATGATAAGGAATACAACTATAGTTTCATTTTATACAGAAACCAAATGAATAATGAAGAAACTAAATGGCATACCAAACAATATATTAATTAGTATTATTATACACAAATTAACACAAAAATGTTAATTACTACTGAGGAACCGAAAAGCAATAAAATGCGCAGTTTTCGCCTTACAATAACGAGTTTCTACTTAAAAAGAAGGCTAGTCAGACACTGGTTTCAACAAACTCTCTGTATACGTACTTATTTACAGAAAATCTCTCGACTTGGGTAAAGTGAAAATTAAAAATTCAAATCTCAGTCGAACGTGACGGATTTTTGAGAGTGTTATTCGAGCCCTTCAAGAATAATATTTTATTTAAATTTCATTGAATAAAATGCAGTTGTCTCTGTCTAAACTCTATGACATAGATCAAGTGCATCCAAATTCAATCATTGGCTCGCATAATGATACAATTATTAAAAAAGGTTTCGCTTCTTCACGAATAAATGTCAACCATCAGTTATATAATCAATGTCCTTGTGATGACTGGGAGATTGTCAACGCTGAGTTACAGCGAACAATTGTCCGTAAGTAATAAATTTGCTATACGGCCATTATACCCACGGAATAAGTTGAATTTTTTAATGCACTGTTAAAACTTGTTGGAATCTAGTTGAAGTCAGAAACAAGTAAAGTGCAATATGACATACTTATTTACCGTGAACGTGAGAACAAAATTGCATTATTACACGCTGCTATGTTTTGTAGAAACTTTAAGCAGAACGGTACGAAAATATTTATTTATGCATATATGCATGCATCTGTCAACAGATTAGCACAGTTTTTAATAACGTCGTGAGCGTAGAAACTGCACAGTGATCATCAAAGTAGTCAAGGCCGACAATAACACATTATCTTCGGTTTAATATAGCAGTAATTACGAAAAGACAAACATAAATAATAAAAATATATTTTCTAAGCAATACATCTCCTGAATGTAACAGAGGACACGGCATATTCCGGTTTTGTAAAAACTTTACTTGGCTACAAATATATCCTGGAGCTAATTGATATTTTTTACACGATTGTTACATTTAGCACGAATTTTATTATTCTAATTAATAAAAAAAAAACCAAAACATCAACAATTTTCATACTGGTATCTTTATATCGAAGGATGCTTTTACATAATACTGGATAATTAGTGTATCAAAAAGACTGACTCCTGACTGGCAATATATATTATAACCGCTTGAGGTAAAAACACCTTGCTCTTTTGATCAATAAATTTTAGGAACAATATCACTAGATTGCTAGACCAATATCTGTAGAAAGAAAAAAATTTGGCAATAAAACACGTCATAATATTCAATTTCTATTAGAACACCTTAATATTCATTGAAATTGATCTTTAACTTTGTGGTTTCAAATAAATAAAAATTGTATTATTGAAAACAGCAATACGAAGAGCAATAGCAATATAAATTGTTATATATAATAATACAATGCTACGCGAAGAAAAATAAGACATCACGATAAATACAATAAAGGGTAAATGGTCTGACCTCATATGACATAAGTTTGTGTACAAAAAAAAGATCAACTATTAGTTTAAAATTCAAAATCCGCCGAACGCCGTTTTTCTGTTTATTTTTAAAAAAATAATGATAGTCATATTATTTATATTATATAAATCAAATTAGCTCTCCTCAGCAGCCGCCACCGTGATAGTTATGGACTAAAAATTAGCGTGTCGTTAATTTGCGTAAGTATGTGTTGTAGTATCAAAGTATTTTTGATGACTAGAGCTTTCACCATACGTCGACAATAACATACTGACATGTACACATCGGTCATTGCAGATAGGTACACATGCACATGAACTTCACTGATTGATACCGACGGATCAAAAATCCAGAGTACCGGAGATTGAGTGCAATGACATGATAACAAATTACTTGTCTACTTACACGGCAGCATTCAATTACAATACAAACAGGGATGCGAGAAACAGGGAGCAGACGCACTTGTCGGGATTACCAGGTTTTACGGATCGGATTTGAAGATTTTTTTGAACGGAAAAGCAACAAGTTTTATCTCAAAAATGTTTTATTCAAATAATAATTTTATTACGTTTATATTACTCGTTGACGAAAAAGAGGTCACTGCATCCGAGACAAAAAAAAGTCACGACGATTTCAGTAGATCATTAAATTTTATAATTGTTATTACGTATTTCACGGGAATAAAGAATGATTTTTTTAACGCGACGCATGGTTCAGTTAATTTATTTAACAATATACGTGACATAGATAAATAAAAACTCTCTTTAAATTAAATTAAATTACGCACCGTAAAAAAAATTCGACAAAAAGTAATTAAGGAACCATGTGTTAAGTGGCAAAACATCAGTTACAACTCATAGAATTATATCATTTAACAAGTACCTAATTAAAAAGGCACATTCCTCACCTCACATAAGCCACCAACAGTTTTTTGTCAAGCGCAACATATTTTGCGACGATCGTCCATTTATTATAGGAACGGGTAGGCAGTCAACAGATTATAAAATACATAGCATTCATTATACATAAAATAATCAAACTAATAATAGTTTAAATAAAATTAATATTTATTTGTGAGAAATAATTCAAGTAGAAAACCTCTTTCATCGCTTCAGATTCCAAATTGCTACGTATACGTACTTCCAACCATTGAATATATGTTCATATCAGTACACGATAAAAAAAAACTTGATCTCCAAACATATCGAATATGATATTATAACGATTTCTGCAGCCAGCACTTGATGTTGCCGAAGTTGATGAGGATAAACTTTCTAAAATTCTTTTACTTCAAATTATATACACATAAATATAATAAAATGTTTGATATAAATATTATTCTGATAGCAAATATTTGTATCTAAAACTAGAAATATCCCGATCCCGATCGAAGAAGGACATTGAAAAATAATACTTATTACTTAAGATAAAAGTCGACAATTTGACTAAATCCCGATAGCGACGAGATTATTCTCCCTAATCGCAACAAGCAGCAAATGCAGCTGAGACTTCAAGCTCAGATCTGTGTGTGTATCCATCAATGGATTGTTGACATTGTTGACAAATAATAAATGTGTTGAGAGTAGCGTTTATGGAGACAACCGTTTCCGATTATTTTAATCAGACTTCCTTCCTCTACATTGCTTTGTTAAGCTTAATGGTATGTTATATTCATTGTAAGTGTTATGGATCCATATTTTTCATTCGACGTTAGCATAGACCTAGAGTATTCTACATATTTGGACACTCTTCTCTCTTTGCGTGATTTTCTAGGGAATAAGATGTTAATAATTCTTAAAATAGATAATAACTATACTGATTGCATAAGATGTCCTTCGCAACCAAGATGATATGCGAAATTACGAGTGAATGAAGCACCTTTTGGATTGAAAGAGAATTAGATTAGTGATATAATGCGAATAAATAAATACGTCTATAATATGTGTATACATTGCTGTTTTATGGACAGAATCCACAAAAATATAAAAATGTATGTAAAATAGACCTAAAAATTGATTGCTCGATATCCACCATCACTCATTTTCGACTGCGCTAAGGATTTTTTGAATTTTAACTTTGTGATAACTTATGTGTTTCAAACTTTCCGCATAATGTTTTTTTATGTTCCTTTGCAAAATAAAAAATATATAAAAGTCACTGGGGTTTTTATTTTTTTGATTGCTTTGAATGAGGAAAACAATTAAAAACAACCCCCTAACGATTATTGCTTGTTTGTATAGAATGATCGAAAAATATTTTTTTCTTAATTGAATTGGCATTCACTTGGTAGAACTCCATTATAACACGGTGAAAAAAATAGCAATGTATTTTAGTTCCTTTTTTTTTTAAGGTGTTAACTGTCACTTCTTGATGGAAAGGCATGATATTTTAAATAATAAAAACACATTTTTTTAGTACTTATTTCCACAATATATTTTTTGATCCAGACAATCCGGACGGATAGGACCGGTTTCGCTCATCACGAGCATTATCAACTGATGCTCGCGATGAGCGAAACCGGTCCTAGTTGAAAGTATTTTGGTTCTACAAGATTATTTTATCCTGAATCCTGACCCTAACCAATTTGAGGGTGCCTACACTGTGGCCGCACGGAACTACTTTTAGTGGGTTGGGTCTCTTATAGTGTCGATATACTGTATTTGACAGCTTGGCTGAAAACGCATAATTATTGTATATGTATTTACATTACTTTATGTATGCCGTTTTGATTAAATTAAAATGAATATAAAACTACAGTGAGCATATTATTTGTCATTTAATAAATTAAGAAAAATAATTTGCAAATTACGATTATTATCTCCATATCTCATCAATCAAAATCATATCTATCAAAATCTGTTTTTTTTATTAAAAACAAATTGAATTTGAATAAGTGTATATTTTGATAATAAAATCACTAATAAAAAAAGCTAATCATCGTTAGCAAACTTCGATGGCATGAATTCTGATAAAAGGAAATTCATGTATTGAAGTGACAGACGAATTTTTACAAGCTGACAAAATTTCCCTAGCGGTAAGTATATGTATGCCAGCGGCCTCGACTGCATGGTATATATTTATTTTTGTGAAGCTTTCTCGTCGATAAAAATAGGCAATTATAAATAAGCGACATCTTATTCTCAAGCAACTCAGGAGGTAATCTTCAATCTTTTAACTACTTAAACATTTGGAGTAGGAAGATAAAAATATAAACATTATATACCGACTTACTTATTGTATACCTATTTCATTTCCATGCAGTGTAAGTGCTTGATTATTTATTTATATTATTGATGAATCATTTTGAAGTTGAAATGAAACGAAATATTCAAAAAATGTTTATTATTTATAAAGAATGATTATTACCAAATCGATTGTCCATCTTTATAAAGAATCGTAGGTGACGAGAGACATGAAAATAATTACAGTGAAACTCCGATCAACCGTTCTCGTATAATACGTTTCCCCAGATGGATCGTTCATTTTTTATAATCCGGTCAAACACTCAACAATTTTAAATAATCCCGCATTAACCGTTCTCCGATTTATAGATTTCCTCGATCTGCCGTTTATATATTGTGGTCCCGTTTTTTATTAATATAACTCTTACAAAACGTTTTCATATTTACCAATTTTCGTTAAGCTCCATATTTGTAAATTAAAGGGGGGAGGGTTATGATTTTACTATTTTATTATTATTTGAAGCTTTCCCACATTTTTGAAATCGCTTGAAAAACGTAGAATCGAGGTTTCACTGTATAAGTAAATCAGTATCTCTAGCAATTCCTAACCAGATTTTTCGTGTAATATTTTGTCGTAGATAAATGATCATCTTAATTATAAGAAATTTGAATGTCATTTTTCAATTTATCGTTCTTAATTAAAACATAATTTATGCATAAAAAATTTACCAGTTCCATCAGATTCGCGAAAATTAGTTTTCCTGCCTAAGGATTGAATATTTATCGACAAAAAATGGATTTGAATGTTCAAACGTCATAGTCTTTAGTAATAAGAATGATTAGTGGTCAACTCGCAAACGGCACAAGCAATCTGTCTCTCGTAATTTATAAGAGTGGTACTTCCGAAAAAGTTCGCTATTGTTAGTATAATAATTTAATATTCTTATCACGAGCAGGTGTAAGCGGAACGTCACGCTGTGCTCGCACAGAAACATCCGCAGATTCATGCATCAATATTCATCGCGACGAGCTTCAACTTCTTGAACTCCACTAAAAGAAGATAAACCTTCGCCAAAAAATGGATGTTCATTAATGTTTCGGATGATATAACCATGTCAATTATCACCGCCAATACAGTGGTATGTAGTCCGCATCGAGTATATAATTATTCGTGAAGATCATATCATGTCGATACAATTTAAAATCATATTTTTTACGATATTCGAAATACTTTTCAAAAAGGTTTTAATTGTTCCAATGTCAAACGTTAATACCGATAAACAAAATTTGAAATTGTTTTAATTAGCTTTAATATGATTTAAATGCGAAACTTAAGAAAGTGAGATTTTTTTTAGACGAGAAAGCATTCAAATTATTGTCTGTATATACTTGGCTATGTCTGCTTAATAAACAATAGATAATTTATATTAAACGTCTTAAGGCAGAAGCCGATCTGTTCACTTTGTAATGTTACTAGTAAACGACATTATAGTGTATTCACATAAATTATTGGTTTTATGAAGAAATATTATTTGTTAATCCTACCCTGCTTACAGTTTGAAACTGCTGTCAAGTGCCGCAAGTGGTCTTGTGCTCACCCTTAGACTACACCCTAACGAAATGACAACAAGAATTTCAGATTAATATTCTTATAATAATATAAAAGAAATTGCATGTAGAGTGCAAAACGGGCCGAGCAGAAAAACAGGTAGCATTAACCAAGCTTTAAAAAATCTAGTTGAAATAATAAAAAACTTCAGAGCTATTGTCGAGTTTTAAAATATATATAATCAGCTGGTGAAAAAGAAGATATTTAAATATTATTGTTTGTTTTAAGCCATGTCGAGTGGAGCTACGATGATTGTTCTGTTTAACGTCTTTGCGGTTAGATAGATTATAATAAACTCATGGTTTGCTGTATTTCCCAGTATAAACATTCATTATCTTCAGTCGATTGTTGAAATTGAAAATGTCCACGCGCACAGTTAATCTAAATATTTTTGTAATATGTTATGAAATTATAACACATATATACATGTATGTGTGTATGTATATAAAATATATATACTGTAGAAAACTTAATTACTGTTTGTGATATTTTTTACCGAAATACTTAAAAAAAACTGCAGAACAACGCAAATACTTATGTCATAATCTCGAATATTTCAACGAAAAATCACAAATAAAAATAAATTCCAACATAAAAGATTCAAAAATAAATTCATTTATGGAGTTCCTGTTCATTTCAGTAATAAATAGAATTTCCAAATGTGTCTTCCTTCTTCGTGGTAATAATATACCCAACATGATTTATATATTTCTTATGTGTTAACTATATGAATCTGTTATACAAATAACAGTAGTGAATTTTCAATGTAAGTAAAAATCATATCAAACAATAATCATGGGAAATATTTGGCATTGAAACGTAGCGACTAGGGGTTTGAAATTGAAAATTTGATTGGTTAAAAACAAAAAAATCAACGTTTATCCCCACCCCCTCTGAAAAAAATGAGACTACTAAAATTAAATCCCTGGTGAAACAGCAATTAAATATTTAAAAAAATGAACGAAAAACATTGTGTAAACTAAGTGTAATAAATTTATATATCTAGAACTCAACTGTGTTGAAAATATTAATAAAGGGTAATGTTATCTTAACGTTTATTTTATATGAATACTATAACAAAAATACATACATTTACTATAATACGATTCATATCACATAATAAATAATGATATGTAACCTACATAACCCGACAAGAGTATGAAAAAATGTTTAAACTGTTTCGCCTTCACGAAAATCACATGCAGAAACCGATATATGTAATGCCTTAATGTTTATTTTTTACCTAATACAAATTGCTAGAAATAAATTAAATTATTTGTGAATACAAAACGATGTTAAAACGATCTCTTCATAAAACCAATAATTTACGTGAATACACAACAATGTCGTTTACTAGTAACATTACAAAGTGAACAGACATTTTATATAAATTATCTATTTTTGATTAAGCAGATATAGCCAAGTATATACATTTCACAAACATATTCCGATACAATTTAATGTATTATCTTAGCTTGTATTGAGTTCGACTTATGCAAAAAAAATCTGCGTTCATGAAGATATACTTTTATCTGGATGTAAACAAAATTATTGCAAACATAATCTGAAATAATTTCTGCCATAAAATAGATAAATAACAGCTTGGTTCTAGTTCGTTAAGACTGCCCTCCTTATTAAGTGCGTACTACTTATTCTAGTTGTTTAAAATGAATCCACTTTCTGATTCAGTCACTTGTAAAAATGCTTCTGATTTTTTTTTATTATTTCTTATGAGTAATTGTACTGCAAAATATTACTGCGTTCCATGGTATTTCAGTTGCCATAACCTTTCATTGTCAACTCTTGACAAAATTCTGTAATTATTCTCTTTCCCATGATTTATTACGTAAAACCCAGTTATTATAAATAACAACGGATGTCATTTATATGAGATGAATCTAAATAAATCGGAAATAGACTTAAGACAGGAAGTAACTATGCAAAGTGTCAAATGTGACAGACTCACCGACACCGTACTTCTTTGTTTTAACAGGCACCCACATTTTCATTTCTCCTTAAAATTGGACACTTAATAATTCACATGACCAACATTTCACACACAAAACACCAATGTTCACTTAATCACATTATCATAAAAATTAATCAATAACAAATAACATGGCCGCTACGTCGAAAAGACAAACACTAGTAAAGCGCGAACCATACAATATGAATGAAGTTGACGTTTGACTGGGAAGGGAATACCGAAAATAGCGAAAACAAAATGTGGAATGTTCCAAGAATGGCAACATTTTCCACTGGGGGAAAGAAAATACTAGTTACGATCTTTTATGTACTTATGACGATTTGCGGACTATTATCAGACATTTTGCTATGCTCACATAGTTTCAAACTATTCAATTTCAGTTCTTATGTATCAAATTGGAAGGAAGGAGATTGAAACGGGTTTCTGCTTAAAAATAAAAAAGTATTATTAAACTTGATGTTTTTCGAGCGATGAGAATCTTCTTCAGACAAATATATATTTGAATTTTAGGTGAAAACTTTTTTAGTTACTTCCTAGGAGTATTTTATAGATTTGTCAATAAATAATCAAGATTAACTTCTATTTAAATAATGGGAGAACAATATATTGAGTGCATAATAAGTAATGTTCTGACATAAGTGTCTATGACACATATCAGTCACGGCGGTATTTGCTGGAGTGAGAAAAAATAATGACATTATCGTTTTTTAACCGTCAAATATTTATTAATTGTAATTTCTTGTCTAAAAATCTGGCTACATATACAGAGATTGATACTACAAAAATATTCATATTATATATATAATGCACTGGCAGCACAGCACCAATATGGATGTCTCAAAGCACAAATTCTTGATCATTTTTTGGATGAAAATTTTTGCAAAGTGGTTACAAGTTTGTGCAAAAGAACATATGTAGTAAAGTACAACTGAGTACGACTAGCGTACTAGGCAACATCGTATTTTCAATTATCAATGAAATCAAAACATTGATTTTTTTCCCGCTTTTTGAAAAGCTTTCCATTATAACCGCCGTATATTTGTTTTATCGTACGCGTAAAAATATCGGGATTTGATAAAAATATATGAATATATATTGATTTATTATAAATTTTTATTTACGATAAACATGTTTTTCGGATAACCATCCGTATGTGTAGATATGCTTGAAGATTTTAAGTAACTAAACTTTTATTTAAAAGTATTTTAATTGACATATGACAAATAATAAATGAAAAATAAACGTTTTTTCACATTCAGGAAGCGGCAAATCTCCATCTTTTCATTAATGAAGTTTTTCCCTCATCAGCAAAAATCATTTTTTAAGTTCACATGGTTGAAAATTTAGCAAAGTATGTACTTTCAGTAGTAGAAGTGTTAAAAAGTCCTTTGTAACTATTAAACTGATATGTTTCAATATATTTGTGGTCTTATGCAACAATGCAATTTTATAAGATCCTATAAAAATCAATGAAAAAGGTTAAGATCTATACTAATCATTATTAAAACCTCTCATTCCTCAGGTCAGCTGTCGGCAACCTATGCCACCTGGTGGCACATCTTAAAAATGATGATTTATATAAAAAAAAAAATATTGATGTTTTCAATATTAAGCCTCTAGGGCAAGGATTGCGAACCTATGTAGAGAAAAAATAAAAGTGATTATACAAAGAATTTAAAAAAAATTATAAATTCTTAGTATTCAAAAAAATCATTTATTTTTTAGAAATAGATATAGCCATGTGTGTTTTCTTCATTCACTAATCGATTTGCAAATCAAAGGAAAATGACAACATTTATGCATACATAGATTGTATTGTTTGAAAAATAATTTGTGAATACTTTTGAAGAATAACGTTAAATGTAAATATAGAATTTTACACGTCATCAGTCCTTAGGATTTATGCATCAGGATACATCGTGGGTATTTTGGTAGAAGACAAGTCAAAAATTGGATATTTTTGGTTATGAATGCTTGTCATTACATTTTAACACACCCTATGCTAGCCCTAGCTTGAAAAAACAAACTCAGTCCTATTCTATTTCTTTTTTTTTGTAATTTTAAAAAGTCAATAGGTGTTATATCAACTCTGTTCAAAGTTATAAAAGCTAAAAACAACAACTAACTATAGCATTAACACTTTGTACTCTAAAGTAACATAAACGTTTGATGCATTTTTTATTTCCATAACATGTTCTTGTGAATGTATATAGATGGAAAGAGATGATAAAGAAGCAAAGTTGTTCAGATTGACACAATATTTTTTTGCTCTATTTGCTTTCCTGAATATTAGTGATTTATTTTATGCATGTGGCAAGTGACACATTGTATTAAAGATTTTTTTTTTTGGCACTCATTAAAAAATTTCATCAACTATTCTCTAGGGCAGGGATTCCCAACCTTTTTGCATTCTAGAGCGCATTCTAAAATATCGGTAGGGTGGCGGGCACCACTTATTTCTTCTAATGATATTTATAATTGAACATGAGTAATAAATAAAAAAAGTCTCATACATACAATATCTCAGAAATACGAACCAATATAATAAACCTAGGTACTCAAGAAGTTTAAAACTCAATCAAATAAATAAAAATGTCAATGAAAAAATTCTGTCATGATCGACCCTGGCGGGCACATACGAATCGTTCCGAATACGGCGCCATGGTGCCCGCGGGCACAGGGTTGGGAATCCCTGTTCTAGGGTGTGACTAATGTTTAAATATTGTAATATTTTATGAAGTGTGTATTATTATAGTTATATAAATTGTCTAAATATGCAAAAAAAATTACTAATTTCCAGTGCTTTGAATTACCTGTTTTGTGACACGCCCATGCTGCATTAGGTGGCAGGGACAGGTATTACAAATCAAAATTGATATCTTTCTAGCAGTCTCTTTTTCTTAAGCAATTGCAGCTCTTAATTTCAAACATATTATGACTGCACTCCTGTTAGTATTCTATATCTTTTCAGACCTTTTTATGTGACAAAATCATTACTAACAATAAAGTTCCAAGATTGGTTAAAATAATTTTAAATATGTACTTTTTGAACTTCTTACATACCATATATAGCAACATGTGTGACACAGTAAAGTAGTTTATAATAGGGTTTGACAGTATAAAAGGTAAATAATAGTGAAAAATAATATTTTCAAATGTCATTTATTGAATAAAGTTGCGTTATACGCATCTCTCTGAGCAAAATCCTCATTAATACAAAAAATTAATAAAGAAACTATTTTTATTCCAAGCACTACACTAGTTTACAATATAATATATGATATACATTATTTTTGTGACGCAGATTTACTTAACACCAGGAGTCCAAGTGCATATATATTTGTATTTCATCAAGCACCGCTTCGTACTGAATATTTTTTTTTGCTTTTGCATGTATATATATCACTGAGATTACAATACTTAATACTATTATCAAGAACAAAAATTGTAATAATCACGCACAGCCCGTTGTAAATTTTTAATTTAAATGCTCTAGACTCTCTAATTATGTAATAATGATAACAAATTTTTATATCAAATCAACAATTATGTGATTTTCAGTATATAATAAATTTCATTATTTTCTTGTTTCATTTCACCAATAAGTTTCTTGGAGAGTTGCGAGTTACCCATAGTTTATTGTGTTGCCGATAATAGAAATTAAACAATAATAAAAGTAATTAACAAGAAGGCTTGTATATTGGCAAAACAATATACGTAACATCTGAGCCATTCAAATTATAATTTATCTTAAATACCATTTTTAAAATGTTGTTTGAAAATACAAAACGCCCAATCCAGGTGTAGATTGTAACTATTATATATCTTCAGAGGAAGTTCACGAGAAAAGATTTTTTTTATCGTCTGAAAATATTTTGTGCTGGTATTCAAATATTTTTTATTAGTAGTACAAAAATACAAAAAGATTTATCAAAATACAATATAAGAGAAGGAATTATTTATTTTTAAATAAAATGAGTCTCATTGCAGATTCGGCTACTAAAATGACAATTGTTTATGTAAACAAATGCATCAAAACAAAAGTTAAAATAGTTATCGCAATAAAAAGATTAACACAAAAAATACCTAAGTTGCGTGAAAACAGCCCCGGCCTCCTGAGTGTTAATATAGTTTGTACCGATTATAATATATTTATACCATATAAAGCTTTATACATGGTTTGTGATATAAATTGAGTGATAAATAGATGAATAACTTAAATGACAAAATTAAAGTAATGTCAGAATTCTGTAAAATATGTTGTTAAATTTATCTATTGAATATAACTACTGTTTACATCCCAACTGACAAGTATAAAAGTCACATCGGCTAAGTACTGTCTTGGATTAAATACAAATAAATACAAAATTAGGAAAACAATCAATTTAGTTTTAAAAAAATGGAACACTATAAATATCTAGATTTTTCAAAAAGTATGTTACTTTTCTTTCATCAATGATGAAAGTATTCAGTCACAATTTACATTTGAATACTTTTTTGTCAATCCTCTAGAAATGTACAGCAACATGTATAATACAAAATTCAGTGTTATTGATTGCAAATTCAAATTAGTACCAATTCAGCTACACAGAAAAACCAAGTATTTTAAGCCTCCTTTGATGTAGATTTTAAGGGATAATTTTGATAATTGGATAAATTATTTACAAATTCACAGTAAACTATCAAAAAAATTCAAGAGAAATCATAAGTTTTCTTTTTAAACATATTTCCAAAACTACGAATATTCACACAAAACAGCCCTAAAAGTGGAATTTAAAAAATAATTATGTTACTTATCTTGCTGAAAAACATGCTTCATTGTATACTTTACTAGAACTGAATCAAAATAAGTTATTTTATTTCTTCTAAAGAAAGTTAGTCAGGTTTTTTTTTTGTGGAAACATTACCTATTCAATTCCATAATGGCATCTGAAATACACAAACAAATTTAATTTCTTTGTTCATATTTGTTATTTTGATATTATAAAGCATGTAACTATTTAATGTTTGCAGCCTATTTTTTATTATAAATTTATTGTTTACATTAAACAGGTATGAATTTGGACTGAAATTCAAAATTTTCATGTAAAAGGTATGCATAATATGTACAGCACAATATTTGTTAATTCATAAAATAAACTTTGATGATTGGAGTCATTGAATATATTTAACAGATTGATGAGTTTACTATCGTATGAATCAATCTATGTATGAGAAAAAAAACTTCAATTGAAAGATTATTTATGAATTAATTCACCTAAGAAATAGCACATGAAAAGACTAGTCAGTTAAACCTTATCAATGATTTTTACAATAAAAGAGTATGGGTAAATATTTTTAAAAAATCTATAAAATTGATTGTAGAAAGCATATTTAGGCGCTACTATATTACTATATTTATAAGTCAGTTGGTTCTGTAAACTATTTTATTAAGTATGTATCCCGAAAATAAGGTTTCCGTAATGAGCCATTATTGCTAAAACAATATTGCTTTACCCAATTGGTACTATTTTCACTCATTTGAGTGTCAATTTTTATTTTTGATAAAAACAAAAGGTTATAAATAATATATTATTTTTTCTACTAAAAATGGCAACATTGAAGACAAGTTTTCTAACATCTAGTTGTCATATTTACATTTCCTTTTTGATTCAAATAATCATTTGTGTAAAATAAAATGATTCATAATTTGAAAAGATGCACATTTACTTTAACCGGTTTAAAGAGCAGAATTATGACTGTCTTTAACTGAACATTATCTATCTTCAATATGAATAGATTTTAAACCAGAAGCTCCTATGCATCAACTAGTAAATAGCATATCACCACATTTTACTTATAATCAATAATAATCGTGCCAATAATATAAATATTACAGCAGAAATACAAAGAAATCTCAAGTTACCTTCAATAATTTCACCTAAAAACTCTATAACGTTTATATGTATGTAATTGATAATAAATTTACAATTCACAAGTTGAAACACAAATTTCAACATACAGCAAAAAGCTTCTGTATCACAAAATATTCAAAAGATAATTGAATAATCATTTTATTTACAAATTTAGAATTTTTTTTACAAAACAATAATGAGAAAGCAACTTTTTGACATATACAAATGAAATTATCACAATGCTATATAAAAAAAAAAGCGTTATGTGTGTAATGTGAATATTGTTGTTTATAAATGGGATATAATTTAATTTTTATTTTACACTAAAACTATAGTTTGTTCAGTTCAAGCTTTACAATCTGTGTTGAAAATAAAACTGGTAACATGAACATTAAAAGGAAAACATAAATTTATAAATTTGACACCACATATTAAATTTTACTACTTATTATCAACTAAATCTGAAAATACCTGTGTCTGAAAATACTCAAAATGATATATACAGATCATTGAATAAAAACTAGAGAAGATAATCAAAATGTTTTAAATACCATTTAAAACAGAATAAAATTGTTGAATAACAAAAAAAAAATAGATGTCACAAATAATATCCAACAATATGATCAATGTACAATAATTAGAACAATGATCTTTTCCTAATCACGGATGATGAAGAAACATGTAGGGAGTTAAACCACTTTTTGAAATCAACTTAAGTACAATACTTTAACACAAAAATAATTATATAATGAATGAAGAAGTTTTTATATGAATGTGGAGCTTCAAGCCAGTTATTCATTCAATATAGTTATGAAAAAGAAATGTTACTGTGATTATACCCAAGTAAATGGTCAAAATAATAATTCAAATAATGTCAATTTGATATTTTATGATAAAATAAAAAGCAGGGGATGATTCAGGACTGGAGATTCAAATATTATTTTTGATTTCACATGTAAGTTTTTGCATTTTTTATAGCTATGGTATTGATACCCATACTATTCCTCGAAAAATTGTGACAGTATCTGGCTTACTCCTTTTAAATACCTCGCAATTAAATTGATGTACATCTCTGATATACACCTATAAGTATCATTATTTATTGACCATCAAAAATAAACATTCCTATTTTATTTGATTAAATTATAATACTCTATAGGAAATTGGCTATATTGTGCACGAAAAATTGATCGCAATTGTATTATAGTATTCTCTTCTTAAAAACACATCATCGATAAGAACCAATGTTAAGATAGTTTCAGAGAAATTAAGTTAATAAATATATTAGCCCACAATAAATGTGGAAAATGTCCTATACGTGGATTTTTGGGTTTTACAAAATTGTTTAGGATATTATTCCGTCTAACTCAAATCAGTGTTAAGGTTAACCTTCTAATTGCTAATGACTCAACTGTTGAAACAGTTGATTGCAGTGTGTTAATAGTTGACACTCAAAAATATAATAGAGTTAACAGTCACTTTTAAGGTGTTAACTGTCACTTCTTGATGGAAAGGCATGATATTTTAAATAATAAAAACACATTTTTTTAGTACTTATTTCCACAATATATTTTTTGATCAGGACCGGTTTCGCTCATCGTGAGAATTATCAACTGATCAGTTGATAATGCTCGCGATGAGCGAAACCGGTCCTGATCAAAAAATATATTGTGGAAATAAGTACTAAAAAAATGTGTTTTTATTATTTAAAAAAAGAGTTAACAGTGTTATTACTTTCATGCAAAAACTAATTTTTGTATTGACATATAGCCTGATTTGTCTTGACAATCTCTGTAAGTTTGATTAACACCAACACTACAGAATTATTTCTTGAAATATTCTTGGTTAGAATATCCCTCAGGTGGTCAAACACTTCATAATTTCTACAAATTCTCATGACATGTTCAAAAAGGTCTAATGAACAGTTGACAAGATCAGAACACATAAACTCAGTGATAAATTGTTTGAATCGATTAGAATAGAAAACAATGCATATTTTAATAAGTAAATTTTCCTCATGAAAATACGTAGGATGTTGAAGGTTGCATGATTAGAGCCATTTTTTAATAACAATGACTCAGTTGTAAAGTTTTCGAAAATAAAGACAATTACAAGAAATTTTAATGTGATGGTCAATTTAACCGATTTATGTATTATACTAAATTTAATCATGGTAATTTGTAGATGCAAAGAGATGAATTTGATTCAAACAAAGGCTGTTAATTCTTTCATATTGAAAGTTGCAAACATAATTCAGGACATGAAGAAATTTACCAAATTAAGAATATTTCATCAGTGGAAAAATATGACGAATTTTGATTAAATGTTAACATTTGAAAGCTTTCAATCCATGCCAATTTTAACAATAGATTTAAAGATATTTTTACATTGAAGATGCCTGAGTGGATATAAGTCTCATTGTCAAACACTCAAGAATTAGATTGCATCAAGAAGAGGAATTGATAGAAATACCAAGCAACAAAAAGTAAATGTTTATATTCAGAAACCAAGTATTCTGGTTCTGGTGAAAGCTTTAATCTGGTTAAAGAGCTTTACTGTGGATTCTGGGCTAAAGAGAGAATTTTTTGATTGTTTTCTAACATAATATATGTTATAATGTGAATATAATGTAGATACACGTCATATTACAAAAAAAGAAAAAGGTGGATATTTGATGTTTTTGGAGAAGATATTTTGAAAATCTACATGTGTAGTTTTAACGAGTATCTTTAGAGTTTATTTTCTTAAATAACATTTCAAAATTTAAAAAATGCTCTCATAGTTGCGAAACTATTTGGTGTAAATAAATATATAATTCTAATATAAAAAGAATTACATATTATAAGATTGAGAATGTATGTTCTGTATTGTATCTATCAATTTAAATAGACTGATATTTTAGATAACGAAAAAATTAAAACAGAACTAACATATTGCTTGTCTAGTGTATATTAGAAAATATTGAATAAATTGTTCGCTTTTCCTGGAATAGCGAGTTAATGAAATTATATTCAACTGTTTCATTCAAACCTCTACACATTCCAATAAAAAAAATCTTTGCGTTTCTCATATATGTTGAAAAACACTCATAAATATGAGGAAAATTTTGAATCCTTACAGTTCCAATATTTTATTTTCACATGGTCACCTTTCTCATCATATATTTATCTGCATTTGAATTAATGTAAAAATGCAAATGTCACATCATCTAATCAAAATAGTATTTTCAAGACAGATTTATTTTTAAAACATCTTTCAAGATTACTTGAACTCAGTTAAAATAATAATGGATAATTTATCACTGTTGTGTCTGCTTTAAGATTTTTTTTTTATTTAAATATTCTACCAAGACATAATCATGTTGAAGTTAGTAATTTATCAATTAAAAATATTCATCAATAAACAAATTTACACATGCATTTTTTTAACAACTTTTATATATATATATAGATCAATGTAGCCTCTATAAAATGCACATCTACTATAAAAATTATGATCAATATCACAATCATTAAAAAATAGTTTTTATAAAAATGTTACAGAAAAATAAATTTAACGCACAAAGAAAATTTGAGATCTTTATGAAAATATATAGCAAAAATAAGAATTTTTAAAGTATCTACAAAAAAAAACGAAGGAAGTATTGCTACTAAATAATATTAAGTGCTTTTTTATTTTCCTTAATTTGAAAAATGTCACAAAAGTAGGAATTGAGAATTCAAATCAAATGAATAGAGAGTGATTTTTACAAAATCCACGTTCTTTTGATAATATGATATATATGCTGGAAACTAATGTAAAACTTAATATATAAATGTTATAAATAATATAGCACTTGTTGCATAAACTTTCGAAGCCATAAATTAGTAGAAAAATAATCTTCATTGGATTAAAAAGATTCTTCTAATTTTGATGTCAATTTACAAATCAGGTGTAGTATAAGGATAATATTTATGAGGGATATTAATAATTTTAACATTTGTATAACTATTTTGATTAAACGTCAATTTGAATTTGTAAGATGCCAATTTTACAAATGCGTTTGATTAATAAACTTGTCCCTATAGAAAATTTGGAAATGTTAGAGGTCATTATATATTATGTAGAATTTCAGAGATAAATATTATTTTCTAAATATTTACAATATTTCAAGCAGAAATTAAATCTACAAGGAACTGCAGTGTCACCAATATGTCAAATCATAAATGTACAATTTTTGATTAAAACATATCACATATTGTAAATTAGAAAATTGTTAGGTACAAGTAAACTATTTAAAATAAATACTTACAATTACATTATTATTTTCTAAAATAAAATAATTTACACAAATAATAATTTACTATGACTTCTCGCAACATCAGTTGATATATTTGGTGAGGAATTCTGTGAAGTTGCTAAAAGATGATAACCATTACGGAGTGATCCATTATTATACTCTGATTTATCCATGTTGAAACTCCTGACGAGGGGGTGTTCTGATGACTTCTGTGTCATTGGCAACATAGGCACTTTTTTGTGTTGGAGCCTTTGGTCGTATTTAGCCTAGTAAATGTAAAAATAAAATCATAAATTAATACATTCTTTGTTAAAATACTAATTTCACTGTGTAATTTTTCTCCGATGATCAAAAATATAAGAGAAATAATATGTATGTAAAGTAACTATATTATAATACCTGATGTAAAACAATAGCAAAAACATTTCTTGACTCATACAATCCCAATTCATAGGTTATGACATATTACTCTATGTTTATAAATTAAAAGATTAAAAAATTTATTCATTCGGTCTTTCCACAAAAATCATAATATATTAGGTGTAGTAAAAAGTCCTGACGCTTTTTTTAAACGCATGTCTTAAAATCAGTCGGCTTCGGGCCTTTGGTTAAATAAGATGTCATAATATTTTTTTTTGTGTTGCGTGACGTCTCAAGCTACGTTCCGTACAGAAAAAAAAATGTTCATTCGCCCCAAGCAGAATGACTGACCTTTGCCCTTCATAAGAACATCTGCGCAGTTGCATGCTTTTTCAAAATAACGCCAAGAACGGTGCAGTCATCGCCACAAAAAACATTTGCGACGTTTATGGAGATGTGTTAAACGTTAGAAAATGTCAGAGATGGTTTGCAAAATTTAAATCTGGCAATTTAAGCATTGAAAATTACCCTTGAAGTGGACGACCTCAAACAGTGGATGAAGTCACCCTGAAAGATCCTATGTTACGATGTTGTTACGACTATGTTCTTTACGATAAAGGAATTATCCAATATAGTCGGTACTAAATGGTCCATAACACAGAAGTACCTGGAAGGGCTGGGAAAAATACGAAAAGTAGGAATTTGTGTGCCATACGCGTTGAGCGATCGGAACAAGGCGCAGCAACTGAGCGCGTGCCAATTGCTGCAAGAAAAACAAACTTTACGATCATTTCTTCTAAACCTGATTATCGGAGATGAAAATTGGGTGTTATATATAAATATATCGAAGAAAAAACAATTTCTAAATCGTGGGCAACAACCAATTCCGACCCCTCGAGCTAGTTTACACCCAAAAACACTTTTACTTTATATTTGATGGGATTCCAAAGGAATCATTCATTATGAAGTGTCAAAATGTGGTGAAACTGTGACAGCACAAGTATACTGTGACCAATTAAACAGATTAAGTGCAACTTTGACAAGAAAGAGGCCGGACAGGACGAATAGACGCAACATTATCCTGCAACACGATAATGCGTGACCGCATGTGGCAAATATGACCCGGGAAAAATCCAGGAATTGGGTTGGACAACTTTATTACATCCACCTTATTCACCAGATCTGGTACCATCGGATTACCATTTATTCCGTTCAATGAAAATTTTTTTTAGGGATAAAATATTTCAAACAGAAAATGAAATGAAAAATGCTATTTCCGACTATTTTAATTCCAAATCGGTAAAGTTTTTAATAAAGGGATTTTAGACTTGTCAAATAGGTGGCAGAAGGTAATAGAAAAACAGGGAGATTACTTTTTATAAATAAAAATAAAAAAAATATTTAAAAAAAGCACTTTGAGTTTCATTTAAAAAAAATATCAGGACTTTTTACTACATCTAATATTATGAAAACTCCCGGACCTAAGAACATCCCGTTAAGTGTTACAACACCCAGAGACTATTTTGACTTATTCTTCACTTCATCATTCATCTATTATTATTATTAGTTAGAGAAACTAATAAATACGCTACAAGATTTTTGAGCAATTATGGTGGGTTCTGAACAAATTCATCAAGATTTTTAAGGCCAAGCAACTGAGTTTGTTTGGCCTGAAAAAAATTGTTAAGGTAGAATAAATCTATAATGTTATTCTTCCATAAAACATTAAATATTTTACCAAAATGTCTTTTTATAATACTGTTTCATGAATTTACTAAAAAAAAGATATTTTTCTGGGTATTTTTGGAAAACGTATGAGAAATTATAGGGTGCTAGCTAAAAGGGTTAATAGACAAATCTGACCATATAGTTTGTTGCTTCAATAAACATATAGATTATAACATGAAATTTTTGAATTTGATTTAAAGAAATTGTTAATTGAAAATTATTATTTTGCTTGATTTGATTATTGGACAAAAAAATAGGAAGTGAACAACTGAGGGGAAAGAAATAAGAAACATTAAATACGTATATAATTGACATAACCAACCTTATTATAACATAACACGCCTAATATTGCCAGTAACATTCCAACCACATTCATTGCAGTTACAGGATTCCCCAGGATACATAAAGATACAGCGATGACAAATATTCGCTTTGACGCATTTGCTACAGCATAGGTAAGTGGTGCCACTAGTGATATTACACTAAATGCAACAATATTTTGCACCCAACACAACAAACCATCTGCAAACAGAAGTCCAAAGACTCTGGGAGACCCTGATGTCTGAAACAAAATCATTTTTTGGATAAGATAACAATAACAACTGCTAAAAAAAATTATAATGTTTAATCAGACCTTGAACCTTCTGATTACCAACTATCTGATTCAGGTCACAAAAACATTTATGTACAATTACGAAAAAAAATGTAAAAATATTGTCAATAAATTTGAATGTATCTATGAATTTGTAGTGAATAACTGGTAATGTAGATGTAATGGATTAGAAAAAGTAATATATAAATATTTATAAATGAAAATGTACACATTTTTTAAGAATCAGTTAAAATGTAACTTAATATTATTTATCTGATTTCACCATAAAAACTTACCAAATGAGGATCCTTAATTACATGAGAAAAATCAAAAAATAACCATATTGGCAAAAACAGAAACAATGCCAAGCGACCAAGAATATGTAACAGACGAAGGTGATGCACTCCAGTATCCTGCAATACCTGAAAAATATAAAAGTACGCTTATTATGAACGCCAATGTATGCTTCTTAACAACACCAAAGTGTGCAATTTCAAAGACTGTTTATTATATTGGGTTGGCAACTAAGTAATTGCGGATTTCACTCATAGATGGCTCCAGTTGAATTTTTAGGTTTGCGACGTAGTCCATATGTAAACACATTTTGTTATTGGATTGTTGACAATTCAGCTGTCAATCAGTAATAAAAGTTTTTTGATCGGTTGCGTAGTTTTCGTTTGGCGTTCGTTGAAAAATGGAAAATAAAAAGAAACATTTTCGTCATATTTTGCTTTTTGATTTCCGCAAAGGAAAAATGCATCGCAAGCTCACAAAAAGTTATGTGCTGTTTATGGTGACGAAGTCTTAAAAGAACAGCAGTGTCAAAATTGGTTTGCCAAATTTCATTCTGGCGATTTTTCACTCAAAGATGAACAACGCTCTGGTCTTCCAGTTGAAGTTGATGACGACCTAATCAAAGCAATCATCGATTCGGATCGTCACAGTACAACACATGATATCGCAGAGAAGCTTCATGTATCACATACATGCATTGAAAATCACTTAAAACAACTTGGCTATGTTCAAAAACTCGATACATGGGTTCCTCACGAACTGAAAGAAACGCATTTAACGCAACGCATTAACAGCTGCGATTTGCTAAAGAAACGTAATGAAAATGATCCATTTTTAAAACGACTGATAACTGGCGATGAAAAATGGGTTGTTTACAACAATATCATGCGGAAAAGATCGTGGAGCAGGCCAGGTGAACCAGCTCAAACAACATCAAAAGCTGATATTCATCAAAAGAAGGTTTTGTTATCAGTTTGGTGGGATTATAAAGGAATTGTCTACTTTGAACTCTTACCACCCAACCGAACGATCAATTCTGATGTCTACATTGAACAACTAACGAAATTAAACAATGCAGTTGAAGAAAAGCGGCCCGAATTGACAAATCGAAAAGGTGTTGTATTCCATCATGACAATGCAAGGCCACACACATCTTTGGTCACTCGGCAAAAATTATTGGAGCTTGGTTGGGATGTTTTACCACATCCACCATATTGTCCTGACCTTGCACCATCTGATTACTTTTTGTTTCGATCTTTACAAAACTCCTTGAATGGTAAAAAGTTCAATAATGATGATGATGTCAAATCGTACTTGATTCAGTTTTTTGCTAATAAAAACCAGAAGTTTTATGAACATGGGATTATGATGCTTCCTGAAAGATGGCATAAGGTCATTGATCAAAATGGGCAATACATTACAGAATAAAGTTATTTAGTTCCATGAAAAAATTGTCTTGGATTTTCTAAAAAAATCCGCAATTACTTAGTTGCCAACCTGATATATTTTATTTGTCATTTTTAAGTAACTTAGTATATTTATTACATCAATGAATGTTTGGTTTCCACAATAAGGATATTAATGAAGAGAGAAATTTGAAAGTTTTAGAATGTTTAGGCTAGTTACAAAAAACTCTACATAGAGAATGCCAGTTGACTTTCTCGAAAGAATGTTTTGAGAAAATGATCTTTGTACATTATTTTTTGACAAAGCAATCAACTGAATGAATTCCTAAAACAGGATGTTTTCAACCAAACCTCTCCCCCCATGTGGGGCACATGGGTGCTAAATGGGACTAATCTCAACAGAATTAGTTCAGCGAGAACTACTTTATTCTCTTAACCTTTCTTTCAGGGAAAGAGTTATGAAACATGACACAACTATGTTTACCAACACAAGTCCACAAATCAATATGAAAAAATCAATCTGTGAAAGTGCATACTAATCAGTGGTGGTCAAGCTTAGCAAGGATTTGAGCTACTTATACAAATTCCATCATTAAAATTTTTATCATCATTTTTTATCGTACCATATACAATATTATTATATTACTTAAAATTCAAACTTGTGATTTTCTTGTTTTTCCACTCTTAACCAATATCTTAAACACTAAATAATCATGTTGCTCAAGGGAATTGGTAGTTGTCCAAGGGTTTGTTTATTTTGTAAGCAGAAGGTAGTTTTAGCTCTAGTTTTATGAATATACTCCGCGAAAGTAAAAGAATCTTACTTTTTTTGAATATATGTGTTGCAGTGAAAATCCGGCTGTTGATATAAGCGCGCAAATCATTCCAATACCGTCATATGACAACTCGGTCATTGTTGCTATTGTGACTCCTGTCATAATGGGAACAAGACTCAAGTATACCTTCATGGTTTGCTTTTCTCCAGTGATAATTCTAGCTAATATTACTGTAAACAGTGGCATGGTTGCTTTCACTGGAAATTTCAAACAAATCATTGAATGGTGACAATATGTAATACATTTCCAAGTTATTCAATCAGTGTGTCGTAAAAAGTATCATTGTCTATCTTTGGTATAACAAAGCAAATGAAAGTTATTAGTTTTAAAACATTAAAGTATACAAATATTCAATGAACAATGATTATTTATTGATTTCTTAGTCTAAATAAAGCACATCAACAGTCTGACATCTTTATTCAAATAAGATTGAAACTTATATTAATTGCATGTTTATAGTAAATACCAATCATGTAAATTATAGACAACTTTCATAAATGTAAAACAGCAAATTGCCATACATGACATATAACACATTCCACAACAAATTATATTAATAGTGTAAAATTTATATAAAATATAAAGGTATATAGAGATCAAAGATACCGAAGAGAAATACCAAATCTCCAATGGTCAAAACCACTAAGTAAAAATATTGATTTTAGAATTTATAAGTTTAAAGTTTATTTGTAACTATATTGATAGTAGAAATTACTTAAAAAATAAAATTTTCAGAAGATTTTGATGTGACCCCTGAAAAATAGCTTTTGTTGTAATTTTGTTAAAAAAATAAAATCTAAATAGATAATTTTTAAACTTTTTATTTCGATTATAAACTTATCTGTAACATTCAAAAATAAACAAAATAGTAATATTGTCAATGTAATAATGAATCAAAGAAAAGATGATAAAAAAATATTATATTGGCATTTGGCCACATAAAACATTAGTGCACGATTCTATAGCTATGATATCATATGAAATCATAACCTTGAATATTTTAAGCGCATATATCTACATTTCCGAAAAGTATTGCTAGTATTCACACCAAATAATAAAAAAAAGAAAATGCTATTACAAAAATTGAAATTTGTATGATTAACAGCAATATATACTCTTGAGAGAAAGGTTCTTCCGGGCTGTCAATTTTGACATACGGATCATCTAATCAATTACAAAATATTAATGTAAATTTGTGATATTCGCTTACCAGTGTGGGCGTAAGATACGGGTACTTTCCATATTGAAACATGTGAGAAAACAGATGTCATAAACTTTCCGAACGCCAGAGGCACAATTAATTTCATGTAGTATTTCCACGATATATCAACATACTTTCTTACACCCCATAAGTTAAAGAATGGGCCACTGTAAACAGCTATAGAAGTCAATTGCACCATGGTCACTGTCATCGGATAGGGGAAGTCATTGAGTAACATTTTACCGATGACATTATTGCTTGAACTGACAACATACCAAATAATACAAAGAAATAATACTGTGAGGATCTCCCTCGCCTGCTTCTTGTCGGCCATGCTGGCATGTTCCTGTGTTGCCATGGTAAAAGGAGCTTGACAGATTATCAACTGTCAATTTATAGACAGTGAAAAAATATAATAATTATATTACTGCATTTTATTATAAGGTAACGTCAAAAAAATAATCACTGCTCAAGCGGTGCTAGAAACAGATAGTTTTTGATTTAAATAAAGTGAAAGTAAATTTATTGATTTAGATTAAATTAATTCAATCAGTCATTACTAAAAAGAAGTCATTTATTTATTATATATAGTAAAAAACAAAAGTTTTCTGTATTTAAATGTAAATAATTTTTTTATATGTACGTTTAAGATTGAAGCTACTAAATTTTATACTCTTTATACTATTTTTTAGGTTTGTTTTTGCCAATTACAAAACACCTCAAGATATTAAATTATGCTAGCTTTTTTTAAAATAATCTAAGTCTTTAATTATCATTATTTTAATGAAACGTAATGTTTAAAGGGTAAAGATTGGTTCCAAATTTATCGACTCAAAATGAAAGTGGACCATTTCTGTTAATAATATTTTTGAATGCTAATAAAATAATAATAAGAAAAATCAGCATAAATGTCATAGGGAATATTTGTCTGAAGAAAAAAAGTAGCAGGTAACGTTCTAAGTGATTTTTGACGCAAAGGGAACGTCAATGCCCTGTGTTGCAACACAATGCCTAAGTGCAAATTTTATGTTGACATTTCTATTGTGCAGTTGTGTACGAGACGGGTGACATTAAGAAAATAGTTTGATTCGAAAAAACGAAAAATTATCAGACATGAGTTACGATACTACTAGTAGCAGCACCAATAATGACAAAAATGACTTTTTGAAGGATGACGCCTACACCAGGTCTGAAGGCCTGCAAATCTCGAGGACTGATATGAACATGCTTATTATGAATTATTTGGTGACTGGTGTGTTTAATTGAGCTTAATATGATATATCTATTTTTTTTTCTCTATTGAATGTCCTTTTATTAATTCATCATATATTATTGAGCAGAAGGCTTCAAAGAGGCAGCTCTAAAGTTCCAGCAGGAAGCTGGCTTATCAGAGCCAGCTCTCTCTGGGTCATTGGATCAAAGAATTCTAATCAGAGAGGCTGTGCAGAGTGGTAGAATTCAAGAAGCTACAGCCCTAGTCAATGCCTTACACCCCGAACTACTAGACAATGACAGATACCTTTATTTTCATCTTCAAGTATGTACCTCTTAATTACAGCTGATATATAATTACTTGTATGGCAGAATTCAAACTGTAAATCAGAAACCATACATGTTTTGGTTAGTACTTCTAGCAAATTTCATTGTGGGTAAGTAGTTCGCTAGAAATCAATGTAAAAATGCATTATCATATTTTAAGTTTGCTTAATGTTTCCATTGCACTAATTATAGTTATTATTTCATAGTGATATTATATTTGTATTTTGCAATATTATCTGTTTCTCAGAATGATAATATGTCATTATTCTATTATTATTTATTTAATGATAGAGCAAAACTGCTGTTAGTGGTGTACAATACATCTACTGGGGATAAAAGAATGGCATATTGTTCATCATGTTCATAAATATTTTCAAACCTTGTAGTATATAAAAAGAAAAAACAATTTTTCACCAAAGAGAAGTGTTGTTATAGAATTTAATGTTAGTCAATATTTTTTTTGCATATATTCGACAGCAATTATTGACAGAATTGAAATTTTATTGAATGTTTGGTTAACATAATATACTCAAATTAAAAAAAAAAAAAAACAGCAAAAATGCCAAACTATACGCATTGTCTTGTTGCTTTGATGGTCACATAATGTTTTTGACGGTGACTCCCTTCCTGAAAACATATGTGGAAGTTCATCCGTCACACTCAATTGGTCAGTGAATTATTGTGAATCAAATGTCTCTTATGAAAAGAATTAAAATTGGCTGAGACACTATTAATATTTCTGTAGTCTTTATTTTCCCGCATTCATCATTTTATTTTCAGTCTTGACAGAACTAAGAATTTTGGTGAGTCAATATTAAGCTTCCTTAACATATGTGTGTTTGTAGAATCTTATTAAGGTGCTGGACTTGGGTGCCTTGTGTGTGGGTTTCCATGATACGGATAAGCGAAAAAGTTCCAGTATCCTAAAAGGAATTACTCTATTTTGATTGTTTTTTATTGTAAGACTTTCACATTGTTAGGTTTATTGTAAAATTTATGTTTTTCATGTATTAAAAAAAAATATGTATCCAGCAGAATATTTAAAAAAAGTAAACATTTCATTTTGGTACAAGTCTGTATTAAATTTAACTTTACTATTTTCAATCGAAAATGGATATACAAACAGTATGAATATAAAGATGAATCGCACAATTTGTATGTATCTTATTATGTCTTAAGTATTTTTTTTTTGTTCCTGTAATATGCTTGTAAATAGATTTCATATAATTATTGGATAAATGTTTTTTTCCCACAGCAATTGCAGTTGCTTGAATTAGTTAAAGCAGGCCGTGTAGAGGCTGCATTAGGATGGGCCCGTGCTGCACTTGCTGAAGCAGCTGCTGCACGACCAGCCGCTCTTCCTGAACTAGAAAGGTCTTTGGCTCTGCTCGCCTTCCCGGACCCCAACAATAGCCCCTTTGCAGACCTCTTGCAACCGCAATATAGCCAAACGGTTTGTTTTCAAATCCTTTCAATTCTTCGTCTCTTACATGTATAGCATATTTACAAAAATTCTAATTTGTGTTTGAAAATTTATTTATTATTTATTTGTATAAAATTCGCTAAACGATAAACCACTATACAAAAACTGTCTCATTTGTTAGAGGGTTGCCTGTGTATTAAATCCGGTCCTGATTTTGATAATATAAAATATGTCTGTATAAAATTATAGATGTAGTACGAAACATTATTTTTTTATTATTTAAATTTAGTGAGTGTGACGATTGTCCACTGAATGAAAAGGGTCAAATAAGGGGGGGGCATTAAGTATCTCAATTGTAATATTAGGTGTAGTAAAAAGCCCTGACGTTTTTTTCAAACGCGTGTCTTAAAATCGGTCGGCTTCGGGCCTTTGGTTAAATAAGATGTCATAATATTTTTTTTCATGTTGTGTGACATCTCAAGTTACGTTCCGTATAGGAAAAAAAAAAGGTTCATTCGCCCCAAACAGAATGACCAACCTTTGCCCTTCATAAGAATATCTGCGCGGTTGCATACTTTTTATTCGGTAAAAATACCATTCAACGACTTCATATGTATTGTGTGCTCGGTAATATATAAGTCAACTGAGACGATGTATAATGATAAACAATTTTTCCATATATAATATATTACACACTGCTAGATTTTAGTTTCAATGAACGTAAAACAAGTACGCAGACATCTTAAAAATAGTAAAGATAAAATCAATAAACTGGACAGAAGCAGTATTTATAAAATGTCCTGTGGCTCATGTTTATCCGTTTATATCGGACAGACAGGTAGAAGTATATCTACTCGAGCTAAGGAACATGTAAGATCATTCAACAGTAAAAAAACAGATTCACAATTCGCTAATCACGCTATTAATGAATCACATAATATAAATTCAAACTCAGCCCCTAAATGTTTGCATCTTTGTAGTAAGGGTCGGAGAATGACGGCTTTGGAACAGCTGGAAATCAATTGACACCAATTATCACAAAGGATTCTTAATGCACAAACTAACATAATAGTATCGCCACTTGTCCAGCCGTTGTACAAAGGGGTGGTCTGATTTGCTTCCATAAGGACCACTTCCATCCCACATATAATCTTATTGTCATAGACACCTATTGTTTCATTTAGAATTTTGAAAATTTAGTGTCATTGTGTTAAAGTGAACAAGCTAGGCCGTTGGAACAGGAGAGAGGATGTGTTGTGTGCCTTTTCTGCACAGCTATATATAGATAAGCAAATGTTAGTTTAAGCATAGTTCTGACGATGGCGTGAGCCGAAATAGCTATCAACTATATTTGTTAAAAATAATTTTGTAGAACTAAAATACATTGCTATTTTTTCACCGTGTTATAATGGAGTTCTACCAAGTGAATGCCAATTCAATCAATAAATAGCAAGTATGATTATAATTTAAATTTAACAATATATATTACTTTTTATTGACTGTAATGTAATACCTCTTCAAGTTCAATCAAGATATTTACTAAATAATTGAAAAAATTAAATTTTTATTAAATCATTTCATAGATGAAGTAGATTTGACTATCTGTATTGTTCTATAAGTAAGGCAGATTGTAAAAAAAGTATATAGTGAGAGTGAGCTGGTGGAGATAAAATAAAGCAAGCACTTTATCCTTAGGTTCATTTCAATCTCTTTTTTTTTGCAATTTTAATTTGTTTTTTACATCAATATAGATGTCAGATTTTTTTTTAGTACTGTAAAAAATTATAGATATTAATGTAATTTTGTTACAGAAAGAATTTAATGCACATACATATCAGGTTTCACATTTTGTGAGCGGTGCAGATATGATAAAATTTAGAGTGGTGTTTTGATTTACTGCTTCAATTTTTATTTTGCTGTATGTTTCTACGAATTTGTCCAGCCTTGAAGGATTC
Source organism: Himalopsyche japonica (assembly GCA_028555115.1). Lineage (NCBI taxonomy): Eukaryota > Metazoa > Arthropoda > Insecta > Trichoptera > Rhyacophilidae > Himalopsyche > Himalopsyche japonica. The sequence goes on from JAHFWJ010000395.1 coordinate 630,705, forward strand.
TTTCATATAAAAACTGTTTGATCGTGGCATCTTAACAAAGCAGTTTCGGGTTATATCGTTACTTGATTTATTATCTAATTAGAACACATTTATGTAAGAATAAAAAATATCTCAGAAATAGTTAAATGTGACAAAATAAAATTTTATGTTGAAATTTCATGCAAAACTAAATTTTGGGTCCAAATATAGGGCTGAAAAAAATATAATTTCACTAGATCCATGAACAAGACATAAAGTTGAGTACTTGTATGTATATCAAGAAATATTTGTAGAAATTACGATAGAAAAATTGAAAATATTTGTTTTTGATATTAATATATTGTCTTTATTTTTTAGATTGCCAGTGAACTTAATGCAGCAATTCTAAAGATGGAACACCAAGAATTTACCAGCCCCAAACTTTCGAGTTTATTGAGGCTAATACTTTGGGCTCAAGCTGAACTTGACAAGAAAAACATTAAATATCCTAAAATGACAAACTTAGCAAATGCTACGATCGAGCAGTCAAAGTAATTAAATTATGAACTGTAATTATCTCTTAGTTCTATTATATCGAGATCTAAAATTGGTGGTTATCAAGTTATTTGTTGTTTAGTATATTAACATGTAAAAAAGAACCAATAACGCAGTATCTTCGCTTTCGATTAAACAATTTGGTTGCCGAAAGCCGGTATCTTGGCTCTCGCCTAATATCATAGAAAAACAGAGCTGTATGAAGGTGTTGCTTCAAGAGTATAGAACATTTGCGTAAAAATATATTTTTTTAATAATATTTTTCAATACAATGTGTGAAAGTAATTTCAAAAGTACATTTGTATTTTCCTCTAGATGAATTGGTTTTTAATTATGCAGATCTAACTTCAAAATTTAACCCATTGCACTCCAAGAATGGGTTTAATGGTTTTAGTTTTTTTTTTTTTTATACATAACCACAAGTACACTAGAATCTCTTCCAAATTTTAGCAATATCTACGAGGCGAAGAGCATAGTCAGGGTCTACATCTCTAGACTTAAATCCTTGATACAGAGGCGCATGTGTGCTTAGAACTTAACCAAATTTGAGGAATAGAATGAAAACAGTCAGATACTTCAATTTAAAAATTTAATCCTGTTAGTAAGTGGATGGCATTTTCCCTTTTTTTCACAAAAGGCTCGGCAACCAAAGGGTTAATACATGAATCTAGTGAATTTTAGGATGAGTCAATTTGGTTATTTGTCTATTCTCCAATTAATGCATATGAAATTAAATAGATTATATGTCTACGTAAAACCATCAATGTAAACATTTGATTGATGAGAGGAAATACTATAATTTAAGAATAATAATAAATACATATTTTTGAATCAATTAAATTAACTGAGAATATTACAAATGGTTATAATCAGTAAAAATCTTTATAGTATAAACAGTTTTGAATTTAGCAATGTTTAGGAAGTCGTTATGTGTCTGTAAGTGATGGTGCTGCGTTCGAGGTTAGGTTAAATTAAGTCCAATAACTATTTTGTTTGTAACCAAACACGTTTAATGTAGTATATTGTTATTTTATGTATACTGAAAAGTTTTGAATTGTAGCAGTAATCAGTCATTATTTTGGCATATCTAAATGAGTAGGCGGTTTGTGTGATCTAATTTGAAATATACTTTTCTATTGCCAATATCAATCTGTTAAATAATTATTTTAAGATTTCTCAAAAATAATTTTTAAAAATCAGCCTGTTTTTTTTTCATTCAAGAGTAATGAGTTCTAAAAGAATCAGAATAATGGATTCAGGAATTTAAATCTCATTGTTATATCAATAATTATATGCTCCACTGTCTCGACTGGTTATAAGTTTATATTCAATATTAAAAATAAATGATTTTTTATGTTAAGGTTTAGAATAAATACATGTATGTGGACATAAAAATAGTGTTAAATAGTTAATTCAAAATAGAAAGTAATTCATCTAAATATTGCAACAACTATTGAAGCACTTATATTTATATGGAGCAATATATTTATGTTAATTTTTAAGATTTTGTATGGAAAAATATCTAGAAATAAAAAAATCTAAAAATGAACCTTTTTATTAAATAAATAGGTTTTAAAGATTTTACCTGAAAATGTCACACCAATGAAAATAATCCCTTGAATAATATTTTTTTATATCTTTTTCTATTGAGAAGACTCCACATTAATATACAGATTAAAAATAATTTTAATTCCTGATTAAACAATTTTCCCGAAAAAAGATTTGAGTTCAACATTTAATAAAATGGAAAGGTTTTTGTTGGTTGGAATTTTGACCCTTTCTTTTGTGATATAAAATAAAGTTTCAAGGTCTTATATTGATCTGAAACATCTATCGATAAGAGGAAAAATACATATGTTACAAAATTTTATTAATCTCGTAACTACAAATCTGTCAAATAATTATATTACATCAATTTATTTCTCAGCAATAGAGGAAAATTTTATTTAAAAAATGAAAAGCTAAAATGATAATTAGATTTTAAAAATTCATTTTTATGCATCAATATAGGGAAAATTAACCAGACATACATATTGATATAACATAATGATGTGTTGTGTTGCTGGACACATTTTAAGTCTGTATGTACGAAATTCAAACAGCAATCGGAGAAAAACACAAAGGGTTTTTACTATTACAAAAGTTTTATTATTTAAGAATGCAAAAGGATGACTCCAGTTGCTGTAACATATTGATAGGAACAGTTCTAAGCATTGGTTGCAAATCTTTCTCTAAAATGAAATCTCATTAACTACAAATATGGTTTTATTTTAACCACTTAACTAACTGCCAACAAGTAATATTTGATCTATGCTCCACACCAGCAATTTAGAATTTGAAATATGTATACTGTCACAGACTTGTCTTGATTATATTTTTAAATGCACCAGTTCTAAGGTTTATTTACAAATAAAATGATGTCATTAAAATTTTTGACTAATTAGAAGCTTTTTGATAAAAATGATATATTTGATTAAAAAAGGCCGTCTTTTGCAGATTCACCCCAAACCCATTTTCAGACAATGTTACTATGAGTAAATCTTCAAATTGGATACTATATTTGCAATTTTATATTACCTACCTACTTAGCCTAAGTTTCCACAAAAATATTTATTTACAATCACATACATATTTGTGCTTCTCATCTCGTATATAATCCTGTGAATTGTGAAGTCATGGCATATAATAATGGTTATCTTACAAAAAAAAATCCTGGAAAATTGAAATTTATGTTAAATGTGTTTTCCTCATTACATTGATAAATTTGACAAAAACCTGCATTGTACATATTAATTGATCAATAGCCTATGGATAATTGGCTTACAACAGGGCATTTTTATTTTTCTGAAAAATTGTTTTTACATATTCATTGACTACACGAACAAGTGTGTTACATTAGTCTATTCTTCTATTCTACAATTCTTGGCAATATATATTGTTATTAGTCTTGTACATTTTATAAAAAATAATGATAAGTAATATTAAGTTGGTTAACTTTTTTTTATTTTGAGAATAAAATACTGTTTTAATATAAAAAAATTCAATTTTACGATAAGCGTTACAGTTATGTTAAGCAAAATTAACTGACCAAATAACATGGCTTATTTTAGTTGATTAATATTTTTGTACATGGGCACGATACCATACTGTAGACTATGGTCAATTAGTGAAAAAATGTTGGAATCCTGCCTGCACTCCAGCGTGTCGCATATGTACAATTTTTCAACCTCCTTGTTGTGACTTATGAGCCAAAATTCATTCATGCCACTAAATATAAATTGTCCAATAATCCTTTTTACTCTTCAGTAGCAAGTCACATCTTAAATTAATTACCACCGCATTTAAAACGTAGAAAAAAGGAAGAATGAGAGTGTGTATTGTTGATGGTGATGAAAATCAAGATTTTTTATAATTTTTATTCAGAAGAAGGCACTCTATTTCATTGAATAATGATTCAAGTGACATTGGTGAATGCAATGGCTGAGCGATATTATTCAAGTATAGATTGATATTTTACATAATCGTCCGCCAGCTCAATATTTCTCTGCAAATATCGGATTTTCATATTTTTATCTCTAATATATTTATTTTAACATATTTTTTAGTAATGTGTTTGATAAGAAAAATTCAGGAAATTGCCAGGGTTTTGCTAATTACACAATTATGTTCATATTGAATCATACCCAATCTCAATACAAAAATCAAACTTTATAAACATATGAGTTACAATTCGATCTTTTGTATACGTTTTTCATTAGTCCTATATTAAGGTAATAATTATATTTTCGTATCACGAACAACATAATTCAGTTGACACATTATTTCTCTCTGGCATTATACTTAAATGAGTCTCTGTGTATATTTGACCAATATCCCTTAGGGAGTTGAACAGTAATATTGTTTTCAAATAAATTTAACACTTAATTATGCTACCCAGAACATAAATATACATTATAATATATGCAGGATTCGAAAAAATTTTAACATATTCTTCAATTGTATTTTATTAAATAATTTTTTAATCATATTGTATTCTTCTACACATACAAAAAAGATAACACATAAATGAACATACAGTAATATAATACTATATGATAAATTTCAAACAATCATAAGTAGACCTTCATCGGTTTCATTGTTTTTGTAGGTATCGTAAATAAGCTATTGAAAAAATTTACAGATGAAAATATTGATTTTAATGATTTTAAACTTTGGTTGTTAAATTTACTTTTTGTGGACAAATGATGGAAGTATGAATCTGATGGAATCATTAGTTATCTAAATATGCGCTATCAACTATAAAGCTACCATCCAAAAACATATTCCAGCGCGCGAGACAGGGGGCCTGAAGATCTCTGTGCTCCGGCACTTGCAGCTGTTGGAGGACTCAATGGTGATGTATTTTGTAATCTTGACATACCAGATGCAAGTTGACGAGCTCCTCTAAAATCATTAAAATTAATAAAGCAAATGAAAAAAAAAATGGTAACATTTCAAAAACTACATACAAAAGAAAACAATAAGCTATGGTATCACCATGCATCGCATGATGATTTTTAGGATGATGTCAACTTACCTATTTGTTTGTGGAGGATGCGAACATGGTAATGCACCCACCATGAGGTTTCCTGGAAAAGTTCTTCCGTTCAGGGCTAGAGCTCTTCCAGCTTCAGAGCGTGATCCGAATCTTATCCATACCCAATTACCTTGAGTGGGAAATTTTTTTTCTGTGAAAAAATAAAATAATTTAATTGATAACATTGTACATTTTTTAGTTATACTATTGTAGAATTTAAATGAACCGTAATTTTTATTATCAATAGTGTTATTGATGGCTAATAACAAGTTGATGATTTATATCAAAACAAAGGACTCGAAAGTTGCAGGATAATTTATGAGTAAAACTGGCAAAAATCAATCTTGAAAAAAATGACTTTCTTCAATTGACAAAAACATTTATAAGGTTGGTCATAAATATAAAATTCAATAGACCCTTTTACAGTTTAAGGTGAGATAGTGAGGTATTTTTTAATTATGTAAATTTACAATAAGCAGATAATAAAAATAAAAAAATTACATAACTTTTCATATATATGTAATATTTTGTAAACATTGTTTGCTCTTACATATTGTTTTAGGATTGGACTGTCAAATTTTCACTGAGAATAATATTTGCCATCTCAAATATTTACTTAGTAATTGAAATAAATAGTGTATTTACTTTTTTTCCCTATTAAATAACAAATTATGAAATCAATTTTATTTTACAGTAACTTTTGTTTGCTTAAGGTGAAATCGTTGTATAATCAATTCTTTGCATATCTAGAATAAAGCGAAGCAAAAAAAAGCAAGTGTAAATTTTTGGCAAAATTGGCATTTTCTAGCATGTATCACTACAAAATTCTTGAGCAAGAGAGATAACTGCTTAATAATGCACTGAAAAATGTACTTTTTATTTTCATTTGCTCCTGAAGTATTACATTTTGAGCATTTCTTAGAGAACAAATGGAATGAGTATTTAGTTAACTATTTGCAAAGCTTTGAGTAACTCTGTATAAATTATTCGATAAGATATAACATTCATAAGTACAAACCTAAAATATTTCCACAGTTCGAAAATTGGGCAAGTATCATACATGCAGCACTAGGCGGGAAGCCAAAAACTGTCACCCAAAATTCATTTGAATCTTCTCCAAATCTGTTAGCATTTAAATCCATAGTGGGTGAATTGTAGCATGGGCTGTCAGTATTTGACAATATAGAAGTTTGGCCCATTGTAGACTGATTGAAACCAAATGATTGATTTGGATACCCTTGTTGATTTAGATTCATTGATTTGTTATTCAAGTAAGGAGATTCACTGTGGTTGTATAGATTTTCTTGGTGCTGTTGAGTAAAGCTGGAGTGATGTAATGGAGATGTGATTGCTGCAGCAGGTGATTGAACAGAAGGAGAATTCCAATCCGGCTGGTGTAGGGTATCAAAAAGTCCTTGAGTCGGGGGTCCATTAATTTTGTTGGAAAACGAAACATTAGGGTTATTCTTTTGCCGGAGAGGTGTATTGTATTGTGGCATTTGTTGCGATGGTCTTATAGGTGGAGAGCTTCCTGAAATAAATAATCAATCGTTTCAAACGAAAACCCGGCAAATGACAAGAAAAACGTGAGCTTGATCGAAGAATCATTTATAGTTAGTAATTGGTTCAAAAAGTAAACCCAAAGAGAAAAGTTATCTTACCGAATGCCAAGTTCCTTCCTTTCGTGGGAGATAGGCTATTTGTCCTTGGTGTAGTGGGCTGGTTAAATTCACCCATCAGAAATGGAGGCAAAAAGCTAGTATTTGGACTCCCCGTGGGAGAATGAGTGGGACTTCCAAGGGTCATAGGTTCCATTTCTATACGAATAAAATCAAAACTTATAACCTTAGCAAAACCAAATCTATTATTTAATAGAGAATGACAGCTCTAGTAGAAAAAAAACACCGTCAATTAGGCTAAAGAAAATACAATCAGCTATTGAACAGGTTAAACAGCATGACAATGATAGATGACAATTTGAACGTGAACGGTTTCGATGCTGAATGATCTGACGTTTGATGAACAATTTGCGCTGGCTGTATTACCGACATAAATTGAATATTTTCATAAACTACGCAGAGACAACAAAAATTGTTTATCATAGATTTGAGTTTATTATAATTATGTATTAGGTAACAGCAATAATAGTTGAGAGTAAATAAATATTTGTTATAAACCAATGAAATTTACTTTCTTTGTTAATCAAACCACCATAATAACAAATATTGTTGTAAGCAGTGTTACACCGTGAGTATATATAACATATATAATTTTTTTAGTTAGTTTAATATCTCTAGATTTCTCATATTTATGTGACAATATATAGTTTTTAAGGCAAGTACTATGCTACAAAATTAATAAAAAAACTTATATTAAATAATAAAAGCACATTTTTAAAATTCAATCTCCACAATATATTTTATGATTGGGACTCGTTTTGCTCACCCCAAGCATTATCAACTGATGATCATTTTTTTAAATGTGTTTTATTATCATAATCTCGTCTTTTCACCAAAAAGTGATAAAAAAGTTAAAAATTAATAACTAATGGTTTTTTTTCATTTTGTCAATAAGTACTTAATAATCATGTGAAATTTTCAAATATATTTTGTTACTTTATGACTAAGTAATGGCATATATCGCTTGTCATAATTATACATAAACGATTAAATTATTACAAAGTTGCCCATACGCCCACGCATTAATCGTTTGCCGATCGATATAAAGTTAAATATGTGAATTAGATAAACATAATTTTTATAGTTGAATGTTATTTTTTGTGAAATTTGTTGTATTTTTAGTTATAGACGTCTTTCAACTTCGACACGTAATGGGTTGCTGAAAAAGTAGAACGGTGTAAAATACAACAAAAAGTAAATATAAAAAAAGTAAAATTAACGGGGCATATTAGCACTCAATTGATTTTACTTTTGTTTATAAGTTTGGTAAGATATAGTTGCCCACATTTATTGATAAAGAGTTCTGCAACTGTTATGTCTTGTGTTGTTATTAGTATATTCTTTTCCGTATTTTGAATGTTCACTCTCAGGAACAATATCACATTCTTCTACTATATTGCAAAATAAATCAAGATGCACGATATTCATATTTTTAATATTCAAAGACTCGACGATGAGTTTATCAGTTTCATTTTCAATTTCATTTAATATCTCAATAAAGGTTACTCAGTTATAAAAAACGATTTTTGAAATAGTCCCCCTACAAATAAATTGGAAAAAAATACATAACGCATCGATTTTTAGAAAGTGAAGTGGGAATGAAGGAAAAAGAATTGACTACATGGTGGTGCACAGTTTTCCCATTATCGGTAAAAATTTGAATTGAAAGAAACGTGTGAAAGTAGAACGTATAAGCATTAATGGTCGCCCGTATTTGACACTAGAACGTTTTTTTTTTTTAAATAATAAAAACACATTTTGTAGTACTTATTTCCAAAATATATATGTATTTTTTTTTGATCAGGACCGGTTTCGTTCATTGCGAGCATTATCAATTCAGTTGATAGGCTCGCGATGACCGAAACCGGCCCTGATCAAAAAAAAATATATATTGTGGAAATAAGTACTACAAAATGTGTTTTTATTATTTAAAATATTATGCCTTTCCATCAAGAAGTGACAGTTAACACATTAAAAGTGACTAAAACGTCATTTTAAAATAACACCTTTATATTTAAATATAAAATATGTTAACATATTTTCTTATAAATTGGTAATATGAAAATACTATATGAAATTTAAGCTCTTTTTTTTTACAGTATAGACATTTTTGTGTTCTTCCGTAAATATAAAACGATGAATTATCATTTTAGATTAATTCAAAATCTCCGTCTAAAATTGAAATGAAATCCAATAATCTATGAAAAAGTCTAGAAAGTACTACGATATTGTTGAGTATGAAAATACTTTGGAGGATATATTTTGGATAGGTAAATAGATGGCGTTAATGCCGACAATAATTTATTAAGATGAAATGAAATCTTCCCAAACTTGGTTTATCAAAACACAAAATCATTCTAGAATCTAATATCTAGATCTTGGTATACGAATACTCCTGAATATTTTATTGAAATTTTATGAAATTTTAGCCACCAATTTTGATAAAAATGAATATTGTGGTATATTTGTATATGTAGAAATATGTTTATAATAATATCTTATATTATGTTTGATGGTTTTGATGGTAACTTTGCGGAAGTTCACGCTTAAAATAAAATATTTGTGTATGTTATTTCTTTGCCAAATGTGGCAATCATTGCACATATTTGAGAAGATGTCTACCAAAAAGTGGCAAACTAAGTAGAAAAAGAAAGTTACGTATTTCAATTTTAAAAGGGATGTATATGGTATATGCGACGCGTGTTTTATATCATTGAGAAACATCTTCATATTGATAGTAAGTAATTGGTAGATAGTAATTAAAAACAATAAATATAAATATCATTTTCAGTATAGATATTAAAGTATACTTATTTCTTTATTGCCGCTTTAAAGCAAACATAGTGGCATGACAGATAGCCGTTCCGCTTTAAATGAACGTATTTTTAGAAAATGTGTGAAAAAGTATTTCCAAAGAGAGAATTTGGTTCACATATAGCTGAAACAAGATTAAACATTTCACCACTACTTTCATAAAGTGAAATGAAATTATAATCTGCTGAGTGAGATGACCATGTCTACCCGAGAGCAATTTTTGTCAAAACCTGAGTAAAAAATAGGGAATGCTCGTAACATTGCAGTATATCATGTACGACCCGCAGCAACACGTTAAAATATACGAAATGACATATCAAACTAATGAGAAACGCTATTCTAGAATATTAATATCATTATGCATAGAAGCTAAAATGTAAGCGAGTAACGCAGCATGTTTCGCAACGAAAACGTTTGGCAGAGATTGTTTTATGGAGGATGGCGGCGTGGTGTACTGTGTCGTCACTCCAGCGTTAAAAATTCTCACGGGTACTTGCCCAACCTCCACTGAATACGTTCGTACTTTTCTATCACCGGACCACCAGATTATCATTATTATTTTACAATATTAAGCGGCAGGGATTTCAAACATCTAGATATAAAAACAGCATATATATATTCTCCAGCGTTGATTGTTGAAAAATTACCACAGAAGAGACACAATTAATTATTGTGTAAAATGATGCTCTAACAAATGTCCAAAATTATTATCTCCTCTGTCAAATATTGACCTTAAATATATGTAAATATGCGTGAACTATTCAGTAACGCAGTGAAATATTTATTAATGTAAGGCCACAAATCATCGGAACCCTTTTTTAGGACAAAGTGCGTTTCAGCAATATTTCGTTTCATTCACAAACATTTGACTCAACAAAAGCTTCCAATTCCGGAATACCGGCCAATTAGTTATTTGCGTGATATCAGGATCGGTATTAGTACGCGATTGAATTCACTGTAAATGGAAAAGCGTGTTTCAAATGTAAAACAAAATACTTCTTGATTTATTACAACGTGTACATTGATTGACATGTGTATGTATAATACATATTTTGCAGATATCCGTCCTTTTAATATTTCGGTACAGCCGTACACAGGAACATAACAGTTTAACATTTTAAATAAGATAACAAATTAATTGCAACTCTTAGGTATTCGTATAATCTCACTTTATATACGATGGAGAAATGACAAAAGATATATTAACACAATGAACACAATGTATTATTTTGCATTCACTGCATTATGTAGCGTCAAGGATTTCTTTCGTTAGCCTAAACTGTGGGTACGGTACGGTAACTGTGTTTTACCAAGTAAAATATAAAAAAGGAAAATAAAAATTGTACGAATTAAATCAACTTATTCATCTAAATTAAAATAATATTTTCATTCAGAACGAGGTAGTTTTTTAAGACTGTAAATGAATATTGTAATATAAATAAAAATGATTGAAAATCTCTGGAAAATTGTAATATATGATATATTCAGTACATGCCGGTTCTTTTACTCTTCGTTAAGATATTTTTTTTTATATTTCACATGTAAATAAAACAATGTTGGCCTAAATTCTTTAAAAGAATGTAGCATTTTATAGCTCTTCACTTTAAATATTTGCATAATGGAACAATAATTACTAACGATTAGCATTATATATTTTTTTAAATAAGCTCACATACTATCATCGGTATCCTTGAATGCTGTACCAATTATTGTGAAAAAAGCAAAGAAAATAATATAACTGGAATATTTATTTATCAATAGTAAAGAGTTGCACCTACAAAATTGTTCATTGTTTTATTTTTGTTTGTTATGGATTTTTTTTCAATTTAAAGCATAAACGAATCACCTCTAACTGTATTTATGTGCATACAATCATTTTTTATGACTTCTTGATTATATTCTACTTCAAACCTATTATCAAAGCAAGATGAGATGACGGTTCAATAGTTCACTTTCGCCTCAGCAGTTTGATCTGTCAAGATTCAAATATTGCGACTTTATCGACATATGCACCGTACTGAACGTATAGTGCCAAACTATTCGATTGGTCTAAAAATTTACTGGCTGAATGGTTCTATATTTGAAATTCATTAGTAATAACGTTTAGACACTTGTTGTTGAAAGTTAAAACTCATCCGGTATAGTGTACTCGCAACGATAATGATTACAGTCATTTATTTGAAGTATTGATAAAATACTTCCTTATGAATAACAACCATCAAACCTAGTTTTTAACCTAGTGTTAACACACTAAGCTACGTAGTGAAAAAATTGACTTATATTAAAAATACACAATGATCAACAAACAGATGAAAGTTCATGATACTTTAGTATCATTTGATGAATTGGTGAATAATTAACAGGAAAAATTATTTTATTCAAAAAGTATAAAGAAACCAATAATTGTTAAAATTTTGGACAAATTAATATGTATTTTAAAATGCCTTCTCCCAAAGAATGAGCAATATACAATTCAATAACTTATTCACACAATATTAAATAAGTACATCCCGTCTTAACTCAGAAACATGTTTCTTTTGAAACAAATTTTTATGACCGACAATATCTGTGATGCATATTTTCTGCGTACATTTTTCACCTTTCCTTTTCTTGTTAGGCCCGACACGGTCGTGGCGCATCATTCAACGGAACGACCTTGGCCTCAAAATATTATACAATTTACACACAGGCTATGGAACAAGACTAACGATACAAAAGATATTTTTTGTATTCTTTATGATCTGCTGTTTCGATGAAATTGATTCCATGGCCCAATTTCCCGGATCTCACCTGTTATATACAACAATTTTAGCATATTATGTGTATTTATAACTTTTTTTGCGAATGTTATAAATTGTATACACACTCGTTTAAAGCATTGAAACTATTGCAAAATAAGGCGATTGAAATTTTAAGGTTTGATAGGACTGAAGAACATAGTGGAAAAGGTCGCATTAGATGGAAAATGATTTGTATTTTTTAAAGAAAACAATATTTTTGGATGACAAGACTTTGACTGTATTAAAATTTTTCTGAATATTTTTATTATCTCTGAGTAGAAATTTTAGCAGTATTCTAAGAATCGTACGTCTATATAGCTCTGTAACATATATGTTTTCAGTTTCTTTAAGGGATTTTATTGTTTATCAGTTAATTTGGTCTAGAAATATGCCAACATCAAAATTATCTATGAAACATTTATGATCGTTGTCGAGTTGATCTGAAATATATGTTGGATTTTTATTTTCTTATGTCGTCCCTAAAAAATATTTTAAGAATAAAATCACCTTTACTAATTCGTGTGTAAGTCATAGTCACTAGCCAGTCATACCATCAGACGTTCACGTTCGCAATAAAAACGATGACATCTTTGAAAACAAGACTTTGAAGCACATTGTAACTTGTTTAAAATTTTTTAATTATGTGTCAACTGTCACTTCTGGGTAGAAAGGCATGATCTTTTAAATAATAAAAACACATTTTTTTACAACTAGTGTGTAAAGCCGGCTAGTTGTGAGACAATTATTTAATTAAATATTTTAGAAATTAAATTTTGTACCATCAAAAACCGTCTGCATGTCACATTGCGACAATCGTGCTGTAGGTTCACCATCGTTGCATTTAATAAGATATAAGAAGTAAGTCTTTGACAAAAGAATTGTGCAATATTAATTCCACAACGCAAACTATTAAACATATGACGAAATTTGATTTGTGCATAGAAAAAACATGAATGGTGCAATTAAAGTGCGATTGTCATGTCTTTTTCATTTGCTCACAGATTGTTCTTTTAAGCCAAGGACTCAAGTAAAATTATCAGGTATACCTGTTCATTCATAACGCTAATTATTTGAACGTATCTTGTTGATTCTGCTACTGATAAAAGCGATTGGTTTATAATCATAATAGATTTTACAGCTCGTAACGAGACAAATAATACAACCGTAACTGTAATTTTCGACCTTCGCCTGAAACCTTCTCATGCCAAATAAATTATAAGGTAAAAGCCTAATTAAATTGTTTTTGAAAACGTTATTTTAATAAATATTATCACGGTGAATTCCGTTGCACTCTGAAAATATCCATTGTTCAAAGATTGCAATAATTGAATCCGTCTTACAGGGTATGAAATATCACAAAACAAAGCAGATATAGCACAACAAATGAAGCATTCAATTTTATATGTGATTGTTCAAATGTACATTGAAAAAATAATAATCACTTTTTGATTTTTCTCTAGTATCTATGTGATTCTAATATCAGTGGTAAACCCATGTTATTTTGTCATTTGTCAGCGCTTGTCTTATATATGTTGATGCATACGATGCGCAGAGGAAGAAAAAGTTAAGTCAATCACGTTTATAGTAATGATAAGATAAAGTTAAGTAACATCAGAAATAAACACATTCTGTAATTTTATCGGGGTTTCGGCTTCCATATCATATTCTATGAGATTTAAATGACTATTATGATTTGCGGTTTCCGATTTGACAGCCAGTATGATAGAAGGCACATTTATTTAATGATCGTGTTGTGTTATGAAATCTAAAATTACCCACGAAATGGAAAAAAAAACACTCATAAAAACTCAACGTGGGCGACTGGTGCGGTGTAGTATTAGAAGTTCAGTATTTACACATGTAAAAAACTATTGAACATTTTTTGAATACATATATATATATATATACATCATATTAAGGTGCGAGCTGTCTGTTATTAAAATATCTATGACCATTTTTGACATAAAAACTCTTCAACAGGTAACTAACTATCTTAGTCAGGATTATTAAAATTAATAATGATATAATATATGAACTATAACTATTGATAAAAGTGTACGTATCATTGAAAGGAAAATAAATATTACATAAACATCTAGTCAAATATATATATTGTAGTGTATATTACGTATTATGTAAGTATAATATTTATTTAAAATATTTGTTGGTTCTAAAAACTATTGACTTCTTGAATTTCAGGGAAATGAGTGTTTGTTTCATTTTCAACTCATCTAGAACTAACTATGAAATCGTAGTGATTGATATTTACATGGTTTTTCTTAATCTTTCATCACAGTTTTGATTAAGAAATAAAATTGAATGTGAAAATGAAAGATTGCTTATTTTTACATAGGTAAACACGTAGACAGTGATTTAAAAAGGAATTAGCCAAAGAGTATATTATATAAGTCAAATAATTCGAGATGAAAAATTGTGTTAGTAGTAATGGTTAACATAACTATAATAAAATTGTTTTTCGAGGAATACTTGCAGAAAAATATTTTTTTTTAAGTGTGATGCTTAGATAAGTTATATTTTCTTTTTTCGTAAAATAAATGAATCAATGTGATACTCGTATCGGGCTATTTTTCTCTAGGTATTCGATTACTTCTATCAAAATGTATTTAACTAAAAGAATATGCAATTTATATTTCACATGCTTTTTGTTAAGAATATCTATTAACGAAGTATCATTAGTATGCATAAGCGGAGTAGGTGCGTTTAAGTTCCTTATTATATTGAATTATTCGAAACTGTTGTAATGGTTTTCTCGCTACAAAAGTGTATGTCAAATTATTCATAAAACCATTTATTTAGAAAAAACAGTTAGCCAACAGCGGAAAAATGCGTTAGTTTTTACAAGGAACAATGGAAGCGTTTATTGTTTAATCGAGGAGACGTGCGTGCACTGGTAAACCAACCTAGTTTTGTATCAGACACAGCCTCCAGCGTGTGAACATTTTTGAGTTGCACGATTACTTTTGTCTTTGACAGAATACTGGTTATGTCCAACATGCATATCTTTAATTGCCTCGTATTTGATTAACAGCCGAGGAAAGTTTTTGTTATTAACATGAAATAATAATGAAAATTTTATTTGGTTTTCATTATTTGATGGCATTTTTATAACAATGGGATTTACTTTTTTGGCAGTTGTACTAGACTAGGCAATAGACTACGCAATATTTCCCAACAAATTTACACAAATTATATACAGTGTACATTAAGATAGAAATATAATAAAGAAGTTCTGTGAAGACAGTAAGATTAAATAATAAACATGGTTCAGAGGCAAAAATTAACCAAAAATATATTTTTAACAAAAGAACGCGCACAATAGAATATAACTGATAGAAATAAAAAGTTAAGACCCATATCCATAAGCTTTCATGAGATACATAAACTCATAAAATAAGTATTTCAACATAATATTTCTGCTTGAACTGTTTCTTATTGAGTTGCTTAATCTATTATATTATTTTGAAATGATTCACATTAGAACAAGACAAGTGGTAAGCTAATTCCTCTCATTATGGGATGTTTTTAAGATCGAATGAAAATGAGATACTTTTTGGTAATTACAAAACGGTTGATTAAAATACGACGATCATTAAAATACCTTATTTACTCATGGTGTAAATGAAAACGTAAAAAAAATAATTGCATCTTATCTTAATATATATATGTATATTAATTTCCTAAAAAATAAACATATAATAATACTATAAAAATACATCTTGAGTAGCAGTGAGTAGATCGTGCGGTGTTATGTTGTCAGGAGCTCTATTTTTCTCCTGGAAAAAAAATATGCAATTGGATTCCCAGGCAAGTCGAAATGTTTTATGTCGTGACTCGCTAACTGCCGAGGCCGATCTTCTGCCAACATCCGCAACATGGATCGTATTTAACGGATTCGGTTTACATAAAATTTTGCTATGCAATAACATACACGAAAAACGAGTCAGATACTTGTTAAGCAAAATTTTGTAATTCAATGAAGATCGGTGACTTAAGATCGAATGCTGCCATCTGTCGATTCTTGGTTGAGAAATATTGTATTTATAAAAAAATATTAGATGTATGATATATTTCAATTACTTTGTTTTTCAAAACTTTCATATAGACAGATTAGACTCAGCCGGAGAATTATATATGCGCCTGAGAATGCAAATCATTGAAATAGGAATAGGTCATGTCGGGGACAATCAACCAATTATATTATATATTAAATGTTCAATTGTTTGATGGTGCATACTAAAAATCAATAGTTTTTAGGCCAGACTTTTTTTATATTCACTATAATATATTTGACTGTTTGAAAAAATAAATTTCAAAAACTGAAATTTATTTATACTCCTTTAATACATTTTGAGTATTCAGAAAAAAATGGTTCAAACCTGATTTTGATATACAAAGCATAAGGCATTGATTATTAATTATACCTAAAAATGGATTTCTTGAAATTTTTTATTTTTTGATTATTTCAAAGAAAACGTCTACAGCGATTCAAAATGATAAAAACCTTTGTAAAACTAAATACGACAAACGAATATATAATACTATACAGATATTTTCAGATATTTCACACAATCATTTGGAATAACATAAATAACAAATTTATTGATTGAATTGGCATTCACTTGGTAGAACTCCATTATAACACGGTGACAAAATAGCAATGTATTTTAGTTCTACAAATATAGTTGATAGCTATTTCGGCTCACGCCATCGTCAGAACTATGTTATATGTTATGTAGTTCTGACGATGGCGTGAGCCGAAATAGCTATCAACTATATTTGTAAAAATAATTTTGTAGAACTAAAATACATTGCTATTTTTTCACCGTGTGATAAATAACAAAATTTGAATATGTGTGTAATTAAAAAAAAAGCACGGTACGACTTTATATATAACAACTTTCGCTAGTCGGAAAATGATTTGTCAACAGATTATTTTGTAATATCTGATTGATATTCGTTATAATGAAGTTTTCGCAACCAAAACGATTGAATATTACAATAAATAATTGAAATTCTTATAAGAAATATTTCTCACTATCAATTCAACAAATAAAGAAACGATTTGATGTCCAACATATTTATTAGATATTGTGAGTATAACAAATGCATAATAAAAATGACTAAGTCATGTAAATAAAAGCTGTTATAAAAAATATCAGAACAATATTTGATGTACCGAGAAATA
Organism: Himalopsyche japonica; assembly: GCA_028555115.1. Taxonomy (NCBI): domain Eukaryota; kingdom Metazoa; phylum Arthropoda; class Insecta; order Trichoptera; family Rhyacophilidae; genus Himalopsyche; species Himalopsyche japonica. The sequence goes on from JAHFWJ010000395.1 coordinate 648,273, forward strand.
GGCGTTCAACAATAATAAACATGTTCTAAGAATACTATTGTAGTCATCTCAATGATTCAGAAATTTAAGCCAGTATCATGAAGTAATAAATAATGTATCTGTATTATATCTAGATGAGTTTATGATTTCCGACAAATAAACAGATTTTTATGTAGGTGTTGATCAACTCATTATTTATAATAAAAAAATGATTAACTTAGATTTGAAACACTTATACAAAAATATCACATATTTGTAAACGCTACGATTTGTGCTTACTTGGATTCGAGATTAAATATTATAAAGAACTATGGGCACAAAATATACACGAATTATTGAATATTTATTTATTTTGCACGATGTAATCCCGAATGAAAACTAACACGCATTACTTTTTCAATAGACACATGTTTTGCCCTTATCATAAGTATTTTCAGAGTGCCACCAAATTATACACATAGTTAAATGAAACATTAAGAGTTTGCACCCAAAATTGATTTAAGAAATTAGTATGTATTGCTTTGTTTTCAAGTAATATTATCCAAAGTAGATCGAATAAATAAAAGATCAAAAACTAATTTGGAATATTATTTCATCGTCTGTCAGCATTCGATATTAAAAAATCAGAATATTCATAAATTGACTATGTTGATTCGATACGGAATCCCAATATTTTACGCCCACGATTGGAGTTTTAAAATATATCAGGTAGATCTTCAAGCCCCTACACTCGAAAGCTTAGTCCTCTTTATAATGATTAATCATATTTCTCGTTTTTGATTTTTAGTATGTAATTGTAACACAAGAAAATGTTATTTAAGTTTACATATGTCGAAAAACAATGTTTCACTATGTGGTTAATAGCCTCATGTTTAATTGCATTGCCAGGGTTAAATGTATGATGACACTGTGGGAACAAAGTTACTTGACATAAAGACAATTTTTATCAAGATGAGATGAGATGCGCTTGAATAGCGACAGGCAACGGAAACGGAATTAAAATTATTATTATTACGGATTACACGTACAGTCTTGCATACTTTATAGCTTAGTCACTAAGCAATAACAATGAGTGGATGTAACGACTTTAAAACTAACAGATTAACCCAGGAATGTATTAAGGATATCCACTGTATTTGCGTTTAGTAATGAACGACTTGTCAGTTACTACAGACGATAAAATTAAGTTGGGTCACCGTTAATACGACACAGCTTCTGATATGGGGCAATTCTCAAAGATCGGAAACATAAGTTATGTAATGTTATGTTCGGTTAAATGAGTTTTCTTGCAAGATTTAGTTATTTTACCTGACCCCTTTCAAGGTCAACAATAATTTAGGCAGACATCTTAAAAATAGTAAAGATAAAATTAATAAACTGGACAGAAGCGGTATTTATAAAATGTCCTTTGTGGCTCATGTTTATCCGTTTACATCGGACAGACAGGTAGGAGTATGTCTACTCGAGCTAAGGAACATATAAGATCATTCAATAGTAAAAAAAAAAAAACAGATTCACGATTCGCTAATCACATAATGTAAATTCAAACTCAGCGCCCAAGTGTTTGCATCTTTGCAGTAAGAGTCGTAGGATGACCGCTTTGGAGCTGCTGGAAATCAATAGACATCAACTATCACAAAGGATTCTTAACGAACAAACTAATATATTGTATAGCCTATTGATTAAAACGCTCTACGGAGGGGGTGGGGGGAAGGGGGTCTGATTTACTTCCGTAATAGACCATTTCCGTGACACATGTAAACTTATTGTCGTAGCCGGATTTTTTAGTTTCATTTACAATTTTTGAAAAATTAAATTTTATTGCGAGAAAGAAACAAGCTAGGCCGTTAAAACAGAAGAGAAGATGTATTGTGTATTTTACACAGCTATATATAGATAAGCAAATGTTAGTTTAAGCATAGTTCTGACGATGTCGTGAGCCGAAATAGTTATCAACTATATTTGTTAAAAATAATTTTGTAGAACTAAAATACATTGCTATTTTTTTCACCGTGTTATAATGGAGGTCTACCAAGTGAATGCCAATTCAATCAATAAAAGCTAGATTGCTTAAAAAAGTTATATTTAAAAATACAATAGATCGTGATATCAGTTGATAGGATTAATTGAATAATTTTTGTTTGCTATCTGCAATACGGTTCTGTCAATTTGTTGCTTTTACCGACTATGGTAATGGAACCGTCTTCTTCTTATCTGGAGGCGATGTGTGAACGCTAACTAAGTATAGTCAACATAATACGGTGGCCATGAGTTCCGTACAAGATGTTTTTGTGAAAGTCTTTTGCGCATCGTCCCTGGAACGACATAAACTAGATGGATTTATAATATTTAATAATAAGAGATGATTTACCATAACGATTCGCTTTTAAAATTATAGTATGCCAGCCATGTTATGGATACCCGTTTTTTTGTAACGGCTTAAAGTGAATTGAGGTAGTATAAAAATAACTGTTAACTAATGAGCGTTTCAAGCTGCAACACGGCTATTAATCCTTTGTAACTAGTAAATTTTAGATAGTTCATAACGCACCTAGCAAAATATGTATGCAAATTTTATGACCGCTATTTGAATATACGTATTTGAAATTTTGGTTGGATTTGGTAAAGTTTAAAAAAAGATATGCGAAAATCAACTTATTCTCGAAGAATAAGAGATTTTCTGTAAGTATTTTGCTTACAATTATCGAAATCTTTTTATGATTATTATGTTTTTAGAAGAATGATTTTTTTATGAATTTCTTTATCTGAGATCGGGGTATTAATTGGTGTGTATGAGAATGGATAGCTTAACTGTGCCGTCTAAATCTAATTATTATTATTAAATGAGGTATTACTGATGTAAGATATTTAGATTAAAATCCACCAATTGTTTGAACTAACATTTTTTAAAATTTATTGTTTATGTAATTAATCAATCCATCCAGATGTAAGGCACAAGAATCACCGGGTCCTTAAATACGTCTACGTAAGGATTGAAAATATCAGAAAAAATTACGACTTCATTTTATAAATATTGATACATCATTTGGCGATATAGATAATATGGCAGACCTAAGTAAGTATGCGGAAATTTGATTTGTTGCAAAGTTTCATGATGCACAATGATCATTAAAATTAGAGGAAACTCTTTTGATCTTCAATTGATTGTCAAATTGTAAAGCTTGGCGAATCACACTTTCTTAAGTATGCTTTAACATAAATAACAACGAGGAATAGTTTTGTAGACATCGCGACTTAAAAATCGTTTCAAAGCTGAAATCATTATAATGAATCGTTAGATATTTATCTTATAAATCTTCAATGGGAGAAAACAGATACGGTATAATTTATAAATTTCATACTATCTGTCTTTGAATATTTTATTAGTAATTCGTTATGCTTTCATTCAATTAAATAATTTCATTAAAAATGTTAATACTTGCCTAAAAATACACCAGTAGCAAAGACTTGATTGCTAAATTGTTGTGTAGAACATTGGATGCTTATAATTTCTATAAAATCTAGTATTAATGTCACTAGTCCTAAAAGATCAAGCATTACTTTTGAGGTGTTAACTATAACTTTTTGACGGAAAGGTATGGCATTTTAAATAATAAAAACTGATTCTTTTATAACTATTTTCACAATGTATTTTATGATTGAAACCGGTTTCGCTCATAACGATAATTATTAAACGATGATATATTTCAGTTGATAAGTTGCTAATGCTCACGATGAGTGAAACCTGTTCCAATCATAAAATATAGTGTGTAAATAGTATTAAAAATGTGTATTCATTATTTAAAAAGATATACAATTGTTGAGAGTTCACAGTCTATGCGTACACACTGTCAACTACCAAATAAAAAAATGTGCTGAATAGTTTACTTTTTTTACTCTATCAAGTATTTTTTGTATGCCTTAGTTGCAAAAAATAAAAAAAAATATTTGTATGTTTCAAAATGTAAATAATTTCACTAGGTTATTGAAGAATAAAATTCACCGTGATCTTAACTATCGAATGATGAATTTCAAGAGTAAATCAAAGGTATCATTATACGTATTTTTGTTGTTCAGTGTTAAAGGTGAATTACTTGTAACTTTATGGAAATAAATATCAAAAAGAACAATCAATTTAGTTGAAAAATATTCACGACTCACCTTCATGAGTACAATAAATATCATCTCATAAAAATGCATGATTTATCGTTTTTAAAATTACTATGAACCTATTCACTTTCTTTTTAAAACACAAAGCAGATACCAAACCTAATTATTAGGTCACGTGAAAGCTCTATAAAATTGTCTTGATTATAATACTTAACACAAATAGAAAATGTAGATAAGTTATTTTATTCGTACACTGTTACATTCTAATAAGTCATACATCTTTATATTTCTAAATAGTTTCATAAATAACATATACATACACATGTATACACGAATGAGTAATAATATGTATCCATGGAAAAGTATACAGTGTCATTAATAAAAGTGTTTCCCTGATTATTTTATGATATAAGTTAAATAAATGGGATAGCATTAATTCAAAAACATCTTAAGTAATTATTTGAAAAAATTTGCTTACTATAAAAAAGTGAGTAAAATAAAAATGTTAAAACGGTAAAATAAAGTAGTGAAAAATTATTGATTGTTAATTATGTTGCGAAATAAATTCCCGCGCATCTTAAAAAAGAAAATGTGTGAATTAAAATAATATTCCGATAGTATATTAAGGAAAGTTTATTGACTAGTTTTGAAAATATGCATAGCCTCATTTGAATCCCATTAAATATCTCGTGTCGTAATATGCAACAAATATACGTGTAAAATTTCATTCGCTTGCTACAAATTAAAGTAAATTATAATGCAAAACATATGTGCAAGTAATTCAGAAGATTAGATCGACATAACATTTCATTATGCAAAGATTTAATTCGTTTGAATCCAGGCCGACGAGGAAATATTGAAGTAGATTATTTAGGGAGGGAAAGAAAATGTTGATGATATTGGATATAAAACTAATTTTTAAATTGAGAAACAAGTTTGTTTTATTGAATTTAAATGAGATATATTATTTAATAACTAATCTTAATCTAAACTAACTTCTTTCGTGTCTTAGTAAGTTTATTGAAAAGTTCCGTTCTTTCAAGTTTTAAAATATAAATTGAAAATTATTTTAGAGATCACGCCTTTCTCACGATCAATTTATAGATTGGTTTGCATATGTCATAATTGTATTAAAAAATGTGTAATGAAATTGTATATACGGCAATTAAAAAATATGAGATATGGTTAGGTAAAAAGGTAATGAGCGAAACAAAACAATATTGCAACAGGATTTTTCATGCATATGAAGAGATGAATGATTCACAAAATTGTCAGGAACATTTGGATAGACTGTACCGAGTTGTTCAATCAATCTATTGCCGAAAAAATATTGAATTCAATAAATATAATTTAAATTTGAAATTGAAATTCAACCCACATTTATAAAAAATATAGTTCACATTTATTTTAATCAAGCTCACCGATTCAATTCTCGATAAGACCAGCCTGACTAACTTCAATTTTAAGTTATCTCCTAAATTTTTCAAAAATTTTGATAAGTATATCGTCATTTCCATCCAAGTTGATCTTGTAGTAAATGAAATGGAATTTCAAATTTGAAAATATTTGATGAATTATAAATTTTTAAAAGTATTGCAAAACCCATGGAAATGATAAATTTTTACCATAATTTGAAATATAGATATTTCATTGATTGAATTGGCATTCACTTGGTAGAACTCCATTATAACACGGTGAAAAAATAGCAATGCATTTTAGTTCTACAAAATCTTGTTATTAGCTATTTTTTCACCGTGTTATAGATATTTCAAACTGATGAATGAAGATTTTCTTTGTTGCTTATTTTAATAATGTAGAAATAAAAGATTTTCGTGTTCATTTTTGTTGAATAGATGTTCTTAATAAAAATCATGATGAAACAAAAGCGATAAAACTTAGTTGCAAAAAATTTTATTTTTGCGAAAATAATCAATTACAATTAAAATAATAAATAATTATTTAACCAAACATGATTCTCATAGAAATATTCGTGGCAAATTAGTTGCGGCTCATACATACTACAAAAAAAATGTGTTAGACATCTTCCGTCATATATTTTTTGCTTAGTCGTATATGATTAATCGAAATTTAAATAACAAGAACTTTGGTTTTTATTGTTTTCAATTTCGTTGTCAGAATAAAACGGTTAAAATGTGAAGTAAAATGCCTGATTAAAAATATTCGTTGAAATCATAGATTTATTTCGTACAGGGCATAAGACTTTGTTTTCTATACCCTATATATAACACATGTGATCTTCACTACTATTATTGTTTACATAAATTATAGTCAAATAATATTGACATGAAAAGTTTGGTATTATACATCTTAATTAAAAATAAAAAATATCGCGTTTCAACGAATTGTACGTTTAATATTATTTTCAATTAGATTGAGTCACCTACAGCGATCCCTGGTATCTACAATAATTTAACCAAGAAAATATAATTGGCCAAATATTAAAAAAAAAATACCTTCCTTAGATTTATGTTTCACAGCCGGATGCCAGTTGGTAGGCGTTCAAAGAAACTTGGTGATATCGTCATGCAACGAATAACTTAAATGCGAAGAATAGATAAATAATTTTATGTAAATTGTCAGATAAAAGTATTCGGTGTTGAACTTGAGATACTAGTTAACGTTTCAATGGTTGTATCATCATTAATTCAAATCTTACGTGATACTAGAAATATAGGTCCGCAAGTTAAAATAAATTCTATAGATGGTGTTACGATTGCTATGGTTGGAGATGCAACTGATAAATTCTTGAGTAATAACGTTTCCAAATTGCAAGATTAACCTTTATTGATTTATGTCTCATTGTATTTTGAGAAAGGAATTCCTTTGTATGTTGAAATAAATTGACAAATACGGTGGACTCGATATCATTTATTTATTGTATTGAAACGAGCATGAAATTGACTGAGAATTTCAATAATATGAACTTATAAAAGGAAGCGTACCATCATTATTAATTGACAATATCATTAAATGGATACCTAGGCGTATAGCCATCATCTATGTATGCATGTGGACCTTTTTATTGACAGCTAAACGATGCATACTTTATTTGAAATATGAAATACTAAAAAAAATACAATTAATATAGATTATAATTGTTCAGTAAATTTTTAATCAAAAACAATGTAAGAATCTAGTTTTTTTTGTTGATTGCATAGTTGTAAGATTTATATGATTGTTGATTAACAAGATAAACGAATATAATAATTTGTGTTAAAAAATAATAGAAGATTCACTCAGGCCAGAAAAAAATATGCAAATTTCTATTCTTTTTGATAAATATACAGCTAACGAAGTAAAGCATGAAGATCTTGATGATTTTGATTATTATGCAAAAAGAATCAAAGATATTCTATTAAGTTCATTGCTCTGAGAGTTCATTTTCTAAAATTTGAGTATGCGTATACAAAATGACACAAGAAATAAAATTTACTTGTTTAAAATTTAATTTAGCTGTGGGTAAAACAAAATATTTTATTTATTGCGACAAATGATTTATATCTAATTAATTAGGAAAAGTAAAACATGGTGTTTAAGCTCGTTAACACGTTGGATTTGTTATTAATATATGTATTTATAACTATAGTAGTTTATATCAGGAGTCACCTTTTCTGTATGCTATAATTTATATAGCTTAATAAGCAATAAATTATAGATGTACAGAAACAACAAACGCTAATAATCGCCAAAAAATAATCTGCAACACCGACTAGAAAAACTGGTCTATGTATTTTTTTTTATAAAAAATCTCTGCTAAATTACATTCAGTTGGAAATAATTTATTGTCTTCCCACCAGTTGAATAGGATTTACACATGTGAGTGAGTTGCTAGATGAACAATTACTATTCATGTCATTAAATTAATAAAGTGATGCTGAAATTATACTGTATTGTATTACACTGCTGTGTTTGATGACACTCGTAGTGAAATCACCATCGTCAATAATGGTATAGTAAATTCCTAATAGTAAAAGCACCGATCAATTAAAAGAATTAATATTGAAATCGTGACACGTAGTAGTTCCTAGTGTTGTGTAGATATTAAAATAATATCGAGGAATTTATAGGATGCCAATTTAAGCTCATGCAGTAATTGTCACTGGAATGTTTGTAAATATAATACATGATGTTTTCCGGGAAAATTTACTACACTGTTTTTTTATAATCATTTTGAAAAATAAAATGAAAACGGTATACTTTTTTTTTTTTTATTGAATATTGAGAATTTGCATAGAAGATAATTTCAAATCAATACCGCACAAAGGCGGGTTTTTTCTCAAATGTATGTATTGTACATGCATCATTATTGTTTATATTTGCATCAAATATTATTTTCTCTAATGTTATTTGAGACTTTTAATTTATACGAAATTTCATTTACAATAAATATTTTATGATATAAAGATATAAAGAAAATGAAATGTGAGATTTTTGTGAAAATATGTATTATTTATAAAATCCATAATACCTGTCTGTTAAATGTTTTTTTACCAGCTGTTTTTAATTAACTAGTAAACAATTATAGTACTGATCTATTGCCTTCTATTTTGTACAATTAAATGTAATAATATTTAACTATATTCAAAATCAACAAATTTTGTAAAAATAATAATGAGTTGTATCCACACGCTTCTACTCAAAATAATATTTTAGTCTATTCTATCAGTGGCAGATATTGTAGTTTTTCCAACCTTTGGATTCTCCCCCTGATGTTATTGATGTCTAAGCGTTAGATTTTTTGACATGCTTTCAGATAAACTTTTGAGGAATAATTAACATCAAATCTTGCAATAAATATATTTAATAAACAAAACTCGATTATTATTTTTTAGATACTTAAACGGATATTGAAATGGGATAAAGCCGGACTTGATGATTTAAAAATGAGTGGAAAAGTAGAATTCAAATTAAGTTTGATTTATTTTAATGATTACTCTACTTTCATTTGGGAAATACTGAATACACGAATACAAATTCTTTAAATGACTATTAGAAAATTAATTAACTCAAACAAAGTTGAATATTGTATGTTTTTTTCATTCATCAAAGGGATAACTGTGTGGGATAAGGCTATAAGCTTCGACAGGATATTTATCTATTTTGAGATTTCTATTAAGCGTTGGAGTAAACAATAATTATTCTTACAGTATATATTTCCGTGATACCCACGAGATAAAATATCTGATAATAAATCTACTTTGGGAGTATTCGAAAATTCTCAAATACGAGATGAGAATCATTGATTGATGACGCAATTCACACTGTTAATCTATAATTATTCCTTTTTTGGTTTTGAGTACGACAATAGTGAGATCTTTTCAACGCGTGTTTATAAAGATGCGGACGCAGATGTCTTCATTGATGCATGTATTTGGATCTACGTATTTCTCAATACAAATATTACAAAAGAAAAAGTACTTCCAGATTAATTTATCGATGTTGTCTATGAAGTGAAATTTGAAGGTATAAGCACTATATTTTTTTTGAAAATTACAGCTTTATCACCTTTTGTAAGCAGTGGCTGGCTAAGCAGAATCGAACTATTATTGTAAATTAAATAATAACATGCAAATAAGATGAGTATTATTGATGTGGTGCTATATATCTTCATTAAGAAACTACTAAAAATATCTTTAAAAAAGTTTACTAGGAATTAAACCAGCAACACAATTATATTCTTTTACTAGGTAATACAGTTTATTTGAAAGAAATGAATCGATGGTTTATATAAATTTGAATTATTGATCGATATAACTATGAAGCACTATTATCGAATATTTTTAATTGGCAACTTCGTTCTTGCAATGTTCATCAAACTAAAAATATCATAACATTTCTCCAGGTAAATTAAAACTTTTTATGCAATTATAATTGTTGTTATATGTTTGAGGTTGTTCATGTATTGATATTAACGTCTTAAATTTAATCGAGTTCCAATTATAGTTAAGGCACTTTTTAAAACAATTGTAAAAGCAAATGCAATTCTTTATACATATATAAATATATTAAACAAGAACTCATTAAAATAAAGCAACGCAGTCTACAAGAAGTAACTTGCACACCACTGTTTTTATTTTTTTTCAATATAAACAAGCCATCTTGTTAATCACGATAGTGTTGACAGCCCATATATTGTAAAAAAAAAAAATGTTTCTCATCATAAACATCAATTTTTGCATGAATGTAATACGAAACGATCAATGAAAACATGATATGGTGAATTAACTAAACTATGGTTAATATTTTAATATTATGAAGATTTAATTTTTTGACACCTAGTCTTAGAAATATTATATTAAAATGAAGTCAGAGTTTTTGGTGTTTACTTTAAAAATTTACTATCGTAACAAGTTCTCCTTTCAGTTAAAAATATTTCGGACCTTTTACACATCAACAATAAGAAATTTCACGAAAGAAATGTCAAAAATAAACTAAACAAATTAAGTGATACAGCCAGTTCTCGACTTACGACCACCTCGTCTTACGACCATTCGGACTTACGACGGAGACCAAAATTTAAAAAAAATTAAATCATGTGTGCGCCTTAATGTAATTGATGCGTTCACCTTAATTGAGATGGTGCGATCGATTGCCAGAACGAACATATATTCATCAAGAAGCTAAATGCATGCCCGGATTTAAAGCATTCAAAGATCGTTTAACCCGTTTGTTGGGTGGTAATGTCACCGGATTTAAATTGAAGCCACTTTTGATTTATAGCTCAAAAAACCCGAGAGCCTTTAAGGGAATCAATAAGTCTACTTTGCCGCTACATTATCGTTGGAACAAAAAAACATGGATGACGCAATATCTTTTCCATGACTGGTTTGATAAGTGTTTTATTCCCGAAGTTAAAAAATATTGCAAGGAAAAAGAAATAGATTTCAAAATAATGCTGATATTGACAACGCTCCGGGTCATCCTCTACATTTAGTTGAATCCCATCCAAACATAAAACTTATTTATTTACCCCCCAACACTACAAACATTTTACAGCCAATAGATAATGGGGGTATTCCTAACTTTAAATTGCACTGTTTAAGAATTACTTTTGCCCAAGCAATCAGAGCAATAGAAAAATACAATAATATAATAATAAATTTTGGAAAACTATAACATCTTTCAAGCAATTAAAAATATCTCAGAAGGATGGTCAAATGTAACGACATCGTGTATGAATGGCATATGGAACAAACTATTAAAACGTAATAATAATATGAATTTTGAGAAAATGAAGTAGGAGAAATAAAGAATATCATTGTACAATTTGCTCAAAAACTTTATCTGGAAGTCGACAGTGAAGATATAATTCAAATATTAAAAAATGATGATGAAGAGCTCACAAATCAAGATTTGATTGAGATTGAGAAGGAACGTGCTACAGAAAAGGATCAAAGGAATCAAAAGAACTAGATGAACAAAATGAACTTCCTAAAAATTTTGTGCTTAAAGACATGGCTGCAGCTTTTAGCCAAATCAACTATAGAATTCAACAATTTGAAAATATGAACCCAAACACTGATAGATTTTCGAAGGTACATCACATCGCCTGATTCAGCAAGCACTCGCCTGTTATAATGAAATTTATATAGAAAAGAAACTGAAAAATGTTAAAATGTAGAAAAACATTAAAAATATGAATATTCTCATTTATCAATTTGAAAGAAACTGTACAAATTATTTGTTGACACGATCAATACGAAAGAAAGATGGTATCCATATTTAAAAGATGCCATGAGAAAATTAATATAAAATGAGTTAATTTCTTGAAAAACTTTGTAGAGAGAGAAAGGTTTTGTTATTTATTATGAATATTCTTATAACAATAAAAACAAATTCGTGCGTCGATGTATAACGTATAGTATTTTTCTAACTATAGACGCACGTGGAATCACTTTCGTTTGTTATATAACGCGGAATTATATTAAATGCTCATATTAAAACAAAGAAGAAGTTGAACAATAAAAATGATTGTCACTTTCACATCTGTTGTCTCTTCAATTTTACAACTGTCGAAGAGTAATAGTGTTTTAGTGATTTTATATAATACATCGAGAAGAATGAAAATTAAGTGTTACCAGGAGATAAATTCAACAAACTAAGTTAAGCGTAAATTTCTAATGTATTATATTTAGAGCGTCGAGCTTATTTAATAAGAATGAATTGTTGAATTGTGGAATATTATTGGGTATATGATTAAATAAATTATTGGCAAAAACTCTTATATTATATATCGTTATTAATAATTGTTGAAATACAATTCGATTTTTTTCTCAACAAATCATTAACAGATACTGCTACATAAATAAAATAGAAAAAGACTTCCCACCGACGCCAATGTTTGTAAATGAATTAAAATGTACGTGAAACCTTTGAAAAAGCTCATTAAAATATATCACTATACTAAAAAGGCTAATTAATGTTTGTATTATTATGTAAGAGATGTAATATTTTTTTTAACTTAAAAAACAAATAAAATTAAAATTAATCTTGACACATAAAACTTAAAAATTACATGAGTAAAATGGTCGAAGCGAAAGAGATATGATAGAACTTAAAGAAAGGTAGGTTAATTAAATTGAGTACCGTAAGAAAGATAGTTAGCTTTATTTCATTTGCCATTCCGATGCATACTAATGTTTTTAATATAAAATAAATACACGTCCAACAACAAGACTTCAATTTGATTACTTGACATTCGCATGTCGAATATTGAGATATTGAAAGTAGCTAATCAAGATTTTATATTATCTATCACTCAATTTGAGTTTATATTGAAATATAAATAGAAGTTATTAGATGACGGGCTAAAAATCTGCTTATTTAATACTATCTACAAAAAGTGATAGTAATTATTTGGAGTGAATAGTAATCAAGTCTAGAATATTTACTTTATAATATTATATAACCTTATAAAAGTGGAATATTTAGGCATCATGTTATAATATAAAGTGAAGGTCTATTTATGTATTTTATCATCAAAATATGTATAATTATATGATTCATTGAAGATATAATTTGATTTTAATTTAAAACGTTTTAAATTAAATAAACACATTTTGTGAAATAGTTGAGATGTTATCAACTATTATATTCAACTACACCCAGTCCTTTTTTTACGCGCTTCACTCGTTTTCACGCGATTTTTTTAAAAATAAAAAATATGTGTATTTTCAAGACTTAATTCATATAAGTGAAAAAATTATATTGTTAGAGTCTCATTATATTTTATAAGCAATAAAGACATGAAATATGTATTTTTTTTTGCATGAATTTTAAAGAGCAAATTTTGGTTTTTCATACGTTTCTGGTAATTTTTCACGCGATATTTTAATTTTTGGAACCAATTTATCAAATGCGATTTTTTAACGCGATTTTCTTTACGCGTCGTTTTCTGGAACCAATGTATCGCGTAAAAAAAGGACTGGGTGTACTATATTCAATAAAAAAATTTCCGAAATTGAGTGATGAATAACACCATAAGTTTGATCGTTAGTATATATGTGAAAAAATAAAAAAAAATACGCGCTACAAATTTCTCTCCATTGAATAAGTTGAATTTTATTGGAAGTGTTTAATTTCTTTTATTTTTAGTTATCGTAAAAATGAGCGCCAATAAAATACAATATAATAAACGTATTTGAAAATTAAGTGAAATGCTAGATAAAACAGAAAAGTATTATGGTAAAACTGGAATTTTTAAAGTTAAGGTTGTATTGATATACAATAAAAAGATATCAGGCCAACCATGTATCTAATAAAGAGGTTTTAATATAACGCAATAAGTCAAATTATCTGATACGACTAGTGTTAGAAAAAGCTTATATAATATTTAAATTTCATTTGTTCGTGGTTAAAAAATACGATTTTAAAAAAGCATAAGACAGAAAGAAGTTTATAAATACAATGAAATCCTTTATTTACTTTATGACCGAGTTATAAGTTTTCTAATATGGCTAAATATTGTAGTGTAGAATTTCGAAAGAAGGTCGCACGAAGAGAAGAAAACCATAAGTGGGTAGACTCAGAAAATGATATTTTTTTTTTTTGAAATTATCGTCGTTCATTTTTATTAAAATAAGTTATCTGATTTCAGAAGTGATGTTGCATAAAAAGAATACTTGATCTCATATGAGATTAATAAAAGCAGCTCATTTTTTTTCTATTTGTTATTTTAAATTTATTATGTGTAACAGCGAAGTAAATTAAAGAAGCGCTGATTTTTCCACACAATGAACACGACACGATAATAAGCAACATGAAAAATAGTGAAAATAATTATTTAAATTTTCTATGGAGGGCATTCGAGTATATTTTGCTCTGCACTTGATATCCTTTAACATTTCAGCTGATGTCATGGACTGCCATCTCTATCCGGGAAGATTAAACATTTGTTTTATTGTCTATCCGGTTTCCAAGGCTATTTCACGAACATTAATACAATAAAGTAATTGTTAGCGAATCGGATGGGAGGATATCTTTTGCCATGTTAAATAATGGCATCTTCAAAATTTTGACAAGATAAATATTATGAAATCTATTTTAGTTTCGTGTTCGTCAATTTGATTTACTTTTAGTGCGGTGTCAACGACTGGGGAGGACATTGAATTGTTTCACAGATCTAATTTTACGATGAATGTCACGAGTGATAATTCTTTTATTATTATTGATACTCGTATTAGCAGAATTATATTAATCACCAATACCAGTATGCAATTTCATGGAGTAAAAAATATTTTAAGTAACACTACGCTTATCTGGAAAATAAAATTAACAGGGGTAAATTTGACTAAAATGAAATACAAAATCAATATGTTGAGAGTTCGCAGACCTGATATTTTAGCAATATTTTTATTATCTAAAGCTTTTATAATATATAACGCGAATTTATGATTTAGATGCGAAAAACTAATTTATATGTGAAAACTGCGCGAAACAGATTTATTTCTGCGGTTCTGAATGAAATGCATATAATATATTTTAACAGTGTTAAAATTCTCTTAGATTTGAGTTGGTTATTAATGACATTTAATGGAAAAAAAACTCTTTATTGTAGTAGGAATTATTACTGTATATCACTAAGATATTTCGTAAAACGCAGTCAATTTGTCACGGTATACAGACATACTGTAGCGTACGATTCAAATCTTTATTTCAAAGATTCATAAATTTGTATTAATAAGCTTTTTTGATTAACCCGATCTTACACATTTTAGTGGATAGCGCTTTTTGACTTTCAGTCGAAATTGAATCATTGTGCATTTACTACTTCTACAATGGATTTGCAAAATTTGCACTGAGTAAAAATGTGTTTAAAAGTTTCACTGAGAATTATATGATTCATATATAAGATAATATAATACAATCATATACTCAATATCATTTTCTTATAAATGTAGATCAAGGGTTATAAAAAATAAAATTAAGGATGTAATAATATTTATATACAAGGTTTAATTATTAATAAGCGTTGCACGTATGATGGGAAAAATGTTCATTCAAAAATATAAGAATGCACAAAGAAAAAATAAAATTCACTACTGCAGATATATTATTATAACATGTACACAGCCAAAAATGCTATCAGGTTTTGATAATTACCCGGCGTTCAGGTTTTAAATATTAATTTTATCATCGTAGGATTGAAATATATGCTGGGAAATCGTGATAGTAATTTATCGGCTAAATGTTCAGACGCTCTTGTTTCGTGTAATACAGTAAGATATCGATTGCTCTTATGATAAATGTAGCAAATTCAGTGTGAAGATCACGATTCGACTACGGAAAAGTGTTACAATCGTTTTATGTAAATTATAACACAGACATCTATCTGCACGATTTTGTGTTTATTAATTTGGTTGATTGCTGTGAAGAGTTGAAGCATCCGAATTATAAATGATGAACTGATTATTTCAATGCCAAACGATCTATTTTAAGATAAATAACTTCTCTTAATTTAATTCATTTAATGATTTTGTTAAATCATTGAAATACACGATAATATTAAACAATCTAACCTGAAATTACAATACATTATTTCAGATAAATATGTAATGTTTAATCAATATCTCCCCTTCTTCGTGTAAATATTATCGATATTTAGCTGTTCTAAAACGCTGTGTGTGTTGTAAACTATTCCAAGAAAACAATCACATTTGAGTCGTTGAAACTTTGTGCGATTCCACATATTTTGTCATGAACAATCCGGGTTTCTTCTTTCGGCATCTTCAGGCATTTTTTTCACACGGATGCAACATAACTGACAGAGTTATTACTGACATGCGAAATCGTTAAAAGAAATTCCATCAAGAATCTTCAGTTGATATCATAGATTATAAAATATTTAATTATCGCTCAGGTTTACTCAATAATTTTAATATCTGAACTACTCAGCTTTACAGTGTTTTTCAGTCTACATTTGAAGCACACACATACACTGAAAACATCGAAAAACACTGACTCACGCACGCGCTCTCTCTTGCATTGAGCAGAGCAACAAAAGTTCAAGTTGTTCATTAAAGCAGTATTTGATATCACAAGTGGAATTAAAAAAGTAAATAGCAAATATGCTAACATCCTTTTTTTATTTTACCTAACTACATAAAAATAATAATCAAAATTAATATATTCGTCTGCGAATAAGATAAAGAAAGTCATTGCTTCACTGAAAGCTTGATACATTTATGTGATTATTAAAAGAGACAACAAATGCAGTCTACATAAAATTATATTCAACTTTCGTTTAAGGTGAGGATGAGTCAATTGCACTTGCTTTCTTCTACGGCACACATTATATACTTTTTGCGTCAGTTGATATGGAATAGCATACTTTTTTTTTTTTGGAAAGTTTATGGTATAAGTATTGAGTATACACTAAAAAGAATTCATATTTTCGTGATGGATTTTTAAAAATCGAAGCATAAAATAACACATTTAAGCCAATAAATCATATGCAAACGGTGTCTTGTTCATATTTTTATGTATGAAAATATGAAGAAATAAGCACTTGACACAAAAAATAAGAAAAATAATCTACAATATCGTTCATCATCTGTGTTTGGTGCCAATTCACTCAGAAGATATGCCCTACAGCGTTTTCAGAGTAAATGTGATGCAATGTATATTATTATTGGCTTAAGTAAAGTTCTGGCCAGTTATTGTATTTAATTTTTATGGTATTCATATATTTCGTTTCATTATTGCAAAATGAAACAGTATTTCGTCTTTTTAATTTCGATAATTTCCTGAGGGGAAAATACTGACAGATAATGTAAATGATAATTTCTAACTAAAAAATATTACGTGATGTAATATTTTTTTAAATTGATAAATTTTTTGAATTGATGAACAGTTATATGAAATGAAAGATATATTTTTTGGAATGCTGTTATATAAGTGAATTTTTATAATAAACCAAATTAGAGGACTTATGCTTATTGTGATATTTAATGAAGTTCTTTACTTATTGCAAAAAATATTCAAATGAATATTATTTTCTCACTTGACAGCGATTTTGTCTGCTAGGTAATTAAAAAATGTTTTTTAATTAAATGAGTCGATCTTGATTGATTAAGTGAAAATTACGTTCGATAAATCTTAGTAATTGAAGAAAAAAATCCTGTTTTTTGTGAAAATTACGAAAAAGTGTCGAGTTGTAAAATTTTATCGATGTAGATTTACTAGTATTGCATATCATGACAAAAAATCATTCCTATTTATCTATTTTAAGAACACATTCTTTGAACACATTGTAATACCAATATAACAAAAAATATGTGTAATATATAACGTTTGTTTTGTTATACCGTTATACATTTTTGAATGAAATTCGAACGTAATGTTATTCTGGAATTGTCTAAAAACGCAAAAAAAGAAAAAACATTTCAAAACACTTGATTCACAAAAATGCTAGATCGCAAAAAATGCGTATTTTTATTTGTATACAAAATAATCTATGCAATACAAATGTATATGCCGTAGGGCAATGTGAAGCTTTAATCACGAAAAGAAGGCTATTGCTAGTTCTGTAATTTATTAAATTATATTTAAAATATATATTACTGCGAAAATGAACTGCATTTTTGTTTCTAATTCATCAAAATAAAACAAAAAGTCACAAAAGTAATAGAATTTAATCAGTCAACAAATCTGGTAAAAATAAAAGTAAAATTGAAATAAATCACTGTGTTACTTTATCATGTTTATTATTTTACACTGTAATGAATTTCCTTTGGCACATAATATAATATGTATGTATATGTATATATGCTTAAGCGTCGCCAAATAAATAAATTTGGCCATATTTTGTGTTCATCTCGACCAATCTAAACTAAAATAAGGATTGCTTTTTTGGTTTAAATTCCCAATGACTCATGTATAACAAATTTTTCAATTCCGTCTGCCAATGGTGATTGATGTGGATATGTGTTTGAAACTGTATTCTAAAAATGTCCAAGAAAGTATTTCTAATTTAATAACTGTTTTTTTATTAATTTAAATAAAATGGTTACACAAGAACAATAACTGCTCACAGTTTTGTCTATTTTTTATGCGATTAGATTTTAAGTTGACGGAAAAAATTGTGTTTGAGTTTTTTTGAATGTTTAAATGAAGTGCAAAGACACCAGAAAATATTGAATTTATTGAATGTGAAAGATTGTCAATAATGATTGCGGCTTATTTTATATAACCAAAGATGTTTTTCGTTTGGTATTAATAAATTGAAAATAATTTTTTGCTGTTCCAAAACTGTGAAAAATATTTGTAGAATTGTAGCATTTTTAAATTGATAGTTAAATTTTATTTTCCTAAAATTTCATAAACAAATCAGCAAAAGGTGACCTTTTGTTGGTACAACTTTACATGTAAACCGATGATTTCGTTCCCATACATTTACGATATTTACCTTTAAGAACGGCCATGACATTTTTGAAAACAATTTCAGGCAAGTAAAGAGGAATTTATCTCGCGATTTGAACGATCATCATGCCCGTGAACTTTATGTGAAATAATACTTATAATTGGTCCATTTTGCGGATGAACAGAAACTTAAAAAAAACATACACACAATTACACCAATATAATAGCCGTGAAAAATTATTTAATTATCTTGTGACTGCCGATTATTATAATTTTTATCATTGCTATTCATATCCTATGATTGTTGCATTTATACTGTTTATTTAGTTTCATACAGTCAATGAGCAATAAGTGGGCATGTTTTTTTTATGAATATTAGTCAATTATAATATTTAATTTTTAAGCAAACGTTTTTTTCGCCTCCGATGAAACATTCATAGACATTAAATTTGTTTTGAGTATAGACATTTAAACTAATTAGAGTCGATAAAGGAAATGAGTCATTTATTCTCCGATTGTTCTTACCGACTTTTTCATGAAAGTCGTATCATATAGTAAACTACGCAAATCAGAAAAAATCACTTGCGTTAAAATTATATTCGGCTTAGTCATTGCTTTTTTTTATTATTTTATTTTGATTGATACAAATGTAATAAAGGATGATTTTATACGTATAAGGTCATTTATATTTACCATGGCAAAAGCACAAGTCGTTGATTTAAATTGTCTTTTTGAATTGATGGCAGTCAAGAACGTGCAGAAAAGTCGAAATCTGGACACTTTTATCGCGTAACAGCCAATAAATTAAAACCAAACAAAATTTATAAAAAAACTGACATTTCAAACTGAGAATATATTGATTTAATTGACATTTAATTGTTAGCACACCATTATATAACATGGTGAAAAAATAGCGATGTATTTTAGTTATAAAAAAAATTTGTAGGCCTAAAATACATTGATATTTTTTCACCGTATTAAGATGAGAAGAGTTTTTTTGGTAGTGAATGTATTTATACCATGTAAAATATGGTCAAGTGATTGACTACTCACGAGAATCACATTAGAAGTAAAGTATGAAACTGCTCCCCTAATTTTTCGTAATACATATTTTACTTTGCTTATTGGATTTGCATTTAAAATTTCTAACTCTAGAATTACTCTTATTTTTTTTTATTGTTATTGAACTATTTTTGCAAATGGTAAATCATTCTATTGTATAGTTATATATTTGCATAATTATAAATAGTAATGGGGTTTTAAATAAAATAATCCAATGCCTACAGAAAAGAATGATAATTGGGTAATTTCACAGTATTTAAGTGTTTAAGGAGAAGCGGTTGTACGCCATGCGGTAAATCTGTATTTAAAGTGTAGAAGATGTATATATATATATGTATAAACAATTGTTAGGCAATTTTATATAAGACTTAGAGCATATGAATTATTTCAATCAAAATTTAAATTGAATATAACAAAAATAGAGAATCAAATAAATACCACCTCAAAAATATATAGTTGTAAATGCATAGCTTTACTTCATGATAATAAATTAAAACGTATTTAGAAAATTCTGCCTAGTTTTTTTGAAAGCTTAAAATTGAAAAAAATCAGTGGTGGCACCAAAAGAATACTTATAATTAAAATTGTCAATTAAAAGATAAATCATATACATTAATATTTCTTTAATGTATCGTAATTGTTATAGCACTATGCTTTTCAAGTGTAATTATTGATTTCATTCACATAATTATTTGTATCATTGAAAACATAAAAAAATATATGTGAACTCATTTAAAGCCATAAATTACGTTAAAAAACAAAATAGCATAATAGTTTATTAAAATGTTGAAATAGTTAATGATTTCCTTTCTAATAGAGATTCCATGGTAAAATCATGTTAAGGATATGAATATCATTTTCTATGGCACGACTGATAAATGTAACTATTTTCCTATGTACCCAAACGTGATTGCAGGATCCAATTGGTCACCATTCTCTCGACCTTCACTGCTGCTCGGATTCTCATCATACAATTCTCGGGATGGGCATCGTATACAGGCTGGCGGTAGAATTAATATAGCTACAAACTTATCTTGTTAACCAACAGTTTGATATATAAAAATTTGCATAAAGCTTGTGTATTGCTTAGAATTATATTATTATGTAACTTTATTTTTAATTAGATATTTATTTATTGTAAGTAGCGTTAAATAAGATTATTGAAAGCGATCACAATCAACGTGAAACAATTTAAAATCTTAAAATTATCTCTCAAGTGTACAAAAATGTTTAACTCTTTATTTATGACTAGGGATTACAATTTATCGTCGAATTTCAATAACCGGTAAACGGTAAATAATTTGACCTCTTACCGGTTAATGACAAAAAAAACGTGGATTATATCATTAAAGTAAAACTGTACGTGGCTACTTTCACTAAAAATGGTATCCTGGATCGAAACATAAATAATTTGAAATACATTTCAGGTGAATAGTAATGTAATAAAATGTACGATAAATATGTTTCAGGTGAATATATGTATGTTTTAAATGTACTTTTTTTAAGTAAATCAGATAATTTATTATTTGCCACACAAAGACTAATCAAATTAACTTACGACTATGTAATATTTGGTTTACCTGCCTGTGAGAAGTTCATACGTTCATACTTATTGCTGTAGTATAAATATATTTTATACATGTATGCATAATTTGTATATATTAATATAAATTTATGTATTGGATTATAGAGTTTATTAATGAATGAGTTAATAAAATTCTCACTCCCTCATGCATATATCATAATAAAAATTCGTTATAATATGCCTGTATCTGACATTAATTCGCGATAAAAACATTTCCAGTAAAAACCGGTAATTTTTTCAATTTACCGGTAATTACCGCTGGTGCATTTTGGGCCGTTTACCGGTAAACCGGTAAACCGGTAATGCAATCCCTACTTATGATATTGAAAAAAAAATGTACAAAAATTGTATATTTTTTGTTTATCTGGTGGTATCTAACAATATGTTGATTTTCGTTTTTGCTATTTTCAACAATTAAAACCAAATAAATGTAGATTCGTAAATTTATTTTGAAATGATAGTTATTGATTGTTAGATATTTATCTTCGTAGAGATTTAATATTGATTTAAATTTTATCATTCATTCAAATATATACTAATTCAGTACTGCAAGGAATCAGTGCATAGACCTTGGAAAGATGTTTTAATGATGTGAATCGTTATTATTTAGTTTACTCGAATGTAAGGCAATGGCCTAAAGCAACGTTCTCTCAAGTAACTAATACATGCATTGAATAAACAAGTGTTCTGATGGTCAATTTGAGGGAGGCGCATAGACGTGACATCAATGGTCTAAAAGTAATCTAAATAACTATAATAATATACAAATAAATTGGGAGCGAGGTAAATTAAATTTTGATCGGCCAATTTATTATGTAAGTCCATTCATCATAAATTGTCGTTATTATCAGCTCACTGTCATCTTTGATAAATACTCGATGTATATGATTATAAATTGATCAGATCTCTTAAAAAATCAAACGGTTGAAAATTAATAAGTAATATGAAAATTTAATTGAATTACTTAAGTAATCGGATTTCTGAAATATAGTTAATTCCTCTTGAAAACATGTTCCATTAACGGATACGACAAAACTATTTAATTAATAGATACAAATTTCATTAGAGCGTACTTATATATAGTCTAGTATCTATGATAAAGTAGCAAGATGACTAGTATTACAAAAAATACATGCATATTTCAAAGGCAATGATATGATACACTTCTTTGACACAATGATACCATTTACCCTTTGTCATGTGATGGTAAATCCATCTCACACGGAATATTGCTAAGGCCTTTAATTGATATTTATTTTATTATAGTAAAAAGTTTTTTTATCGATCAAGCATGTTTCATGAGATTTTATTTTTATATATGTGATATTTAGTATAAACGGAGATAAGATATATTAAAAGCTTGGTAGAGTAAGGTTGTGGTATTGGGTACTAAGAATAATAAAAAGGTCAATGCTAATCTTTCGTTGTGTTTTGTACCAATAAAAGAAAAATAATTCTGGATATTATATGGCGAATTTACCCAGATTTGCTCGATTTCCACCTGCCGTTATAATAAAGGTCTAACTGTGCATAAAAATATATCGTTACATTTCAATTTACACAAGGTAAAATAGAAGTTCAACAAAAGGCTCTTGGTCGATGAAAATATAGTTTTGAGCTCGATGGATGGTTAAAATTGTCACTGGTAAAAAGGTAAGTATTGTACAATAGATCGCTCAGATTTATGCAAATTTGTAAAATGAAAGCTTTTGTGGAGCTAACTAATATGCTGTCAATATAACTAACAGAAATCGATTAATATTTTTTGCACTATAGATGATATTTTAATATTACGTTTCATTAAAGTTTCATCGTAATACATACATAAATTTTCATCCAATTTATTGGTGATAATTGGTGATACTATATAGTTGGCTCAGCAGTTTAAAGCATGTTATTAAGACGTGTTAAAAACTTAGTAAAATATTCTTGCTTTTATGTACAATTCTTCGAATTTCCTATAAATGAAGAGGAAACCACCATTTTAGAAAATATGCGCGTCTTGATTTTGAATTTCCATTAAAAATACGTAATTTGATTTATTGAAGCTGTATAAATTACAATATTTTTTATCACTCTCGACCCGGGTTTTGCTATCACACGGATACAAAAGAAGCGATTGATAGTTAACATATTAATTTAAACGAAAAATATAAATGTCAGTAAGATACAGGAGGTATCAAATAAACAAAACTCGTTGAATCATTTTGTTAGTAAATTAAAAATGTTTTATTTCGTACAATTTACACCTACAAGTGACTTTAAATAATCAATTGTTTATAATGGTTAATTCTTATACAGCTTTACTTACGAACAAATTTTCAATTCATCTTATTGGGCAACGGAAAAAAATATTTTTCACGTATTCAAATTTGCAGTTGTGTTATTTATTAATAAAAATGAGATTCAAAGTTCAATGATCGTTTGAATAAAGATTGAATAACGGCTAACCAGCACTAAAACATGCAAAAAGTGCAACACTGACAAAAAACCTATTTCCAATAAATTGATTTTGGTTTTATGTATCATCTCTGTCGTAAAAAAAGAAAGTGCTTGTATAGAAGTTTATCCGGAAATAATTATCGATCTACTAATTTTTTCAAATATGATTTATGAAACTAGTAAGCGCAGATTATCTTGTAATAAATAGTATACTTTTTAATGATGTTATAAATCATTAGGCTAAAAGTTACCTCAGCAGATTTAATCGTCTTAATAATTATTTAACTAACAATTTAAACTATAAATATTAACACATAGCGTTAGATATTTTATTGAAGTAATAAGTTCTTAATATAATTAACGCTTTTAACTGATGCTTAGTTAAAATACCGTTATCCTATGCATTATGAAATAACCGAATTCCTTGCAATATGAGGCAACACTCTTTTTTATTGTTTCCTGGTAGATATTAAAATGTGAAAAAAGAGACATGGATGGCGGATAGCATTTGGAAAATGTTTTGATCAAAATTGTGATTTTTTTGACAAATCTGGTGATCGTATATTGGAGTTAATATGCCTTTTCCTATTGTGACACATCTGTTCCCTGACATCGGCGAGGATATTGTTTATTACGTTCTTGCCCGCTGTTATAGTTATGAAAATATTTATTGGTGAAATTGAATATAATATTATTTTTTCTATTTTTTGGAAAAGAAAATTAAGCTATTATAATTTTATTAAAATTGAGCGCAAAGCTCATCTAAGAGCTAAATGGTTCCGAAAAGCATTTTTAACCATTGAACAGTTGTGAGTTTATTTGTATATTATAGCTTTTTCACAGTCTGATGATATCAAAACATTGGGACAATTTTCATATGCAATTTTTATTGATTGAATTGGAAGTTACTCGGTAGAATTCCATTATGACAAGGTGAAAAAATAGTTGTGTAATTTTATTCTCCAAAAATTATAGGGTATATAATTGAAGAAATATGCAACGAATAACCTCCAAATGGACGGATCTCAGCAGAACATGCAGACCTTAGTCGTGTGAAAGATTCTTAGAAAATAATTCATGATAGGCAATTTTTTTTATAAAATATTTGACTCTTCGGAATTGAAGTATTGAATATCTTTAGTATCGGCTTAGGTGTAATCGAGTTACCTAGTACAGACATCTCAATGATTGATTATATATTGTTTAATAAGGAAACGTATATGCGATTTGCCCAACAAGATTTCCTATCGATGTTGAGCTATTAGACTGAAGACAGCAACAAAATGTTCTCGTATTATAATTTTTGCCGAGCTATATTTAGTGTCCATATATTGAGAAAGAGTGTGAATTTTTCTAAAACAATACTTACAAATTTTCATTTAAGATAAATTTTGAGCTTACTATAAAAAATCATAATTGCACGAATATTAAGTTCATGGTATTTGTGTATCGCATTTGAATTTCCATAATCGATTTAAGAATGTCATTTACTTGAATGATGAACCGGATCAATAAACATAAATCTATGAGTGGATCATGTAGACTTCGATTGGTGATATATTTTTTTAACAATAAAAACATCTAAATACTGTTAATTAAGGTTGACGAAATGAACATGTATGTTCTCATCTGTTATATTATGGAACGGTGTTTGATGCGGTTGTTAATTTTATATGCTGTTAATCGTCGAAATCATCTATAAAAAACCTCGAAATTGTCGTTTTACTGCGAAATAAAGTCATATATGTTCATCAAAGTTTCTAGAAGTTAGTAAAGGAAGAAAATAAGTGGTCGAAGTTGCAGCACGTTGGTAAATTGTTTGTTTTTTTAACGTTAAAAATTAAATAGTTAAAATGTGTAAAAGCAGATTAGTTTATTTCTACGATGTAACATTTAGATAAATGTGTGCATTTAAAATAACATTGTCTGATAGACTTAGTTAAGTAAACAGGATGCATTAAAGCATTTTATCACGAAAAAATGAAATTTGATATATTATTTTTTATAGTAAAACGTTAATAATTGTTCTTAAAACGTTGCTAAAAGATAATTTTATAACTACGAGTAATTCGGAAAAATTTCACAATGCCTCCTTTTCAGGACAATGTATTTTATATAATTTAGATTATCAGCAATCATTCACTTGGGAACAATAGGTAATAAAAATAATCGCAAGTTGGCACAATTTAACCAATAAAATAAGGTTTACCAACTATATTTCTTGATTTAAATACTGATTCGATTTTGTTTCGAACTGTCATTAAAATGTCAAAGTGGAACTACAAATATTAAAACATGGGAAAATTTGAACGCTCCTGTATTTAAAAAATGCACTTGGTTATTTCTCAAAACTTATAAATATAACACTTATACGTTGTATTATGAATTTTATATAATCTTGCATAAAAATGCGTTATTTAATTATGTTTTCGTAATCGAAACGGCATGTATCAAATGTGGGAATGATTGAAAAAATTAACTAGTATTTCATTGTGAAAACACATCGTTATAAGAATTATTACTCTCCAGATACAAGGCAACACCTCAACTTATGTGATCTTATTATAAAACGCATTATATTTGCATGAGAATCAATTTCGCAGCGATTGTTAGGATCGTAGACAATATTTCAAAAAATACAGTTGTTCAATATTTGATTTATGTACATTGTTTTGACTGTTTGGTTTTTCATTATAATGAAGTCAATGTTATCAAATAATTGAAAAATTCTAAAATTTGAGTGATTTAATATTAAATGAATCATGTCTTTTATAATCTATTTATAACAACATTTTAATGCATTTTTAACGAGATAAAGCCTTGCAAAATACTGCACGAGTCACTTCGTTTCCCTTTATTTCGAGCCGTATATAGTCACCCATCGCCAATTTATTTTATTATTAAATCATGTATAAGTACTAGCAATACTATAAAGGTTATGCAATACATTGAAAGGTTACCTAGAACTGATATGGGCACACGAAAACAGTCACATAAAGCTTCCGGCAAATATGCCTATGTTCCCTTTTCCGTATGGTACCATGTCTCACTGTTCTTTACATGTCGGCATGCCTCACTAATACCGCGCTCTCTGCTCATCTTCAGTTACGTAAAAGAGAAACTCAATTGATTATGGTTGGGCTTTATTCGTGATGCTTATGAATCTTATAAACATACGATAATTTATCCAGCTATATAATGAATTAAGTACACACAAACCCCCAGACGATAAAAAACTGCCAATACTTAAGCGTGCGTGAGCTGTCTACGGTTGAAATGTAATATAGTAAAAAATAAAAAGTGTTATTGCCGTTAAGGTCATAAGCTTTCTTAAAAATAATAGTAGATAAATTCAAAGCTAGAATTATTAAACATGGAAACAATTACCATCAGCATTAAAAATACTTTCATTGCGGGACTTTTTCGAGACGGGTAGTATTTTTTTTATGTGATGACAGCCAAGGGACAACATATAAGAAACTTGAATTGTTACAACTTTGTACGACTCCACATGTTTTGTCAAAATATTTATTACTTATTTCATTTGAATGCTTTAACATAATTTTTTTCTAGTTTACACTACCATAATTGATATACGTAAAAATATATAAAATAAACACAATAACGGTGCATTCTTCTAAAATATTTATATATTTTTTAGTAAAAAAATGTGACACTGGCAAACAATGCCATTGCCAGGAATTATAAAATTTCAAATAATTGACGACAATTTTAATTCACCCGAAATCAACTCGAGAGACGAAAACCAATGCCAAACATCTCAAATGAAAAAATAATATCGATCAAACCGGTATTTTAATCATCTAAAGGTAAAATTTTCACTGTAAGACGTCCAGGTTATCAAGTACGTTTGTTTATTACAAAAAAAAAGAAAATTAAAGTCATAATGGTATTCAAACATATTTTTTTGATTCACTGTTATATATTTCTTACATTCATTATTTACAAAATAATGATTATATTAAAAAACATTAAAAAAAATAATCTCAAGCTCGATAAAATTTTATCTAAGTGGGCAATACAGCATATATTTTTACTACACATTGCTTTGTCATATGTCAATATATCATTTATTGTGATAAGTGAAATATTTTTTATTAATATAAAATTAATACTTTTCTATCATAACGAAGTGATACAACATCGACCGTTAATAAATTATTTATGAAATATAACAAATGTAACATGTGTTTATGTGGGTTTTGTTGGAAAACGAAGTGAATACAATTAATTTTTTTAATTTTCAATAGTTAACAGCGTTTTTATCGCTATCCATTGTGTTACAACACCATGTATGTACATAATGACATATGTATATTCAAACGATGATTTTTGTATTCCAGTTCGTAAATCTATTAATTTTTTTTAATTGTAAATTTTATAAATAGTTTTTATAAAACATGTTTTTATCGATTTGATACTTTCTATTTTAATAGAGTACGAATCGTGAAGACAATCCAATAGTTATCAGTCGGCTAAAATTTAATGTAACTTTTTTTTGAAGTATTATATGGCGGCTGTCATAACAAATTGCATTTTTTGCAATATATCTGTCACACATTTAAGCTTATAATTATAACAGATGATATGATCGACTCATAATTAATTTCTTTTATCTAATATTACTCTATTCTTTCCACTTCCGGAAAACTAGGTTGTGGCAACTGCTAAAAAATATAAAAAGCAGAAAAAGTTTTTTTTGGTGTGGTTATATGTAAAAATAAATGAGAATAACTTATTGAAAAAGAACCGTATTCCACACCAGTCAAATAAATTAAACGTTTATTTGATTATAATTTTCGAAGATAGGCTAAAAGTCTAGGAAATACTTATTAATATTTCTTGTAGATTTTTAAATGTGTGATAACCCGTACTCATTTTAAAACGTTTATATGGATTTATTGATTGAATTGGCATTCACTTGGTAGAACTCCATTATTTCACCGTGTTTATATGGATGTTTTATCAAGAGTTTCAGAGAAAAAGATTTTAAAAAATAACTATATTATATATTATTATTTTATCAAAAGAATATCGACGATAAAAGAACTGTCATTTTCACTTTGCGTGGATTTGATTACTAGTCACCATGGATTTTGTCAACATTATATCCCAACGTTGGAACGTGGGGCTTAATAATAGCATATGTTATTATAGCTTCTTCAGTTTTTCATATTTTGTAATATTCCAAAATGAAAATGTCGGGATCAATTTTTTATATGCACTGACTTAATTCTTGAAACAGTTTTGGCTTAGAAATAAAGAAATTTTTACAAAATACAGAAGCTCTTCACACAGATATGATATAAGAGTATACAATCATAACGAATTACAATTGTTTTATGTATATCATTAAAAGTTTCTTCATTTTTATTATTAAAAAAAAAAAAACAAAAACAAACTTGATGGAATATTTCGTAATGCCGATCGTCGTGATAACAATTAAAACAAAAGATGATCTTGCAATATTATTACAATAAAAAAGCACCATTCATATGGAAAATATTTGTATATTCAGATTATGCATGATGTTTCCGGTTCCCGCATCTAAAGATTAGTAGCAGAGTAATTCCGTAACCCGGCTTCTTGCATGAGTTGAAGATGATACAAGGCGAGGATACGAACCCGAGGTCTGGCGCGTGACCTTTGCGAGCCCCTTCTCTTATGCACCATGCCAACATGAGAAAGTTATCGTATAACGATTCCCAACGGTGTCTATAGTATTTTATAGCAGGCAGAATAAATGCCGCAGCTCTTCGGCGGTCGAATGTATGCAATTAATCAAAGATTGTGAACTACCTCAGTTTTGCCGCATTTTACAGATATATCGATTAGGCAAAGTATTGACGATCGAAAACACTCATTTTTAAACATAATGGATACTATTGATAATTTATTCATTACTCTCTGAAAAAAAAAAGTTTTTCTACTTAATTTTTACCGTTAAATTCAACAGTTAATCAATAATCATATAATCAATATAATAAAATCTTAGTTTATAGAAAAGAAATTAACAACTTAAACACCATGGTATACAAGAAGACAAACCCCACCACGAGAATTTTCAATAACATGTTTTTTTTAAGAGATATTTATAGAAAGTAATCTTTAGAATGTATCTGATTTCAAGAGTTATTTTTTTAACTAAACTCATATTATTCACTTTTGTGTGGCATAGTTAAATAAATAAATATTTTTTATGATAGTCCTTGAAATGATTGTATGGAAAATTTTGTAAAAAAGAGGTAACATTCTTGATTGATATTATTTTTGTCAGGCACTAATTTTGTATTTTTTATTTACAGCTTCAAAAAAATAGCTTGTGTTATTGATAGTTTCGTTAATTTTTCGATAATAAAAATTATCAAATATTTTTCATTTAAATTTCATAAAAAAATAAAGAGATGGGAATGGTCGAGTTCAAAGGGTTAAGATTCAATTATGATTTTTGGGCACAGTTCTCTATTGACGCCTTTGTAGTCACTTGAATGTGCGCCGATTTTTTCTGATCATTAAAAATAAATTTGACAAGTAGTTTGATAAAATCGATAGATACCTATACCATGCATAAACACACAAAACCACATATTTACACATATTTTTTTATTAGGAGAAAAACGCTGGTTATATTGTCAATGAGCTTATCCAAAAAAATGAGAAGACGCTTAAGGTGAATCACGTTCAAACTATAACCTCTGAATTAATTTTTAATATTTTAAACACAAACACAATGTTTCAAAATACACTTGCATGCAATACCTTTTTATATTAATGGATCATTTAATCGTTTGTGTCTGTTAAATTCACGAATTGAACATGACCTTTTTAAAAAGCCAAATTCTTTAAAATGTTCGCACGGGCCTTTTACATCCGATCGTTAAAGTTTGTTAAAATACCGCTGGATTTTTATGCTGGCAATTAATAAAAACGCTATCGTTTTTATTATATTTGAAACAAATACTGAGGTGTCCAAATTGTTGATTAAATGCTAATTTTCTCTTGTTAAGAATGAGACGTCTGTAGGATATCCACCTTATAGTTTAAAGTTGAGTTTGTAATATCTCTATCGTCCATCTCTTTGCGATAACTTAAATATTTAAATCACACTAAATTTGTTAAGCTATATTTTATCTCGTGGAAAAATCTTAAAATTTTATAGATACATTATTTGTTATGGTGTAATGTATATTTAATAATTAATATTTTGACACAAAAAAAACAATTCAGTTGTAGTAAATAAAAAAATTTAAAATTATCACCTAGCATTGTTATTTTACATAATAGCTTTATAATGACCACAAACATTAGTAATTTTTACATACGTCAACTGTTATCAAAAAAAAATGCTCCGTTATAGTAAAATTTATATAGAAAACTAATAGAAATAAATAATATGTTCTCTTTATTAAAATACAAGTCAAACTATAATTTTACTTCCAATATTTCTTATAAGTGTTTGATTGTATTGAGTTTTTAGTAAAATAAATTTAAATACGTTGCTAAAGCAAGAGTTTTATTGTATATTGCATACATTGTATGTGCGTTTCAATCAATTTTTTTCTCATATTTTCAACAATGTTTCCTTAAACAACATATCCTTAAATATTATTAAAATTATGCACAGCCTGGATGCTTTTGAAGGTTCTTAAAAAACCATTTTTGAAATGGTATTTCATTTATAAAATTTATTGTAAAAAAGGTTCAAAATATTATCGCATCCTGAGAATACATAACACTGAACGATATAACTTGTCCTTTTTCTTTTCTTTCAGTCAGTAAAAAATGTCTAATGATAGTATATAAAAACAGTTCATATTATTAGACTCTTGTATCATTAAGTACCTGGATTATAAGTAAATAAATGTGTAAAAAATAGTCTATAATTAATATATATGTAAATAACTGATAAACTGAGTTTGATTTTTTTTACTCTTTCGAAAGGTTAGACGTTTTATAAAAAATAAATGCAAATTTTTGTCAAAGTAGTAACTTTTCAAGGCGAAAGTATCTTAAAGTATTTATTTATTGAAGTTGAATGAAGTGATTAAATTTAAAATATCTCAGAAAAAAAACATTGGCGATTAATCATCCGTGTATGTTGTTGTAATTTTTTTTTCAATATTCATATTATATTTTTAACAAGGACCATCAAAATGTATATCTCAATAATATATGTTTATAGAACCATACCATGTCAAATATTATCATAGACATATTTATGTTATAAAATTTAAATTATAATTTTTATCCCATTACTTTTAGAGCGTGTTTTTAGAAGAATTTCTTAAAATATGGATTTTAAACGTGCTTAAAATTGTACTCATTTTGATATTTTAATAATTTATTAGGCAGTATGAAACGCATGTATTTTTTAATTTTACCATCTAATATTATTTTTCTCTGCCGGAACCTACCTTTTATTATTATCCTGATTAGAATTTCACTTAAACTATTGTCAATAATTGTGCTTTTAAAATGATAAAAACACACTTTTTAGAACTCATTTCCAAAATATATTTCATGAACAAGACTGATCAGTTGATAATGCTTGCGATGAGCGGAAACGCTCCTGATTATAAAATACACTGTGAAAATAAGTGCCAAAAATGGGTTTTTATTATTCAAAGAAGTGACGGAAAATACATTAAAAGTAATCATCGTACTGCCAAAATCTTAAAATAAAACTGGTAATTTATTATCACATATGATCTATGTAAATGTACTAAATGAGGTGAAGTTTAGATATAACAAAGATTTATGTCTTTTAATACAAGTTTTAAATCAATCAAAAATCATGATTATCGAAGAGAATGCATTTGATCACTCGGCCACATCTCATACGATATTATAAAAAAATGAACCAACTATAAGAAAAGCGATTGGCTCGCTCAAAACTTTGGGTTTGAGCGACCGAATAATAGTCAATTCTCGTAACAAACAATAATAATTTCAAATGCTCCATATCGGGAACAGATATGTTCGGAGAAAAATATATTTGAAAGATTAATTATATTGATTTTTATACCAAAAAAGTAACAGAGACAAAATATAAAATGATTTATAACAACACTAATTAATTCTCTACAGTGAATTTGCCACCCAAATAGATATCAATAGAGTGGGCTAAATTTATGAGAAAAATCGAGCGACAAATTTTATTTACGATGTATCTTATATACATAAATTTCCATATTGAACGTGGGCATGCTCCACAGATGACACTAAAATCAATTATCGGATGGTATCTTTTTTTAAATTTATTATACCAATTCAAAATGATTTATGTGACATTCGCTTGGTCAAAAACCGATAGATTATGTGGACTTCTGGTAAAAACTTTCTGCTACGATAAAAGTATCATTGCCTTTAATATTGGTTTTATTATGTAAGAAAAATCTAGAATAAATATTTTGGCTACGGAATGATGGTAGTTTTACGATAATTTTAGTAATATGAGGTGGGATGACAATCTATCATGGATGGTTATCGTGAGAAAATAAAAGTTGTGCTATAAATATTCGGAGTAATAAACGGGTGTATGTGCGAAAATATGGCATCACGAAAAAAGAAAACGGAAGTTATCTAATAATGCAGCATATTTTTTTTACTTCTTTCACACTGTTGTACACTGTGCATGCTAATGGATTAGGGCGTACTTCTGGCGGAATTGCTTATAAAAATGCTATAATATAATACTAAAGTGAGAAAACTAATACGGTTGAATATAAATAGAGTTTTAAGGGCCTGGAAAAATATGCTCAGAACAGGAATTTTAATAAAATGACAATGAGAAATAAAAACATTTGTACCACAGATATGTTTAATAAATCCCTTTCAGAACTGGTAAAGTATATCAGTGTTTCTCAACCTTTTTTGGCATTTGGCCCCCGTTTGAAATTTTATTTTTGGTGTGGCCCCCTTCACTATTTGTTCGAAAAAAAGTACATATTAAAAATCAAACATTATTTCAAAATACCAAAATATATTTTGTCTGTGGCCCTCTTGAAAATTCTGTGGCCCTCAGTGGGGCCATATGGCCCCAGGCTGAGAAACAATGAAGTATATAATTTAAAAAACCCTTAATATGAGAAGAGAATCAATCCAATACATATATATTTTGAACTGATAAAACTTTGAACGATTGCACAGGTTTTGTCACTAACGACCCGGTTTTCATCTTTCAGCCTCAGTTCTGTTGCATCCGTAAAATAGAATGCCTGAAGATACCGAAAGGTGAAACCCGGGTCGTTAGAGACAAAACATGTGGAATCGTACAAAGTTTTGACAATTCAAATTTTATATTGAAATTTCAACAAGCGCCTCCAGTCGATGTCATAAATTATATTAATATATATATGTATATATATTTCAATTCTTGAAACTTTGTACGATTCCACATGTTCTGTTACAACAACCGGTTTCGCTCATCGCGAGCAATATCAAATGTTGAAAAAAAATTGTTAACAACCCTCAGAATGTCATATAATTTTAGAATACATCGTTCGAAGATTGGTACTATCTAAAAATATAATAAATTTGATAATAGTGGCGTCATCTATGTGTCATCTTACGAACTCATTAAGTGATATAATATTACATTTATGAATGATTTCACTATGGGAGTCAAAGTATGAATATTTTATCATATAAAAAATATGTACAGGATATATTAAATTTGTGCACTCTTGTATAGTGAAGGTAGATTTTTTTATTGCGTAGTATAGTGTTTTTTTTTATTCGCCAGACCTCTAATAACCTTTTGACATGAAACGGCACAAAAGAAAGCAGTTTGACAGAAACGATGCCGACGGGTGAAAGACAAAGGAATAAATCACTTTGAAATCGATTCAGACTTTGCATCCGATCTCTTCAATCATTCCGGAAAGTAGATAGATTTTAATCAACATGAGTATGCCACTGAAGTCTCTCTATACTTTTCTCATCGTAAATCATTGCAAAGTCCAAAATAGTAGCGATTGAAATTTTGCGTTTTGATATAATGTATTTAATCAACGATTGCGGTAAATGTGATATGTATACGTCCTTTAAATATAGTTTCATGGTGTAGAAATAAATAATAATTTCAAAACGTGTATGGGAGTTGGAAAATATTTTCTAAGAAAGATCTAATACTGCTAGTGGGAATTGGAATGCTTTTTTTGTAAAATAAAATGACACAAATTCAGGCATGTAAGTACAAATGTACAATAGTATTATCATATGAAGTTATTAAATTCATATCTTTAAGCAATTGATTGTTAAAATTAAAAGTAACATGATTTACATTAATATATGGTATTCGTTATATAATCCTTAAAAATCAAATAATGTAATTGATAAGAATTTTAAAATTTATGGATTTAAATTTAATTGTACAGTAATTTTAAGGCTACATAAATTTTATCACTAGTTTTTCAAATCATTTTTCACTGTTCTTAAAGTAATCAACATTCGGCTTATACTTAAAATATATCTGACAATAAAAAATACAGAATTTTATTTTTATTAAAATTGAGTTGTAAATTGAAATATATTCTCATAAGAAAACTCAGGTGAATCAAGCGATACTCTATAATGTAGGTGTATATAACTATTCATTACTATCTCAAAAGCAATTACTGATAATCACAGCTTTCTGTTGTTTACTACGAAATTATTTGCAGAAGCATGCACAGCATAACGCCAGTCATTATTATTTAAAATACTACTCAAGTATTTTTTTATCCAAGAGTAAATGGCCCGTCTAGTTATTTCAGAACAAATTTTTATTTGGTTTGATAAATCTGGTTTTGCTATTAATCATAGGAGAAAATAAATGAGAGTGGTATACTGAAAACAATCAAGTAGTAGTGATATTTTTATTTTTGTTTATCCATTGAAGTTTTTGATTGAGAATGTTCACTTATCTATCGTTACTCCTTCTGTAACGTTTTAGTTTTATTTGGAATAAATATATGAATGTTCTTTTTTTCAAAAACGATAAATATAATATGTGTTGCAAAAATAGTCATTCAACAAATAAATTTTCGTTTATTTTAACAAAAAAAAATGATAGATGAACTTCTTCAGATATGGTCTGTCATATTGCCAAATTTTGTCTGAAGATATAATTACTATCGTTTTTTAGTTCGGTTCATTTAGTAGATCTCTATTTTTGACATTCAAAGTAGAAGTATTAAAGCAATCCATTTAGTGGCCTGATAATGGTATGTACTAATCAGATAGTATTATAAAACTCACTGTGATAGTAAAAGCTGACGAAAAGATTTATCTGACGAACAAAAAGTCATTGTTGTGAATTACTAAAGACGCATTTGTTTTGAAAGTGTGATTCAATATATCCAAGTTGAGTTAAATCACAACCGTGATTGATGGAGTTGATTTGCATTCCAAGCTGAATCCGAAGAGATATTCTCCATTGAAAACTTATCTTGAAAGCAACAAAGAACCGCTTTTGAAATTACGTTCCATTTGTGTCAAGCATTCTATTTTGAAGATGTTATGGATTATGCAAAATGAACTGAAAACAATGTTCGATATGGCAAGTCTATTTTTAATATCTATTAGTTTGGTTCTGTTAACAAAAGGTCATACTATAGTGAAATGTAAATCTTTTAATGAAATACTCTTTTGACGAAAAGAATTCTTAAGTCGTATTTTTTACATTCCAGTAAAGGCCAATATCATTGTGAAAATCAGATTCTGGTTTAAAAATTTCCCCGAAGTTTGAGATATGTCTTTTGATATCGTGGTTATTTAACACCTAGCTTTGTCATTTGTTTTGTGGAAAAGCATGAAATTACGGAACACAGTTTCATTTTTTTTATAATAATCAAGAATTTATTCATAGAAAGTAGAATGAATTGATAAACACCTGAAGCTATGTGGTATACTTTAACCCCCCTTTAATGAATTATAATTTTGGCCAACTAATATTCAAAATGAATTACCAACCAAACATACCAGAAATGTACTTAATGTTTGGAAAAGTTGATTACTATATACTAGTCTGCACAAAAACAAAAATATTAAATTTATTTGCATATTTGATGAAGATATTTATACTTTTTATAATTAATATTAATCTCTTAAACATTTTTTGTAATATTAATTATTTATCGTACATGTTTAAGATTGTATATTTCATATAATTTTTAAATGCATATTAGTATAAAAATTGATCTCAATCTCTACTTTCACTGATTGATAATTTTCCAATAGACAAACACATCTTCAACCCTTTATACGGTAATTCGAAATAAACAACCCACGGTTCCAAGTTTGTGTCTAGAGCTTCGTTTCAGTAGCGCACAAAGATTGGAAACGAGAAAGGTGGAAGTCTAATTAAATACAACCATGTTCAGGATCCAAATAAACTTAAGTAATTGAAGTAAAATAGCGCGCAATTTAATCCTGAGGGTTTCTAAAGGACACCATGAAGGTCGACTGAGTAGAGAGCCGCCAATTAAATGGATACTTCTATATAAATAAGTTCAAAGTTATATGAATACGTGTGTATTATACAACTATCCTTTGGATAAGTTTAATATGTTTTTACTAGAT
This sequence comes from Himalopsyche japonica, assembly GCA_028555115.1. NCBI lineage: Eukaryota > Metazoa > Arthropoda > Insecta > Trichoptera > Rhyacophilidae > Himalopsyche > Himalopsyche japonica. The sequence goes on from JAHFWJ010000395.1 coordinate 685,915, forward strand.
GATTTCCTAAGAGACATAAATCTTTTCAGTAATATGCTGTGATTGGTTATACAATTGTATAGAAAGACTCTCCTAAGGGGCTAAAGCATTTGATTAGAGTAACATCAGAAACATGAGAAATATTGTTTAAATTGGTGGTTTATCATGTGGCATAGTGATTTTTGCAATAAAAATCCAATCAAAAAATGCGTTAGTCTATCAAATTAAGTGTTTATGTAGCAGTACCGATTATATGTATCAACAATTGTATATTTTGCGTAGACTAATTTTTATTTTGTTTTATGAAGTATTTGTAAGCTAATAATATGATTATGTTTATATCGGAATATTCGATTGAAAAATACTTTTCTTATTTTTCAAAGAACCTAAATGTTTCAAGATACATCTTAATACACTTTTGATAGTTTTTGAGGAGTAGGAAAATAATACTTAATGACATGTCATTTCGCAATAAAAAAGAAAAATAATGTATAAAGCTCTGATGTAGTGTGTTTGAGGTTCAATTAAATATCTAATAAATATGAATACACCCAGTCCTTTTTTTACGCGATTTTTTTGGACGGTACCGCTACATTTTTTTACGCGCTTCACTCGTTTTTACGCAATTTTTCCCAAAATTTGTTTTAAAGAAGACATTTATATATGATACTAGGCATGTACGTTTCATTATTTTTTTAAATAAAAAAAATATGTGTATTTTTAAAACTTGATTTCGTAAAGCATTCCATTTTTTTAAATACACATACACTTGCCAAATGCTGACAAGTGTATCGGGTTTCATGCAAATTTATGTTTTAGGGTATGTAAAGAAATATAATGCAATTGCGTGAAATCATTTTTTTACGCATCTTTTTCTGGAACCAATGTATTGCGTAAAAAAAGGACTGGGTGTATAAACTTTAATAAATAGAGTAATGTAGGCTTTGAGAGTATATTGAACTGTTGAAAAAAGTGAAAACGATTAGGATAAGTATTAAGTAATCCAAAACATCTTCTGATCATAAATTGGCTTTTAGTATTTCCGCCAAACACTACATAAAAATTCAACCAAGCTGCAATAGGCACAAACTATTATTTCATATTGACACAGCTGCAGAGCGTGTGCAAAAATCGAAAACATCTAAAAAGAAAAAGTGGTTTGTTTACACTTTCAATATCCACATTGTAATGGGCAGTGGTAAATGATTGTACAAAATTGAACGGCGTCTGGATATTAGATATTCATACATGTATGAAAAATAAATAGTAAATGGCAACATTCTTAATAGTTTTGAGAGACATTTAAACTTTTTCGCTAGCGAATAAATTATGTTAGCCTTGAAATTATTAGTTTGAAAAAAGAAATATAATGAAAGTAACCATTTCGTCAAATTGTTAAATTAAAAAACCAGCGATGTTTTTTCACCAAAGCGACTGAAATTGGACCGTATAAATGGATTTAATATTGCAGCTTATTGATGGTACCGCTAGATAGGCAGTTAAGATCAGAGTTAGGAAAGTAACAAGCCCACTAGCAATGAGTTAGACATGCGTGACCGATCGTGAGTGACATCCCCGGAAAACCCCGAGGCACCACACTCTGAATAAAAGTAATTAATATACTAATTCAAAAGCTATTGGTCCCAAATCTATTACATGAATTAAGTACCACAAGTAAAATTAAACCCATACTGTAATCTCAGTGAAATAATAGTTGTAGAAAATCTAAAAAATTTAATATTTAAACATGTTTACATCCAAGAATTTTAATAATATATATATCAATAGATTTTTTTATATGATATGTTAAAAAAATCTGATGTTATTACATGTAAAAATTAAAATTGCGACTATCTTTGATGCGAAATTGTTATGAAGCATTTTTTTAGTTTAAGTACCATGTCAATTGAGATGAATGTTACACATAATACAAATTTAAACAAAAATAAGAAAATAAAAATTTATAATCATTTGCGAATACGTCAACATTGGTAAAAATATAATGCATGCTATAATATATAAAACATTGAATATTAAATACAATAATGTCATGCGTATGGTTAACAACGTTTTGGAACCTATAAACAATATAAAGCATTAGTTAATCAAGAGATAAAATAAGATAATTAATGGTCATAATTTAAGTAGTAAATGCAAAATGATATTTATTTATTATCACCTTCTTCTTCTTCCTTACCAATTACGTATAAGTCCGTTATGTAAATGCTCATGGCATGAAAAATAGAGAACACAGTAGAGCTTTTTCCTTCTACCATCTGCATTACATTTCACCTCATTGAAGAAAATTGGAGTCTCATACTCTCAAGTGGCATTCTTAAGACGTGCTCAAGTTACATAATGCATGAATAACATTGTTGCAGTCTTTAATGAATGCTGCTTTTACTTGCGCATTGTATTTTTTAATTGCAATTATAACAACGTCAAATGAATTGAATTTCGATGTTTAAGATTAAAGACTACTCAACCTTGGTAAAATCAATAGTGGGTATTTGTAATACACTAAACTCTTACACCATACGAATTGTCAACTGTCAAAATGATATTTTCACATTGTGACCGCCATTAACCGATTGCCGGAAGTGTCTTGAGAATATTTCCTAAAACTATTCTAATAGTAATGAAGAGTACTGAAATAAAGTCATTTAGTTATTTATTGGAATGTTTCAATCAATTCAAATAAAATCTTAATGTAATGAATTATATTCCGAGCTATAAATACTTATATGTTTGGGTTTATATTCCACTATTAGCAAAATGACGAGCATAAAAGAAAATATGAAACAAAGAGAGGAAAAGCCGTTCAAGAGAAAAACTTTTATATAATAAACATAATAGCAAATGAAGTAGTATACCGATAGGACAAACCCATTGTGAAAATGCAAAGTAGCGGTGAAAGTTTAGGTTGTGTTTGAGATGAGATCGTTTTAGTCGAACACTTTGCGCCTAGGATATTCGACTGATTCGCTTACTTAAACTTCTGCAACATGGCGTAGAACTTCTCATACGTGAGTGAGTAAAAAGTATAGAGATGATAATTATTTATAAGATCTTTAGACCACAAATAAACCAATACGTATGTTAAAATATTTAAATTTGCATATTTAATCCATAATAAACAAACATTATATTATGATCACGTTTCGAGTTTTCCTAGTTAAGTCAAAGTCTTCATAAAGCACACAGAGAAAGAGTAAAAAAATTCAGTCACTGCTCTTAATCTCGTGTATTATACGATTTTATTTGGACTTAGCGTTGGTTTAAGCACAGACAGTTAACTCATGCGTCTCGCCAAATCTATTATATAAATGCTCTCCTTCATTATTTGTTTGGTTTGTTTTGAAATAGTTAAAAAAACACCCATAAATGTATAAATATACGAAACGTATCATGTTAGAGTAAATGTTAGAGTAAAAAACGAACAAAACGGCATCGATAATATAATAGAAAAACTTTCATAATGGTTTGGCGGTATTTATATATCTGCAGTTTCATGTTAGCCTACACTATAAATGTCGAAATAAAAGACTTAATTTAATTTATTAATAAGACATAAATCATCTCTCGTTAGCGGTAACGTACTGAATGTAACCTTTAGCAGGTCATAGAAGTCAAGAGCTATGCGATCGTCCCAGACTCGAAATCGTAAAAGAAAATGTCACTTTCGTTATGATATCTCATGATTTGCACATCCAATACTTGTTTCAATAGAAAAGGCAAACTATATAAATATACCAAGTCTAAAATAGAACAATTGTGCTGATACAAGTACCTTATTTGATATTTGAACGATTCAGTCAAAAGAACTTGTAAAAAATATATTGAGAAATAATAATAAATAAATTTATTCATTTATATAAAATATATTTCTTACTATGATAGACTATTATATATTAAATAAGATTGTTCATTTTGGCAAAAGATATAGAAGTATTAACAAATAAACAACTAATCACGGTGATAAAATAAGCAGTATTTTTATTAAAAGTAAGCAGTATTTCAAAATGTTTTCAAAAATGGTATAAATATCGTAGAAACAATTTTTTAAATGCTAAAATGTCGACTTGATTTTAAAATTTCCTGTTTTTTTAATTATTGAAAAAGCAACAATTAACAATTTTAATTCACAACTTATTTGTGACCTTGAGAGATTCAGATTTTGGAAGCAATATTTTTACTATTAAAAAGAGTTCTTTCAATGAGAACCATTCCTTTTCAGTAAAAATCTTATTATATAAGTATTATATTTAAATTCAGATTGCGATTGGAATTATAATAATATATTTTTAATTTTTTTAATAAAATCACATATAATAGAACGATAAAACGATTAAAGCTGTTCATTATAAAAAAATGATTGGTTATTATATGAGTCCTATAATGTCATATATTTAGTGATAAATTTGTGTTGAGATTTTTTAATATTTATTTAAAGCTTTTTTGTTAAATACTTTGTCGTTCCATTGTCTATACGAATAGTCGCCCTTTTTCTTAATTAATTTATATTGGCACACTATAGTTAATAGAAACCTTCCTACTGAGACTATTGGAATGCAGCGTGAATATAAATCATCACAACTAAACGTTGTAAAAAATAATATATTTACCAGGTAAAAGTGTTTACAATACCGTTTAAATAAATTAATACTATTTTTGTGTAAAGAAGAAAGCAATAAATAATTATTGTTATTAAAGATCACTGTGTGAGTTTTAATGAATAGTTTAGTTTTACACTATGGTGATTTATTAATATTTATTTAATTTATATTATATAACACAAGTCTCTCACGCATATGTTGAACCCTGACCCAAGAGATTGATCTTAACACATTCAACACAAGGTAAAAATGTCAGTTTTGGACATAAAATTTTTTTTTTTTTAAATTCTTATTTGAATGGCAATTGTGACAGCTAAATATATATTTTGCGTCTAACCAACTTTTTACAAGACTGTGACAGCTTTCTTTTCAAAAAAGTTTTTCTATTTCAATGATGTTAAGCAATCGAAGTCGAATCAAAACTTTATATGTGGCATAAGCTAAGTATTGACATCCTTTCTTCGCACCAAGTTGAGAAATTTATTAGTAAATATTTTATCATCTCAACAAAAGTGTTAGTATCAATGTCACGATATGGTGTTAAATAGATTATTTTTACTTACTTTCAGAAGTGGCGAGAAAACAACGATTAAACGAATCAGTCGATTTTTTCATGACTAGACTATGAATGATTAAATGCATCCTAACGTTAATTATGTCAGATTGTAAATCCTAGCTGTTTGAGTGGTTTAATATGTGGGCTATTATACGAGAAATCGTGACTAACAACGTCTGCGTGATTGAAAGCTTTTTGACTGTGCATTGCGTTATTTAGAACTTTATATTGTATAATAAATAATTTATAAATAAAATGTTTATTTTTATGAAATTTTTTGATGAATTTATGAGTTTTCAAGATATGCCTTCACCTAACGCAGATATTGACAGTTAATAATGAAACTGACTATGTGGTGAACACGTAAGTATTATTATACTCCTACTTTATATCAGAAAATAGTTATGTTTGTACGACTTTCAGGAGAGCTCGTTTCAAATGGAGAACTTGTAAATATACATGGCGAAGATGTATTTGAATGAGTTTAGAAAAAAAATGTTGTCAATGTAAGTATTTCTTTACTGAAATCTCTGTTTTAGGTGACGAAAATTATTTTCCGTTATAATTAAATGTAAACTTTTTGTGATAACAGATCGAACAGTGACTTTAACTTTCCAAAAGAGTTCCTTAAAATCCACTACAGGCATAATCAATTCATCTTTGAATTATTAATACTTGATATGTTTGTGATAATGCTTGTTGCGATTGCTTTTTTTTAGCTTTGGTATTTTCTAAATAATGGATAATGTTTTACATATTTGTCATATTTCTATTTTCAACACCAATTTCTACACTACTTTTATAGGTATAACATAAGGTGTGTTCATTAATAAAAATTTTAGCTTTCAAGTACCGAAATTTTAATAAATTTAAGTATTATATATTATGTGAATTAAACATGAGATACTGTTCACGATGATATTTTCAATTTTCAACTCTTAATTGTCAGTTTGTATATAGGTAATCCTCTTACAACGCCAAGGTCAAATGCCAATGCTGAAGCTGGGTAATACACACTAATTATTAATATTTAATGAGTGGTATAAAAATTTGAAGAATTATTAAAACGCTCATGTAAAAGAAACTAGTTTCAGGATAAAAGTTGAAAGAAGAATCATTTGGACCAAGAAATCTGCTTATCTGTGGTCCAATTGCTTAAAATAAATATGTATATTTCATATATTATTTTAGTTTATAGAGATATTACTCATATACAATACTATTCTTTTCTCAAGAGTTCCAACCGTAACTGATCATTCGAAAAATGATTTCTCCAGAAATTTCAAAACATATGTGACACATTTTCAATTGGTAAATGATTTTTATACTACTATAAATCCGTTTTATAAATTTATCACCATAGAATTAATTCCCATATATCATGACTGCCATTTTGAACAAATATTGTCGTAATGATAATTTTATTGCGGGTGTTATGATCACAATTATTGTTGTTTAGCAAGTTTCGGCGCTTACGGGATTTAATGTGTAGAAAAACTAACATAATGAGAATAGTTACTTACGGAATGCTTGTAGGTATGTAGAATTATAGCTCTTCCTCGTTGCAACAGACTTAGATTTTCATGTGAAATTTCTCGAACATTACAACGTGCTAATTTTGTATGATTCTTGTTTATGAATGCCCGATTATATACCTCTTATACTTTCTACTGATCTCACATGATATCTGTAATAAAAATCGTTATTTTGGTATGATGTTATTATAAACGTTTTAGTGATTAATAACACGATAAGGTTATGTAAATATGCTGATATTTAGTTTTATTAATAGAGCTCAATTAAAGTATACATGCGTGAAACTTTACTGCAGTAAAATGATTTGGAGAGGAAAATTTCGTAAATATTTTTTTAAATTCAATTAACTGACGATAGACCAGTCTCACAATGGAATATCTCTTGGGAGTAAATTCCGTTCGATTACAGTGGTCACAAAATCTACACCTTGAATGAACCCTATTTTAATCAATTTATTTGTTCATATTCATGATTTTTTGCATTAGTTATTTGATCTTAACAATATATATTTAAAAACGTAGTCTGAATAAATCGATTAGCTGATTACAAATCTATTTATGCATGAGTGGCCAAATAGCATGCATAAATGATGAAGATTTTGACTACACTTAATACGAAAAAAAAAAAAAACTGGTTCAAGTAAATACTTCTTTGTTTTTATCAGAACTATGATTAAATACTCTGACTTCAAACCAAATTTTGATGTTAAATCATAACCAAAGCATAACATTTGATATTCTCGATGTAAATTTGTTTAAGGAATAAGTATTTACTTCGATAACAGGTACGCTAGCGGCGTAGCAATTTTATAGGATCTATAGCGATTGACTTTGTTATCGCAACAGGACAAGCCATTCTTAAGAAAATCCTAAATTTATTCACGAACGTGTCTGAATGTAATAGATTCATGTTCCGCAGGATTTCGAATTGTCATTTGTATTCGCTCCGTTTTATCGGAAAGGCTTTGTTTTATTCAAACTTCTTGCAAACGCCACGGTAATAACCGATTGTCTTGCCCTAGAATATAAACTAGTCTCTATATTTTTGATGCAAAAAATAATTTTGCCTTTATAAAATACTAATATATATTTAACTTTAAAGATGAAGACTGATTGGGACTTGAAAACAAAATTTACACTACGAAATAAAACGTGATCAAAATCTTCAATTAATCTGAAGCAATATAAGGAGTTGGCATACATATCCAATTCACCATGTTAGGACATTTACGTTTCATAAGATTTTTAAGATCAATAAAACTATTTTTTAGGTACTTACTTACTGACATGTAAATATATCAAAAGGTTCATTTATTCAAACACAATTTGCTAAGTACTATTACCACATTTTATATACTGATCAAGACCAGTTTCGCTCGTCGCGAGCTTTAAGAAGTTGATAAACGGTGAACAGTCGTGATTAATTTACAAATGGTGGAAACACGATAAAAGAAATTTGGTTTTATTTATTTCACCTAGAGCAATGGTTCCCAACCTATAGTTCGCGACGGGTTTTTTTGAGAGATCGCTAACCTACATAGTTGGTTGTATAGGGGTCGCGGGTCACATGGCTTTTATAAAAAGATGTCGCCTCCCGAAAAAGGTTGGGAAGCACTGACATATAGTGACAGGTTCAAATGAAACCATGAGGCAAAAATAGTGCTGGAAGAAGCTTAGTAAATAGCTTGTTTTTTCTGCACACATTGTGTATACTGTGTTCGATTAAATAATTGATTTTACGCGGACTAAGTTTAATAAAATTGAAATAAATGTAAACGCCCATTTGGTAAACCGAACCCTCTCCGCAGTTAGTCATTAAAATTTATGTTTAAGTGTATAAAGTTTTGAGTGTATATTTTCATGATTTTGTGATGTTGTATCGAATTAGTAAGTAATGTTTCCATTATATAACAAAAAAAAAACAAAAATACACATAAGATTCTCGTAGGCTGAATTTTCATAATTTAATTATAAACAAATATTAATAAACAAGTAATATTGGGACTATCAAATAAAACTGTTGTAATCTGTGAATGTATGTCACTTTACATGTGGTATGCTATAATATGTAAAAGGAACCTGTTATCATCTCCTACATTGAATGAAGCTTAAAAACTTAGATTTATTTGGTGTATATTAAATTAATTTCTGACTTTATTTTAATTAAGTGAGTTACATGTTTAAATTATACGATTTTATCACATTCTAATAAAGTGATTAGGTGTTTTAAGCGGTCACATAATGATCAAACAATTTGTTATCGAAAACAACTAGCACATCTAAACTAGCCTTCTTGCGTCACGGTACGTAACTTAGTTGATAATTATTAAGTGTGAAGTTTTCCGCTCTCGTTTTAATTTCATTTTTACCCATAGTTATGAACGATTTTCCATAAATACTTTAAATAATCTTCGACCATGACATAAATATAGATAAAACGTTTCAGTGTGTTTTTGTGTGGCGTAACATTTCAATGTGTGCTTCATTTTATTTATACTCTCGAGTAACAGAAAATGAAATCTGTATCAATTTAACGTAATATTATAAATTACCCTCCACAATTGTATACCAAGCTTGAAAGTTCTAAGAAATGTAGCAAAAAATAGTTTCTTTACTTACTTGTAATTTTTTTTTGTATCATATGAATTGATATTATTTGAATTGATCATACACAGTTTTTTAAATTATCAAAGTTTCCGATCCTTGTAGTCTAGTGGTAACGTTCTAAGAATCTTTTTCAAAACCAATTTTGTGGCGAAGGATTCAAGTAGCTGAATATATCATAAAATAAAATAAATTATTTTAAAATATATTTATACTTTTCTTAGGCTTTCATCAATTTTCTATAAATAAATCTTCAAAACAGAATGGGCAGAGAGACAGATAGAGAGTAAAGCTTATAAGACGTCTCATGACCTCATCTTTCTTCCATTATTACATATTTAACTACCAATTATCTTTTAAAAAATAAATGAAGTGTTTGTTGATTTTATATTAGAAACCCGCACTTAAATTTGTTAAAAAATGAAACTCTCAAGGATTTGGTGTTTTATGATAAGTGAATCTCTAAGATGTTAATAAACTGTTTTTTGTGATTTGGATAATTGCAGTAATTTAAAATATACAAGGTCACTCATTTCAGATGGCTTATTAATTCCATTAAATTATCTATTAATTATCGCTACACTATACTGATAAATATGAATGTCTTAAAGAACAATCACCGTTTTTATTTGTATTATTTAAAAAATAGGCCATCATGCTTATTATTGATAATTGTAACATATAAACATTTGTTTCTGTTGATTGACTGATGAATTATGAACGTAAACATCCAACGACAAGACAAATCTGGCGAATAGTCGTGCTTAAACAAAATTACACAAAATTGCTTCAAATATTGATATTTTCTATACACTAAAATGAGTGTTCAGACAAATACAGTTTCAACCATATGTGCCACTACAGTTGGTATTATACCAACTACATTAATACAAATTGTGTTTTTCTTGAAGATTTTTAGAAAATTTTATGTGGCTTTACAAAAGCAATATATGGACGTTTTACAAGTAAATTGTTTGGTGGATGGTATTTGTTACTGCAGCAGTATCTAAACTTTATCATACCGCGCCTCCCTTTTTAAATTTTTTTAGAGATATACTTATATGGATATGTTTCAAATAAAAATCACTTTATTTTAAAAAAAGGATGCTTTAATTACGTACAATTAACAGAACAATAATAAGGTTTCGCGTGTTTTAGCTAAATAAAACCAAGTACGATTATGTACATACACATGAACATTATTTTCATCATCATATCAAATCAAAATTTATAGGGGAGGATTTTGCTGTTTATGAGCAAAAAGTTTTTCAATACTTATGGTATGATTTTTTTCCCTAGAAAGTTTTTGGCGCCTCCCAGCTTGGAAACCGCTGCCTTACTGTAAAAATATGTATGGAAATTTGAAATTTTATATTTTTAATGTGTGGATGTAAAAAATAATTAAAAATGATGATTTGATAATTGTCGATATTAGCAAAAAGTTCAATATTATTTAACAGTTTTTCGACCAGTAAGTTTTGTTTAGTTATATTACAATTCTTTTGTTTTCTATAGAGTTTAACTGTATGAAAAAATGTGATGAGGTCAGAATATATAAAATATATCGATGATCCTAGCGAATTTTTACATCATTGATATTGTAGTAATCTGTGTGTTTTAGTCATGATGATGTATGTTATGTATATTAATGTTATATTTGGGTGTGGCCAACACGATCGACGTTTATTTACTATCGTTCCGTAAATCAATTTGTGAAATATGATTCTTGATTTGTATATCTAGATTTGTTCTTTTTATTGATGACTTTCACCATCGCGAGCTGTCCATTTGAGATGTAAGATTGATGTCTCTGGGCGGAAAATAAAAAAAAAACTATTAAATGTGTATATTAAAAGGCATGTGAATGTAAAAAAAACAGAAATCGGATATGTCTTCATTTGAAAAGTTTGCCACTTAAATTGTCTGGAATGACATGTTAACATTTTTTTCGATTAGAATGATACTGGTTTTTAATTATAAATAACGTTTAGTTAAATATCCACTTAACTTAAAAAACTGTAGAAAAAAACGAAAATTAATTAAAGCTGACATTTTAGTAGTTAATATACATAATTCTATTCAGTGAAAAATCTTTGTTACTTGTTAAAGTAAGAGTAACGGGTTGAATCAATTAATATTTGAAAATATATACGAATAAAAAAACATTTGGTATTTATAAAAACAACTAAAACTTCTTTTATTGTAAAGTAAGTATAATAATCAAGTTTGGCATTTATATTGCACTTTTTGATATGATTTGAGTTGCAAAATATAACAACTGATTAGATTTTTTGTTAGTCATCTGCGAAAGAATGTAAGTAGAAACTTAACAAATTGAATACAATTATTTCTGATAAGAAAGATAAGCCTACACTACATACATGACAATATAGGATAACACGAAATAACAAATGATGGAGGTGAACCAAAATGTTTAGATATTTAAAGTAGATAACTAAGTTAGACTAGCACCTCAAAATAGAGGAGTGTTAGTCATGGTTATACCTACTGTTCGTTTTTATATAAAAGCAACGCTTAAATATTTATTACTAAACTTTTTTTCGTGATTGTCTTTTAATGATAAGAAATGAGCATTGAAAAATGAACAAATCATCTTTCAGATTTGATTAAATATATATTATATAAAAATATTAGTTAAGGTAAATAAAAATTCTCAGTTGAAGGAATATAACTAATTGAATCTTTTTCACGAAGAAATCGGCTACTTGATATTTTTTTGACTTTTAATATGTTACAACTTACGGTTATGTCGACGATGAGTTTTTAAAATGTCGGCTTGAATTACAAATTCTGTTCATAATATTTTCGGAATGAGAATAAAGTCAGAAATTCAGTAAGATTTGTACCGCGTTAAAGTAATGCTGAAAAGTTGTTAAATCCTATATTATTCATAGAAATACAATCAATGTCGAGCCATACTCAAAAAAGTCCAGTGAAGGTCGCTTTAAAATAAACCATTTTGAAATGTAACGGCTTAGTACATGTAAAATATGTTATATTGAAAAATCCATAAACGAATATGTGTATGCTTTTCTTTGTTTGAATACGATGTTGCAAAATGTATGATGGCGATTTGGTGTTTACCTTCTCAAAATATCAACAGGATATCAATAAGGCCTAGAATGTTGTGAAAATGGAAAAAAATCCGCTTACTTAAAAAAGAATAGTTATATTTCGAAAAAAATAATGAGTAATTTATATACAGCTCAGAATAATCAAGGGACTCATTCAGCTAAGACCGTAAGATGTGAGATTGATCAAACATGTACAAGATCAAATTTTTTTCTCAAGGAAATCCGTATGTAATGTCTATAAATCTTCCATCACAAAAGGATCACTTACTCGGTGATTCAAAAAGTTTACGTGAGGAAATAAATCTATATTGATAAAATTAATTAAGAAACGATAATTTTTTATCTTTTGTATTCACAAATCTTGTACTGCGAAAATCTAATTACAAAGGAAGATAATTAAAATTAATTAGAACAACGTACTTAAAATAGTGGATGAATAATATGATAGTCATTTCTCTATTCCACAGAATCCGTGAACAAAAATATGATTTAAAAATAAATACAAAAATTGACTCAATCTTCTATTAAAAGGGAATCTTTTTTTCATCCAGTAGTAAATTATATAATAACTGATTTTAAAATCATTTTCTTAGCACATATTTTGAATATTCTTGATAAAGAAAACGTATGTTTTTGGTTTAACCATACATTTTATGATTAAAAAAACAATATAGTTTTTTGAATTACTTACTTCGCAATTTATCAAATTATGGAAGATTCTTTTTATGAGGTTTTACTTTTACATCCGTGTGGTCCCTTCTTGATAATAAAGCTGAATACTAATTTGGATGCAATTGAATATATGCATTAAATCGTCAAAAGCAAAAGCCAAAAATGTCCTGTGGCTCATATTTATCCGTTTATATCGAAAAGATAGGTAGAAGTATATCTACTCGAGCTAAGGAACATGTAAAATCATTCAACAGTAAAAAAACAGATTCATAATTCGCTAATTGCGTTATTAAGGAATCACATAGTATAAATTCAAGCTCAGCGCCGAGTGTTTGCATATTTGTAGTAAGGGTCGCAGAATGACAGCTTTGGAACAGCTGGAAATCAATAGACACAAAAGATTCTTAACGAACAAACAAATATATTATGGTCCCCATTATTTCAGCCTATTCCCGGGGGGTAGTCTGATTTGCTTCCGTAATGACCATTTCCGTGCCACATGTAAACTTATTGTCATAGCCGCCTTTTGTTTCATCTACAATTTTTGAAAATTTAGTTTTATTGTGAGAAAGTAACAAACTAGGCCGTTAAAACAGGAGAGAAGATGTGTTGTGTACCTTTTCTACACAGCTATATATAGATAAGCAAATGTTAGTTTTAGCATAGTTCTGACGATGGCGTGAGCCGAAATAGCTATCAACTGTATGTTTTTAAAAATAATTTTGTAGAACTAAAATACATTACTATTTTTTTCACCGTGTCATTATTAATCCCCCTGTATTTTGTAATACAACGCATCGTGATAAAGTTTTTCAGTTATTACGATGTATCCGATACGATTTTTATCACATAAAAAAAAGCTTTATTATCGATGCGGAACTTGATAATTAAAATATCAGTATGGGAACACATCATACAATGCTATTGTGATATTTTATAAGAATGCTTATTTATATATAATGTCACGGGGAAAGATTATGGATCTGGTAAGAAATCAATCCAGAATGATATCATTAATTTATTGATTTGTAATATATATTATATCATCATCTACCTCTTCAAAGAAAGTAGTTTAAATTCTCTATATGAAAATTTCATAAACTACATTTAATGAAGAATAAATATCATCCGTTGGATATTTTTTGGTCCGTAGGTCGTGGGTGAGTGGCGTCGTCTTCTGATAATTTTCATCTCAGTTCACAAGCAACTTTTTCTAGACCAATCCTGATATTGTGATTTTAAAAATCAAAAACAATAGCTACCATTTCTTTATTCAAAATAAAAAATAAATGAAGGTTATCTGTTTCTCAAAAACCTCATGTGATAAAATCGATTGGGCTGTGAAAGGTGGTCATAAAAAATAGCATTTTACTTGTTTAAATTTTATGGGATAGTAAAATTTTTTCTGTAGATTGAATCAATATTTAACATTATTTTTCACAGATAAATGGCGTGAACCTTTAAAGCATGGCGTAACATCCATATTATAGATGTTTAGAAAGACGTTTTAATCTCAACAGTAAGTGAATATGTATATTCAAAGTGTAATAATTATAGTTTTAGTTATTTTTTGAATGTAATATGATTTTATGAAAGAATTTTATTTTCTTTTTGAACCATTACAAGAAAGTACCATAAATATTCCAGAACGCCGATAATAATCAATAATTCATTTCCAACTATTTCAGTGACATTTGTTATTGTCTGAATTTTTTTGGTAATTTTTGTCTTTCTTATTTTCCACGCATTTATAAGAGATTTATTTAAGTGGAAAAGAAAGATTTAAAGTGTTTTATATTATATCCTATATACAAATAGTAAGGTTTTAATGACAGAAAATTATGATTAGAGTAAAAATATTATCGATCTATAATTTTTTGTTGGGTTAATGTGTTTTTTGATATTACGAAATGATTGATATCTCACCATTATACGATGAAGTAAACATGTAAATCAAATGTAAGAAAATCGGCGTGCGATCGATCATGCACAAACATAGTATGAGCGATATGTAGAACAGCTAAATATGCATTGAGTAAGTTTTATGCAATTGATGTTATATGAAAACTCACCTATCTAAATTACATTGCGTTTCGTTACAAGTTTCCTCCGCCAGTGAAGATACATTGCGATGTACCAGATACCACTTTCCATTTTACTCTCATCCTACCAAAGAAAAAGAGTTAATTCTGTCATACCAGCGCTTCTAAATGAATAACAGTAAACTATGTTGTTTTTGGTTAAGTCCACAAAAATTATTATACACCTTAAATGATTTATGAAAATTTATAATTAGCTTTCTCACCGTTAAAAATCATACAATTATTGAAGGCTGATTTATTTTTAAAACTTTGAAATTTTACTATATTGATCCTAGAGCCTAGGTTTCCAACCTGGTGGTCGCCAACTTATACGGTCAACAATTTTTTTTTGTATGCTTTTGGATTGTATGGGGGGTCGCATGTCACATGGATTTTATTAAAAGGGGTCGCCAACCGAAAAAGGTTGGGAACCTATGATCTAGAGTTTCTTGTCGAAAATAAGCGCTTGAAACATGAAAAGAGGCACAATCAAATAACCGCATGTGTGGAAAATTGGGGATTTTTACTGTACTATACTGTGTGCCACTAAATTATTACATTTGGGAACCTTTTTACTATAAAAAAATACAAGAACATTTAGTTATTGTTAGCAAATTTGTTGATACAGTTAACAGTTTTGTGACCATGTTCAATTTTGACATATAAAACATGTAATCAATAAAATTTATAAATACTATTGCTTGAGTATTTTCTTTTTTTCGCTATACATTAAAAAGATAGCATAATAGGATTTAGTAATTAAAAAAAATACAAAGAGTAAGTAAAAAAGTTTGACAATCTTCATGTCTTCATATTTACCACGTACCGTAACCCAGATTTGTTTGAAGAGTAAAAAATTGGAATCCCGTAATCGTGCGTAATAATGTTGTGACTTGCTAACATTCTTGAATAAAAAGAAAAGATACGGCATTTGATCTGCTATATGAAGTCATTGGAAACATTAACAAAAATATTTCCACAATTTTTCAGAAATAAAAAATAGGGTGCCAGCTTAAAAGCTTTTAATGAAATCTGGAAATGATCAATTCGAAGTTTATATTTTCTTTGTCAGAAGCAGAAATGAGTACTTCGTTAGAATTCCGACGATTTTAAGCGTCGAACTTTAATTTATGATTATGTCAATAATTAGTTAAATTGAATGATTTAATAGACAGTTATCCAATGATGTCTTTTTTAATATCTAAGCAAGTATCTAATTACACAAATGCGAAATTCAAAACAAGAAAGAGGTAGTATAACGTGGCAATTGATAGGTCAAACATAATTCTCAAATACTGTTTTTTATTTGAAACTTATTCGATTAAATCATACAATAGATATGTTAAGAAGAAAAAAATCAAGAAGAAAAGTATACGCTAAATAAGAAACTGAAGATGTTTTTTTTGAGAAAGTGTTCGTATAGTATGGTTAAAAATTTACGTTTTCATATTTGACTTTAAACAAAGAATTCACTGAAATTTAATAAGTAACATTTTTCCTTAACATAAAGAATAAAGTGTTTTATTTAAGCGATATTATTTGTTGTTTTAACCCATTTTTGATAAATAAGGGAAATTAGGATGGAATTTTCTATTTGTATTTAGTTTGCCAAAAAGTAATTTTACTATTTTTTTTTAGTTTTAGAAGTAATTTTCCCACAATACATTTTTCCCACATTTTCACACAGCTTTAAATAATCTAGAAAATATGTTGTCGCTAAGCATACCAGCATTTTTTAGCATGTCAAATGTATGATAAAAAAAAGCAATTTAATAAAATGGCTATTTATACACATACGTATTATATATAAAATCATTCATCGCGACCCTCGTCAGACAGTTTTATTAAATTTTTGATAATGGGATTTTTTATCAGTATGTTAGTTAAAGTTATTGTGTAAAATAAATTTGGTTGCAAAATATTAACAATAAAGATATCAGTTTAACTGTTCCATTTCTCAACTAGCCATGTATTTTTCCGCATATTAAACAATACCTTTATACAAAAAAGATAGCTAACGCAATAACTGCAGAATGTGTTAATAAAACAAACTAAAATATAATGGGTCGTTAGTTACACGTAGTCATTAGGTCTTGTTTTATCAAATGTTACTAAAGCACTAAGATGAACTCGTGCGGGTCATAAATATTCCGAAATCTGCGAGGAAACGCCGGCATTTGATTCATCGATAGGGGAATGGCCATGACATAGCGACTAGGGCATCTAATCCCGACCCTTAATATCAAATCGGGATTGGTTGCGAATTGCTAGTTAGTATATTAATTTTGAATCCATTACAGCTTCAATTGTAATGCATATTACAATCCAATAATCTAGAAGGCTTGGAACGTTTATTATTTATTTATCAGGCAATCAAAATTTTTTCATATGATATTTTCATTATTGCAGCTTTGTTATGATAGATTTTATCAGATAATACCAAAAAAGAAAACATTCCCTCCAACTGCAATACTTAAGAAGCGATCTTCCTTTCTAATCTATAAAATAAAAGCATTTGTTCAATACAGCTATGTTGATGTATCGAATATTTTATTTTTCTTATTGATAATATAACGTTACTTG
Organism: Himalopsyche japonica; assembly: GCA_028555115.1. Classification (NCBI taxonomy): domain Eukaryota; kingdom Metazoa; phylum Arthropoda; class Insecta; order Trichoptera; family Rhyacophilidae; genus Himalopsyche; species Himalopsyche japonica. The sequence goes on from JAHFWJ010000395.1 coordinate 703,636, forward strand.
ACTTAAGCCTTTTTAAAGAAATTTCATGTAGAATAATTTAGCTGAAAAAATAATGTGTTTTTATTAAAATTTATATAATTTACATTCTATACATATATCTAACACGAAAAATCATAAAACATATTTTGTTGTTCCATTTATTGTAATGATTAACAAAATAAGTTTTGTTGATTCACAAATAGCTGTTTATTTATCAATGTGTATTTTTTGTGTTGTATGTAAAATCATTTTTTAACCGCAGTATATATTTTTACATCATACTTGCAAGTTGACCACAATTAACATATTAATTATTATGTACATTAAAGAAAAATGTACATTTAAGTTATCAGAAAGTATTTAATTCAATATGATATATTTTTATATTTACAGTCAATATAAGAATATCGGGATATATATAAAGATTCTGCATTACGTACTTTACTTTTTGAACGGAATCGTGCATGGAGGCCCTAATCGAGACATGTGAACTATACAACTGAAAAACAAGTTTAATTCATGTTATCGAAAATGATTTGTCAAATTAATAGTTTCTGTCCAGTTAAATTATAATGCTATTATCTATAATCAATAAAATCATTATAATAATAAACGGTTGGAAAGAATTACTTTTTTTTATTTAAAAAATATCAAATATTTAAGTTACAGGTTTTCCAATGCCATATAACAGCATACGCATATTTATTGCTTTCATATCTTTTCAAAGATGATGTCGGTAGGAAAACGTAACTAGAAGATGGACAGTAGTTAACTAATCGCTCTTTTATGCGTTGTTTTCGGATTGTATTGACAGTTGGCATGATGGAATAAAATATGCCAAGTTATCTATTCCTTCAGACGTTGTTTCATGATTTAATTGATCAATATTTTAAAGTGCAGATGTACCCAAGATTGTCCACTAATAATCATTGTCGTAATGTGTCATCATGTGTCATTGAAATATATAAACCTTATTATATGGCAATGATAAAAAAAAGTAGATAAGTGGACTTATTAGATTAGCTCTTCTACCTATTTAATGAAATCTTTTTATTTCTGAATAGACGTTTTTTAATTGGCAAGTAGTAATAAGTATTAATATAAATCAATAGTTTATGTTACTATATGATCAGTGCTAAAATTTACGACAAAAAGTCTTAAAAATTATAGATGATACCTGTAGGTGTTATTTACCAAGAAATATACTAAAAATTAATCATTATTAACATAAATACAAACAACTAAGCTTAATTTAAATATTAATTAAAATATCCTGTCTTTAGAGAAAGATATTTCACATAAATAAACAAATAACAGCGGAAGTCATATATATTATTAAGAAATATTATAAATTCATGAGAAAAATCATATTGAGAGAGTTGTTACGTAAGTCAAAGAAACATCTTTTGACCGCCTTAACTCGAAAACGATAATGATGTACACAAAAATGCGAGATGCAGAAACAAGTTACGCACTTAAGATATTTGTGCCACATTAAGTGAAATGAGAGCAAAACGCCAAACAAATCAACGTACACCTGACGCCTTGAAGAATTTCCATTTACTTAAAATGCCAAAGGTCCGATTTAAAAACACCGTAATAGATGACAATCGAAAGTTGCATCATTATCAAACGAACAATGTTTTTTTTTATGAAACCAGTCGATTGAAGTATTCAATATAGCCGAATGCGATAAAGTCGTTAATTATTTGTATGTAATAAACATATTTTGGTCTCAATCAGTGTCATATCCCGCAGTGTTACAGTGTCATTTATGTTAGTTATATTAAATGATAATATGACGTTATGAAGTGGTAACCGCTTGTATATTGAAAACTTACGTATGCTTTAAATGGCACATGGCAGTGGTGAACAACGGGTTTACAAAATAGTTTTAAAAACCAATTTGACACGATTAGTTTTCGACTGAGTTTTTCAACCTATAGTTTTTCGTTCCTGAATAATGTAATTTGAACGTTTTTATAATAATCTGATTATGTTTTTATTTAATAGCATTTAAGAGTAAAATAATTAATTGTTTTCTTAAATAGAACAAAGTTGAAGAAATTCACTATAGTTTTGAGGTTTTCTAAATGTTTTTGTTGTGTTGTAGGCCCAGGTATAAACATATAATCAAAATAACGTCAATATAGCAGTACAGAAAAACATTTAACAGTGAACTCACAGAAATCTAATGGCTATCGACCGATTAATATGAATTGTATTAATTTCAATATTATTTTCCATAATAATAAAAATAATACTCTATCAATATAATGGAAAAGAGTTTCATTAATTTACAAAACCTGTTCCCCTTTAATGTGTTTACTGTGACTTCTTGGTAGAAAAGAATTTTACTTGAAATATATTTGTAAAAGCACAATTTGTGAATAAATGTTTTCATACTAATAAATATATTGATCAGAATTGGTTTCGCCTGTCGTGAGCATTATCAACTGATGAAAATTACGATTAGTAAAATCGATTTTTTCATAATAATATAAAATGTGGAAATAATACGAAACAGATTATGTTTTGTCTGTCGAAACTTTCATTGAGCTAAAATATCTGGATAAATATGAGGAAGAGTTCTGTTCGATTGCTATATGCTCAATATTCAATATGTCAAAATTAAAATATGAAACAAAAAAAAAGTCTCAATACATATTTGGTAATTAAAAATATTAATAAAAAATAATGTTTATTTTTTTAGCAATGGCGTAAAAACATTATTTATAATAAAATGAAATTCTGTTTCAATAATCTTGTCATCAAAGACAGATCACATATTCCAAGCATGAATTTCACAATGACGGAGAAAATACTCTTATAAAGAAGTAGTTAGCTATCAAACATCTTGATTGTTTCGAAAATGACTTTGTTTCTCAATTTATAAGAAATTACATAAATGACGATGATGAAAGATTTATAATGCCTGATGCAACTGAGCGTTGTATGACAATATTGATAATAATGTTAGTATTATAAAAATGATTTACTGTGAAATTAAAATTGGATGTCGCTCACTCAAAATGATGTTATCTAGACCGAATCGGTGTTATAAATAAATTCAACCGCATAAATACATGGCGATACCGTCAAAATGTAATGTATTATCTAAAATGTTTGTAATACCTTATAAAATATTATCGTACCACTGAACGCACAGTATTTTAAAATTACTGCTTAGCATAAATAATGCACACTTTAGATTTTGTTTTCAACATTACAAATAATTACTTATTTCCAATAAGGTATGCAATTTCAGAAGTAGGTTTTGAATGATTTTTTTTTCTTAACCAAGGCAGAACAATAACGACGGAAACAAAAACGAGATAATGTGTTAAAATAAAGGTAATTTACTTTGCCTGAACAAATGATTCGATTTATGTTCAATAAAAAAATCATGCCAAAAGGAATCAAATAGTAGTGGATGAAATACATATTTAATCCAGACAACCCATCAAAATTAAGATACGATTTTCAAGTTATTTCGAGTATGGATCACTGTCTTTTATCAGGGTCATTATTAATTTGTACGCTATCAAAAAATCAAAAATACTTGAAAGCAACAGTATGCAACATTTTCTTTCTGAAGAGGATTACTAAATACAATTGTAAAAATAGGAAATAAAATCAGTCATTTGTCAGTGTAGGAATTGCGGACAGGATAATTTAACAATTATTTTTACTTTATGAACCCAAATAGTTTATGGAAAAAAGGATGAAATATTTTTTCTATTGAAGAGGATTCGATATATATTCTTTGTCTATTTTTAGTTAATAGTGATATATGTATTTCTTCGTTGGTTGAATAAAGAAGATTCATCATTTCAAAATTGAAAATACTCGGTGTAGCTAGCTTACAATACCGCATTGTACAAATCTGTATGAGAATTAAGAAGAAAAATAGTCTTACGTCTTAAAATAGATTCGTTGAAGTCATGTCGTTATAATTATTTTGATATTACATCTAGGGGCCGCAAGATTATCTCGCGGTTAATAAGTTCAGGATACATCTTCTCAATTAATGACTAAGATTTTTTAAAACAACAAAGTTTGACGGCATTCCGCTCCCGTTCCAACGATTAGGCACACGTCCGGCAGTGTCGTGTTGCGTGACTGCTCGATCTTCTACTACACTCACACAGGTCGGTTCCCATGAGGCAGCCGAGGTCGCTCGGAGAAGAATACTTTCGCTTTCGGACGATTTGGATCCACCGGCCTATGTGTTTGCCTTAGAAGATGCTTTTGCGCATTGAGCACTCGACGTAACTCTAACAGAAGCAGTTTAAAACGAGATATCGGGACAGTAAAAGGCGCCAGTTATAAAACACATTAAAATCAAATAACATATATTTTTTGTTTTATTAGGCTTATAATTATGTTGAGTGAACAATTATAACTGTTTAATCGCACATGCGTACGGATATTTGATTCATTAAATCTTTGGCACTTACAGAACATAACAAATGCGCCAAATATTCTTTAATTGGAAAATGACTACCAATAATTACCGTGTTTTTTTTTTTATAAATCAGTTATGATCGATTCGAAAAAAAAATACTAAACAACCATTATTATACTTAGAAATTTAATTTTAAAAATTTTCAATTTCAATTTGACCCCAAATCCACCTTATTGCTTGTTGGAGATTTTAAAGCTTTTACTGCTAGACTCGAGATACATGACATCCACAATTATACATCAAAAAATCGTTTATAATAACTCGATAAAAAATAATAATAAGGGAAAAACGTTTCAATAACATGTCTTAGATGCCACTGGTAAAATGACAACATACAATACGTGGACGAGAGAGAGTTTAGACGAATATTTTTTTATAATTTGTATAATATTTAAGCAGATTTTACCTAAGTTTGCTAGGATGAATTTCTTGCATTTCTTTATATTTCCAATGATGCCATTTATAATACTTACATTTTTCTCCAATGCAAAAGCAAAATTTACAATTTGTTACTTTTATAACGTATGTATGTACAACAAATGAACACTTATACAAGTTGTTTATTTAAAACAGGTTAAATTATTAACAGGAGAAATATGAAGGCGATTTTCGATTATCAAATAAGTAATGCACGACATAAGTAACCATTGATGGTTTATCGAATAGTAAAGTAAATACGACACCGAAGAATTGGTTCTGATATTAAATTTTAAGTTTTTCCATTTGGTTTATCACACACGACCAAGGTTTAGTTAGCATTTGGGCATATTCCAGCATTCCAAATGTAGATTTTATATTAAGAAAAGCGTATGAATTTGGGTAATCTGTTTTTTTTGTAGGTAGTATGGTATGAAATCATCACAGTTTTCTCCAGAGTTTTCCCTTCTTGATCAATGACAGAAAAACTCTTCCTCAATAACTACATCCTCTCTTAGAGTACATTGCCACGGTGAAATACTTCTAGATCCCGTTTACCACCAATAATTTTCTTGCAATGCCATTGTCTTTTAATTCCACCAAGCACAACATGGTGTGAATAAAATCTGGCAATAGTCGAAGTTGTCGAAATCTCACATGCTAGAATAAGAGAAAATCAGAGTTGACACACTCTGAAGGCATTTTCAGCATGTAACCAGTTTCAATGTCCCACCATGGCAAGTGATATTACAAAGAGCTGTCTGGCTTGTTTTCCGCTCTAATTTCCGAATTCAGCGAATACTGCTAGAATTCTGACATACGATGTAAATATGTATTATCAAAACTCAGTTCATGAAGCAAGGGTCTTTGTCAAGTGCAAATACTTGCTTCCGCAACACAGCATTGCTCTAATACAGGCGTTTATTAGTTATTGCACATTACTTAAATATCCCCCATATAGCTCCACTTTTTTAATCCTTATCGTACAAAAAGAATTATCGATAACTGTTATTATAGTGTACATGGGACTTCAATGTTTTATTAATAATTATTATCATTTAAAATTCTTGTTTTATTTAAAATAAGTAAATTTGGATTAATGATTGCTCTCGTTCTATGATGTGAATTCAATGATGCAAGTCAGTAAACCTAATAATTGAAATGCTCATAATGTCATTGAGTTTACGTAAAAGTCTACATTCATAAACTAATTAAAAAAAAAACATTAAAATATTGAACATGATAAAATTAAATTTGTTATGAATCATAAATTGGCGTAGTAAAATATCAGATTCAGGTATAATATAAATTATCTTCTCATCTCTAACTCTGCAATTATAAACTCGTTATGAGTTGTTTGCCCGAGGGAATTTCAAAAACTTTTTAACAAGCGAGAAGTTTTTCAAGCTAACTTATTTTTCATCATAAAAAACTAAAGCCCGTTTTTATCTTCGTAAGTTATTGAAATTATTTGTTACATCAGTGGAAATATGTCAGTTTCAAAAAATACATAATTTCCAACAAACGTAAATTTAATTGACAACTTAGAGGATGTATTTTTATCATGTTAAAAATAAATCTTTCATATATAAACCAATATTAAAGATTTCATGAGCGAAACAAAAATAATTGTCAAGATGAGCGTCTTCACAAAATTTATGTAAAAAGTTTTTCATTCTTTTAATTCGTTTTTATTTCAATTAATATTTTTTTCCATCAAAAGTCATCTGCCGTCCGTTTTGACAATTAAGGTTGGAGCTTTTTTCACATTAAATTGAAATCATTTTATAATCAAAATTTTTTGACATACTAATGTATAAATGAGTGCTTGTTTGTTTGTTTGTATCAGTATGTTATTTATGTATTGCTATGTTAAGGATAGGAAATGTTTGAAACTTTACAAATCATCACATTACATTTGAAACGTTTTTAGCTATCACAGAAACTCTAAAGAAACAGTCAACCATGTCACTCTTTGAGGATGAAAATTTGCATTCTGCATATTGTTCATAAACCAACTTTGATTCTGGAATCAACTTTTTACTGATCGAAAACTTCTCTTTCAAAAGCACTCCCCCAATTCGATTACTTTGAATCTAATGAAGTACTATTGGTATTTTCAATAGGCACATAGGTAAGAACTTTGCGAAGCTATCAGAATTTACGGTTATGAATTTCAAATGACATTTTACAAAACATTGATTTTAGCGAGTAGTAAAGTTATTGTAATTCATTTTGTTAAAGTGGCATTGCAATGCATGCCGGCTACTCACTAGTTGCTTTATAAAAACCTGTTTATTATTAAAGGTAAAAATTTGCATATAACATCGTTCGTATGAACAGCATTTGTCAAAATGTTATCAAGTTCGAAATAAATAAAATTTTAATATCATAGAACTTTCAAGTTACAAGTATTAATTAAACTGCGAAAAATCTAAGTAAAAAAATACTTCATTTTAGTCTAAGCCTGAAAACAAAATGTTTATAATTTTACTATAATAAGAGAAACCGTGGCATATCTAAAATTGAGCCGAATAATTTATATTTATAATGGAGTGGCTGTGTTATTTTGATTTTATACATCCGATTTTAATTATTTTTGAGAAATAATAATATATAATTAAATATAAAATAGTCTTATCGTGAATAAAAGATATGTGGCTATGTTTTTTTTTATATTGACGAATTCTTAAAAGTATTTATTTTTACATATTTATCAAGAAAATATATTTGAATTAGAAAAAACCACACAGACACTCATTATCCAAAAATACTTTTTATGTAAAAGAAAATATAAATAAAGTTATCTTTTATACAGCGATGTCTAATTAAAGCCTTTTTTCGGGCCAAACAAAACATTGCTAGTGGATCACACATAAAAAGAGATGATACAACCAAATCAAATTATTTGATTACGTTATAGTCTATGTGACACTTTTTTTGTCAACTATGTATCTTGTCATAATTTATTGAATAGTAATTTACTTGAAAAACGTCGCAGTTGATTGATCATGTTTACATGGGCCAATCTGTTGGGACACTTCATCATTATTATTATGTCAGACTTTTTCTTTAATTGAAAGTGATGATTTCAATGAAATATTTAATTTGAACCTACTTGCAGTACAACTGCTATTTTAAAAATTAGTTCAAAATGAAATATGAATCTGTTGAATTGCCGTTTCATGGAAATTAATTTTATTGTAAGCAGCAAAATTAAATATACCGAAAGCTACAATAATACCAAAACACAGAAACGCCTCTTTTGAGCCGCGTGCTCGACAGGGTTGATCCGTTGCGTATCTTTTCAGCATTCGAGTTAACTTTTTTGTAATATCATCGTTTAATGTTTGTTAGTACTCATCCGTACTACTAGTACTCTTATACTTGTTAGTTGTCTAGATATTTTTTTCAATCTTTGATTCTCTTATGAAGAAAAGCATTACATAATAAAATTGATTAAGATAATCTTAAAAATTGAAAATCGTTTCACCAAATAATTTAATCAACATTTTTTTCATCAGCAACAATCTTGCTATGGTTGAACTTTTAAAAAAGCTAGTTGTTTGTAGTATCATGCTTAATTTATAAATTTCGGATACATTTTGATAGGTATTTTGAATAAAGTATTTAGTACAATCATGCAACGGAATTGTCACTTATGATTACATGCTAGTAAGACTACACTGTAAATATTACGTGAACGCTACTGGGGATGCCATAATAACGACACAAGTCTCCGGCAGACAATCGTTAATCGAGATACATCTTCAGACGGTTCGTTCTAGATGCTTGGAGATGGAAGGCTTCCACGGCATCACCCCCACCAGGTGTTCATAAACGGAGGCAGCTATCGAGGGACTATTCTTGCCCTCTCGAGAGACTTCAGTCGTCTCTGGTCCTCAGATTGTGCGGCATGTATCGCCTAATCTCCTTGTGTTGTTTGCTAGGTGAGTACATCACCTTACTTGCTCAAAGTGAATGTACAGTGCTTATGGAAATTGGCCACGCTCGTCGCATGGATCCTCTTCAATGTTTATGGATTTTTTAGAGTATTGAGAATGTGGCCGCGTCAGGTTTGCGCAACTCAAAATGGATGAATGTGCTTTTTAAAGTTTGCATTATGTAAATAATATTGAAAAGTGCTTGTTTTATATATCAGTCACACCATACATTTTTGATCTTTAAACGCATCTTATTTTGGATTTGATTGCAAATATTATTTTCAGTGAAAAGATTTTCATTTTTTTATTCCATCCTTAACTTGGTTTATTCATGTGATCCCACATTAGATATGTAAAGTCGTTTCAACTATATATTTTGTACTAATATATGTGGAATATTTATAATATATATATATAATCATATAGTATGACATCTTTTTTGTTATAATGTGAAAGGGTTCATTATACAACAGTATTAAATTGTAACTATGTATGTATACTTCTTGACTATCCAATCTAAAAAGTTAACAAAATATAAATAATGAAATTTATAAATTCATACAGCCGATCATTTATTACGAGAAATCTATGTGTAAATAGTCGTTTGAAACCAAAATATTATAATAATTATTTTGTATTGTAAATATGTAGAAAAAGACGTTACATTTTCAGCGGAAATGTGTACAAAGTTATCCGCTTTGTTTTCTCCATGTATTTTTTTTCCACTTATTTAAGTCGTATTCATTGATTGAAGAGAAAATCTTCTATATTTCACTGTAGCTTATTTATTTTTCTTATTCGATAAGAGAAAAAAAGAGAAAATCTTACTCACTGTGTAAATCTCAACGCCCACAATTAACACGGGTGAATTTTGCAATATAAATGCTAGAAAACGAGAGTTGTGTTAAAGTGGGAAAATCGTATAAAAACCTTCTTGCTTATTTCTTTACAGACATGTTCAGCGGGTATTGTCTCACCAAACAATCGTGTGAGATTTATATCTTATGAAGAAATAAAGATATTTTCGTATTGAAGTATGTCGATAGATAACATTGCTATAATTACATTTTTAATAAGACAATCATTTTTTTCACAAAGCGTCTTATTAAAAAAAGGCTTAGGATGTTGTGCATCTGGTGTATGATAATTGATAATATTCCATTTAAAATCATTGTGTAATCACACTCAATGATATAATTAACATATAATTATAAAGTCCATATAATCGAGGGGTGAAAAAGGGCATCTATTGATTTCAATCTACATATTGTAAAATATTCAATTTACTCTCAATATGAATGGCATATCAATGCGCAGTATAGTATTATACAATAGTAAAGTAGATTTTAGGATCACCCTGAATAAAATATGTAATGGTTAAAAATAATTAGTAAAATTGATGATTATAAGAATATTTTCGCTTAAAAAGGAAAAAAAATACATTCAAATGGGAAAATATATTTTTTTGGTATTTTTTTTATTATATTATATATAATATTAAGCGGAAACTTTGTTGAGAATTGTTTTAAATATTTAATAGAACTTTGATAAAAGTTTGTTTCTATACTATTTGAGTAATCAGGCAAAATTATTTATGATTGAAAACAAGCTAAATGTAAAAAAGTTAGTTAGGGTCTGTTTGGGTTAATTTATGCTAAATATTTTTTTTCTATCCTAGTGGACAAATGTGAATTGAGTTTTATGTGAAATCATTTATATCAAATGTGAATGTTATTTAAAAAACCACATGTCATTGTGAAACAGAAGACAAACTAATAATGAGAAAATCAACCAGCATTATTCATAACATACTATGTATTATTTATTGGTTCGCATTTTTTGCGATCTTTTTCCTTCCGTCACATAACGCAGATAAAACACCACGTCATGGTTTACATTTATTCCTCGCCACTTTCTAACATAAGCTTTGTTCATTGATTCGAGCTTCAATAATATAACGAAATATTATAGTTTACTTGGCCAAACTCATTAACACATGAGATTTTTCGTGCCAGTTTTGATTATAATAGCAAATTTACATATATGGACATTTGTCTATCCACAAAAAAAACAAAGATTAATTCGTTCGAAATATACATTATCAATACTGAAAGATAAAAAATAGCATGTGAATTTTCAGATTCTCTTTAAAAAGAAACAAGAGTAGATCATTATGCATTGGGATTATCAACTACGTAAATTTGAGATGGCGCCAATATCTTGTGTTTAGAAAGTCATTAGCATTAGTTAATACGATATTTACGATATGACGTTTCACTGTGATTTCGTTTTTTTTTTGTTTACTTATGCAACAATGCATTAACTCATCGGCATTGTTTTATTGTGGCCATAACAGATTGAACAGGAAATGCCTTGTTTTTTTAGATGATTTAAATGACGGTGAGTGCATACTACAAATAATTAATGAGCAGATTACGAATACATTTTCATTTTTATATGATACTAAATTAAAAAAAAATCATAAGTTTACGGTTCTATTAAGCATGCTTAGTTTAAAAAAATTCGAAAATTTTATTTATAATAACAACCAACCCCGCGTGGTCGGCCGTCAAGTGAATAAAACAGATAGACAATAAAATGTTGCCATTTAAGATGTCATTCATAGTCAAGAATTAAAAATTCATAAATGTGAAATATATGCCGGGAGACCCTAATGTTTGTCAAGTGGGAGTCAAGTGCATTAAAATTAAACATCTCATTGCTTCGTGTTGTATTTATAAATAAAATACCTTTAAAGAAAAACTGTAGTTCATCAAGTTCAATTGCCAAAAAAGTGTGTTGTAAGCATCTCATGCTCAAAATCTTACCTTAGCAAAATACGTCTTAAAATCGCGATAATTTGATTAGACAGCGCCAATAATGATAGAGATATTGATTTAGATAAAAATCCACATTGTTGTTAGTTATGTGTTAGTTTTATTGAAATATCTAATGGTTGCCCATTCAAGTTTTACTGAGTCTTCGCTCCCACGATCTGACTCAATAGCCTCTTGCCCCAGTTAATTTTAACTGCTCGGTTCAAAAATCTATGTATTTCAAAAACGTGTTATGATTATGATACTAGTCGTGTTAAATTAACACTGTTTACATAATTCTACGATCTTTTGCATAACATATCTCAATTACTGCTCACACACGGAGATCAAACTAAATTCTGGTTTAGCAAAACATCAATAAAAAAGATATTTTTTCGGATCAAATTCATATTTACTTTATTTGAAAACAAATGTATAAGATAAGCTATTAGAAATAATCGATTCAACTCCTCACATGGTTAATATTATTCATTGATCTTCTTGTATAATTTGGGATTTTTGCGGCGAGATGCTTCAGAAACACGTGTTTAATTATATTTCTTAAGTAACTAACTCACACGAGTACCAAATTGATGAAATCGTTGCGTTATTTTACAGTAACATCAATGTTTTTATTTTCGTTAAGACAAAATATGATTTTAATATTTTTTTGGGATAAAATATTTGACATAAAGTTAAATTGGATACTGAATTTTTATCACCCTTTGAGTTTTCACCCTTAATTTACCGCTAAAAATTTAGCAATCAACCACCTTCAAAATTGATGACAAAGGAAATTTTATGGTTACAATAAATCGCCAAAACATTGTATCGTACGCATTACAGTACATATATAATAAAAGTATATTTGTTGTTTTCGACAAAAAAAAAGATTTTTTAAATTAATGTCAATATTAGAATAAAATTCATTTGATGCTATAGAAGAAATTGATAGAGCAAAAGATAATAGTATTAAAAGTCCAGTGTAAAAAATATATTAAGTGACAACTTGACTTTCTAATCGATGGTATAAAATTGTATAACATTGAACTCTTTGAGTGTGTTCATTATAAAAAACCTCATCATGAAACAAAATCCAATTTAAGTCCTACGAAGACAATACTTGTGTATAATATTTTAAAGTAATGTTATATTCAAAACCACAGTAAATAATTGATGAAATATTCAATGAACAATATTGAAATGGACGTGAGTGGGCAACAAAAAAATAAGTCTCGTGATTGTGTTAAATCCACCAAAAGGTTGTTATGGGTTATTTAAGACTTGAAATGCATATGTATCCAATAATAATATACATACAATTTTAATACACTATACTAATAATAATATACAATACTAATAATTAAATCGAAATCTGAAATAATGACGATATCGTAATTGATATTTATTTCATAACACGGATATATTATATTAAAAAATAAAAATGATTAAAATGACATACAGCATCGAACACCTAAAATTGAGATTGAATAAATAATGTAATTTGACATTTAACTACTAGTATGCTATAATTATAAATTGTGTGCTCGCGTGGTCCTTCATCGACAGGTGAATACAGGTGTACTGAAATATTTATATTAGGATTTAATCATAATAAGTTTCATCTCAAAAAAATGTGCAATATTGATTTGATGGTTCACAGTGGGTTATAAAAGCCTGTTTGGGTTGACTTTTAAAAAGTACACATCAATAGTGCGAATAAGAAAACCGGAATTGTATGATAAATATATTATATACATATAATAACGTAATAAATATGAATAATTTCTTTAGAATATTTGATTGTTGGTTTGAGAGTTAGCCAACAAGTATTTTTGGCAATTTTCCAAGAACATCGTCAGCTTTATAAGAAAATTCTGAGAACCTGGTGGGCGTTCGTACCATTTCACTAAGTTGGACACAATAAAAGCTAAAGCAAAAATTTATAACAGCTTCAATAATTAAAAACTAACAAAAATAAATATATATTTTCTATTTTTTATGAAAAAAAATATTTTTTAAATTATTTACTTATAATATTTGTAATAAATGAATACTTACGTGGATAATATTAAAGTGTTAAGAACGGTGTTTTAAATAATTGTTTTTATAGAAGAGAATATTTTTGTCATAATAACATTGCAACATAAACACAAGATTTTCGTTTCATTTCTTTGATATAATTATTAAAAAACTTCCCTATTAAAAGTGAGAGATGCTCTTAAAGAAATTTCTAAGAATTCTTTCTTTTAATGTATTTATTAATACACATGAAATTAATAAATGTTGACATTTTTTAAAGTGAAACTACTGTTTTAGTTTATACCAAAAGATAATAAAAAGATTTTATTGACTAAAATTAATGTTTATGTAATACTTATGGCTAAATGCTTTTCAGGTGCTGTGTTCGGGAGGCAACCAGCTGCCCCTCAGCACAGAGCAGATCTTCTTCCTGACACCGAATTCTCATGTAGAGACAAGGTTCTCGGAGGTTATTATGCGGATCCCGATGCTCAATGTCAAATGTTCCACGTTTGTGTAAAGGTTGCAGGAGTTGGAGTAAGTTTTCATTCAATCGTATAATATATATTGTTGATGAATTATTATTGCAAATATTTTTTTGTAAAATGTAAAGAAAAGGAGGTGTGTAATTAGAATTTTGTAAATTTAAAAATATTAAATTTATTAATGAAACTAAAAACTTTTTTTTAATAAAAAATGTCTTATATTTTTATATATTATATAATATTTTGTTTAAATATAAACGTGTACTCAATAAAGTAACTAAATCGATTGTGTAACTTTTCCCTAATAGTCTTAATCACTTTTAAGGTGTTAACTGTCACTTCTTGATGGAAAGGCATGATATTTTAAATAATAAAAACACATTTTTTTTGTACTTATTTCCACAATATATTTTTTGATCAGGACCGGTTCCGCTCATCGCGAACGTTATCAACTGATCTGCTCATCAGTTGATAATGCTTGCGATGAGCGAAACCGGTCCTGATCAAAAAATATATTGTGGAAATAAGTACTAAAAAAATGTGTTTTTATTATTTAAAATAATAGTCTTAAGGCAACGGCTAGACAAACGCAGAGCGTGAACAAAATTATAACGATTCAAATTTGATATTGAAGTTGTATCAAGTACCCATAGTGGAAAGTGTGCTATTTGAATTTGAACTATCAACTTCAAATAATATTTTTTTTCGATAAGAATCGAGCAAGTTTAGTTTACGTATATTAAAAAACACTGGTAATGTATTTAATATGCGTTTATCAAGCCATAAAACTATTAACTGTTACATGATCTTTATGCAAATATCTGTAATATGGTAATATTATTAAAATCTGCTTTTGCATTTAAGTTCATCTCAATGATATTACAGGAAATTGTGAGAATATTATTGTATTATGACCGCAACATTTTTAACGTTTAAGTTTTTGTATTATTTGTGTATGATATAGTTACAAATTCACAATATGATTGTGGGTTGGTTGTGTGGATAGTAAATAAAGAGATGATAATTTGTTCACCCAGATCCAAGACTTCCGGTTCCTGTGCCCCAACGGTACGGCGTTCGACCAAGAAGCTCAAATTTGTGCAGGTTGGCCGGATGTTGCCTGCGAACCGGCTGCCCTTTATTATTCCAGCGACAACTTTGACCTTTACAGAATCGGCTCTGGTAATTCTATACGTTCATGATATCATCTATGTTTAAAAAGCGAACGAGCTAAAAAAAATCTGCTGAAGCTGAATAAAAAACCATTTTTTTATTGTGTTCAAATAGTAATTTTTATGTTGTGACAAAATTGGAGTTAATATGTTTTGCTTTTTATCTAAATTTAGATAGATATTAAAAATTAAATATTGATGTTTTCTTGAGAGCATATTTTTTTAATGATATATGTTTATTCATAAACCATATTTTAAACTAGGATTCGAAAGTAAGAAAGCGCCAGCTGCTCTTGAAGACGAACCAGATTTCCATCTTCAACGTGCTGAGCCAGATATTCTGAGCGGTGCCCACTCCTCCAACTTCTTTAACAATCGTGAGGGTAAAGATGGTCAGGATGTTCAAGAAACAGGCGGTCAAACCAAAAACCAAGTAGACCAGCCACAACGCAAGAAGATTGTTAGGAAACTCCAAAGGCGTCCAACCGAATCAGCACCTAAAGTAGTGTCAACGACATCTAGACAGTTTACCAATAACTTTGCTGGATCGTATGGACCAACAACCTCAAGGAACAGTGCTTTTACTACACTGAGAACTACTTCTCAAGCGCCTCAGAATAATGAAAATTATAATAATTACAATAGTCAAAGAACTAGTAATAACTATCAATCATACAGGCAACCATCGTCTACATCAGCGCCAGCGTATGACCAGAATAAATATTCAAGACCTGCAGAGACATCTTTTAAAACTGAGCAGACAACTGTTCAAAACAAAAACAATAGATCTTTCAAGAGTAGGCAACAATCGACTCCAGATTATAAATACACTGAAAATAATCAGCAATTCAAAAGCAGCCAACAGTCAAGTACAGTAGATTATAATAATTATAACAATGGTGGAAACCAACAATTTGATAGAAAACAGCAGCAACCAACTGACTACAATAATTATAACAACGATAATTATAATGCGAATCAAGATTCTGCTCCAAGATTTAATAAGGAGAGAAAACAACCAAATTATCAAAATCAGCAGTCAACTGCAAAAATAAACTATGGTTCAGATGTGAGTGTACAATACAACGAGCAGAAAACCTCACCCCAATACAACACCAATAATGCAAAACAAAATACTCAACAGTATAATCAACAAACAACACAGAAATACAACAATCAGGCAGAAAATGAACAAAAATATAACAACA
Source organism: Himalopsyche japonica (assembly GCA_028555115.1). NCBI lineage: Eukaryota > Metazoa > Arthropoda > Insecta > Trichoptera > Rhyacophilidae > Himalopsyche > Himalopsyche japonica. The sequence goes on from JAHFWJ010000395.1 coordinate 720,147, forward strand.
ACCAAGATTACGCTAGTAAAATTACCGCAAAATCCACACAACAATCAACTCCCCAGTACAACCAGCAATACAATAACCAACAGTCACCACAGAGTACGTACAATGGTGAGAACGTTCAAGCCTTTGAAAAAATAAAATCTACAACTAAATATTCGGAGAAAAAACAACAATTCAATAATAATAAACCTTCAACACCTGAATACAATAATTATAATGCAGACAATGGACAATACAATCAACAACAGACGCCTGCTCCAAAATATAACACAAATCTGCAGTACGATAATAACAACAACCAACAATCAACTCCCGATTATTATAGTGCAGACTACAATCAACAATATAAATCGAGTCAATCACCATCATCAACTTATCAACAGCAGCAGTATTCAACAGCCAGTCCATCTGCGGCCGATTACAGTGGTAATCAACAGTTTCAGCAAAAGTCGTCTACTGAGTATCAACAGTATTCAACACCACGGCCTACAGCCACTAGTAGTGCTGTAAACTACAATAACAATAATCAACTGAAGTCTACAGTCAATCAGCAATATTCTACATCTCGTCAACCATCAAACAGTCAGCAATTCCAACAAAAAGTTACACCAGCGCCGTTCAAATCACATAAACCTGATGATTATGATGATGGACAATACAAACCAGAATTATATGAACGCGAAGCCGGTGGTGAATACGACGTAACAGTCAGACAAAGCTCTAGGAAAGAAGCACAGTTTGAAGTAACTCAAGAGCCAGAGCTTTTGAAGGCAGCACATTCAATTAATATTGCAGCTAGCAAAAATCAATTAGCAAGAGAAAACCGACCTCAAATTCCTATCTCACCCAGTTCAACTGCTGCACCTGTAGTTCAAACTCCAAAACCAAACACTCAAGGTCCTCCTCGCGTCGTTGTTACAACACCAGCCCCCGCTCGAAGTGTTTATGCGAATTTCGCAGCCGTGACGAGTTCTGCTCCAAGACCTTTTTCTTTGAGACCTGAACAATCTTCAGCTGCTCCTTCAGCGCCAAAGCAAGTTCCTGCTAAAGTGCAATCCAAAGCGTCTCCTCCAAAAAACACAAAGCCAGCAGCGTCTTCAAAAAAAGGAAAAGATGTCAGCTACGATTATGCGTATTACGATAACTCAGACCACTATTCAGAGTACGAAAACATTGAGGAATTCGGAAGAACATCCAAGAAACAGTGAAAGTAAATAATGGATTTTAGGTTATATAAAAAATGAGTGCTTCTTTTTAAGAATGACGGAACATTTGATACATAATGTGTGTGTCTATTTTTAAGTTGTCCATAGAAAGTTACCATTGGAAATTAAAACAAGCCAGTATTCATTTAAGCATATCTGTCTTTAAGATTTCAGTTTTTGTAAACATTTGAACTCGTCTATTTATACAAAATATTTTATATAAAAGCTATCATTCGTGCTACTTGTGATTGCCATCGTCATATTCTTTATATGAAAGAATATTTGATTTTTAGTAATAATTCCAAAACTTCATCAGTATTATCTTTATTTTTTACTATACAAATTAAAAAATAAATATTGCAACATCAACTTTCACGGTACCTTATAGTAACATTTGATTATTTTGTTTTGTCACATATTTATTATAATTTTTTTAATTTAATAAAAAAACTGGCTTTTAAAAGCCCACATAAGAACTGAAACATGTAACAACCGAAAGGTTCTGTTTTGTAAAATATATTAATAAACATTTTTTTTACAGCCTGTCTTTTTTTTGTTTAAATACTTAGTATGAAGGTTTTTGATAAACTATCATTTTTCGAATCAGTATCATTGCTACACAAACCTGTTTTAAATATTGAAATTGAAATAAACAAACCAAGAATCTATATATTGATTGAATTGGCATTCACTTGGTAGAACTCCATTATAACACGGTGAAAAAATAGCAAAGTGTTTTAGTTCTACAAAATTATTTTTAACAAATATAGTTGATAGCTATTTCGGCTCACGCCATCGTCAGAACTATGCTTAAACTAACATTCGCTTATCTATATATAGCTGTGCATAAAAGGCACACAACACATCCTCTCTCCTGTTCGAACGGCCTAGCTTGTTACTTTAACACAATGACACCAAAATTTTCAAAATTCTAAATGAAACAATAGGTGTCTATGACAATAAAATTATATGTGGGACGGAAGTGGTCCTTCTGGAAGCAAATCAGACCACCCCTCTGTACAACGGCTGGACAAGTGGCGATACTATTATGTTAGTTTGTTCGTTAATAATCCTTTGTGATAATTGGTGTCTATTGATTTCCAGCTGTTCCAAAGCCGTCATTCTCCGACCCTTACTACATAGATGCAAACATTTAGGGGCTGAGTTTGAATTTATATTATGTGATTCATTAGTAACGTGATTAGCGAATTGTGAATCTGTTTTTTTTACTGTCGAATGATCTTACATGTTCCTTAGCTCGATGTAGCTATCAACTATATTTGTTAAAAATAATTTTGTAGAACTAAAATCCATTGCTATTTTTTCACCGTGTAAGAATCTATATCTTTTTATAAAGCAATAAGACATATTCCAGACCCATTTATCATGAAATTGTAAAAATGCTCAAAAATTTGATATTCTTGCAAGCGTATTCTTTTAATGGATTTCGTTAATGTCGTAAAATTTCAAGATTTTTCAAATAAATTTGATTAGTAGTACATAACATTAACTAGTGAAATTTTAGATCAAATAACGTTTGCAACTAGTGGTTCGAACATGAGTTTCAATTTATATTTTAAGCTGTGTTTAACCAACGTATAATTGTACTATGTTAAGGGTCAAAGAATTTGGTTTTTTTGAATTCAGTAATGTAACACCTAGCGAAAATATAGAAAAGCTCATTTTAAATAACAGCAAAAATAGTTGGATATAGTATAACTGATAATTTAATAGATGGCAGTACAAAGATGAAACCCAAAATTTTAATTAGTGTTGGTTTTGTTAAATAAAAAGTCAATTTGTGTAAATATTTTTTAATTAAAGAAAAAAATGTTTCATAAAAATGCATTTATGTTAAATATCTCTACATCATTGTTGTTTTATGTCTTAACACAATAATTAATATAAATCTTTAATGACATATATCTATATTTAAAGAAGTCTTTTTAATTTAATACAAATACGGTCGGATAATAATATTTTTAATAATTATATTTATAGGTTATCATATTTATGAAAAACATTCTTTAAAATATGATTATAAATGTCATTTTACATTTAGTTTTTGGCTACCGATGCTATTTGGAATCGATAGTATATATGACCAAACACACTATTAAAATAAAATCTACAATGATAAAATCGATATCTCAAACGAAATCTGTAAATTTGTTATGCATCTAAAGGCCGTTGTAGTAAATATTTTTCTATATCTGTTTATATGTATAGTAATATATGGAAAGAAAAATATGTTTGTTTGATTTTTTAATATATCCATTACGGCAGACAGTTTTATTGTACATTTGTCGTTGTAGCTATCCTGACGTCGTCGGTGATATGTACCTACATTTATCAAGTTTTATAGAAATTGTTTGAGTCGACTTTTTGGTATGAATTTATAATTGTGTTAAATTAAATTTTATATTGGATAATGTTAACCAAACACATTAAAATACACCAAGAGAAATGATTGTTAATATGATTAATTGCTCGAATTAATAATAAAGTTCATAATTAATACCCAACTGTGTCTAGAGTGAAATCAACACTACAGTAGATGAGTCGATAAAACTGCTCTTAGTTGTAAGAAATTTGTGTGGCTTGCTATCAAAGTAATTATAATAAATATTTTTGCAAATTTACTTTATCAACCAACTGAAATTTATTGTATTTTATTCCTAATTTAATTTAATAATTAACTGATTGAATTTCGTAATAACGCTTAATATAATCTCAAATATTCAAAATTTATTATGAGTAAATGTATTTCATGCATGATTAATAAGACTACATTAACATTAGACAAATTTTTGCGAAAGGTGTGCTTATAGAATTGAAGAATTATTATTAGATTCTTTTTTCTATATGAAATACGAAGGTACAAGAAATTGATTATAATAATAAAATAATAAATAATAATATAAACATATAATATAAAGTTATTTCAAATAATGTCGAAAGTATTTTACTACAACGGTATGATACAAAAAAAAAATATAATTACATTTATTAAGCATCAAGCAGAAAGAGAACGTTTCCGATATATGTCTAAGATTTTCCAATAAATAAAGTGGATTTTCAATTGAATAATGAAATTACATATTTGATTTGGAATCATTTGTATTATATGTGGTGGAATGTTTTCCTCTAAAAACACCGTTACAAGTTACCGCATTAAAATTCAAAGAAGGAGTGTTAATATATTATCAGACACGTGTGGTTAATAAATTTTTATTTAAAATACATTTTCAGTTAAACGCTTCTTAAGTTTCTTTTCGGCGTCAGGTAGACAGTGAACCTAAGTCTGTTCGAATAGGTTTTGGTTCGGTAGAGTGCACATTTTAATCAAATCAAACATTATCACGTAGCGACGCATCGGAACGGTTCGTCGAAGGAGTTATTTTTCTTTCTCGCTCCCTGCAAACGATCACCGGAAAACGGTTTTGTATTAAATAAATTTACGCGCACTACAGGAGTCGGCAAATTCATTTTCCGCTTGGAAAATACGAGACAACCGCCAGCGATGCGAGTCTAGCTCTCGATACCACTGCCTCTGTAGTCTACAGTCGTGGTCGAGACATTTTAAATCATTCTTATTTGCAATACTTTTTGTATGAAAGTCAAAGAAGAGTATTTCTTTGTAAAATAAATAGTTCCACAATTTATATGACAGAATCAAAAACAAAACGGTTGAGCTTCAATAATAGAGGAACACATTAACATGTCGAAGCTATTTTTTTATGTAAGTAAAATTTATAGAGAATTTGCAATATTTTTTGATTGAATTGGCATTTAATTGGTAGAATTTCATTATAACACAGTGAAAAAATAGCAATAGCTCTGATGAAGGCGTGAGCTGAAGAGCTATCAACTATGTATTTTATAAATTTTGTAGAACTAAAATACATTGTTATTTATTCACCGTGTTCCAATATTTTTAACTAAAAAAAAATCTTTCATGTAAATATATTTGTTATTAATTTCGAGAATTGATGTTTATTGTTCATTGATGAGGTGAAAATAGCGTTGTAGGATGGACAAAAGTTTTTCAATACTGTATAATAATAAATATAATATGAATAATCAAACGTACAATTTATGACATCTAGTGATCTAAATACATAACTATATTTTAAGAAAAAATCTTTCCAGCAAGACTTTATTTTGGCCAAAGAATGCATATAGGTGATTTTACCATTGACAGTAAGTAATTTATGAGCGATGGGTATAATGAGATTGATTGTACCCTTTGCCCGTTCGCTTTTATGCGCTTAGATTTGTTTTGTATGATAACAAATAAGATAATTCTATAAAGCAGTATACTGAAAATTTTAGTAGATATATCAAATTCGGAATGCATTTTTGAATATGTTGATGTTTTGCGATATTATTATGGGAGTATAATAATCGAAGATTTCTAGTGATAATAAAAATAATGTTATTTGGAATGAAAAAGACAGAAGAAATTGAATGAAAGTTAATTTATTTTGTATATTCAATTTACCCCTATATTCTTCACCTTCTTATTATTACACCTCCTTAAAAAACTGTCTAAGGTCATACATCCAATCTTCTAATCAGAGCACTAATATGGTTTTGACTGATGCAATGAGAGAGAGAGGTAGAAAAGTCGGGTAGTCACTTTTCGGTGGTTGTATTTTCTAAGTAGTTTTACACTATCAATAAAAAATCAAAATTATCAAAATAAAATTGTTTAAGAAGAAGTAAATTAATATCAGCGAATTTAAGAATGAATGAGACAAGATAACGTTTTCGATTGCGAGAAAAATGTACTTATTAAAATTACAATTCGCGAAGAACAAAATATAATAATAAATTATAAATTTTGGGTATGTTTGATATTATAATCATTTAATAAATTATTTTCGATACTAACAAGAAATATTTTTTTTTTTTTTTTTGATACTTTATGGACTTCGATGGATTTGGCGGTAGCTTTGTGGAGGTTCATTTTGATATAAATTTTAAAATAATTGATTGTGATACGTCTTTTGCATGTTTCAGAGGCATTGTCAGAATTAATATTTCAAAGGTTGCTTAAGTGTATAATTATTGTAGTAACACAATACATGGAATAATCAAAGTTATTTTAAATTTTATGTTACTTTTTGATGCTAAAGATCTATAATAATTTTCATTACCCTTTTAACATGTTAACAGTGATGTTTGGAATCACGATTCGTCACACATTTAATATAATTATAATTGAAAATAATAGTGCTATTTTCGAATATATTTGTTTTCCCAATTGTCAAATTTTCTATGAAGTATTTCTATGAAGTAGTTTCTGTGAAGTAACTAGCAAAATTATTACATTTAGCGAGATAAATTTTCCGATTAAAAAATATTAATTCTTTGTTAGTTATACTGTTTTATATTTCGGTAATTAGCAACACTAAATTGCGTTTCAGTAAGCATGTTTGAATTTATTTTTTATCAGTTGATAATATATAAGTGAAGTGAAATCGTTCCCGATATTAAAAATGTACAATTAATAAGAAATGTTGCTCATTCATTTTTTATGCTACCGTAAATTATTAGTATGCAAAGCTTAAATTGTTATATCTTTGCATTCTGTCACATGGATGTAACAGAACTCCTTGCATACGTGTGACACAATGACTGAAGATGCCGAAAGACAAAACCCGGGTCGTTAGTGACAAAACATAAGGAGTCGTACAAAGTTGTAACAATTCAAATTTGATATTGAAATTCCATAAAGCTTCTTCAGTCGATATCATAAATTATAAAGTATGCAAAGTATGAAAGTAAATACGCAGCAAAACATTTAATATGACATGATACTTAAGACAAGAGGGTTTTATTAATATTCGATTCCAAATTTGGGCCGTTGAGATTTTATCGGTAAGTTCATCCGTGATTTTAAGGCCTTGGAGTTTCTCGCAAATGACATAACATATGAATACATACAACAATGAAACGATTCAAACATACAAAGTTCTTAGGATGTGATTCATTGTAGCAAATAATCTCGGATTCAAGCCCGATTTGAACCACCGCACCCGTAGTGTTGCTCAAATTTAGAAAACCATGGCACTCTAATGTCAGTTGTAAAAAAAAACATCGACATCTATTTGTACTCCGCAAACGTTGTTCAGCTAATGGAAAAAGTTTCAGCGCAATCTCGTTTCGGAATAGACGTAATTCAACGTCGCGGCGTTATTTTTTTCGGCTTGCAAGAAATTATTCGATTTGTTTGCGAAACAAATTCTTGCCTTCACACATTTTGGTGAATCATTTTCGTGGCTTTCTAATGGCTCTTTCGTTTGTTGGGTGATTTGGCGTCAACGCAACTTTTCGCCCGTTTGCTTGGCTGCCTCTACCTAGCCTATTGCGAAACCTTGAACATTTTTACTGAAACAATTTGGAAGTTTTGACTTACGCCGGTAAAATTTAATCAAGAAACTAAGAAAGGCGTGCGCTTGAAATTGAATAGCTACTAAAGCATTTATTCTCCAAGAATGCTTGTTTTATTTTTCAAATATGAACGTTTTATGGAAAACTTGCGGCATGCCGACATTTATGCGTAGTATAAAATATATATATATTTGTTTTATGAAGAATTATCTGAAAACGTATTTTTATAAAATGGATTTTTGTTTGTCTCATTTTAAGACGTTAACTGTCACTTATCGGTAGAAAGGCATTACACTTAAATAATAAAACACAATGTTTAGTAATATTTCCTCAGTTTTATATTACCAAGACCAGGACCGGTTTTGGTAAGCAAGAGTATTATTAACTGATGATATTTCTTTTATTATTTAAATATTCTTCTTCTGTTTGTGCAGTTTCGTACCAAATGTTTGCGGTCGACCGAGATAAGATGTTTGTCATCCTTGAATAATTGTATCGTGTTGAATCAGATAAAAATAACATAAATGGAGTGAAAATTTAATAATTGATTGTATAACATATCATAATAAAATATTTATTAAGATTATGTTTTTGTTCCATGAGTGTATGAAGCTTTGTCAGAGCATTTACGCAGAAGGTATTACACAAGTGTTATATAATTTCTATTTTCTTTACGGATGCTTAGAAATGAGTAGAATGAATATGATTTGTGAGAGGAAATATTTCAGCAAGCGTATATTTAATAATTGATATATGTTATACTACTTTTGCAAGTCTATATTTATATATAATATATACGTGTATTTTTAAAAAATTCTACGCCATTGTAATTTTTTAATAGATCGATTAATATCGCATTTCTATGTACTTCTTGCCCAGTTTGTTACCACGCAAGTAACTCATCAGTTTTGTATAAGCTTAGAAGAGCCGCTGTTTTTGAAACAAGGTGCAAAGCAAAACGTATTTTGAAAAGCTTGTGATAGTAACTTGATGATTGACTGAACGTCTCCGCAAACCAAATTGAATCGATTATACATTATATACAATAAGCGTTGTTATGAGTGCTCGAAAAGAAAAAACTAAAATTAAAAAAGTAGAATGTGTAAAAAAATATCACAAAATACAAATAAAGTGTAAGCAAATTGAAAATTATCTTGCTTTATTTAAGATTAATTTTTCTTCTATAATGCTCGAAATTGTTATAAAAGTAAGTGGAGTGTAGTGAATTGTCATAAGAAAATGCTTTCGAATTCCTCATATGTTTTTTTTTACTTATCGCTTGTATATTGCAGGTATATCTATTAAATTCATCTTTAATTGAAATTCCTCTCCCAGGAAGATAATCGCAAAACGCTCTAAAGCCAAACTTATTTTGTTAAATAAATCCGTTGCACTCGATAACTTGCAAGCATTTATTGGTAAAGTAAACTTGTCTTTGACTTACTTGCACTATGCACGAAGAGTGACCATGCAAATTCAGTAATATCTATTTCGATTCATATTCTGTAAATATTATTTTGTAAAAAAATAGATTTATGTGATATACTTTAGCTTTACAATATATGTTGAAAATACCAACACATTTTTAATACTATTTTCACAGTATATTTGATGATTAGGGCTGGTTTCGATCATCGTGAGAATCAATTAATAATGCCACGATGAGCAAAGCCTGTCCTAAACATCAAGTATTATATATTGTGGAAATGCTAATGGAAAATGTGTTGTTATTGCTTATATCATCATGTCGTTCCACCTTGAAGTGACGTTTGACATAATAAAAGTGATTTAGGATATATTGTTATAAATTGTATTTTTTAAATTCTCAAACATATAGTAAATAAGGTTGACATGATACTGTGTGATAATATTTTTTCTGTCAAAAAAATATTTCACACAGTTGAATGTCAATAAATTATGCGCAATATGAAATATTATTTGGGAAATTCGATGTCATATTTCGAATTTGCTTTGTAGTTCATTCCAAGAAGTTCCATTTGATATAATATATAATGGTTACTGTATTATCCTGATATCGTATTCGTGTTTCGCTTGAATTATCGTTTTTCTTGGTTTTCATGTACGATAATTTAGCAATTTGTCTAATTGTAATTATATTTGGTATAAAGCTGTAATAACTATTAGCAGTATTTAGTAATGTTACGGATAGGAAAACAGCGTGTTTGATAGCATTTTTGTACATTTATGCGTGTACAAAGAAACGTAATTTATAGAAGAGATTGAAAAAGAGAATAATGGTAAAGGTGATGAAATTAATATTACAGTTTGAAGGATACCGTGTAGTATCCAATATGAATTCTAAATTGCTGTATGCTGTTTATTCATAACGCGTAATCAGGTTAAGAGGAATTATAGTATGTGCTTTTTCCAGGAACACACAATTTCAAAATAAAGGAAATTGTTGTAAAATAAAAAAAACATTTAAAAACTATTTTTTAAAATTAAGAACATATTTCATGAAATGATGTGGTTTTTAAAAATACCTTATAAATAAAATTAATCAGCTTGGACCATTGTATTCAATGGTCCAACTGATGATCACAATAAATTAATGTGCGTTCATTTGTCTGTTGGTATTATGTCCTTTATGTATTACGATATTAAGGTTAGGAAATGTTTGAAACATTGAAAATATATTCTTTCAAATCTCACGAAGGATTCAGAATTACTGGAACCAAAATGACAACACATCTAAAAAGTTTTTAAACCAATAAAAAATCTCTTACAAAGCTGCCAACCATATCACACTTTGAGAATGACATTTTGTATACTGTCAATTGTTATGAATTTATAATGATATTTTTCAAGCCATCGATTAGCGAGTAGACCAGTTTAAGTATTACTCTAGTAAATGTTAATATCATTTTTTTTGCGCTTCATATGCGTGTCAGTCGCCATTAGATCAAATATTACTCGAAAATTTACACATCGGCTAAAAACTCAATTAATAAATTTTGTATATAAATATTTTATTTTAATGCTTTTGTGCTGGTGGTAATCCAAACATAAATTAAATAACATGGTTCGTACTGGGACTCTTCATGCAATATTAAATAAACTCTAATATTAAGAAGACTTTAAAAGAAAAAGAAAATTTTAATGCCAACCATTTTTGTATAAATAAGTCAGTACGAAATTTTATTTTAACCACTGAAAAGCTTTTATCATATGGCCGCTGAATTGAGTGATTCAACGGGAAAAGATACTTTTCGCTTTTTGTTAAGATTATTTTCGTCAGACACACACACAAGGCTGTGATTATTTCTGTCTAAATTGATCTTCTCAAAGTTCACGAGGTGAAGCTTCTCATTGTATTGTATTCCGGAATTCGAAGCCTAATCAATTCAAACGAATCCATTCCGGAAGTGCTTTTACCGCCTCAATTCCAGCATGTGTAAAGTACCCAATTACTAAGCTACAAATCAAATGATCTGAACAATCTTTAGACGGGGTAAGCCCATCTCTCGTCAATGTTTTCCGACTTTTCAGAGACGCGCGCGTTTGGTGTTGAATCACAATGAAAAAGTTGTTTCTCTTTACCATAAATATTTTCAGTGAAAACTTGCAAGCCAGCTTCGCGCGGAATTTTCCCAAGTTTAAGTGTTTACTAAGAAGGACGCAGTATCAACGTATCTCTGTAACAAAGTTTCTTATCGAATATCCCTGACTTGAATAAAATTCTACATTTATTTATTATCATCAGAAGTTTCTTTTTAATGCATACATACATATATAAGGATAAACATATGTTTATATAAGAGCCAGACTTTGCACAGTTCAATGTGGTATATAAGTTTTCAAACTTATTGATTGAAAGTAACATTTTTGATTACTTTTTGGGGCCATTGAACAAAGAAAATATGTTTTGAGTAGTTTAAAGCGCTGTTGAGATTTATTAATTGAACTTGTTTCAAAGTTATACATATACTTAATGTTCGCTGTAATCAAAGTTTGATGATAAAATATTTAACTATACAATAACGAATTCATATGAAATTTGAAAATATTGATGTAACGCATTGTAGGTACTTGCTTGAATTAAAATACATATTTAGAGTATATTTTGTGGTATTTGTTTGGTTGTTTTTGCACTACAATCGCACTTGGTTTCACTTTTTTACGGATCTTTCAATATCACAGCCACTTATGGTTGTCTTTTACATTCAACCAGAATCATTTTATTCAGTTGCCAGTTATTTCAACATTGCGCCATTATCGGAAATATTCGGTAATTTTGCTGATGATGGCGTTTTACTTATATGTAGTTATAAACTAAAAACGCAATCATTGCGTAAAGTAAATGACGGCTGTTTCCAACTCAATTAATATTTAATATGATGAATTTATAATTTTAAATGTAAATTTTTATTATTTTTTATTATAAAAAAGTTTTTTTAGAATGCTCCTCTATCATACGAATATTTATATTTATTCATACCAAACAATTTCACTGTTTGACATAATGATTTTTCGTTATTTTTAGATTCCAATTTTACTTATAACCATAATTTATACGTAATACTTTTTCTGGTTCGTTTTGGGAAAAAAATAACAAAAATATGTATCCAACAATGATGAAAACTTCACAAATTTTGATATCTATATCGAAACCGAGATATCGGTAAACAATAAACATCCTGTACTCGTAACAGCAAATGGGAGGAGATTCGTTGGCATGAGAACAGAGGGAGACGTCGACTAGCTGTGTTAAGGTTTTGAATCATCCAGTATATGGTCTAAGAAATTGAGAGTTTATGTTGACAGTTATTAGGAGTGGTAGTTTTCCGCCTCGCAGTTTAAACTAACGAAATATTACAGGGTGATTGCAAAATACCCAGTTTCAATTTACAAACTGAATAGAGCAATATTTTGCCCGCTGTTTCTTGAAACGAGAAAGAAGGTTCATTTTATGTGTTTCTCATACGGGTCATGTAAAAATATGTGAACATATATAATATTTGATATAACGTACAGGTTATGAATACAAGCCTCATCGAGACTCTTCCGAATCGATATGCGTACTCCTAAATGAAAATATAAAATATATTATTAAACTGTGTCGATTTGTCTCGCGTTTTACTGGACTTACAGAAAAATCGGTATATTAAATAAATGTTCTATAGAATTATTATAAACTAAAAAATAATTCAATATTTTATATGCCATGACAAATATTTAGAGTTTTTTGTGAATCGAAGATCCGAAATCGAAGAAATTATTTCAATAAAAAATAGAAGAACAAGTGCATTGGATGAATTTTATCAAGAAGGGAACATTTCTTTAATATACTGTATATAACAAATATATTTTGCTAGTCTACAAGTGCAACACTAAAGACGAATGAGATAAAAACGGAATAATATAGATGACGTAATTTGTTTATTGTGCCATAATACAATTATAATTTTTGTGGTTTGAAATAATTTTACTGTACGCTTTTAATCGGAAAACAGCTGAGAATTGATTATAATAATATTATAAATCAATTAGTATAAAATCATAAAGAGAGTTACAGCAAAATCACTCAAAAGTAACTCTAGGGAAGAGATTTTAAAAGCCGCTCAATCACATGAAAAGTGTACAAGAAAAGTCAACATTCTATATTAATATTAGCAGAACCTATGTCTAGTTGGGAATAACCTTTAAGCGGAGTTCTTAGCACTAGACTACGGAGACTGGTTTTAATTACAGAAATAATAATTATATATAATTAAAGATGTAATTGAATACTCTTTCTAAGTAAAGAAGATTTCAGACGATTGCGCAATGTAGAGGTTTTCTAATTTTAAACAAACAGCAAGGCTTTGAAGCTTAAGGGGATTAGTAAAATTTATTCGTATTGCTTAGTATGCACAGATACTGTGGTTATTTACTGGATGTTTTGGTGCCAGAAGGGCAAGCCCTCTTGGACCGCTTCGTCCCTGAGATAGTTTTGAATTATTTACAAATGCAGGAAAACGTTTGCATCTGCGCGGTGCTCATAAATACACATCTTATCGCGATCGTAATGATTATTTATTAGTTCGATTACTTGCAGGTCAACCGGCGTAGTTTTCCACTCAAACGGTTTCCGAAGCGAAAATGTGATAAGCTGGAATATAATTTATTTATTCATATGGCTAAAAGACTTTATTAATCCATATATATAGGTTCTTAAAATATAATTAATTTGCTATCATGTTTTTGGTTAGTTTATGATTGTTTTGATTTTTTTAAACTTAGTTACGTGATCAAGACTGTAATTCTCCGAATCAGTTTTTTCTAATTTAATCATTCTACGCTTCTCTACGATTTTCAGCAATTTTCATTTAAAAATGTTTTTTTTTTATATCTTGAGCATCGTCGAGCATGTATTCAGTTTATACAAAATCTACAATTAAATATGTTTATTAGATTTTATTGTTTTTTTTTTATTTTGGGATTCATAGCAAATAGAAAAAATATCATTCATAGCAAATAGAAAAATCCTTATTGATGTATCTTTTGAATAAAGGTATATATTTCTTTTTATATGTAATTGAAAATTTACTGAAAATTTTATGAGGGCGTTGAAAAATGGAAAAGAAATTCTTCCGTATTAAAATTTAATATATTGTGTTTTGAATGCGATGTGAAATATATTTACAATTCGATGAAATAGTCGGCGAATTAAAGATAACTCGGTACTCGGCTGGCTGTACTATTATACTGTAACACTTTCAACCATTATTTGACTATTAAATAGCGTATATATAAAAAAAACACTACGTTAAATTATATTTTATGGTTGGAAAAAATTGCGGTAAAACTGATTCTACTATATATAATAAATAGTTAATTTGTATCACGTGAACACAATTTTTATTCAAGAATATCGTCAAGTAACATACTATAGGGTCCGCCATCTAAAGTTTTTTTTTCAACTAGTGCTTATTTCGTGAATGGTAACACTTAGCTCATGTCTGATTTGACAGATAATTAGTTTTATCCTTCCGATGAACGAATATGGTTGTGTATACGCTTGAACAACGCTGGAAAATATTGCGACATTACTTTTAAAATCATGGTAATGTTGCAGAATGTGTGCGAAAATTGCGTACGGATTTTGGAAGAAGAGAAGCACCGTCAGCTCCGAATGTTCGTTATCTTGTAAAAAAAGTGAAAGAAACTGGCATACTCATCGATAAACCAAAGCGTGAAAAGCCAAAAACAGTGCGTACACCCGAGAATATTGATGCTGTGGCAGAAAGTGTGCGTGAAGCGCCATCAACATCAATTCACCGTCGTTCTCAACAATTGAACATTTCGGAGACATCATTGAGACGAATTTTGCATAAAGACATAAAGACCTTGGTATGACGCCATACAAAGTCCAATTGGCTCAGGAGTTGAAGCCAACTGACCATCCAATGCGTTTTCGCTTCGCTGAGTGGGCCTGCGATCGACTTACAGAAGATGCCGATTTTGCCAAAAAAATCATCTTTTCGGATGAAGCTCATTTTGATCTTGGCGGGTATGTAAACAAGCAAAATTGTCGCATTTGGGGCACAGAAAACCCGCACGCATACATTGAAAAGCCGGTACACCCAAAACGAGTCACTGTTTGGTGCGGATTTTGGTCCAGAGGCATAATTGGGCCATTTTCTTCGAAAATGAGCAAGGAGTGGCCGTTACAGTCAATGGCGATCGTTATCGGACCATGCTGAACGAATTTTTGTTAACAAAAATTGAAGAGGAGGATATTGGCAACATTTGGTTTCAACAGGACGGCGCTACGTGCCACACAGCCGAAGCTACACTCGATGTTTTGCGCCCTGTTTTTGAAGATCGCATTATCAGCCGCAGAGCTGATGTCGTTTGGCCACCTCGGAGCTGCGATTTGACACCGTTGGACTATTGTTTGTGGGGTGCCCACAAAGATAAGTGTTACGCCGACAAGCCAGAGACAATTGACGCTTTAAAGGACAATATTCGTGAAGCCATTGGTGAAATACAGCTGCACACAATCGATAATGTGCTTAAAAATTGGACCGATCGTGTAGGCTACTGCATGGCCAGCCGAGGCAGCCATTTTTGAATGAAATTATTTTCCATTATTAACCGGAAAGATTGTACTTTCAAATAAAAAAAGAAATTTGAGAAAATATTCGTAGTTTTTTTTTTATAGCATTTTCAAAAAAAAAAGTTATTTGGCGGACCTTATATATATCAGATTAACTATGAGCGAACAATAATATTTGAAGTTTTAATATCACATTTGTGAAAAAATATCAAATTTATATCCATTTCTAAAAACTGCGAGCATTGAGAGAAATTAACAAGCTTTTAGCCGTTTCATAGCCTTTTAAAGAGAAACGTACTAAATTACAGAATATTATCCATTTTTTGTAAAAAAAGGTTTATTTCCAGATGCTATATAAGTGCGTAATATGTTTAATGTGATTATGCATGGTAAAAAATAATCTCATATAAATTTTGAATCGAAAAGTTTCTAAATTGATAGTTTACAAAATACGCTTTAATATTAAAAATGCATAATAAATTATTTAGCAGCGTAGCATAAAAAATTAATAATTCTTATAAAATGTAAGAAGCGATAAGGTTTTTTTACACATTTAAATCATCATTTACAATTATTGCATCATTATTTTGGACATTTGAAATGTCATAGATATAGCATAAAATTGTATCTTTGTCAAAAAATTGTATTACGGTCATAAAAATAGCTTTCAATTCAATATTTGAATAATATGAATATAATGGATTGCACAAAACATTTCATTTCGACAGATTAAAAATCGCGAACAAAACGCTTCCAACGAGAGGCATTGCTTTTAAATTTAAATTTAATTAAAAAATAATAAAAAACGATATCGAAAGCACGATTCATAATGGCGAAACGAAAAATAAATTTCCTCGTCCAGTAAGGACAGATTCAATTCATTAAAAAATGTTAATTGCGAGAAAAGGGAGTGACGTGTTTACATATTTTTTCCGATGCTGGTGTTTTTACATTTAGATTTTCTTTACACTGAAGTTTGATTCTATTATATATACCATCTAAATCAACATCGAAAGTGCCAATTAGGAAAAGCAATATGTCATAGAGTTTTTACATTTTTAAATTTAAAGTATTTTTCACCCATTATGTAACACTGCATCTTAAAGCATCTTCCCTGCGAAAATTAATCGCCAAAATATTGAGTTGGTTATGGTAAGGACAAAACATATTTTATATGGAATAAATGTTTGAATGAAAATAATGAATTGACTCGAATATACAATATTTTAATAAAAATCATAGAACGGAGATCAGTTGTATATATATATATATATATATTATAATAATATATATATATATGATAATATATTATAATAATATAAATATATATCATTTAAAATGATTTTCAGTTTGGATATACATAAAAGCAAAGACGCTGTATGATGGTACATTAATAGTGAAATAATATTTGTTCTACACCTGTTGAGGATAGTTTAATCAGCAAAGTGTGATATTATTTGAAAAAATGAAACGATATATATATTATAATTGTGCTATGGAATAAAATAAAAAAATGTAGTCACAGGGGAAGAAAATGTTTTGTCGAGTTCAATGCAAAAAATAATAGAGTGATTATACTTAAACAATTCTTCTTATAAATTTTTAATTTGAGTTAACATCGAAGATTTTAAGTTCAAAGTTTAATTGGGCGATGGAAACTCACTGAAAAATATTTCGATCTGAGCATAATTATTTATATAACGACTAAAAAGTGTGTTTTGAAAATATTAAATGATTCGCTAAATAAATATCTGAAGAAATTTGAAACATAATATATTCCAGTTCTTCTCGGTATTATACCAGTGTATTAGTGATGTAAAACATTTTATATAAAAGGTTATTCTAACAATAAGCAGTATAAATCTGTGACTTGAAAAGAGAAGGAAAACTTTTTTCATTTGGTTGTGTCTACATCTGGTTGTGTCTACATCTGGTTGAAATTAATGATTTATACATAACATTTGAGATGAGTGATTTACTTCTAAAACAAATCGTCAAGTAATCTCATTTAACCTCAGAAGAATTCTATTAGTTTTATGTAAAATTAGTTGCAATAACATATATTAAAATAATGTAAGAAGATGCCTTCATTTCGATTGTTGACGTTATATTGTTAATTAATTTTTTTCTTAAAAGGTCATCGCAAACAATGTTTTAAAATACACTTCTGGTTTTAATCATTATGATGTGACGAAATAAATTATTTATTTCATAATAAATGGATCTATATACTTTTCGATTTTTTTAAAGTTGATGTAATTAAAAAATGTTAGATATTTCTATGTTTGTAGAAACACCTAGATTTGCAGAAATCGAAATTGGAACTCTATACCCATTTCAAGGAATTGCTACAGTCACCTAAAGATTTTTTTGATTCAACACTATAATATTAGTACGCCGCTTATTCTGTTCGCATGCCTTCAGTACTTTACATCTATAATTCAGGCAAAGGAAAGCGCCCAGGGCAAGCCCAAACGATAGAATGTCGGCCACTCGCGCCCTGCGTCCGATGCATAATTTATCAGATTGAGAGATTCGGAAACGGCTTGAAGATTATCACCGCGGTGTTGAATATTAACCTGCCCAATGTTTCAACAATTCAACCGCAGAATAATCGCTGCGAAACTACGATGGCTCACTGAAAGACTATGCGATGAACGAGATTCCAGAAACCACACATTATTGAGTGTGAATGGTATGGAATGATGTAGTTGTTAATTCATATGTGATGTCAGTGGCTCTAAACTATATTATTGCCTAGAAAAAGCTTTAATTTTTATGGAGCTGAAATTGTTCTATCAATAAAGAAAATAGATTTCGAATTTTAAATAAGATTTGTAAAAAAATAATGGGTTTAATTGATATTTTTGTATCTTTTACGTACAACTAGATATCCATAAAAAACGCAATTTCCGCTTCTATAAACAAACAAATAAGCTCCTAAATAGTAACTACCAAATTCTCCTGAAAAAGATTTTTGTCATTTTTTTCCATCTAATTGCTAAAGATTACTGACCGATTGAGAAGTATATCATTTACCAAATAATTTTGACATGTATTTACATTGAGGGAGGAGTTAGCTTTAAAATGTTTCTTTCAAACGTAGATTTATTTTTGATTAAAAAAACATGATTGAATTTTTTTTTAAGAAGAAGTAGGAATTTACTCACTGTGAACTTATATATGTGTTCCACAACTTAACTATAATATTATTTTGAGTATGAAAGTCAAATTCTGAGACGAGAAACAAGGCAGGAAAGTGAGTTTTCTTTTTGTTGACTCCTGAGTGGTGCTCAGCCGAATAAGTTTATAAACCTGAAGTACTAAGAGAAACACAAAAATGATGTAATAATCTTGTAATCTAGTAATTAACTAACAAAATACAACCGTTAAATTTACTGCCGACATAATCCAGACGAAGCTTGTTTTGGATGAAATAAAACAGTTTTAATAAAACAATGTAGGTAAGTAAGGAAGCATATTAAATATTAAACAGAAGTTGAGCTTTGTAATTTATTATTTTATTTAGGGATACAATATATATATATTGCGTACCTTTTTGAAAGTTCACAACTTTGAACAAAGAAATATTACAATATTTCGTCGAAAAGTAATGTTAATATCACAGAAATGCTGTAATAAACAACGAAGCAATATTTACGAAATATTGTGATAAAATTATATTAAAAGAGAACAAACTAAGATATCATAAATTTGAAGGATAAATGTTTAATTTCTCCCATACGAATCATATTGCGATGGGTTCAAGATTTCAAATCTACCTGTAATTTTGAGCTCATTACATTTCTCAATATAATTATTGTTATATGAATTAAATAAACAATGTATTTTAACATGGTAAATTATCGAAACATAGTGATTCTAATACAAATTAACTGATGGTAATGTCTTTGAAGGGTTAAAATATTCTATAGATATGTGGTACGATGTTATACTAAAGCATCTATGAATGAATATTGAACGTTTGCATTAAAGATTTATGTTAAAAGAAAAACGTTAAAAGCAACAAATAATATTTCTTTTAACCACACATATATTACGTTTAAAAATGATTCGTTCGGTATATTTTGAAAAAATAAACTAAATAAAGCCATTAAAATAAACGCGGAAAAACTTATGAGAAGTTTCATTGCAATTGACGAATACTTTCAATTTAACAAGCGCTATGTATAAAAACCTTCAGTCGGTATTTCTCTAAAACGAATCTACTCATTCGTTTCCTTCACAATCTAAATCCTTTCACCTTTATACATACCCTTTGTAGAAAACGCGACTTCCAACTTTCTCTGTCTATCGCAACGCTTTTATAACACATAATACAAAGTGAAGTTTTGTTCAATTTATTAAGTAAAAATGTTTCGAAATTTGAATAATATCAAATTATATTGCTTTTTTGAAAGTTTCAATAGAAGAGTCATATAAAACAAAATCTCATAAATTATCTTTTACACTTCACATTTTTCTTATACCTACACCGGAGCGGTTTCTATCTAGTCGGGAGTGAAAATTTTTAGGAAAGAAATATGGTCATTTTTATTTACATAATCTAGAATTCTCAAAGGATTATTTAATTTGCATATTCAGATTAAATTTTCATTCCCTGCAAAAACTTTTAGACTAAAAATTGAGAAGTATTTAAATTGATATTACCTCAAAAAGGTCGCAAACAAACCAAAACTGACCAGATACAATGTGCTGACGCAAAAATTAACCGGATTATCAACCTCATATTTGTCATCTTGCATAATATTTCTCTCATCAATTATAGTCTTTTTGTTTGCAATTCCATTGCAAACGTATTATTTTGTTTTGATATAATTTGTGTTTCTTGTTTGAACATATTTTGAACATCACATGTTTTGTCACTAGCGACCCGAGTATCGCTTTTCAGCATCTTCAGGCTTTCTATCACACGTATACAATAGAACTGACGACATATGTGAAACCGTACTAAATTTCAACAATTTAAATTTAATATTTAAATTCCATCAAGCACCCTCAGTCGATATCATTTTATTACATACAACTTTTATATTTTGTATAATTTGATAATAAATACTGCTTAAACGATATCGAATTAAAGTAATAAAAACAACTCATAATTGTCTTAATCGCCCAAAATCTTAAAACTGTACATCTTTACAAAATAAAAAAATAACAATATTCATAAATTAACTCTGATTTCTTAATATTTTGCAGAATTTATTTCAAAACGATTTTTTTTAAATGGGAATATTCAAAAACAATGTAAGTGTTGCACACTTCATACATTGTGTGAAAATGATTGAAAACTTCTGAATTATTTGTTAAATTGCCGACTTAACCAATACAATTATTTATGTAACCATTTGTTTTTTTTGTTTAATGTAAGTGTCAACGAGAAGCAGCAAATTTATTGTATTTGATTGATTTTTTTCTGAATCTTTAAATAAAATGAATATTAAAAAAGAAGCTTTGTTTATCATGATGATTGAATAAATGTCTGCAAAATTACGATGAAGAAATGTTTATTTCAAAATGTGGAAAACTTTGTAATCAGATTTCATTTGTTTCAATTTTCAATGCTTTGAAAGAGTAAAAAATTACCAAACAATAATTGGTGTTTCGGGATTTTTACTAATTATTATCTCAACTTCTGATTGTAACCCGAAATTAATTCTAAAACAGGAATATAATTAAAACTTTTGCAACGGGTTTCATAAATATTTAATTGGCACGAAGCTCAACATAAACATTAAAACGTAAACAATTGTGATAAATACAATTCAAAATGTATTCACGATGGAAAATTAAATTTGCTTGCAAATATTCAGCTATATTCGAATAAACGATCGTTTTACCAAAAAATATTTTGATAAAAATCTCAATAAAACGTGAAAAATTCATATTAACAACTGCAATTTTCAGTTACTAGTGATGAATAACATTTTTTTTTTGATTAGTTTATAAAATTTTTGATTTATACGAAATCTTATCATAAATCGTTATGAATTAGAAGTCAGTAAAAATATAAAATGATTTAGCAATGAAGATTTTTAAGACTTAACGCTTGTTTTTATTAAGATCGAATTAATGCAAAACATAACCATTAAAAATTCTTAAAATAAGAAAGATAAAATTTGTTTACAACGACATTTTATATGAAATGAAAAGTTATGTGTATTTTTCTACTATTTTTATAAAATACAAAAATAAATTTCGTACCAAAAACTGTTTTCCTTCAGGGTGAAATATAATGTATCAAAATTATTATATGAATGTATTTGTTGAGCGGAACGTCCATAGAATAAAGGTCGGTGTAGCGTGTTATGCAAAAAAAAACAATGCCTAAAATATATTTGATTTGCGTAAGGAAAAATCTTTGAAATATAAATTACTTTTGTTTCTGTTTAGGAGAAAATGATTTTTTGACTTTTGACTATTTAACAATGTACGAAAAATAGATTACCGGGCGGTAGAAAACAAATCAAAAATAGTTTCGAGAATAAAGCTTCCATTTCATTTCATATTGAAACATTTTTGAGGGAAAATATCTATTGTGTTCACGACAGAAATACAGTACATATTTTTCTTTGAATCTCTTGAAAAAGTGGTTAAATGATTGAGCTTAGTCATATTTTCTAAAATAAATTTAATATTTGATAAATGATAAATGATCTTAAAATATGGCCGTGTAATAATGTGACAGGTGAGAATAGTCTGACGCGTTCCTCGTGAATAAATCACATAATGAATATACGAAAAATAAGACGGATTTATATAAACTTTTTATCAAAAAATATTTAATATATGAATAAACTTTAAAGCCATTTATAACTGAAAATTCACTCATTTTAACGCACTATTTGCGTTTTAAGTTTGATAACATGATTATATTTAAATATAAATATTATGAGAAATAAAAATTCCACTAGATAATTCAGACATAATTCGCTATCAATTGTGGAAATGATTTTTTTATGAAAAACGGAATTTAAGAAATATTTAGCTTTAACAAATATATGTTCACACAGACCGGAGAAAATGTAATTACAATTTATAGTTATGATGGATTCAGCGATAAATTTTGGGAACGTAATATAAATCAAATATTATGTATAAATATGTTTCAATCATGTCGACAGCAAATCTGGCCAAGCAAAAACACCTGCCACACATATTAATATAGCTTATAGATATTTAAAGCGATCAAGTATTAATATATTTTGGTTAACAATTTCTCATAGCACCGGAAAAAATTACAATGTATTCACCGTGTTATAATGGAGTTCTACCAAGTTAATGCTAATTCAATCAACAACTTGAATGAAGTAATTAAGCTGGAAGTTTTAAGCGAGAAAATATTTAAACGAAACATCTTTTAGTATAAAGATAAGATAATGTTAGATTTTTTTAATAAAAAACCTCTAGATTTGAATGATAGTACCACTTTTACATATGTGACAGTTGGAACAGAAGCGAGTTTACGAACATCCAATACCATTTCAAGATTCTGTAACCTTGTAAAACGAGAGTCGAATAGGATACAAGTAATAAACTTATTGAATATCGGGACATGAAATTTGTAATTTGAATTGTTTTTATGTTGGAAATCCAATCAGGAGCTCACCACAAGAGATGAATTATTTATTCTGTGCCGGAAGCGAAGGAATGCTTAACTTTTAAATACTGTGAAAGTGTTTTCCGTATGTCCCGCAGATGGGGTGATTTTATTCTATTTTCGTTTTGTTTAAAGTTTTCATTTATGTAATGGTAGAAAGTTGTACCATTAGTCGTCGTGCGGACGTGACCATTTAATTGATGATCGCGTTTCCAGACTTCGTCTTGTACGTGATCCCAACTTCTGGAATCGTAGCGCTACTTTAGGGGGATGGTCAAGCGCCATACTTTAACAAAAGAACGCCAAATTGATCGTCCGTAGTGCACATTAATTTTGAATAGAGACAAGAATTATTAGCATTCGTGTTTAAAATTATATTATCACTACAATATTATCTTATATTCATTGGTTTAACAAACAGTGATTTGCTCAAGACTGTTAAGTTGGAGTAGTAAAACGAGTGACTATCGCTATTGCTTTATACAAAGGTCAAATATGTCCTCATATGTATTTTAGTATTTTGATAAAAAATGTCATTAATTAATCATTTAAATTCGAATTGTAACAATTTTGTACGATTCCAAATGTTTTGTCATTAACGACCCGAGTTTCGCCTTTCGGCATCTTCAGGCATTCTATCACACGAATGCAACAGAACTGACAGTTAGTTTGTTGCATCCGTGTTATAGAATGCCTGAAGATGCCGAAAGGCGAAGCCCGGGTCGTTAGTGACAAAACATGTGGAATCGTATAAAATTGTAACAATTCAAATTTGATATTGAAATTACATCAAGCACCTTCAGTTGATATCATAAATTATAATTAATCATTTGTTTAATTTTTAATCATATAATCCCAATTTATTTTTTACAACAATTTTATTAAATATAATGATTTGAAAGTAAAATAAATAATAAAATTTGTGATGTTTTAGCTTTGGATTTGATATATCTTTTATAGGTTTATTGGTCAAATAACATATACATTAAAATGATTTTAAGATATATAGGAAAAATACCCTGATATATTTTTGAAAGATTATTTTATATTATCGACCATATTTATGGTGAAATATAAAGATGGTTCTAAGGATTTTAGAACGAACGATTTAGGAGAAAAAAATGATAGAGTGTAGTGATAAAGAAATTATAACGTGTAATATATTATATTAGAATTAATAATATATTTAGTTATTTCATCAACAATATGAAAATAATGCTTTGTGTTACTAGAATAAAATCTATATACCCGACCCTTTTAACAGATGATTCATAAGGATATAAAAAGCTACGTGTCTTTTTCCTACTCTTTTTTAAACTATAAACTCGGTGACTATTTCCTTAGCGTGAAATTCACCAACATTATTTTATGAAAATTGTTTTTGAGTAGAACGTCCAAAAAATAATAGAGGTCGGGGTTTATATGAATTAGTTTGATTTAGTGTTGTAAAAACATACGGATTTCTATGCCCTTCAATTGCTTAATTATAAACAAAATGTTCATTTTATGTATGAATAATGTACAGCAGAAACACAATAAGATTCAATAAGCTTAACAGGTTTATTTCATCTTCAATTTTCAAAAGGCAAAGAAAACGACACTCATCTTGAAAAAATAAACATTTACGGAATTTGGCTTACAGATTTAAAATAAAATCTGTGCTTGGAAAACCAAAGCTGTAGAAAACTTTCCTATGGCAATTTTCGATAAAAAAAACTCTCGGGCTAGAGTGAAGGAATAAAGACAAAGTGACAAGCAGTAATTCGATTTGAAAAAACAGCTTCAATAAATTTCCAAAAAGAATTTTTGATATTCTCCGACAGTAGACAATGTCCCAAATAAAGTTAAATTAGAGCTATAAAAGAAGGAAAGCAAATATTGATGATACTGTTATATTTTTGTAAATACAGACTTGTCAAATAAAAGATGCTGGGAAAGAGAATTGATTCTTATTATGACATAATAAACAGGGCTTTCAATCATTTAATCTAAATAAAAATGCTAAAGAAAATACGTTCTTTTATTTTTAATTAGGTATCATTTAGTTATTATTACTTCCTGCATTGTCGAAAATATTTTTTAGTATTTTTTTGACAAGAATATTTATATTAATCTCATTTGTTATTAAAGAAGTTTTGAATTCTGTTCATTTAAGCTTTCATCTTTACCAATGACTTATTATACCTGCACTGATTTCATATAAACTTGAAAACTATATATTATTATACGGCCTTTTTCTACAGAGTATCTCTTATTGAAAGTAGGTGTAGGTAGAAAATCTTTTCAATATAAAATATTAAAAATTTATAAATAGTATTCCCGGGAGCTAGTTTGTTTGAACTATTTTATGACCATTTAAGTTTATGTTTATTTTTCTGACTCTAGAAAAATGGCGAGGAGTTGATTTAATTTTTTTATAAAAATCTAAACAAAATGCAATGTTCATGATAATTAAATTGAGTCTTATATTACTTAATGATATCTATTTAAAGAACAGATATATTCAAAAACTACTTCAGCTTTCAAATTCGCAAGGATTCCTTATATCAATTTTGTTTTCTCATAGCTTAAAAAGAAATTACCAGAAATGACGTATTGCATTCATTCAAATTGCAGCATTAAGTTTTCATTACTAGAAGCGCTCTTTAAGCAAAGTATCATAATTATTCTGAGCTAGTTAAAAGTTGACTTTTGATGGAAATTTCAAAAATATGACTGAATCACAGAATTTCGTAACGAGATGCGAGGATAACTTTAACTAAGTATAAACTTTCCATTCATAATTATTTATGAGAAAAATCAAGAAAATATTATTTATGAGTAAGAGTTCTGTTAAAAGCATGATCATATTACATTTTAAAAGAGTATCCAATCATAAATTTATGAAAAAGTACAAGCTATTTTCTTTGGAAAACGATAGCGATACAACCTAGGGCTGGATTCACTCAACACAAAACCATATGTTCAATCCTTTATATCCAATTTTTCTCTGAATCAAAGAACGGAACGATTACTATGCAATTATTTCTTAAGCAACATTCCAATTTGATAGGTTTTCACGCATTTGATATTAACTTGACGCTTAACCAGTTCGTGGTGCAATTAATTATATTATATTTATCCACAAAAAGACAATATGATTAAAATCGTGGGAAAACATATTTTGTACAAGCGATAAGGTTTCTCATCATTGCAGAAGAAATATAGATGAATTATATTTACTACTCGTTTACATTTCAACGCACGACTTCCAGTAAAGTGCGTATAATATTTACTGTATAGAGTCTTTACTGGGAAAGTTTATTAGTTTATTTTTGTCACTTTTAAGGTGTTAACTGTCACTTCTCGATGGAAAGGCATGATATTTTAAATAATAAAAACACATTTTTTTAGTACTTATTTCCACAATATATTTTTTGATCACGAGCATTATCAACTGAGATCAGTTGATAATGCTCGTGATGAGCGAAACCGGTCCAGATCAAAAAATATATTGTGGAAATAAGTACTAAAAAATGTGTTTTTATTATTTAGAATAGTTTATTTTTTCATAAATTTATGTATAATGGAAACAAAATGATAAAATTTCGATAAGCTTTTAATGAAATTTTGAGAAAAAAATAGTCTTGTAAACATCTTCTGGTAATATTATTGTACCGTTGATTATAAAATAGTTTTCCATCTGGTGAAACAAATATTTTAAGCAATCTCAAACATTTACTTCTGCTGTCAAAATGCTATCAATCATGTTACGACAACGTTCTTCATGAAGTGTTACCGTTATTTTTCGTTTATTTGAATAAAAATAAGAATTAATGATTCTCCCTTGCCACAAAGGGTATATAATACTCTTAATGGATCTATTTCACATACCCGAATATATTATTTATTAACAGATTTAACTGGAAATAGGTTCCGTGATGCAAAATATCTTTTTTTGTTATAAACATCAAGACATGAGCAAGCTGTACAATCTTATTGACATATGGTGTCTTAAATGGGTTTTTAAAAGTTCTCATTTTAATTTAAATGCAAATAAGATATTATTAAATCATTATTCATAATTATCCATAAGGTTGTTGTTAAAGTTTAATTTGTTGAGCACGGTGTCCAATTCAAGTTGATGGATTGTATTTTACACTTTCTTGTTTGTTATTTTTTCAATATTTTCAATTGATCTTGTCGTACTTAATGGGTCAGGCTTGTGTTTATTTGTTACATAGATTTTTATTAAAAATTATTCACTTAACGATAAGAAAGAGATTTCCATGGCGTAATATTTTAACTCAAATTTTTTTGCTTTACATGTAATGTGAAATTACTGACTAGGGATTGCATTACCGGTTAGCCGGTAAATGGCCCAAAATGCACCATCGGTAATTACCGGTAAGTTAAAAATTTACCGGTTTTTACCGGAAATGTTTTTATCGCGAATTAATGCCAGATACAGGCATATTATAACGAACTTTTTATTATGCATGAGGGAGTGAGAAGTTTTTTTTGAACTCCGGCAACATTGATAAAAAGTGTTTTAATTGTCACACTGGTGTTATCTGACATCGCAATCGCAATCGCGGTCACCGTGATGCCCACTGCAGGCTGCAGCTGAATCTAGTTTTTATGGGACAGATAGCGAAGACAATTCGTATTAAGGTACATATTCAACGATTTATGTTTTCATTATACCAAAGAAAATAACCACTTTTTTATAAACTCTATAATCCAATACATTTTTTTTTTATTGTGAATTTATATTACTAATACAAATTATACATACCTGTATAAAAAATATATGTATACTACATCAATAAGTTAATGGGTAAACTAATAGTTTATGCATGAAATTCTTACAGGCAGGTAAACCAAATTTTACATAGTCGTAATTTAAATTAATCAATCTTTGTGTGGCAAATAATAAATTATCTGATTTACTTACAAAAATACATTTAAAACATACACATATTCACCTGAAACATATTTAAAGTACATTTTATGACATTAATATTCACCTGAAATGTATTATAAATTAATTATGTTTCAATCCAGGATACCATTTTTAGTGAAAGTAGCCACGTACAGTTTTATTTTAATGATATTATCCAAGTCTATTTGTTGGTAAGAGGTGAAATTATTTACCGTTTACCGGTTATTGAAATTTGATGGTAAATTGCAATCCCTATTACTGATTAAAACACTTTTAGTTTTTTGAATGTTATTCCATAATTAATTTGCTACTTGTAAGGCAGCCAAATGTAAACTGTCGAATTCATATCTATCAAAATGACGATCAAACAAAGTAATAAGCGTCCCTGGCAATCATCTTACATTTGACGTATAATTTTATTTACTTAATATTACTTAAAATATTTTTAATATATATTAGTAAAAATTAAAATCAACAATTTGCTTCATCAAAATACTGTTATTTTCATGGAAAGTTTAAAATATTTACGCTTATTTTCATAAAGGAGTAAAAATTCATTATTAATTACAAGAGATAAAAAACTTTTTGTTAAAAAAACGTTAGTATTTTTGATGCTGATGTCGACATTATGTTTCCTTTTCAAGTTACAATTGAACATCGTTTTTAATTTAATTTTATATTTCTTGAATACGTTTGAAAGTGTCAATCATCGTAAAAGATTCATTTTTATGGTTAGTTGCAATGAGTTTGCTGTCAACTTGTTGGTATTATGTAAATTGATAAGGTTGAATGCTTCATTTTTGAACAAAAAATATTTTTTGATAGTTGAGTTAGTGCCACTTGTCAATAATGACGACCTCTTTCACATATACACTTTTTGAATTACTGACCGTGTGATGAATATTTTTTTAGCAAATTGCTGTTCATAGTTCAAACAGATAGATGAAGATTTAAATATATGGAAAATAATAGCTCTAACTAACAGCACGCAATCCCTCTTATATTATATTTATACAGTAATTTCTTCAACATTTCACTATTTAATGAGTCAGATTTCTAATTTAACTCTTCAATAATACGATAAACATGGAAAACTACCATCAGTCGAAGCTTGAGCTCTACCCTACATTTTTAAAAATTCTTAACAACATTCGCTTCTCCTTAGACAAACTTAATGTGTTTAGTTTAATTCAACGCTTTAGAAACACTTTGAATGAGTTTATATAAACAGTCAATAAGGTTGACGATGATGATGGTAGAGTTTAAAACTATTGGATGTATTCTCCGTCAATGATGTAATTTATTTGAGAAACTTTACAGATAACGAGTAGCAGATTACCCAAAATGTGTACAAGCAAACAATGGAAATCTTCTCTTAGGAGATAGAATTCAGAATGTCGTAGTCGTCTACCCTTGAAAGCTCACTGTGAAAAGCTTAGGTTCAAGTTGTCCTTATGTTTTATTGACTGGTCCCTGATAAATTGCCTCAAGTTTAATTTGAAAGCACTACAACGAACAGTGTACAATCAGTGACGTACTTACATGCCAATTCGTATTTTCAGTATAAAAGAGCGATAAAAAAGTCGTTTCATTTTTATTTAGATACCAACGATACAAGTTATATTAACACTCTATGTTGAAATAGCCGCATACATATAATCCATCTGAAAATGGTAAAGGTAGAATTGGATAATTGTGTTACGCGACACGTTAAGAGGTTTTTTTTTCAAAAGGTTGGGATATAAAATAAAATTTTCAGAGTGGCTTTATACTAACGGCACCCAAAGTGAACCAAGTACTAGTTTTAATCCAGAGTGCCAGAACAGGTGATGGAAATAAGATACGACAGTTGCCAATTTAATTTGCCTAAATTACATTTGTGGGTTGAATATGTAATGATAGGAACACTTTTATCTCGAAAAAAAAATACATATATATATAAATTTAGATATTAGTTTGAAATATGATCTGCAAGTTAATTTATTGAATTACAGGTATTACCGATGTGTTTTCAACGTGAAGTAAAATATACAAAGTATAATTAAATTCATTTACAAATCACAAAAAATCCGAAATCAATTCAGGGGTTAAATAAATCTATAGATGATGCATCAAAGAATGGTTTGTCATAAATGTCTTTTTTAATTTTTCCATTCGACACTTTTCAGTCTATGCAAAGCGATACTTGATCGTTGGGTCGATGTGTTTTATTCTACCATAATTTATAAAACATAAAATCAATAAATAATTGTACAATTTTTTTTTGTTCAATGAGTTTATTCGTATTGTACAGAAGGTAATGGAAGTTGGCTACCTATCTGTGTAAAAGATAATTTTGCGGTAAAATATAACAGAATATTTAAAAAAATAAATAGATTCACCTAGCTAAAATATACAAATATTTAATTGATTAATAATTTTATAGAGAAAAGCAATCAAGGTTTTTTTTTCAAAAACCTTTTATCGAAGAGAAACAAGAACAATAGAAAAAGTTTTTATGAGGAAAAAATGGAATATTTATTCAAGTATAATTATTGGGCAATTCCAAAAAATATTTTGCAAATCTTTGTTTCAATTAACAAATAAAGGAATTTTGGTGAGACTCAATTAAATTTAAATTCAGATTAATTGGTTTTAATAGCATCGTTCCAAATGATAAATTCCACTAATGAAAATATTCACAACCTTGACTGCTAAACTACCAGAATAGTTATCGAGCAAAATGTTTTAAATTTTACTTAAAAAAACTCTTGAGAGAAAATTATTTTGTAGCCTATTATTACTGATTAAGTAATCAATAACTAATAAATTGCATGTATCTTTTATTGACTAGTCAAAATTTACCTTTCATGGGTCAACTTAATAAGTTGAACGACCATTATGAAATTCGAACATTCTAAAGAATGGAGCCTTGGATCATCTGTGAAAATGAATACGCTTAAAAAAAGATTTTGCGGTTCTCTTTGGGTTAGTTATTGCTAAATTATAAAAAAAAAAGTTTAAATTATTTTTGCAGTATATTTTGTGACCAGGACCGATTTCACTCACGATTAACCAAAACATAGTACTGAAAATGTCTTTTTATTATTTAAAATATGTAGCTTAGCGCGTCACTGCACTGGTTATACACATTTCTACGGCTGGGCAACAACATCGAAACGAATTTAACTACAAATCAACACTGTATTTGACACGTTTTTCGTGTTACGCGTAACAATCCTTTCGTTAGTGAAGTGAAATACTGCTTTTCATCCATAAAAAAGCCTTTTTTAAATGTCCATTAAAAAACCTGTTAATTTTCGATATTTTTTGGAAACCACTATTACTATTAAATTTCTCATATAATTGACCAAATAGGTATAATTAAATATGAATAAGTCTGAAAAAAAAATATAAGACTGGCTTGAAAACAATTTGTTTCTTAAAACCAGTGGTAAAAAAATATTAGACAAATCAATGTATTTCCACAAGGTTAAATTATGAATGCTGGAATGAAAAAGATATGATATTTAGCATAATTTTAAGCGATTAAATTTTACAATGAAACTTCTATAAGGCTTACAATTTCTATTATTCAAGAAACTTATATAGATTTGTTTTTAATGATATTCTTCATTAAAATAGATAAGATTTGAATCAGATTGTATGCATAACATAATCAAAGTAGTGTGTCGTATTATAATTTTGTCAATAATTACATAAGTATATGCATATTGCTTTTGATTATCATAGTAAACTGGTTAAGTTATTTCATGAAAAATACAACATAAATGGAAATATAAATAAAAAATGAAGCTATCAGAATTATAATTGGAAACAAAGACATTTAAATTAAAAGTAATTGAGCTGTCAACAATAGTCATTAAAATGGGCTTCAACTTTATAAAATCAATAAAAACACCCGATAAGAAAGAAATCTAAGCGAAGAATTTATTATTTATTCGACGGCGTAGTATAGAGATGTATTTATAATAAATACAAAAGTAATAAATAGTAGAAAGAATGAAACGTTCCAAAAACAGATAAGGCTGGTATTTGTTTATTGGAAATCCAAAGAAAGCTATCAATTACAAAGGTACTTAAGAAACTTGGAAAATATCCAAGAAAAATCTCTATTCAAAAATGTCTGTAGTTCTTTGAGTAAGTTTATAGATGTGTATATTGAAAATAAAAGTTGTTATAATCGTAAAATTTGTGCTAATCACATTAATATTTATGTGAATATTTTTTAAAAATATTTTCGTCGAAAAACTCTTACTACTGATTTCTGTGAAACAACGTGCTTTTTTGATAAAATGATTTTTTTATTCAACGTACAATTTATTGATGATAAGTATTTTTTTTTAAATAATGTGCTCTAATCGATAGTTATTTTAGTTTTCTCTTTCTATAAGAAATGCCAAAATATTAAATTTTGTAACCAAAGTCATTGATTTTGATGTAAAATATTCAATTGAAATAAAAAAAATCTTTGCAAATAAAGATATGTTTTTTTATGGTTTGGTTAGTAAGTTCAGCTTTGTATGATTCAAACAAAAATATAACGAATCAATTATATGAGCAAAATTATAGTGAATCTTAAAAAAACAATTATCTGTTAATTGTCAAAGAAACTATTCATGATATGGATGATTTTTTTCTCGTTTAAAACACACGAGATTGAAGATTTTATTGTAACACAATACTTTTGTGACTTTCTGTCACCTGGTTTTTCGAAACAGGGGTGAGAGACTGCTTGATTTGACATAGCATATCAATTGCGCTGATAAAAGAATATTTTTGTGTGTCGCAGAACTCATAAAATGATTTCACAAAAATCACCTGAGCTTAACAATGCCAAACAAAATTGTACTACAAAGTGCTTTTTATTCGATTCACTTTGCACTTGGTCGTAGCACATTGTAGGCGCGTCGTAAACGTGCAACGTTAAGGATGTTAAGATTTGCCGGCACCAATCTCAGGAACGGAATATTCTGACAACAAACTTTTGTAAATGCATTTTTACTGCAAGATATTCTTCTACAATGTTGATGACCCCATTCATCTTTAACCATTATAATCGACATCTGCCTACACAACACCGCCCTTGTCTTTATCACATAGTAAAAATTTGTTTTTGATCATTTTGCAAGACAACCTAACTTTAAAGCATAAAAACAAATTCCAATATTAACAATGATGCTAAATATAGCAATCGATTTTCTTCTAAGAGAATTGATTAAAATATTTGGAATCAATATGAATTAATAAAGTGTTTTTTTTTTAATATTGTACATACAGATACATCACATTATTCGTGGAACAGGTCACCATACAGAAGATTCCATAGTTATTTGTCTAACTGAATTGTTGATTTGTGTACAAATTGAGATCTATCTATTGTATTTGCTCTCGCATGTTTGTTCTAAAGAATTTGTATATGCAGTGATTTGTTGATAACTAGATCCATATTAGCAACACTTTTATATCATTGATAATTCAGAAAGTTTAATACTACGCAACTGGGTAGTCAAAATGCAAAATAGTAAGAGCGGATATATATAGCTTTAACAAATGTTATCAAATAGATATGTGCAAAAATAAACACGGTTTTGAGTTTTGACAAGTAATAGTATAAAATCATATAACATACAATATGACATAGATTTTTTTATTGGATATTAATTTTTTGAAGATTTCGAGAGCATACAGGAAATCGGGGAAAAATTATGAGTTTTTAATATGATGTATTATATATTTCATCAATAATAAAGAAAGAGAATTACAACTTCCCTGTAACATATAGGCCTTAGTGTTATTGTGGTAAGTTTTTTTTTGTCAGACGTTGGAACGAAAGCCGTTATTACGTTGAAAGGGCGCATAGGACAGGGAGCATTGAGCACCTCCTGTCGCTCGCTAACGAGCACCTCGTTAGGGCAGGCACGCGGCA
This sequence comes from Himalopsyche japonica, assembly GCA_028555115.1. Classification (NCBI taxonomy): domain Eukaryota; kingdom Metazoa; phylum Arthropoda; class Insecta; order Trichoptera; family Rhyacophilidae; genus Himalopsyche; species Himalopsyche japonica. Next base: position 754,284 of record JAHFWJ010000395.1, read on the forward strand.
CGCGGGCTGCCACACCGAAATGTCCCTACCAAAATCACTTGATTGTAAACGTCAGCTCTTTTGATGGCCATTTACGGATTATCCCTTGTTCAAATGAATTTCTGTCAGTTTTTTAATGTGTAATGTTTTATTTCTTCGTATAGTGCTCTGTAAGGTTTTCGAGAAAATTATTGGAAATGATTTAGTTTAATGACTTTTTCAACAAACAAGTACATTTACTATGTAAAAAAAGCAAGAAAAAGCGATTCACGGACTAAATTTGAAATATAGATCTATTTGCTTCAGATCGACATTGAAACACAATAGTGATCAAATTAAAAATATCAAATCTATAATTAAACGGAGAAAACAATAATCTCACAAAAACACACAACAATGCTATGTAACTACATTTTTCACTGTAGCTTGTTTTCATACTTTAATAATTAAAAAGAGGACATAAAAAAAGAAAACGAAAAATTATTACATCAAAATACATACAATATAATATCACGAATTTGAGTATCTACTAAAGTAAGATAAGTTCAAAAATAATCATTTAGTATCAACATTCATTTTTAATTAAAAAAATATTTTGATGAAAATGTACAATCAATATTAAACAGTATTATATAAATAAATACACACAGTAAAAACAAACAATGTGATGATTATTTAAGTTGTTCATTTTATATTATAAACTGAAGAATTATTCGTTTCGTATTTGAAAAATTATACAATATAAAAATAAATGAGCATCAAAGAAATATAACGCAGAGATATCAAAAAAATTTAAATGGGACTTGACTGAGAAAAAATATTTGACTTTTATTTTTATTATTTTCTATGGATGAAGGAACACTAAATAAGAGTGACAATAAATTTCACAAAATGATGATATACATATCTAACGATTTGTTTGAAAAAAGTCTTTTGCCACTTTTCATTTAAATTTAATAACGTACTCGAATTCTCAAATTGCAGTGCTAGTAGAATGTTTTAATTAAGTAACAAATTCAAAACATTAAGACAATTTTTTCAATATTTATTAAAATTTTGTAAGCGCAATTGCTATATTATAGATAAGACTAAAGTTTATTTGTTAAAAACAACTCCTATACGATACATTGAAAATATCAAATCAATTTCTGTTAAATAATACACTTTATTTTTATAAAAATAAAAAGACAAAACAAATAACGAATTTCAGATTTATTTAAAGATAAAAGAGTATCAACAACTGAGATGTATTAAGTAAAATTATGGAGAAATTGGTCATTATTTTATTAAAATTTGAAGTTATGTAATAATTACGGCTAATATCATTTGAGTTACTATGTTGTTAAATAAATTCAAACCAATTCGCCCTATCATTCAAATTAAAATATTAAACAATTTATTAATTTGAAATGTTTTCCACAAATATTCATTTTGTAGTATTTTCATTGGGAGGGTTTTTAGTATTTTTTTGATAGAAAAAATATTTAAAGATATAAACAAGTACATAAAAAAAACCATTTTATCAATTTTAAGCAGCAGTTTACTTTTATAATTAAACCAAAGGTTTACAAAAGCGTTTTCATTTCTATTTCAAGTAAAAGTGAAAATTAAAGCAAGAAAGTCAAGTCATTAGACTGATTGTGTTTGCTCGAACGGACGTAACGAAACAATAACAGGCCGCGAGTCATTCTATCGAGTTGTTAGCCTTTCGTTACAGGAACAGTCGAAATTCCGTTTCACCATGTTCTCTTGAGTGAAAAAGTTCTTCACCAACGATTTTTTCACGAATTCTTAGATGGAAAATTCATTGCCCCAGATACATACAGTAAGAAAAAAACACAACCTAACAGTTTGTCTCCAAATAAACAAAATTGTTTCACTTTCGGCAGAACAACATCCCGCAAACAAGTCAAACGTTGTATAACACGTAGTAAAATTACAAAAATAATTAAAAACCACCTGAAAGAAATTGACCGTTCTTTTTATTATAATAGGCTACATGCTAATGAAGCATAAAAGCAGTTGTTGAAAGAAGTGGACAACACCTGATAGAATGTGTATATTTAATCGATTGGAAATCATTTATATGGTGAATCGGTATACAAAGATACTTAATAATAAATATTTGTTAACATATGCTATTCTATGCACAATTAATTACACCGTTTATCGAAAATGATTTTTCAAAAAATTTCAGCTTTACATAAAAGTGGTAATGACCGAAGCAGGGAAATTCTATAAAACACGGAGAAACTTGAAAACTGTCGATCAAATCATCAAAATCGTTATGTAATGTTAATGAGAATGAATACTATATTGATATATGTGAAAAATGTTATTTTTTTTGAGAAAAGTATAAGGTTCGTCAATTTAAAAAAATGAACTGCAACGTTCTTTTTGACCTAGCTTTAAAAATGAGATGGAAAGAAAACAGTAATTTTCTTTTTTTCAAAGCGTTTCATTTAAAACAAATCCGTAGAATAGTATAAACTTGCCTCAAGTTTCTGAAACGTTAATGCAATTTATTTGTTCTATCATGTCTCTTATAGGTTGTTATAAAAAGTATTATAACTAGGAGTAAAATAATGAACAAGCGTGGGTTTTTTACACGAGATAAAGCGACGAAATGTTGACAAACATCTATCCGGACACCAGCGGTATGTACATACTCCGGTTTGCCGTTGGGGCGAAGGAAAGCGTCGTTATACAGTTCTGAATAATTTAAACCGCTTTCAAAAAGGTTATCTTACATAACGTGGTCGTAATGTCTCTTTGCGATTGTCATAATCCATTCGCCGCCTGTACTGAATAAAATATAAGAAATTCGAGAAATGGTTTTATTTCATTTTCTTATATCTGCCAGCTGGAATTTATTAATTCATTTAAATTCTATTATGTGGAAAGCTCGCGGGGACATTTTGATTGAATAAATACATTTCATTTTCCTTTAAGAATAGAATATTAAAATTTCGGATTGTCTTATAAAGGCTTGCAATTGAAATCTATGTGATTGGAATCGTTGATTTTACAGAATAAAAACCTTATGCAATTTTGAATACAAATCTGTCTATTTGGCTACGTTAAGTGAATGAAGTTGCTTTTATTAATGGTAACAACTAATTTTTCTCGGCTGTATGGAAAATTATGTTATTTTATTCATAAGGGTGGTTTTGACCAAGATTCGTGCAAATGTCTGCAAAATCAAAAATATTCTATAAATGTAATATTTTTAGAAACATATTAATCATATGTTACCAATTTATTTAAAAAAAATAAAAATATGCAAACATATTGAAGAAGTTCATTTGAAGAATATTACTTTGATTTTACTTTTGGAAAACAATAAATAATAATAGAATTTCAATACTAACTTTAAATAGTTATAATATTAATACGGTGAAAAAAATAGCAATGTATTTAAGTTCGATTTTTTTATAAGACATAGTTGATAGTTATTTCGGATAGTTCTGACGAAGGCGTGAGCCGAAATAGCTCTCAGCTCTATCTATAGGGTATGTATATATTATAAAAAAATTGTTATCTCGTCTGAGTCTTAATATTTAATGCAATTAAAATGAATGTTCATTTCTTTGAACATTAGACCAAGGAATAAATGTGAAGGTTTCAGGAATATTTTGTATCTGTTACAACTAAAGAATTTTGAAAATATTTAATACAAATTGTATAAAATGTCTATAAAATCTTCACAAACAGATGCACTTAACTGTGAACGTTTTTGAATAACGTTTCCGATTTCAAAAATATACAAGTTCACAAGGAAAGCCTGTGAGCGAGTTTCTGGGCTCTCTAGGTACCAGTGATTGGTCTAGTGGTTTTGCTAAGCTTTCTCTTCTGCTAAGCTCTGGGAGCAATACTCCAAATTGAAAGTGGTAAATGGATATTGCGTCACTTACGTCTGAGATTTAAGAAGATATTTAAACACCGCATTATTTGTTTGTAATTGAGTTATGACAGCGAATGCATTTTTAAGTAACAAAACTTGAATAATTTAATAAAGAAGTAAAGCCAAAAATGAAAATTATGTAATAACGCTTAAAAAATTTAAATAAATCTTAAAATTTTTTAAGTGTTAATTGTCACTTCTTTATGAAAAAGAATAATATCAATTGATAATGCTTGCGATTGAAACCGGTGTTGATCATGAAATATTTAGTGGAAATAAGTACTAAAAAAGTTTTTTTTTATTATTTAAAATAAGTCTTAAAAGTATTGATTTAAAATGTATGATTAAATGTGAATTCAGTGATATTTTTTCAATTAATTTGTATTATGAAGTGTTTTACTCTAAAATTATTTCTATGGTGATGAAATCTTAGAGTTCTGTGACTAAAAATAATTATCAAGATTGATTTTAAAGAATATTGATTTACTTTGAAAACAGCAAAGAATTTTTGATACGATTTAAAAAAAATACTTTTTCACTTGTTGTCTCATATTTTTTTACAAAATGCCATTTATTTATTTATCACAGTTTACTTATGCATTAAAATTAACTGTATCGTAATCAGACAAGCTATTAAGTCTCTACTATTATAATCAAAAAAATATGAAAAAAATCTTGTTTTTATAACATTTAAGATTCAAAAAAGCAATACCGAAAATAAACAATATTCATAGAAACCCACACATTTAAATGAAGATAATATGTAATTAATTAAACTATGACAATTGAGAAATTCTTAGCAAAAAAATATGGCAGGCTTATTTTAAGTTATCTTTATATTTGAAAATATCTACATCAACACAAATAATTTAAAATTAAATGTTTTGTTAAATTCTATTACACTTGTGGACTGCATTGGCGGGTCATTAACATATACCTAAATGGAAGCTTTCTTATGAGAAAACAGGGTTTTCAAATCATCGAAAATTTTACATGAAACAACTTAAAAAGAAGCCACTTAGATTATAAAGAAACAACAATAAATATGCATTTTTTGAGCCTTGAACAATTATTGAAAAACATTAGTCAATTTTTTGAAGAAAAATAAAAGTATCTACAAAAATTCTCCAGCTTTTATTTTAAATAAAAAAATCAAACCTGTTTCCCGACCATAAAGCAAGGATTTTAATGCAAATGCCATGTACATATAAAACTGAATAATAAGTCCGTTCAATGGAAAAAAGACTTAGAACTTTTGTTATCTTGTCAATACGCTTAACCTGCTGAGACCGCACGAAGTCACTACTTCGGTATTGCTGGAACCGAAAATCAGAAAATGTTCGTAACATGCAAAATTTTATATTATTTTCAATTTTAAAACTTCACAAAAAACTGTTGTCAAATAGCATATTCATTTCGGTTACTCTATAAATGATACTTCATCAAAATATTTATTCTGTTAAAGTATTCACAAAACATTTATTGACTTAAAATTTCATTCTATAAATTTATTAAAAACAAATTATGCCTAATATAATGAATTGTATAATGAAAAAAGTTTTCATTTTTGTGTCCTGAGAATCAAAATTATAGTTAAATAAAGTACATCTAACGTTTACCTGGAATCTAACATTCTTATCCAGTTTGAAGCTGGCCATAAATTTTACGTGATGAAAGCAATTGATTTTTGAAATAGTTAACCGATTAATTTAAAGTAATTTTTTCTCGACGTCTATTTCCCCTTATATGTAGCTTGTTAGTTTTGTCAAAATGTATGTGGTATAAAATGGTTTGATTATGTCCATTGATATTAAAGTTTCACATTAAAGGTATTTCCGGCAGCCCTGTTATTTGAATGAGTTTTTCATTTACCCTAGCAACGATGTGGTGTGTTGAACAGAAGAGCAGAGTTGGAAGCCGCCTCCGATCTCAAAGCTTTACTTAACATTTTAAAGCCTTTCTTTATGTATTCTGAGAACACGATAATATTCTTGTGAACTACCATTTAGCAGCAAAACTTTTATGAAATACGACAGTACGATAGTTCCGCGCGGCCAGACATTACGGTTTGAACGTTTTTACTCGTGAATATAAAAAAGGGGCAAGTTTTAAGCGTAAAGACCTCGTAGTCTTGAAAATAATAGGGTGTAAAGTAGAATGCAGCACATTTAAGGGCCGTTTGGTACACCTTAATTAAGACCCATTGTAGGGATGAATGCTTAGGTGAAGGAGCAAAAGGACAATGAACATTTAAATGAATGAAAAGATTAATTTGTAAGTTATGATAAGAAAAGTGTTTATTTTACATATGGCACAAGCGCTAGCGGCTTTTATTGAATTAACGAAAGAAAATGTAATGAAATATTTTGTAAAAGTCCTAAAGAAAATTTATTACTTATGTTGTTTGAATTCTTGGTCACAATTAGTTTTAAATTTTAATTTAATCAGTTGTGTGCCAAATAATGAAACGGATGAAAAGTTTATAGAAATATGTAATTTAGTTTTATTATCACTATAAAGGAAATCATTTATTTTTATAGTGCAATCCTTTTTATTATTAAGTTTATAAAGCTTATATATTTATAAATCAAATTTAAAATGTCGATATATTAATTATAAAAAAATATCGTCCTAATATTCTAAATTCTTCATATTTATGACAAGAGTAAAAATAGCTTCAAAATATTATTAAAGTCACGTTTCATTATTCAGTTGGAGCCAGAGCTCTAATCATTATACCACAGGCTAGCCAATCTAGGCTCAAAAAGGGTTTTTAAGCGAAGAAAGTTTTAACAGAAATTTCGGGTAACAACATAAAGTTATAAACGTTAATTTAGACATACAATACAAAATTACACATACCTTTTCCCATGGCATCGAGTTTTAGGAAAGTTTCGTATTATGAACTTAAATGTACAATAAATCACTGCCAGTATTAACATATTAATAATAATAAATAAGTTCTGACTATCCTGAAAAATATATATGTAAATTTTGAAATATAAAGAATGAAATTTGATGAACAGTTTTTGTGATATATTACTATTTTGAAAGGAAAAAATATGTTTGCAGCATAATGTATTTGTCATTTTATCATAACATACTAGTTATAAGTGTACAAATGGTAGCATTTACTGATAAAATAATATGATCAAACATAAAATTCGACTGATTGAGTTAAAGATTTTAATTTAAAATATTAACTGCATTCTATCTTGGCGTTAAAAAAAATACGCTTTTAATAGTTTTTTGATATAAACTGTAACCCTCGATAATCTTTATGCAGATTATTCAGCTGCTGACTGTCTAAGCGTAAATTCAACATGAATCGAATTCATAAGAAAAAGATTTTTTGATGTCTTTAGTGAAACCGAGAAAGTTAAATATTTGCATGAGCTGATATTAAAACTGATGAAACAAACGAATGTCACAGATGTACCTAAAAATAAAATTAAGTATTTAACACCTTAATAATAAACAGATTTTAAATGTATAAAAGTTGTCTTTAGTTAAGTGTCACATATGCTACAAAATGATGATTCTGATATTATCATAGAGGTATGATAATTATTAACATCACATTACTTGGGAACGGCTAGGAAGGCAGTGTTTAATAAACAGTTTCAGTTATTACGTAATATAAATTTTGGGTTTATTCTGCAAAGTGATGCATGGCATTATGTAAAATATAACATTTTCACTAAAGTTTCTACTTTACGTGTCACTAATATTGAGTCGGTACCCTCAAAAAACCGCTATTTGTATGGGAAGTTAATAAAGCATGGCTGAAATTTTGTTTACAAATACGCCATCATCGTGACAGCGCACCCATCATCCGCCTTAATGTCTTCTGATAATTAAGTGATAGATGCGTACGTCGATTCAGGAACAGTAATAGATAGAATACAGTTTTATTATTTGTCCTTTTAAAACGACAGCCTCAATTTGAAGCTAATGGTGACAATGGTTAGTATTCCAATATTGCTTAGTCAGTTAAAGTAATTGATTTATAATTATCTCGTAAAGTCATTCAATATAATTTTAGAATTGAAAAAAGTAATCCCTAAGCTTAACGTTTGCTATTTTTAAAAGATCTATAAAATGAAACCTGCTTTTACGTATTTGTTTTCCACAATTGAATTCTAAAATATTCATCATTCAATTAAGTTTTGGCACATTTTAACTTTAAGTCAAGGCCTGAAAAGCTTTCTTAACTATATTGTTGATTTACACGTCCAAGCCTTCATATTACCTATTGTTTCGAAAAAATATTATGTAAAATACTTATAAATATGAAACAAGCCAATTTTCGTGGATTTTGAAAGTAAAATATATCTTTTTAAACATTACTTGGAGATAAGAAAGTGGATAAGTTGTGTTCATTACGAATTTGAAGCAGACTATATTCACTTATAATGAAGTACCAGAAGCAATAAAACGAAATAAAATGTGTAATAAAAAGATAAAAAAATCCATGTACATATTTTTATACATTCAATACACACAATAATAGTCAATTCTAAATAGATTTTTTCATGAAATGCTAGTTTATAAATCATATTAATTTGACAGCAAGACAAAAGCGTGTGTTATAATTTCTAATAAATATTTGAATAAACTTGTTTAACAGAAAAAATATAAATATTATATATTTTTAAAGGATAGATATAAAATTCATCTAAACGTTTATTTATGAACATATGTTTTCACAGCGGTCAACTTACGTAAATTTTATTCAGTGGGTAGCCCGCGACTTTTGTTGAGTGGGGTTCAGAATATATTCTTGTTTAAATATATTTTTTACCAAACTCACCGTGGAGCACGTATGAATCGTTTGAATATAATATCAACACGTTGCCTGCCGCAAACGTTACATGTACAATTACCTTCGGATTAATGTCATACGTGAGACCTGACTCATTTAATTTAATCAAATTTATGGGCAAAGTTTTTTCATTTTTTTTCTAGAGAACAACTGTTTTGATAATCATTTTGCTAATTGTAATGGTTTAAAATGAATGACAATATTCCAATACGAATTTTAGAGCAGCGACACTGCGGTATTTATGTAATATAATTTTAATCGGTCTAATGAACTAAAAATTTTTTTCATACTCTCAGTGTCGAGTTTGTAACACAGACTTTTTATGCAGCATCTCACGCATGAATAGTTTATAAGTCAGTCAATATATCGTGTGTAAAAAAAACAATATTATAAGAATATTATTACAGTAATGCAAGAACTTAAATTATGTTAATAGTTCTCTAAACAAGCAAATAATGTAATGTTAGAATGTTCTACACATTGGAACGTTTTTGAATATTGAATGAAAGTAAACTGACCACTATTTCCATAAAAAAAAAAAGTACGAAATGTACAACCAAAATTGGCATATCTGAATATTATGAATTATATTTAAAAATAGTTGCAATTGAATGGGTAGTAATTATATGTAAAATTTCTTTGTAATTATATGTAAAAGATAAGTTAATCTGAACTACCTATATTAATTTAGATTGTAAAAAGTTTCTAGAATTATCATGTGATATGGATTGTCACTATATGGTAAGTATTTGAAACGTGACACTGTACAATAAAAATTTATTATTAAGTACGGATTATTAATTGAAATATCATCAATACTTTTCTTCAAGTCATCTTGTCTCAAAATTTTGAATCAATACGAATGCGAATTGAATCGACAATATATTGAAAGACAACTTTGTAGTCGTCAGCATGATTATGATTGAAATATTTTTAACGCCTATGTATGAATAGTTCATGAAATGTTGAATTGAACACTTGTTTTCCATTAAATATTGAGTATGCTTACATGTATGTATACTGAATACTTTCGATAATGCTTGGAGTTCAGGATTCTTATAATTGTACGTCAACTCTACATCATTTTTTTATAGAAATTTAAATCATTCTTTTTGAGCGCCTTTTTCAAATTTTCTTTTCATGATAAATATTGGGAATTTCCGAACGCTGAATTGTTTTTTTTTCACTTCAAATGTACACCATTTTCAACACTTGTTTACATGTATTTATTTTTATTTACTCCATACGGCTCGTTTATATGTGTTTGATTTCTGTTTGTGCTTCTGCGAGCATATAATTCCCTGCTCGTATATTTTCTAGTCAGGTGGAAAAAGTTACTTTTGATTTACTTTATCCTTTGCTCTTTTTATATTTGTCCCCAGTATGATTTTAGCATTTTCTCTCTAGCCGAAAAAATACGTGGAAATCTTTCTAAAAGAAAACATAGGGTTGATTTTGAATCGGTATTTTTTAAATGAATTTGCCCGTCATTTTGAGAAATCAGCTTCTTCACGGATAAATGAGCATCCCGAGGTTTTATTTGTCAAAAGAAAAACAATTTCGCTAATATAATAACAGCAAATTGTTATTTACATTTTACTGACTCATAAACGGGCGTGTGTTTTTTGACATTATAATCAAAATGTCAATGGCTAATCATCTCTAGCCAATATTGTTTTCCTTTTTTTTGTTTATTGAGAAAAACACAAAACAAGAAAATCTTGGAAAATTAATACAAAGAATAAGTCAACAATGCCCTGCCACATAAAAAAATATGCTCATTGAAGAGAATAAAATAATTTAGATACTTTCAAAATGAATGTTTTAATTTTCAATTGTTTTTTAGGGATAAATTGATGTAAACTATTTTTTGAAAAAAGTGCAATATAATGATATTTTTTAATGAAGAATTATTCAGTTTAATTGTAAATAATAAATTTATATCAAATATTTTTCTTCTAAATATGCATTTTTGAATTAAATAAATGTTTATCTCGTTTTATCATACATTTCTCAAAATAAAAATTCATTCCTTATTACGAATAAACTCATATTTATTAGTATAGTTTCAAATTGAATTAGATAATGCTAGAATAAGTGTTATTTTACGCACCTTTCTTTGCAGACTTTTGGTTTATTCTACTATTGTTTTTGTGTATGGCTTGATTTTTGTAAACTTTTAAAAGTAAACTTGCATTCAGCAATATACATTATTAAAAGAAATAACACGTAAAGTTTAATCATAGTCATAGTTAATTTTGGCAGTTCCAATGAAAGTTGTATCATACACTATGTAAAATTCACGGTATTTCCAAGATTCTCTGTCATTACTTTTATTTTATAAATTAAATTTAAACTATTTCGTCGTTATACTAGAAGTACAATTTTTGTGAAATGTACGAAGCCATTTTGGGTACAGTATGTTTATAATAAAAGATCTTAAAATATATTTTGCTAAGCCAAAGCCATGTTCCAAAAACACTCCAAGATAGGAAATACATACGGAAAAACTGTACAGTTCATTCTTAATTCTGAAGAATTATTACTAAGATCTTTTACAAAACTTTAAATACAGAAAAAGATAACTAGAAGATTCAAGAAGCTGTATTAAATATCATTCAGTAGATTTTAAGTGTGCCACTTGTAATATGGCAATAAACACCAATAGTTCTCTAAAATTTATTAAAGCCGCCAATAAAATAAAAAATAAAGTCTGTCAAAAATATGGTGCAGTTGTCAACGTCACGTGTGATTGGCTCATGAGTTTGAGTAGCGGTGAAAATTATTAATCGATTGCATTACAAATATTACTTAAATCATCATACAGATATCTTAAAACTCCTCAACAAAAAAATTACGAGCCGTAGGAAGAGCGGTAAATTGACCACAAGTTTTTTCCTTATCCTATCCCTTCCAACCCTACTCTGATTGTAAAAAAGGTTTAAGCAACCGAGTAATAAGCATTTGTAGAAGAAAAGTCTGTGAAAATATCTTCATAATAAGGCCAAATTATATTTTTCTTAAGCTGTTACCAATTATTGTATATAATAATAAAAAATAGCAGCTTACTCTTCTTCACTAGCTGATTACCAAATATAGTATTGTTTTTGTAATATCGGTGTTTATAACATACACTGAGAGTGCACAAGATCACTATTATGACAGATAATGGTGTGAAATGTTCACATAAAATGCCATATAAAATCGTTTTTTAGTTTGAATTATCATTTGAAAATCTCTGTGATTAGAAAAATCGCTATATTTAAATCTACCAAAGATTAGACAGTTGTATTTGCGACCAGTGTGCGCATATATATTATAAAGGTTAAAGGCTGTGGGATGCTTTACATAAAAACTACGTCCATTGTCATCGCTTTATCGAAAGACCTTTTCTACAAGTACCAAGCACTAGGTTTTGCATCACAAGACTTAAGAAATCTTGACTATAATTCATCATCTGGGAAGTTGATTCATTTTTAAATAGACGAATGGTTCGCTCAAGCAAACCGACGGCCACAAAAGCTGTAGTATTATATTATAAGATTGTTTTTTTGTTGATAGAATTGCAAGACATATATATTGTGCTATCTATATGTTTATATTAAGAATTTAACTGAAATAATCATAATTAGGCGACAGTATTTGTCGGCGACCAAATGATAAAGTTAAAAAAAATTAATAAACATGACTGAAAATTAATAAGATATGAAGCAAGTTTAAATAGTAAATGGCTTAGAAACATGAAGTTTACTACTAAGATTTGAAAGAGTTCATAATTTTTTTTCAAAATAAAGTGAAGTTATCTATGACCTTTAAATATATAGTTATTATTTGTATGTAATTTTCCAACAACATATCTGAAGACAAAAGATACTGATGTTTCCTTTTGTGTGATATTAGGTATAAAAATACGCCGACACAAAAAAAGAAATGAAAATTAGTTTCGGCTATACGAAAGAGAAAATCTTTAAATACGAAATGGGTTTCTTTGTTCTTTTTACAGCTCTGATCTTTGATACTATCACATTACTTTCTTTTGAGGTAGCCAATCCAATTAGTGGCTTCACTTTTACTCGTATATGACACATTTCTTTTACAGGCATCTCCTTCACTGATTGTATGGTCTTTTTCTATCAACGCGATTCAATTAACTGCTCGAAAAAATGTAAAATGTTAGAGCAAAAAAATATCAAATAACACATCGGTTATTTCATGACTTACAATATTTAAATTGAATTCGAAAATAAAACTTTCTGCTTAAAAAAGTAACACCTTCCTTCCAGGGCCTTCTTTCCAAAATTTAAAAGTAATGCATTTAAATCAATCCAAATTTGATGTATACACGTGTCAACTTATAAATTATATTTTTATTTCAATTGGATATTATCATCATAAAGTGCTTTCGAAGATTTCAAAAAGAATAATGATGGCCCATGATTTAAATTCATGTGTCATCGACCACTTGAAGATATTAAATGACTGTATTGATCACTTTTACGGTGTTAACTGTCACTTCTTGATGGAAAGGTATGATATTTGAAATAATAAAATCACATTTTTTTATTATTTAAAATATGACTGTATTAAATTAACTTTAACGATCATTTGTCAAAAAAGTACATAAACTGGTAAAATTGGAAACATTGTGATGTTCATTATAAAATCATTGTGTTTAGTATCTTAACGAAAATCGTAACGTAATAAAATCGAGTGTATTATTATATGATAGATGGTAATCCCCGAATATTTGGGGTACTCGACATTTTTATTGTTTACGATACCACATAATTATCATTGTTTTTTTTATTATATATTGTATTCAATTTTAATTCTATATCAAATAATATGAATAAAAATAAAATCGCTATAAATGATTGTTTATAATTCAGTATGTATCACCGATAACCGACAAATTCATTGTTAATAGTCCCCCTCAAATAATGGTGCACTTTTGATGACGTTCAGAAGAGATTTCTTAAAAAACTTTTTTTACTGATTTTACAATTAACATGTTTTATCATTAAAATTTATGATATATAAGAAATATTTTTTTTCTTGATTAAAATAATTTATCATTGATTAAATATAAAATTTGGTTTGTTATAATTTTGTACGATTTCACATGTTTTGTCACTAACGACCCGTGTTTCGTCTTTCGGCATCATCAGGCATTCTATCACACGGATGAAACAGACTTACTGACGAACTGACCGTTAGTTTTGTTGCAAAGTATTTAGAATCTTAAAAATATATTTTTACATTAATATTAAAATGACTGCAGTACCTAGATTGCAGAAATATGCATGTATAATATGCGATTTAAATATGAATAACTTAAAAAATAGACTAGAAAATCAAAAGGGGCTAAATCAGGAAAAAAAATCATTAACAATATAAATAAAGCAATTTTTATGACCTAAAAATGAAGAGGGTTTTTAGAACACAATGAGAAAAAACGAGCTTAGAATTCATTGATATCAAACATTCGATCTTTATTATTTATTTGTAAAAAGAAAAATTTTAATTACCCAAAAATAACTCTTTATTTTTGATAATGTCGTGATTGAAAATCTTTATCCCTATATCATTATCAATTATATAATGCAATGTTTTATAGAAGCCCTATTTCGTGACAAACCCCGTATCAAATATCCTTCAAAATATTGTTAAATCCAACATACTGAAGTGAGATATGATGATCAGGTTACACAAAAAGACCCATCATGATTTCTTGAGGAGTCTCTTCAAACGTAAGATAAAAAATGGGGTATCGCATTACGTTATATCTCTTATGTTTCGCTCTCCCAAGAGGATGCCGCTAGTGAATCTAAGTAATTTAAGATAAAGCCTCCTTCTGTAAGCCGATTGGAAGTAAAAGCTTATTTTACGTAAGATCCAAAATAATTGGTTGTCATTTTTATGGAATATTTACCTAAGTTGTAGCTTGTAACTCAGACATTACGTTTAAATTGGGAGAAAAAGAAATATAATAGAATTTTCAACAGAAAATTATAATTTAGCGAACGTGGATGAAGAAAGTCTTTTGTAATTACTTAGTAAGATGAAGAAAACTTCATTATGCGTAGATTTTTAAGATACTATATATGATATACTTGTTACTATTTAAAGACGTTTATTATATTGAAGTTTATGTAAAAAAATCACATTTGCTCTTTCTCTGTTCTATTACAAGAGTTTGAGATATCCCTTCATATAAAAAAGATCATTAACTGTGAGAAAAATTAAAAATATGGTCTTAGGAGAAACAAACCGTTTATACAAAAATTTGCAAATTTGCAATTACTATTATTTAAACAAGCGGATTGAGAATAAATTGTTTCAATACACTTTCAATGAAAAATACTTCATTCATCATATGTTTCAAAGTAACGTGAAGGTAGTGATAAAATTTGTTAAACATTTTAATTGCTGCTTTGTTAAATTAATGTTTTTTTTTCGAAAGTGAGCATTTTTGAAAACATTACCATTTCATTTCATTCATTATCATTTTATGTAAATTAGTTGTGGAATAATAAAAACTAGCTCATTTTATTGCTTTCGATGAAATATTAATTGTTACCAAATAATGGTAAAGACAAAAAATATCTTTCTCTAATAGGAATAATGGCTGATTTGGTGTGAAGTGAGTTTTTAATTGGAAAAATATTATGAAATATCATTGAATTGATTGATCAAAAAAAAAGGTTTATTATCGGTCACATTATTAATGGGATAATAAACTGATGAAATTCAAGCTTTCAGAACAGAATATTACAACTTGGAACCACATTTTTAATTGAAAATTTTCTAAATTATCTGTTATTTAAGTTATGTCATCGTAATTGAATTTAACGCTGGATTATTTAATGCTTGAATATGAGAAAAAATTTAAATATACACTTAATATTTTTGGCGAATCAAAGCAGTCAAATATCAATTAAAATATTTCCGTTTGCCTTTTTAGGCGTGCGTTTTTCGGTACCATTTATATATTTTAAATTGTGCTCTTTTTATATCCATTCCTGTTTGATTTGATATTCAAAATCTATATCGGAATAATCAAATCCCTAGACGAAAGCATGCGGTATATATGATTTTGTGCCTATTTCATCGACATTTCAATATTCTTTCAGCGAATTTCCTGACAGTGGCGTATTATCCGCTTCCGGTAAAAGCGTGAAAATCACAGTACAATTCTTCCGCTAGAATTTTTTAGACAGGAAATAAAATTCAACACGTAACATGACAAAAAGTCAATAAAAGGCTCCCTTAAAATGATAAACATAAGTTTTGAAACGCTGCGATTATTATATTGGTTTTTTCGCGGTAAGCCCAAATTGACCAAAGTAATATGTTATATTTTTTTTAATACATTTATTGCGTCCAAAAATCTTTGTGCCGACAATATTCAATTGTTTGCATAAGGCGATAGATTAATGCATAATGGGCGATATTTATGTACGGAGATAGCACAGATTTTTTCTTTTGTTTAATATTTCATTACTAGATGACTATGGCAGTAGGTAATTGATAATTATTTTGGGGGATATCACAGATTTTCTTTTTTATGATGAAATAAATGAGGCATTGTTTGCTTTTAAAAAAATATTAAATTAATTAAAAGAATTAATTATTATTTAAGTGATTGAAAATAGAAAAAAGAAATTTGATAAGGGTTTTAAATATTTCCGATCGATGTCAGCTTATATTCGTCTACATTGAAGAAAAAGTTCGATATCCAATTAAAGCCACCCCGATAATATCACGTTAGGGAAAATTTTTAAAAATTAATGGACGGTCTGAAAATTCGTTTCAAAACGATATTCAAAATCAATTACTATCAACGTTAAAGCAATTTGAGCGCTGCAAAATATGCTTGCAATATGCAAATTATGAATGCTTTGTTCACAGCTTAGTAAACATAACCACCTACTATTTGAACACAAAGAACTTGTATAATACATTGGTTTAGCTAGGATACATTTGGTCATATAAATACTTACTGAATGAATTTTAATTACATATTAATTGGTGATACAGACTCACAATTAAGTTACCAATAGTTTTGAAATAATATAATACGATTACTAAAACTAAGGAAAAATATTAAATTTACCAACTAAAATAATTTTACCTTTAGCTATTTCAATATGTATTCATCTTTGTATTTTTTTAAGTCAACAGAGTCATCAATTCAGATAGTTTTAAGGATTCAGGTCCCAGTATCTTGATTTATTCGTAAACCTGTTAATTCTTGGGTTGTATTAATACCGTACTCAAATTTTGGAATTCATTGCAAATGTTCAAAAATTCCCGATTAACTACAAAGCATCACGTGCATAGGATATTCTATAGTTAATATTAGTATTTGGAACATAAATGATAAAATTATATTTTTTTTGTCCCATATTTCATAGTACTCGTTAATACCAACATGCAATAAACAGCATTGCTCAGCTCTGTAGTAAAAACTTTGGATCGGTAACGGTGGAAGAAAAATAGAAAAAAAATCATAAGGTATATTAAAATAAATATTTTTTTTTTCGTGTATTATTTCAAAAAATATCAAATATTGTAAAAAATGAAAAAAAAAACTTCATTTACACGAAAAATGTCATATTTAAACATTTGCATGCCAAACGAGGAAAATATAATTGAATGAACAATCATTTCATATTCAGAACAATTTTCGTTTTGTGGATATTTTTTATTTTTTTTTGTCCTTATAATCAAATCAACAGTATTAAAATTAATTTGATTCATTGATTAAGTACCGTTTTTTTTTGTATAGGTAGTTCGGAAAGAAATGACCTTTTTTTAGCGCGTTACTTTAAAAATAGTTTGTGACCAGTTTCCGTTGAGTTAGGATGTTATATTTTGGAATTGAGAAGCTCTGTTTGTACTCTTTTGATTTTGACATGTTTTTTTTCAATTTATTTTGCCCTAGTAGAAAAATGTAGAAGCCTGAGATTGAGGAGACGTATTTGCGGTATTTCATGATATTTTTGTTCGATAAAGGATTAAAACTGAAATACGTTACACAGACCATCTGCAATGTTTATGGAGACGTCTTAAAGCTTCTATAATGCTTTAGATGGTTTCAAAAGTTCAAAATTGACTAAATTTGGGAAAACCCTTAAAAATCGATAATGACGCCCTAAAGTAATTGGCGAAAGCTGATCCGCTTTAAACAGATATGGAATTGTCACATGATTTTTGCCGTCTAATCACAACTGTGGAAAAACATTTGAAAAGTTTGGGGAAAAAACGCAAGAATTTCAAGTACCGCATGATTTATCGCAACGATCTTAGAGCAACGCGTAACTATCATCTTTATTGTCCAGCCACAAAACAGATCCATTTATTAGAATAATTATTACTGGGGATGAGAAATGGATCCTTTACAGCAATTTCAGAAAAAAAACAATGGTTATCTCCAATCAAGGTGATAAGTGACAATACATGTGGAAGTGTATAAAATTAACATCTTAAATCATATGAAACTTTGACCATGAATTATGTTTTGATTTTTTCTGTTTCTTTGAAAAAAGATGTCTTTTTCAATGTCCAAGTAAATAAAAAACTTTTATTGATGTTAATTGAGAAAATCATAATGATGAATAGGAAATATTGGTTACATAATATTAAACATGAAACTATATTTATTTATCGATTATGAGTTTGAAAAATTTTGAATCTTGAAATCCCTAAAAGAAACTTAAATTGGATACGATTACCCAAGATCAAGTCTCACAAATGTTAACAAACTTAAGCAATACTAGATTTTTTTTTTTAAATAGTTGATTTAAATTCATACACGATAAAAAATTAACATTTTTTTATGTGAATAATAGTCACTGCATTCAATTTTCAACCTTATTGAAACGAAAGTATTTGTGTTAATTTATATGCATTAGGGTTGGGCGAAAAATCGTATGTGATTGGTTTCAATGTAGAGTAGAAACAACAGTTTATTTAAAATAATAGTGAAACAGTGATCTCATATTAATATGTAGACATCTAATCGTAAACAACATATCACTTGCAATAAGCAATATTTATTTCGCGGAAGTAGAATTAAGTCATAAAATTTCTTTTGCCATAATTTTTTTTCTGATTTGTAGAAAAACATGGAAATAAGGTATGTCATTAAAATGGATTAAACTGTAAAAAAACGATCGGCAACAAGACTTCAGGGTTGAATAGCTGGATTAAATTTTTCATAAAAAGAAGGATCAAATCTAATCTAATAGGGTTTGATATCATTATAAAGTTTATTCTCAGTGATTTTCCGTCATTGATTGTTTGTTACATTTTTTTTCTTAAGTTTTGGATGTTATTTTAAATGAATCTTACAAAAGTTTTTACCCATAGCTTAAAGGTTTATTTTTAGTTAGGTAAGGAAATAATTTATGGAGAAACTGTATAATACGAAGTTATACAGTAGTCCAAAGTTACACGCCTCCTACTTGATTCAACAAAACATAACGTTGGCAATTGGCCACCAAGCACTCGTAGGTCTACTTAAAGACTTCTAGTTTATTTGATACGAAATAGATAAACAATGTTCAATTTCTCATAGCATTATCATAAATTACTGAAAACTTTTTCACATTTTAATGCATGCTATTATGTTGAACGAAAAAATTGATCCTAAGTAATGTTTTTAGAAATAGACTTTTATGACAGTCATCAACTTCATTAGAGTATGGTAAGTTTAAAATAGTTATTCAAATATTAAAACCAAAATGTTTAGTAATTTTTTTTAACTAATATGATTCTGAAATGAAGACAGGCTTTGCTTATCGCAAAAATTATCAATTGATCACAAATATAATGCTTTTTCACCAAAAAGTAACAGTTAATTCATTTCAAATGTTTAATTAAACGGTATGAATAATGATTTTCAATCAAACTTTAAATTTTTTAAAAGAGTACTTAAAAGGAAGGTGATATTGAGAGCGATATTTTAGGCAATTTCACTGAATCATAGAATATTTTTTCACACCTAATTAAAAAAAAAAAACTTTTTTCACCTTGGTTATGATTTACGCCAGTATTACCTTTAACACCATTGTTATAGAATCTTCAAGAAAAGATCAAAATGATGAATATCGTCATATTTCTTGAGGCAAATAAGATATTTCCTACTCTAGTAAAAATTAAAAAAAAAAAGAATACGAGGTAAAAATAATATTCGTGAAAAATGAAACTCGAATGTTAATGCATGCATTTTTAAAACAAGATCCGCATACGTATAATATCGGTCTCAAATTATAACGATTAGTTCTTAGTTTTTTATGTGCTTTTAATAAATTTAATTTATGGTGAAATATTAAAAGCTTTGCAATATCAGTGTGGTCGTAATTAATGGCTTATTATAATAAAACGTGGTGAACAAAGTTGCACGGCGGAAGGCGATGAATCTGGGAATCGCATGGAATCCGGAAATAACACCTTTGTAAATACGTTATTGACGGTGGCCGGAATGCGATATCCGGAATCCAGTGCAGTTCCTGGGACTTTAGCAGGAGCGGCGGGTATAAGCTCGGTTAAATATTGCTCAGTATATAATGATTATCTTCAAATGCACCAACTCGTTGCAGCACCGTATTCCGAATTTTCATTAAAGCCGTTTTCCATAAGTGCGATGTAAATACGAGCCGTGACTAGAACTACTTTCCTGCATTACGGGAGAAAAGATTCTAAGTGCAGTTTCACAAGTTTTTTTTAAATTGTGCTAGAGACATGGTGTTCAAAATTTACTCCGATACTCGTGTTAATTTAAAATCGAATTAATTTTTTGAGTATTAGATTTTTAAATATAATTATACCAAATATTAAATTAATGAGTTGAATGAAACATTTTTATAGACAGCATATGGTTTTTATGCAATAAAAACGGATTCTCAGTAAGTTCTAGTTCACTAAAAACGACGACTTTAATCCTTACCATTCATAAATATAATATATAGGCATCTATTTTCGATAATAATCGACGTACATTATTAAACGTTTACTCTTTTTAATGTTGATGTTAGTGAAATAGAACAACGACTTATTTTTTGATATTACCTGTATTTTTTTTGTGTTTTATTTATATGATTATCTGTAATTTTTTGTTTTCAATATGTAACCAATAGTATATTTTATATGGAGGTATTTAATAATCTTAAAGAAAATATTTTATCGTTCAATTATACAAAAATTAGCGACAAATCATATATATTAAAATTAAGTATATTGTAGTATTCATATACAATAGTTGTGATTATATATATTTATAAGGTATTGAAGCCAACATTTTTAAATATTTTGATATATTTAACCTAATAATGATCGTAAATATCAAAGATAAATTTGTATTTAATTAAAAACAATTACATCGTAAAATTAAAAAAAAATGGTAATAAATGTATTTTGTTTATAAAAATACATTTCATCTTCTATTTTCTAAAAATTAGATATCCGAAAATTGGGCTTATTGTTGACATGGAGCTTTAAAATATAAATAGAGGTGTCTTAGCATGTTGTAAATATATGAGCGTTAAATTTAAATGATTTGCTTAATTAATTTTTATAAGCTTGAAATTTTAAGTGAAAATAGACAAATTTATTTTAAAATTATTACCCTCTTTATAATATTATATTAAAATTTAATTTGTATTTAAATAACCATCGATCATATTACGTGATTCGCTTATATGTAGAGTTTTCCTTAAATATGATTCCAAATGTAAAGTTTTGAAGGAAGCTCTATAATACGTGACGCGAAAGCTACACCAGAATAATATTTAAAATAAAGCATTTTGCATAAACGGTCAGCATTTCAGTAATTTAATGTGTGATACAGAATTTTTGTGGGTTCATTAAATAATCTTGTAAACGTTTTGTAAATTTCATTGTGATTACTATTATATAATATTAAACATTGTTTACTAATAACATGGTTTATTCATACAAACATCCAAAAACAAGGTTAAAGTCATATTTTTACTAAAAGCTAAAATATATTATACTTTATTTACATTAGTAAATGCTTGCGTTTAGATTGTGAAACTTTCCAAAATATTCATACGATTGCAGAATTGACGGAAAACATGTTAAAACAACAGGTGGGTTATTGTATTTATTTGAAAATGATATTTAATTTTCTTGATAAACTCTATAATCAATCTCTTCGTAAGTATAATAAATCATATGTTTTATTAAGCGCAATACCATGATTGTAAATTAGTGCATTAAAAATGGCATTTTTTATCTCTGGATATATTTATATCTAAAACTATATACATTAAATATAATATTTTTTTTTTATATACGTTATTTTTACCTACGCCCAATTTTAAAGAATTTTAATAATAATCCATGGACCTCAAATCAATCGCAAATTAAAATAAGTCCTGTCTGTAAATAAATAAAACAAGTTTTGTGAAAAATATAACACAGTTTTATGCAAAACAAATTTTCTTAAAAAATCCGCTAAATATTTTAGAAAAATACTTTGAATAAAATGATATACAATGTATGAAAAATTCAATTTCTTATAGAAGTTGTTTAAACGCTGGTATAGAAAAAAACAATTTATATTGTTTACATTGTTTTATTTAAAAGAAAATAACAATTCTTAATTGGTAACAAATTGTAGGCTGACAGTACAATGAATCGTTATACGCATCAGTTAGCTGAAACCTCAAAATGCCACCTTCAGGATCTCGGCCATTGTGCAAACACGCTACATTATTGAGCAGTGAACATTTAGTATTATTTGATGCAGTGGTATTGAGTTTCCAAATCTAGAGTTCGATTCAGATTAGATGTAGAAATTTACCGCAAACCATCGAGGTACTTTGTTTTGATGACTCCTAATTCTATCACTTTGGATTTCAGAACGTTGAATATTTTGAATACTTTTTGTTCTCTAAATAACAGCTACTTGATCAAGTATAATTACGGTCAATAAATCATGACCAACATATTAAATGCTCGAATTAATCAAATTAACTTTGTTTTATTCATAACAAATCAACTGATTTATTTAAATTGTATTTTATCAAAAACTGTAACATATTAGCTTTTTTACTACAACAGTTATAATGATTATTGACGGTTGTAGCTAATAAGATACATAATTTAATCCACACCTTTTACTGAAATCAAATGACTTCAAAAACCATAAATCAGTTTAAAAAATAACAAACAAACTAGAAAGTAGATCGATTTGCAGCAGTTGTTATTTTATGGATAAATTTGTAGTATATCAAAACGACATACTGCCGTATCTTGTTTAATTTTGATACACATACCTGATTGTTCCAATTGGTGGACAATTTTAGAAACAAAATCTCACTAACTTAGAAAAAAGCATGCAAATTACTAACTGATTTCTAGTTCTATCAATCGGTCTACATTAAAAACGTTCATATATAGCTGCTAAATTTGCTCCCACGTGAAACAAAAATAATTAATCAAAAAAGCTTTTCGAATGAAAATGAACTGAAAATAGTCCACACATTTTTTGTGATAATTAAAAAAATATTTAAAAATAATTAACATCAATAAAATACATTCCAATGTAATATCACATTGATATATGTACATATAAATACGTCGTTTGTTAGAGCGGGATGCAATTGGAAAATCTGTCAATTTGATTGGGCACTGAAAATGATTGAATGCGACGTTTATAGTTTAAAATACAATTATCGTTAAGTTGATTTATCGAGTACTTCTATCACAAAAGAAATAAAGTTCGAATAATTGATTTTATAATGGTGTCGAGGAAAATATTCGAGTACATTTAAAAAAAATGTATACATATAGATTCAGAGCGCACGCTGAAAAAATATGCATTTTAAATAATTTTGAAACATTGTAATGGAGTAATTTTTGATCGCAATTATGATGCGAAGCTTTATGAACCAAATATTTTGTCGTTATTAAGTTCACAATCAATATCCAATAGCAAATAAAAACATTTTTTTCTAGCAACTTATAACCTAATTAAAAACATAATTACTTATTAAGGAGGTTATTGTAATAAATATTTGTCTACATAAACTTATTTTTATTTCAAAACAGTTAAAAACGTCAGATTGTTAGCTAAGAACTCCTGCATGAACGAAAAATAAAAAAGTTTTCGTATCGGTGCTGTGCCCTTTAATTCATCAATTGATTACAAAAATATTGAATTCTTTTTTAGTATAAAATGACTGTTATATACAGTACACGAAAGTGTACTAAATTTATTTTATTCAATCGTGAGAGAATCGTAGAGTGCATTATTATCTTAGTTACCATCACTAGTGGCTACAGAATACAGGCCATCTGCGTAAATTATCAGGTAAAATTTGACTGGTTCATAAAATAAACGTCGTCGCATACGTCATTCATTGCTGGCAAAATATTATCGAACATTAATTAGAATGCCGAGGGACGCTGAATATACAAAAGTGTGTGGCGCGATTGGTTCATTTAACTGTATTAAACCCTTGTATTAATGTTTAATGAGAAGTGATCTGGGCTATCAGTTATTGAAAACGATGATATTGCATGCAAATATCAGATTGCAATTGAATAGCTGGGCGTGTCGCAGTTGACTCGCGTTCCCTCTGCTGGTCACCGCCGAGTTGATATTACACAGTATTGCACGCCGGAGCCTGGTACTTTGACACAGCGCACACAAGAGTAGTTGGATATTAACAATGGCGTTTTAAAAAGTTGTGATTCATTAAATGGTTTTTATTTTTATGTCATCAAAGTGCTAGGAAGTTAAATTGTCGCGATACTAGTCAATTAATATTAAAAAGTGTATAGCATTCTACTGAAGTTATATGCAGGAATATATTATATCATTGAAGAAAAACCGGCGTGATTTCGTTCACATTTATCACCCAATAATCGATTATAAATTGTAAGCAGGTCCTATTTCTAGATGTCCATTTATAAGAACATATTTAAGCTTTGAGTCATTACCGTGAACTGAATCTTGCTATGTTTCCAAAATACATATTGAAATACAATATGTAATATTTTAACCACGACCTTAGATGAAGTCGAAAAAATTTTTTAGATAAAAAAAAGCATTGTATTACGTCTTGATTAGAAGTTGTTGTTAATATGTTAGTTTTGACAAAGAAGTCTTCTACTATTTGAAAGTGTATACTAATTTTGTACGGTTCAAAAGAAGATACAGACAAAATACATGTTGAAGATACCATTAATCAATCATATTTACCACTTTTAAGTTGTTAACTGTCACTTCTTGATGGAAAGGCATGATATTTTAAATAATAAAAACACATTTTTTAGTACTTATTTCCATAATATATTTTTTGATCAGGACCGGTTTCGCTCATCGCGAGCATTATCAACTGATCATTAGTTGATTATTGAGTGTTTTTATTATTTAAAAAAATCATATTTACATTGAAACGTTACGTTTTCATTCATAATAATTTGCTCATTTGCACTAAATATTGTACATTAATATATATATATATATATTATAAATACAGCAGGATTCCACATCCGATGATGATGATGAAGATTCAGTTTACAGTTCAGATCGCAGTTAGCCGCAAACAATAAATCCTCGAAAGGGTATTTGGTGACCATATGCCTCATATATGAGGTGGATATGATTAAAGAAGATAAAAATTGTGGAGGCACAGTTTCAAATAAAAAAACGATTTAAAATTGAAAGAAATTGAAATGTTGGTAAAAAATAATACAATAAGTTCTAGCATGGATATTGCATACTTTTAAATTATGATGTTGTACCTAAACACAGAAGGATTAAGGGAAAAAATAGCAGTGGTCTGTTATTACACCCATTGCCTTAAAATATCTTTCCATGCCACTGAATATAGTGTAGGCTGGCAGGGTCTCCGGAGTCAAATGGCACTTGCAGCCGACGGCTTAACATCGGCACAATTAATTAAACGGGCCGGCGCACCCCCTTATCGTTAGCATTTGACTCGGGCCGAGCGCGAGCTTTCGGTTATAATTTAGCGAAAGCTCCCGCCGTGCTCCGTTTCTCTCCAATTGCATGCACTGTGGAATGAATTGCACGAAAAACACCTCTGAGATATGGCGCGATCTGTTTTGTTTATGTGCTTTTTATAGCCGATATATATACAAGGTGACCGCAAACTGGTAAATGCTTTTATACACGTAAATTGACTTCAACAAACATTCTATTTTAGGCATTAAAACTCTAGCCCGTTTAATAAAAAAGCATTTGAGATTTTTGACACAAACAGTTTCATTGTTTTTATTACACGATTAAGAATTATGTTACATATTTGAAAAGCGTTTTACAAAAAAAAAAAAAAAAACATGAAGAATAATATGATTTTATAACAAAGTTGAAAAAGAGTTATATAAATAAAAAAATATTATTTCCATATAAATTAACGAAAAAAAAATTGTGATGTTTTATGGTTTAGCTTTAATTGTACATGCATTTAAAAAAATATTAATTTACGCAACACATTAAATATATATATATATATTGTTTAGTTCATACTCCCTACTATATATTTAAATGTTAACTAGCGTAATTTTAATAACGGTGCTATATATGTATTAACTAAATTGATATAATAAAATTGAAATAAGTATAATAAGCAATATTATTACTTTAGTTTCTAACAACGTCATCAGTATCTTTCCACTATTTATATATTATATATATTGTATTTCATGTAATACAACCAATTAAAAGTTTTTCATTAATTTGTTTTGTTGAGATTGTATGAATTTCTGCTGGAAAATTGTTCTACGCTCGTACGTATAAGGTATCTGAAAAAGTAAAATATTTTAATTATAAAGACAATATAAGGATTAGTGATGTTAATAATATTTTTAATAGAGTTAATCACATGCCCTTTGGTAAATTTGTTTCTCGCAAATGAGATTCCGTAATTTCAATAATAATTTAGCAGTTTATTAGATTAATTTTATGAGAAAGAAATTTTTATTTTAAAGAGACTATGTTACTAAAGATTCCAAAAAACCAGATTGTATTATATTATGGAGTCAGTAAATTTATTTTTATGAAATCTTATTATTTCAAGCCACCGTCATTAATTAAGAATTAAGTAGAAAGCTGTCAAATTCAATAAAAATAAAATTAATGTTTTACTTTGTTATGCTTCCTACACAACTTTTAGCACGGCATGTATAGTATAAATGCCCTTACAATACTGGATAAAAATTTTGAATGTTGTATTAAATGATACGTATAAATAATGTAAGCATAGTTTTGTTCAACTGTTTGCGTATCGACTATGAAAAAAAACGTTTAAAAATTAGCAGTATAATTATGTAAAAAATATTAGTAAAGTTTTGGATATATTATATTTATATGAAGTATAATAATTAACGGAGAAAGAGATTTCTTTTCAAATGCAAGGATATGTGTGACGTGTTCATTTCCCGCAACCCGAACTAAAGAATATGTCGTATATTACGCTAATAACTATTCTTTTCACCTTATTTAGATACTCCTCTTAAATAGGCAAATTGAAAATTCTTGCTTGTCAGATAATTTTTCAAAATGACACTGTTCAAAAATAATAGCATACAAATAAAATTATAAAGAACACATACGATATTATAAACAACGAGTTTCACAACAGACAGAATAACAACAATGTCAATTGTATTTTATTAAAAATGGTCACCTAGAATTTAATGTTGTCAATTGTTGTTGAAGTTATATTTCGTTGCATATTGTAGAAGATTGTGTTTTATTTTTATTCATTAAATCTAGATTAAGTTAATCTATACCAAGAGAATAAATAGAGTTAATGAGGTCACGTTTCTCGTTACATTTATTTTTGCAGAAGCATTACATTCTTTTTGTGAATTTAATTTCAGAAATTGATGAGTAAATTTTCCCTCAGCTTTTATAAATTATTTATGCCTTATCAATGGAACGGAAATTGAAT
The DNA here is from genome assembly GCA_028555115.1 of Himalopsyche japonica. Taxonomy (NCBI): domain Eukaryota; kingdom Metazoa; phylum Arthropoda; class Insecta; order Trichoptera; family Rhyacophilidae; genus Himalopsyche; species Himalopsyche japonica. Next base: position 781,948 of record JAHFWJ010000395.1, read on the forward strand.
ATCGAAAAAATGCGACAGTACAACATCGATGTTATACCGATACTTACCGAGTGTAAATCAGGGGTAAGCAATTATTTTTAAGTGCCGGCCACTTTGCAAAAGCTTTGTTAGACTTTTGGATGAGAAAAATGAATATTAACGCGTTACGTTTATTCGATACTTGCTAATAGTAATAAAAACGTGTCATTTCTAGTGACCTTTTTGAAAAATGTGTATTCGTTGAAGTATTTCAAACATTAAGGTAAAACTATGCATCGTTATTGAAAAAAATGTACTGAAATGAAATTCCTTTAAAAGACTTGTTTTTATCTTCAAAATTAATTTTGTGATAGAATAAAATTTTTATGCATAACAGTTTTCTTACTCCTACAATTTTACAATCATTCATTAACATAAAACACCCTTAGGATTTTCGTAGTGAACTAGATATTATTCTTTTTTTAAGTGGCTATATTAAAAAGTCATGCGTCACGCATAAAAATATTTGATACAATGTGCTCTGGAAATATTCCAGTAATTAAAAATATTTTTACAAATGAGCCATTTATTTTGTATACGTATTTTTTGGGTTTCGAGGCCAAAGGTGAACGATTATAAGCGTTTGTACGACATCGTTATTTGCAATGTCCAGTTGTTTTTACACAGTATTTAGGGAAGATTATAAAATATCTTATTAAACAAGAATGTATACTATATATCAAATATCTCATTTTAAGTGCGGAGAAACAGTTTATAGTTTTTCAAGCCAATATATTTTACATGTCCTTTTTATTTGCTAAACCTTCTTAGCATATCACTCGGATAATCAAACTTTCAACGCACTCAGACTGTTAAATACAAATAATTTATCGTCTTAAAAACATTGCCACCAGATGATTCAAGATAGATAAATTATTTTTTTTATTATACAAATTAATTTAATATATCATCTCTGTGAGGATTTCAAGGAAGAAGAGGGCAAATTAGACAGGCTATGGCGAAAAGAGTGTCATTATTAATTTATTTCAATGTATTTTTGAAATATAATAAATGAACATATTTGAGTTATAACTACTGACGTTCTATCCCGAAAAATGATTAATATCATACGGTCAATCAAGTAATGTAATTGGTCGATTATTCCGTATTAATAATTAATTTTTACTAGTAATTACTCATATTGACAAATTTTTGATATCTAAAAAAAATAATTTGCTTTTTATTTTGATGTTACATTTTATTGAACATTGGAGTGTCATTCAACTTGAAAAGTTTGCTGCATCAAAGGTTAAATTATTGAAACTTAATTTATTTCAAATCCCTGATGAAGATATTAATTATAATAAACTTGGATCAAATTAGAATGTTTGAAGATATTGAGTTTACATCAGAAACAGATGCCGGTCTTTGGAAAGGGTTTTGGTTTTGCCGAAGCTTATAAAACTTATCATTAAATACAACAAGCAGTTCGTTAGTTGAAAATGCAGCTTTGTTTTAGATCGTTATTTTGATTTTCGTAATAATAGAAGGATTTGTGATAATAAATTTTACTTCTAGCGTTTTCCTCAAACTTTAACTGAATGAGGTAAAATTAGTTTGTTGAATGAGTACTTCACATAAAGCAACTTCATTCAATCGCATCTATTTTGAAAAAAGCTTTTTTGTATCCAGAAACTACAAACTGAAACTTATGTGTTAATTCGAAAACGGTATTCATTTAATGTCAAAGTGAAATTCATCAACTGCAATATGTAAAAATACTCGTATATTTATATATAATATCATTTTACTTGAATAGTGTTTTTTATCTCGTTCAAATTTTTGATTGATGACTAGTGACGAAAATTTGGGATTTTTTTATTATGTATTCTAAGTAAAATAATTATACATTGCATAATGACGTCAATGCGTTATAAACCTGTCAAATATAATTCAAGTAATACATAAGCAAAGCTTGTTAGTAATAACACTGACTAAATAATAACGAGAGTAAAAATATTATTTAAACAAATATAATAAAACTACGGAAACTGGGTTTTTTACTGAAATTGTCCACCTTTTTAAATCATGCAGTGATTAAAAAACACTCAGAAAGAGTGACTCATGTCATACAAAGCTTTAAACAGTACCATATTGACGTACTGACAAAGCTAAAACAATCTGTTTAAAATAAAAATAGGCAATGTGGTGACGGTGAATACATTTTTTAAAAATATATATGTTTTAAAAGAAAGTATGTGAATATTTTTGATTGTTAAGATTCTATGAAATTATATTTAGTTCTCGATTCTTCTAATTCGCAATCTGATATTTTTATGATCCTAGTACAAAATATTTTTTTTCAAAAAAAGGTGAAGCCAAAGCTTAATTTAAATAAAGAGTTAATTGTATTATATATGACCCTCATTTTGTGAATTTATGTTTTTTTCGAAAATAAAATACTTAAAGTTTTTTAGTTGCACGTAAAAATTTTTGAATAAAAAAATTATTTTTTATAATATCAAATGAAATTTAAAAAAAATATTGGGAAATAACTCATTGTGAGATTTGGTATCGCTTTAATGTTTTTATTATTGTTTGAATAAATCGTTTAAAATTTTAATAAGCACAACAATATAAAATAAATGATATTGACTACAATATAGTGTATTTATTTAAGAGGTATACGATGTATCAAATGTAAGGTGTTCAGTTCACAACGCAATTGACTGTTATTTGAAACTATTACGTGGTTACGTTTGAAATGTCACTCTTCTTTTCATCTGCGCCGCTATCTCTATTTTCAAAGATAAATATAGCATATACGAGGCATCATTATTTTATGATATTGTAGAATTGACTCAAAGAAAATAAAACTAACTATAATATTATTGGTATGATAAAAATCATGTTTATATGTATGTTTATATGTACAAATATATATTTCAACAAATTCCAGAAATGTATGTATATCATTAGAAAAAAATAACAATGAAATGGGTGTCAATTTACAATATAGAAATAATGCCTGTACACCAAAAAAAATGACAAAGTTAACACTATCAACCTTCGCTGTGTTATGAGATGTAAATCGAAAAAAAATCCAAAAATATTTATGTTGCCATCAACATTTAGTACACGAAGCATCCTTTAGAAACAAAATAAAATTACCCATACTAGTAACAATTACAAACTAAGGGACTAATTTTTATTGTACTTGTACACTTTATTAAATATTGTACTTTTTTTATCTGTCGAGAATCTACATGAAGAAATATAGAATTAGAAAGTAAATAATTTTACCCATTTAATTTACAAACCTTAAACAAACAACATTTCAAAAGGACGGATAGATGGATTGACTTAAATAGTAGATAATCGTTAGCCAAATATAAATAACAATATCTTGCTTGAATAGGGTTTGCTGAACCGATAAAATTGAAAAATCTGCGAAAGTAACTGAGAAAAAATGAAAGAAATATTTTTATAAGATGATAAGAAATATGCGATAGTTACCCCTAATAATGCATCAAAACCATTTTTCAAAATATGAAAAGTTTCGATTTATTTCGTATACGACTATGATTTTTATTTTAAATTATATGTGTATATTTTAGTTTGGTTTTTCTTCAAAAGATAAAAAAATCGAACTAAAAATGTTTTTTTGGTGACACATTTTTTCAATAACTCATTTTCAGTCATCAAGTCAAGTTAAATGCAGAGCTTTAATAACATGATACAATTTTAGTTTAGCATACACCGGCATCATAAAACAATAAATAAGTAAAATATTATCTAAGATTTCTCTTTTGAATACTGTGTCTTGATATTAAGACACGTTTGCTTTATTGTGTAACATTATAAGTGTTTTTGGCGATTTGCCTAAAGCCACATGCAAGGTTGATAAAAAGTATGTATTTTGTTGTGATACATTCAAATAATTTTTTTACATTGTATTGATATACATTGGAAGCATTAAAAATATTTATGAAAGTTGGTGTTCATTGCAAGAGACACAGAGATTATGAATTAAACAGAGAATTGACGACTATTTATAATATTTGTAGTGTGGTGGATTGGTATACAAAGCACATTAAAGAACTACATTTTAAAAAGTGTGCGTGGTTGAGTTATCACTAACCCATCGGGGCTAACAAGCGCTCAAAATTCAATTAATAAAAACACAACACGTTGCAATTTTACCCCCGTTTATCCATGCGGGCCATTTATTTTATTGCCTTGCAGTTTCACCCAGTTGAATTCAGCAACAAATTAAAATTCACAGTCACTTGAGCAGGGGAAAGTTGCGTTACCCTCCGCCCTCTCGGCCCCGTTCTCGTTGGGACGCCCCGAACGGGCTCAATTGGCGTCATTAATTACAGACCACTCTGCGGCGGAAGTGGCCGCAAACAATCCGGATAACTTTTTCCCCGGAAACACTCGGAAACTTTTTAATTTGAAACGAGCTTTCGAATTGACTTAGTGCATCGTGGGGTTGTATCTCTTTCCCCTACTCTTGGAAGCTGTGTTCTGTATGTCGGTTAACAGGAAGGGCGGCCGGTTCAACAGCAATTACAGCCGCCGTGATGGCTGGCGAAGTGCCAGAACACGCCACGGGTTTCTCATGCTTGCGGTGTTTACGGTTTTTGCACAGATATTTGAGTCTGTATTTTTGTCGCGCGCGTTCATTCTATGACAAAGACAGTGATAAAACTAACATTCAACAGCAAACCATGATTTGTTGAATAATTCGATTCTTATCTTAAATAAATATCAACATATTTTTATGGAAAAAAAGATTATTTGCTTTAAAGTCATTATTTACTTTTCTTACACTAAGTATTTATTTCACGTTCTTAAATACAATGATCAGATCGATCTTATATGTTCACGTATATTTTAAACCCAGCCATTATCGATATCAATTGAAAATATTCAGGATGATTGAAAGCGACTCAAGAATTTAAACAAGAATTAAAATCATTAAGATGTTCGGAAAAAATATTATTACCGGCTTTTTCAACTCAAGTAGGACATGTGTTTTTGTATATATAATGCTAAAAATACAATTTCAAATAGAATTTAAAAATAACTCTAATAACTCTAACTTTAATATTAAATCAGCAAGCGTTTTATTTCTATTGATATTTTTAACAATGCAGATGATGAGCATCCTTTTAAAATGAATTGACTGTTCGTAGATATAATTGTAGCTAGATTAATGGATTTAGGTAAATTTATTAAGAGGATTCCACTCTCAGGAAATCTTGAGTATGTATATTTGCTCTGCGATCGAATAGTTTTGTACAGATCCGTATAGTATTTGATTCATAATTGCATTACAGACGAACTAACTGACAGCAAATCCAATTGTGGCGATGTTGAACCAAGTTACTTCTGGTTTGGTTAGGTATTTTCGTTTCTAAGAAATGTAGTGTTACTATCATATAGTTCAGAAATGGGATCTTCACTTGAAGATGAATATAATTTGAGAAAATTACTTGCGAATAGTGAAATGCATACAATAGAAACGCCTTGATACATTAGTGGAAATTCGTAAACTTACAACAACAACGCGCTGCTTAACATGCTAAGAAACTTCAGTCATAGAAGTAAACTAACTGACAATATATCATTCTGCTATGTTTGACAAACTTGTCCTGAAACTGTTTAAATTACTGCATATGATAGAAGGGAGAAATGTGTACTTCTACCTTTGAATATCCTGCGCATTAAAAATAATCTTTGTAAACGACAATATCTGAAAATGAAACGTAATTACCCACGAAATCTATATTATCCATCAATAAACAACAAAACTAAAGCTAGGTTTGGTATGCACATAGTTATATGTGAGACTTGTTCAAGCATCTATGTAAATTTTCATAACACGGTCATTATTTTTTCGAAACTAAGATTAGTAATTTCAACAGTTAAAAAATATAGTAAGTAATTAACAATTTTACCAAAAGTTCTTTTAATCTTTTCTCATATAAATTTCAAAACAAATCGTTATTGCTTTATAATTGTTTTTTTTTATATAATGTTTCAAATATCATTTAGAGATGACGGTACGTAATATTTCAAGAAATAGGTTTTGTATCGTTCGGAAAGAAAATTTTCCATACAGAGAGACGAATTGGTAAATTAAAATCTACTCGCTCCAGTGGTAATGTTATATTGCTGTATAAAAATTGGCTTATTTGATAATCAGAAAAAATAATTGAATGACTTTAGTGGCGAAAAGAATATTGATGGTTATGATTAAAATAAATTTCGATTCTCTAGAAGTTACTGGGCAAATAAAGATTGTAATCCATTTAAGTATATGAATCTTTTAAAAATTCTATTTAGCAAAACTGCAATTATGTATTGATATTGTATATATATACAATTATGTATATATATATATATGTGTGTAAAATGAAATAACTAGATAGATAAAAAAAATATATACAAATGAAAACAAAACCTTTGGAATTGAAATTAATTCAAGTTTAAAAGAAAGCTGTTTATTCCATTATTAAATAAATTGTCGTTGTATTATGCCAGGTGAAATTAACAAAAACAGTATGCTGTCGTCGGTTTTAATGCGGTTGCCCCTTTTTTGTAGCGATAATTGCGATAACCATCACATATCGTTTGATCACCCACCGCTTTGCACACTGTTCGATAATTAGTTCCAAACAAAAGGATTCTGAATGAGACCCGAATTTTGTAGGCCATTTTATATTTAAATATACACGTGAGAAAAAGTTTTCTTTGTTTCAAAATACCCGCTTAAATATACGTGCTATTGTTTATTGTGAATATTCGCAAAAATACAATCGCTATACTGAGTATTTGTATTTTAAAACGTAAAAGCTCAAAAGCTTATTAATTTCGCAACACAGTTTTTCAGACAACGCTTATACAAAACAATTATCCATTGTATTGTATTTTCTTGTTTGAATTAATTTAAAAAAATAACCTAGACTTTTTTTCACGCTTGATTATGTTTTATATGCAATTTCGTTTTAACTAAGCATTGACAAACCTATATATATATTTGATAACTGTATTTGAAAGTTTTTGTGAATGAATGAATACATTTGTTTTTGGATTATATTTTTGAATATATATATATATATATATATATATCTCTATGATATTAAATATTACAATGAAAGTTATTTGTCAATGAATTATTAAAAATATAAATCTTCTACAGAAACACAATAACATAAAATTTATTAGTTAAAATTAATAGTATTTATTATTTGAAATGAAAAGTTAAAACATCAAACCAAAAAAGGTTGTAAAGTAGTTTTTAAAAACAATGTATTTCATAAAGGTGATTTTATTTTTTACACTCGACAGAATTTTTAATTTAATTTGAATTAACAATTTTAAGCAAGTTAATATACAATTTATTTTGCCAAATTGATGATGTAATCAATACTAAATCCGTTCATATATGGCCAAGTTAATGTATCCAAACTACGGATAAGCTAACCAAAGGATTTCTCGCATCGATGAGCCCTTCTTAAATTACAAAGCAATCGGTTTTAAACCCCGCGGCTTACGCCTCTAGGATCCTGATCCTGCAGCAAAGGACGATCCTTGGTTACTGTTGCCAGAAACACTGTGGAGTTTTCATTAGTTAACATTAGGTTTATCCCATGTGAAACGGGTGAGGAGTCAGAGGTCTCTTGTAAGATTTTGTATCCTTGAACCATATTCAAATTCTTAAGTAAATATGTAAGTACTCATTAAGACTCGATATTTCGTGGGCTTGAGTTTTATTGAGAATAAAGCATTTTTTTAGCGAAACTTACATGATTTCAAAAGGTAAAAAATGGACTGCATTTTAGTATTTAGTGAAATTTATTTTTATATAATAGCTACTTTATTATTACCATTTGTTTTTTGAGCTTAAAAAAAAATATTTTATCTTTATAGAAAAAGTTATATGTAGATTTTTTGAATAAATACAACGGCGATTCAACAGCTGTAAAAAATCATATATCATTTAACGTACAATAAATACACCCAGTCCTTTTTTAAGCGATACATTGGTTCCAGAAAAAGGCGCGTAAAAAAAATCGCGTAAAAAAATCAAGCTTTCATATAATTTGATAAATTGGATCCAAAAATTAAAATATCGCGAAAAAAAGTACCAGAAACGTATGAAAAACCAAAATTTGCTCTTTGAAATTCGTGCAAAAAAAAATTTATATATTTTATAATCTTATATATACTTACATGAATTATTAAAGGCCGAGAATAGTGCTATTAATAAATGCATTGTGTTTAAACAAGATTACGAGAGGACATACATCCCATGATTTTACGTAATTGGATTATATTTCTTTACACACCGTAAAATATAAATTCGCATAATATCCGATACACTTGTCAACATTTGGCAATTGTATGTGTATTTAAAAAAATGGAGTGCTTTACAAAATTAAGTTTTAAAAATACATTTATTTTTTTTATTTAAAAAAATAATGAAATGTACATGCCTAACATCATAAATAAATTTCTTCATTAAAACAGATTTGGGGGAAAAATCGCGTAAAAACGAGTGAAGCGCGTAAAAAATGTAATGGTGCTTTCCAAAAAAATCGCGTATAATCGAATTCGCGTAAAAAGAGGACTGGGTGTATATCAAATCAAGAATGCATTTTATGATAAATATCGAAAAAACTGTTTTTAGTACTTACGTTTTCGAAGTATATATAAAAATAAAATTTAAAAATAGCTTTTACTGTTTGTTTTGATTAATATGTGGAATAATCAAAGTTATTTATATATATACAATATATATATAAATATATAATTTTTAAGTTGTTAACTTTCACTTCTTGATAGAAACGCGTGATATTTTGATTAATAATAACACATTTTTAGTAGTATTTCCGCCATTAATTTTGTGATCAAAACTGGTTTTGCTGATTACGAGAATCATCAACTGAGAATAAATATATGTATATAAAACTAATATTTACCATGAAAAAACCTCTTGTTTAAATTATATTACTGTTCATTTCTATTAATTCATTATTCATACATTACATTACATCACAATAATTCTTTTTTAAATGAAAATTATACAGAATATATTGACACGATTCTAAGCTTATTCTGACACTCATATGTTTATAAGTATATGTTGATAATGCTATGATATTAATATTTTTGGCAAATATTTAAGCCGTTAATTATTACTCCAATCTAGTAAATTTTATTGCCTACATAATAAACCAATCATACTTTTTGTCTCATGATTTTGTTTTTCAAAATAACCGCGTTAAAATTAATAACAAAAAATAATTCAATGAATCATTTTTGTGGTTGATTTGTAAATTAATAAAAATAATAAAATATTTGCGACCGGAAAAGTAGTATTTGATCGTATAATTTTTTATGTTTTGCATAAAATTACCACAAATCATTTTTTGTGTAAACAAAACCGCTGGGCGTAATTAATTAAAAATTTAAATACAAATAAAAATATTATTGTTGAATTAAATATTATTTCCACTCTGTTAGCAAACAAAGTTACCATTAGTACATATTGGTATGCTAATTCAAATATTATATTACTTATTTTGTAGCTGCTTTGATTGAATATATATGCTATCATTCTTTTCGCATACACACACACACACACACATATCTCGCATCTTGTTCTTCGAAAATATTTTTTTATTGATTGTACATGAAAAAATTAGTGGCCGGATACATCTTAATGCATTATAAAAATTATTACACATACATACATGATTGACTTTATGTAATCGTTATTCCTGGGATATTTAAATTCTTGTTCTTCGTTTTTCTTGATTTGTAGTTTTATAAAACGCCAAGGCGTTAAATCGTACAAAAAATGCTTTAATTACTGATCAAATGATTTAGATTTGAGTTTATTTTTTGTCTACGTTTGGTATCAGAAGCAAGATGTTTTAAAAAGCTTCTCTCTTTGTTACACTAAAGGTAAATAATAAATGTCTTTTATGGTGTAAACCGCCAGTTTTTGGTGAAAAGACTATATAAATTATATTAAATGAACAAAAACACATGTCATTGGCCTTTTTTAGCCGTTGATATTGCTCGCGATGAAAGAAACCGAAACAATAAAAAGATGTTTAAAATACTACGTGATTCGTTTTCTGCAGTATAAGACATTTTGTATGTGAATGAATGCATTTATTCGTAGTCGTTAATATTTATAAGGTATTTTGGAAGATTTGTTTATTTATTGTAATTAGGCGGAACACTGATATTATTATATATATAAATATTTGATATTGTTAATATAATAAAGGACAATTTAAATACGCCAATATCCAATTACTTATTCATGTTTGGTTGAACATCTTCAAAGATATCTCTTCTTGAAATCTTTATTCGTAATTGAGATTGTTGAGCCAAACGTGATTACAGTTCAGGGAAGTGTCATTGCATTAAAATGGGATTTAGCCAAAATTGGTATATTTCAACCCTTCCCCTGACAACGGAGAGTTTTGTGTAATACTATCTCTTTCATTCGTACACAATGCCACAAAAGTTATGTAAACTCATTTAATATCTTGATTTTGAAAAAAACACCTCTTTTATTTAAATATATCATTGTCAAATTTAAGTAATGTATTTTATTGATTGAATTGGTATTCACTTGGTAGAACTCCATTATAACACGGGGAAAAAATAGTAATGTATTTATTTTAATTCTACAATTTTTTTAACATATTGTTGATATTTTAAATAATAAAAACACATTTTTTTAGTACTTATTTCCACAATATATTTTTTGATCAGGACCGGTTTCGCTCATCGCGAGCATTATCAACTGTATCAGTTGATAATGCTCGCGATGAGCGAAACCGGTTTATTACCTGTAAATGGTATCCATTTCCATTTTTAAATGTGTATTTATAATTTAATTCAACCTGTGTAATCAGGTTCTGATTCAGTGATTATTTGTTTTTCATTCACATTATTCAATATTGCAGTGGAAACTGTTTAATTACTTGATTCCACGTGTACATAATAATTGTTTGGTGTTAGCTAAGCAGTATAAAACAATCACATTAATCAATCAAGGTAATGTGTATCAAGCAAGGTAATTTCAGTTTGATGAACATGGTAGAAATAAAATAGCACTCTATCAGCAGCTTCAAAAAAAATAATTCATATCAGAGGATTTCCACCATGTTTCATCCCTGTTCTTATTTGCTTGATTATATAAACTCATTTTGCTAATTCTAATCATATAGGGTATCCGAGGGAGAGACAGAAAATAACCCTGTTGATAAATTATTTAAATATCTCATATCGATGGAAAATGATGTGGTCAGGCCAAAAACAATAAACATTATGGGTAGAAATGTTAAGTTCAATAAAACATGTGGACAAGTATTAGATACCACCTTTCCAGAACTATGTGAAAGGGTAAGCTATATTACCTGCTAGTAAACAACAACTAGCTATGTTTTATGATTATTATTATTATTATTACACTAAAAATTAATTGTGCATGTTGTTGACCAGTATAAAAGCTTCTGAGTTGGAAATAAAAATTAGTCTAGCCTAGTGTTAACTGTCACTTCTTGATGGAAAGGCTTTTAAATAATAAAAACACATTTTTTTAGTACTTATTTCCACAATATATTTTTTTATCAGGACTGGTTTCGCTGATACAGTTGATAATGCTCGCGATGAGCGAAACCGGTCCTGATCAAAAAATCATATATTGTAGAAATAAGTACTAAAAAAATGTGTTTTTATTATTTAAAATATCATGCCTTTCCATTAAGAAGTGACAGTTAACACCTTAAAAGTGATATAGTTGATAGCTATTTCGGCTCACACCATCGTAAGAACTATGCTTAAGCGAGCATTCGCTCATCCATATATAGCCGTGTAAAAAAGGTACACAATACACCTTCTCTCCTGTTTCAATGGCGTAGCTTGTTTTTTGCTCGCTATAAAACTAAAAAAAATTAAAGATTGTAAATGAAACTAAAAAGGCGGTTGTATCAATAAGTTTACATATTGCACGGAAATGGTCTATAACGGAAGCAAAACCACCCCTGTATTTTACTTAATAGTTAAGTAAGCTAACATTGAAAGCTATTGTTTTTTAATTTTCAACAAAACGACAGGTGAAATTTTTCATGTATTGTGAAATTCTATTAAGTTAAAACAAGTGCGGAATACGCGCCTAGCGCGAAAGCACATGTGTTAGATATTATGCGCCTAATGCATCAGAATATACTGAGTGTTTTCTATAAGCCATATTATATACGTGAAGCACTTCATATATGATAAGCAAGACGCATATATGGTTGTGTTTCCAAAATATCTTTTAGTGCGCTATGTGTTTTTGCGGTTGTCATCGTGTTTAGCATTAAATCTAATTTTCGTGTTTTTCTGCATAAGTCTCTTTTTTTGAAATAGATAAATTAAAAACATCTACATATTTAATATGTGGAAACTTGATTCTACGATAGTTAATAATTTTCTCTTATGTGTAATTGTATTATACAGTTAATTCTTTTGTAAATCCCTGTACTGATAACAAAGAGAGAGGGTCGAATCTATTTTTGGTTTACCTTTTCACTTATATTCCCAATTATAAGCAATAAAAATGCACCGACGCGCGCGATCTGGGTCATTATCACCAATTTTGCCTTCAGTTTTGGATATTCTCGGTATTAAGATGTCTTGTAATTTTTTCATTAGTTAATTTAATTAAGCAATTTAAAAAGAATACAAAAATAAAATTACTTTTTCTGCTATGATAAGTTTAGCTTGCCCGTTTAGATTGAATTTTGTCTCTTTTATACTTTGTTTGTCTTATCTCAAGATTCTTACAATCAAAAGAATGAAGAATTTCATTTTCTTCCCGTTTAAATTTTTATTTTTGAGGTCATTGCGAATTTTACTAAAAAAATAAAATAAACTAATAATTAGAAAGCAGAGTTCCCTTCTAATAATATGGGCGTATATTGGTGACTGTTATATTGTAATTTCAATGTGTTTTAGCTGAATGTATTATATTATATAAAAAAAAACACTACATCAATTAAAATGAAATGAATATACGCCATAAAAGAGCACTGATATTTTTACTTTCTTGTTTTTGCACTATGAAGTGGCGTACATATATAGTCACTATTGCCAGATGTAAATATATTGGGAAAAGTTGATATATGTATTTTTATCTCCAATTAAACTTGCTTTTTGTAGTTGTATTTATTATTGAAAATAAATTTTCTATTCAATTTTGTTAATTTGATTTTTATAGTTGGTCAATTAACACGGTGAAAAAAATTGTAATGTATTTAAGTTCTACAAAATATATTTTTTTAAATATAGTTGATAGCTGTTTCGGCTCACCATCAGAACTATGCTTAAACGAACATTTGCTTATCTTTATATAGCCATGTGGAAAAGGTACACAATACATCTTCTCTCCTGTTTTAACGACCTAGCTTGTTTCTTGCTCGTAATAAAACTACTTTTTTTTCAAAAATTGTAAATTAAACTAAAAAGGAGGCTGTTTCAATAAGTTTACATGTGGCACGGAAATGGTCTATTAGAGAAACAAAGAAGCACCCCGCAAAGGGATCAGCAGAAGCGATAAACATATGTTAGTTTGTTCGTTAAGAATTCTTTGTGATATTTGATGTCTATTGATTTCCAGCTGTTCCAATGCCGTCATTCTGCGACCCTTACTACAAAGATGCAAACACTCAGGCGCTGAGTTTGAAATTATTTATTCTGTTTTTTACTGTTGAATGATCTTACATGCTTGACATGAAACTTGTTCAATTAATTCCATTTATTGTGCCCACAACCATTATTGTGATATTTAAGTATAAAGAAAATCTGTAAATAATGTTATTTCGTTTCTTTGCGAATGAATGACGAAAGCAACCACTATTACAATATTGCAGCTCTGCTATCACAAGTAGGACGAAATGAGCCGCATCTGTTTGGATTGAACTCAATGTATGATATTAATTTGGCTCTCATCCACTTCTGTCAAAATAACTCAATTAATTCTCAAGTAAATTAATGTTGCTGAGGCCAGAGGTATATCTTCATCACAATGGTGAACATTATAATGCAATTTGATTTATATGTAACTTACCGCCACCAAATAAACTGCTGTATGGCATAACTCTCCAAGATATATGTCTTAAAAGTCAAATTAAATTAAACGTTCGTACTTCAATAATTGACAAAATAATATCAACGAGCTTAATAAAAAGTATGCCCCAAGCAAATAATAAAAATTAAAACTAGTCACTTCTTCATATATATATATATATATACACATTCTTTTGTGTAGCTGTTATAAAAAAAAACTCGAAGTTTGTTTCAGTATGGCTGAGGATTTGTTGTATCATACAATTGCCTTCAGCGTATAAACAAAAAAACAACCCGGACATGGATCGGTCATATTCGTCCAGGAATCACAGAAACAAAATTGTGTAATGACGAAAATTGCATGAATGAGTTGAAAAAGTTTTCTAAAAACGGTAATCTATGATCAGGAAATATATTATTGAAATAAATTCACTCAAATTGAAAATTCAGTCAAAGTGAAAAATGTTGATGGAGGTAATTTTGTAACAATACACAATGGTGCTTAAATCAACACAGCGATTTTTGTCAAATTATATACAACTTTGTTTGTAGCAAGATTTAAAGAAGACTAAAAAAAGCTTAGAGAAAAACAGGGAATAAAATATATTATTATTTATTCATCAAACGAGTAACGCTGCTATAATATTATATAACCATGAAAATTTTTAAAGTCAATAGTCTAAACCTTTTTAAAAAACGATTAATGATATAATGCTATCTTTTCAGATGATTTCTGATGCTTCTTGATTAATAGTCACAAAAAATACATTAAACATTGTTGTTACTTGTAAACGTGTAATAGTAAAATCGGTTTAACATATATAAACTTAATCAACGATAGTAAACACGACAAGGTATTTATATTTAATATAACATAACTTTATTTAGACCTTTTATAAGACTTTCTTACATTTTGCAAGTGCATTAATTAATATAATTATATATATGTCATTTATATACGTGTTCTTTTAAAATTGTAAAAAAAAAATATATATATGAAAATATCACAAAATTAATTAAAACATTTTTTTTAAAGAACTGAAATCTTAATGTCAAAATTGTTTAAAGCTGAATGAGAAAACGAGATTTTATCATTGAAAAACGTTTTGAAAACCTTGTATAAAATTTACACTGGATAGAAAAAACACGCTTACTACAAAAACACTTTTGACCCTGTTTTTTATTTAGCGATTATGCTTGATTATTTCCTTTAGATATCTTCATTTCTTTGTCTTCGTGCCTTGCATAATAAACTGGATTTACAAATTTTTCAAGGAAGGTTTTTAATATTTGAGTATTTTCTCTAATGTTTTCATACAATTTTACATCGTATATTTAGAAAAAAGTGATAATAAATATATAAAACGTGTAGTTATACTCTTCACCAATGTTTTTGTGGCTACATATCCAAATAAATAAAAAATATATCTAAATTTTGTTAAAAATATTATAAATATTAAATAAATTGCATTAAAGAAATTAAAACGCCATTAGCAAGCAACTATAAAATTGAAGAATGTATCTAACGAACAGTTTCATTAAAAGGAATAGTAAAATTATAATTTAAGAAAGTAATTCAGTAACGAATATAAATTTGATCATTTGTATTTCAGATAACTTAAACGAATATTTACTCTTCTAGGTGAAAAATCATACTTAATTTCTTGAGCGAGGCTGAAACAAGCTGCATTGAATGTCTTTCAACTAGAACTTGTTGTTACAATTGTGCTCAAAAAAATAATTACAATTAAAAGTTATTTTCAATCAAAATCGCGAAAAGCGCTCACGTAATAAAAATTTTGTTATATGCAAAAAGAAAGCGCTAATGGAGTGGCAATTTAATTAAGTGAAAGTATTTCTCTTTGAAAATCGCAAGCGCCTTTTCTGCGGAAAAATACGAAATATTTATTTGACATGCCAAAAATCTCGTTTCATATTTCATAGCCATGTGTATGTTACTCTTTTATCGTTAAAAGCTCTCGTGAATAGTTTTCAACGAAGAAAAAATGTGCTTTTCTCTTGTGAATTATTGTACTTATTATAACCGCCTTGAAAGAAAGCACACATATTTTTTATAATACGTATTTTGCCTCTTGCAAATTGAACATTTCAACATAATATGTAAATAAGAAAAATGTAAAGATTTATTGGCAAAGTTATAGGCTCCGATTATAAATGTGAAAGAACAATAATCACATTATTTTGATCAAAAAAAAATCATTTTAAGAAAATAACAAACAATAAACGAATTATGTAACTAAAACTAAATAAAAAAGTAATTGTAGATACAAATAAATTATCGTCTTGGTTAATATTGAAGTTTGCTATCAACGGTGCTCCAAAAATTGAAGTGAATTACCAGACAAAAAGAGTACATAATTCAGAAAAAGGACAGCTTAGCATAGATTTGTTTTTGTGAATAAAAAATCATTTTAACATAACTAGTGTGTATAATCTCAATGAAAAATAAACAAATGACACTAAATATATGATAATTCTAATGAATCCTGATTTGATTTTTACTAAAACCAGAAATCAAGTCAAAAATAATGAATAATTGATAAATGGAGTAAATGTAGATTGACTTTCTTTTACTACTATTTCGTCTCAAACTGGTTGCTAGAAAATATCAAAACAATTTAACGGAATATAAAAACATCTTAATTTTTTGTAAAACATTGTTTTTGTTGATTTGAATTATCTAGTTCCAGAAAATCATTTTTTCACAGAAAATATTGAACAACTACAAAAAAATATTTAAATTGAAATGATCAAAAAGACATATCTAGACGTGATTGAAAACATTAATTTTCAAAGCTAAACTAATACCGTAAAAGTTTTCGTATCCAATAATAATTTTAAAAGTTTTGTGACGTGAATACAGCTAAGTAATAAAATGGTATGACAATCGTTAAAGTTGCTTACCGGGTATAGCCGTAAACAGGTGTTTTAGATTTTAGTTGGAAATGATAAAATGGTCACGCGATACGAGCACGCGACCCGATTTTAGAGCACTTTGGTTATACAAATAAACGTTTAAAAGCTTAGCGATTAATTTGTGATATTGAGAATTGTTGTTATTAAGTTAATAAACGAATGCCTGTTACGCAGTTGTTTTTAACAACATATTTTTTTGCCTTGACACAGAATTGAAGATTTTATTTTAACAA
The DNA here is from genome assembly GCA_028555115.1 of Himalopsyche japonica. Lineage (NCBI taxonomy): Eukaryota > Metazoa > Arthropoda > Insecta > Trichoptera > Rhyacophilidae > Himalopsyche > Himalopsyche japonica. Next base: position 799,221 of record JAHFWJ010000395.1, read on the forward strand.
CATGACTCTTATAACTTAAGAAATTTTGGACGTTCTTATCGAAAGACCCTTTAGTTTTTAAATAAAGATTTTAATGTAGTTGTCAAATTTCAAAACCATGTTAGCGTTAAAAAAAACTGGACTAATGCAGAATATATATATTTACTAAAACAAATTTGACAATTTATATTAGAGTTCATTTATAGTTGAACTACGTTTAAAGATAATTTAAACAGCTATACGTCATCATAATATGACCAATAAACAACAAACATACAATTTACGAATTAGCTGTTTCAATATGTATTTAAAATTTACATCAAAACATACATGAGTAAAATAAGGAGAAATATTCAATTATTTAGATTTTCACTGGAAAACTTAAACTAAATATTTTGTGTACACAGAAATGTATTTTTTATCATTTTTTGTGTATTTTCTTTAAAAGAAGTGATTAAAAAATAAAGTAGAAATAAAAAAAATACGTAGTACGAAGTTTCATTGATTATATGATAGATAGTGGTACTGAAGTCCACGAATTATGCATTAGTTATTGTTATCAATTTAAATGAAGGTTTTCTTTGAAGGTAAGGTTTCTAAGGTCACGTTGAAAAAATTATTTTATTAAGATAATATTATATTCTTTCAATGATACGGCCGGAAGAAAGTATTTTGTGATTGCTGAAATTTTAGTGGGCGCAAGATTTTTTAAAATAGCGTAAGGCATAATAATGACTTTGTGATAAGCATGCAATAAGTGGTATCACTTCATTCACACATTTTATATAAATGATGCTGGTTTTTCTCACCGTTACAATTATAATATTACATAATATTTTGAATTATTAGTCAAAGCTTATTTTATTGAGTGATAATGATAGTCGTAATGAGCTACGTTGGATTTAAACAATATAACAAATGAATAGAAAAGAATTATTAAAATAGTGTTTAATTTTGATACATATAATTGTTTTGATCCATAATTGAACATTTGCATCGGATGATGTATATTTAAAAAATACATATTCTTTTTATGTATCAAAAGAATAATTGAATATTCAGTATTATTTACGGTTGACTGTATTATTGGCAAGAAAGATGTCAAAAATAGTTATAAAATTTGTAAGGCTATGTACAAGTTCATTTTTGCAATGATTTTTTATTCAATTTTATATGTAACAAGTGGATTTTCCTTTCTTAAAACAGAACGTTAGAAACTTGATAAATACATTTAAAAATGTCCGCCATTACTGGCGTAGCGTGTTAAAATGAGAAAGGTTCCAGTCAAAAACCGTTCAAGATTTTTATGATATTTTTTCTGTATTTTTTTATCTGAATTTTATCAATACCCTTTAAATTCAATTCTGATTGTTTTTTGCATTCAAGATACGTTTCAGAGAACATCATGAAAAAACGATACCTGCGATGAATGTAGAAAAATAATAAGATAAAGTTAAAATTACATTAACATAAACTTTTTGAATATTTTGAATACCGTGGTGAAAAAAATGTGATAAACTGTTTTTTGCGAGATAAAAGCTTAACACTAACAGCCAACGAAATTTAATCATTCACAAGGTGTAACAAGTCAATATCTTTGAAAGATATATGAAAAGATGAAATTTATAGATGAAAATGAAATATGTTAAATCATAAAAACACTCACGGTGCCTATAGTATCTATATACTATTTTTTCTTATGAAAACAAATTATTTATATCAGATGATGAAAAAATATGAAACAATAGGGTAGAGTATCAAAGTATGTCTCATTTTCAGATATGCAAAAATTCAATCTTTTTTAATTGAGCTGCAAAACATGAGCTGGGCTAAAATAAATTAAGTATTATATAAGATGGAATTCATTATTTTGTATTTATTTCTTCAGGTAAATAAATATCAAATAGATCTCTATGCCAGGTGTAATAGCGGTATGACAGATTTTGCAATTCATATCAAAGCACACCCATTGAATATTCATTTTTCATTTTAATACTGAATAAAAAGCACAGCGTTCGGGATTGCTTTTCAAAAATAAATATTCAACGTCACGAAGAAAATAATAAATGGAGGAATATGCAAAAAGTTTCAAATTCAAATGAATCTAACATTATGCCAATGCGTTACCATTTTTTAATAATTAGCCATAAATAAATATAATTATCGCTCGGAAAATTTTAATAGCTAAGAACAAAATTATTTGTATTATATATTTGATTATATTGAATTATTACTATTCAATGTTTTCTGACTTATAAAAGTTATTAAAATTTAAAATATCGATTAATATTATTACATTTTGTTTTATAAACAAACAATAGTTGAGATGAAGATTTAATTGATAGACTATAGTGTTAAAGAACTAATCATTTTGGAAATATTTCATATGTTTTTATCATTGTATTAACTAACTAAATGGTTAATATAACATATATCTAGATAAATCCATTTTTTTATTGAAGGATCTTTGTCAATAATTATTTTTTTTACTAACTACTTACAACTTATTGAGAAATTAATTCCACAAAGATATCTGTAAGCAAAGTACAGGTTATTAATGGTTTCAAGTTTGGAAATATACTTTGTTTGAACGATACAAATAATATATTATATTTCAATTTAGTCACGCACACTATGCAAACATTTCAAACTAATTTGAAGATATATTGATTTAAGTTCATGTCCTGGCAAAATCAATATCTAATAACGATTTGTTATCTTGGACATGAGTGTTCATGAAATTTTCCCAACTCCTCAGATTGATATCATATGAGATCAAAAACAAGTCATTTGAATTGTATCCTCAATTTATAGTAACAGATATAAACTATTTCCAGCTATTGCTATTTACATCTTTGATCACTAAAATTAAATACTATTAATACAAATTTTCAATCAAATTTATTGATTGGGCTAAGTATCGAGTATCGTTTATAAAATAAGTTACAACTATTACTTTTAAGATGTCCATCATCAATAATTATTAAAAGAAATACATTATCTTTACAAATATCATAAAAATCTCATAACCTAATTATATTCATAATTTACGACACTAACTGATGATGTTATCTAATTGTCTATCCGTGCTTTGCCAATTTTTTTTTTTAGAAAACCTACCTTTTGCCTATGAGTCCCATGAGTCAGGCAGATTACGATAACGAACTGCAGACGATAAAATGCATAGCCCTTTATAATAATAGTTATGAGATAACGATGATAAATAATTTATTATATAAAAACCAATTAAATCTGATTTACCCGAACAAGATAAGATAACCAACGATACAAGATAACCGCTTCTTTAAATCAATCAACTACCTAGGTAGCATTAGCGAAAAAATTCATCGGGAGATTAAAAACTCAATAAACGTAGCTCTCAAGGTCAACAATAACTTAGGCAGACCTCTTAAAAATAGTAAAGATAAAATTAATAAACTGGACAGAAGCGGTATTTATAAAATGTCCTGTGGCTCATGTTTATCCGTTTATATCGGACAGACAGGTAGAAGTATATCTACTCGAGCTAAGGAATATGTAAGATCATTCAACAGTAAAAAAACAGATTCACAATTCGGTAATCACATTGATAATGAATCACATAATATAAATTCAAACTCAGCGCCTAAATGTTTGCATCTTTGTAGTAAGGGTCGGAGAATGACGGCTTTGAAACAGCTGGAAATCAATAGACACCAATAATCACAAAGGATTCTTAACGGACAAACTAATATAATAGTATCGCCACTTGTCCAGCCGTTGTACAAAGGGGTGGTCTGATTTGCTTCCACAATGACCACTTCCGTCCCACATATAAACTTATTGTCATAGACACCTATTGTTTCACTTAGAATTTTTGAAAATTTAGTTTCATTGTGTTAAAGTAACAAGCTAGGCCGTTGGAACAGGAGAGAGGATATGTTGTGTGCCTTTTCTGCACAGCTATATATAGATAAACGAATGTTAGTTTAAGCATAGTTCTGACGATGGCGTGAGCCGAAATAGCTATCAACTATATTTTTAAAAATAATTTTGTAGAACTAAAATACACTATTACTACTATTTTTTTCACCGTGAATTGTTTAAGCTTTGTAAAACTCTACATATTTTGTTTCTTAATAACTGGGTTTTGCCTTTCGACATTAGACCTAGATCTTTTTTTTTTTTTTTGGGATATCAAATTCATGGAGCGTTAAGATCTATGACGCGTCAGCATCAGAGCTCTTCAGGTCTCCTCCATCTCTCATATATAGATTTAACTTGTTGTAATTGTTGTGTCATTGTTGACAACATTGGGTCGCAGCTGAGCCTTGGAACCCACAATGAGTGCAGTTCATGCGGACACCATACGCATTACATTCACTCATGCATACGCGTGCACACAGGCACACACACAGCCACACGCATGCATATACAATACGTAAGGAAACAAAATTAGAAAGTCATTTTCAGATGCCGAGGTTGTCCATGTTGGGATTAAGATCTGTAACAACAAACCTATGGCGGGTCATCGAGCAGAACCGCTCTCGGCCTTAGACGATTACTCGGTACTGTCTCATCATAATTATGTAGATACGAAATTGTAGGGTTATAATGTTTGCCTATATCGCTGTGAAAGTTTCGAGACATTTCACGAACGAACTCTCGAATTGTAGGCATTTTCAAGTCTCTATGTAACAGCGAATTGCGAACGTGCCACGGGGCATTACAAATTTGTCGCAATGATTTATTTTGAACAATTTGAAGTGTCTTCAGATGCTTCTGGTGTGCATAAGCCCACACTGGAGTAGCGTACACCAAAATTGGTCGAGTTATAGCTGTATAGAGGAGCAGCTTGCTTTTGAGAGTAAGCTTGCTCTTCACATTGAGCATAAAGTTTAGTTTAGCTTTTACACCATAAGCTTGACGTTTTTTAATCGCGGTGTGCTCATAGAATTTTAGCCTATTGTCTAGAGTGAGTCCTAGATACTTGACAGTATTGGACCACTTGATTTCTGTATTTTGCATACGAATGCAATCGAAATTGGGTTTTCTAATGAAACCCTTTGAAAACATAACTGCAGCACTTTTTTCGGTATTGATTTTAATTCGCCAGTTTTCACACCAGTCCGCTATGGTATCAGCCAATAGCTGGACTTGTGTGACAGCACTTTGCCGATTACGAGATCTTAGCCTATGGGTCTGTTTTTTTTCCTTTGTAATGAGTTCCTCTTGTATTTATATTACAAATTCAATCTTTTTATTGTGTGTCAATTCTATTACATACGTGTTATAGAATGCCTAAAAATGTCGAAAGGCAGAAACCAGATCTTGAGTGTGGAATTGTATAATGTTTCAAAAATACGAATTTACTGTTCATATGTTGTTTTTATCTATGTAGCTTTTGACTGGTATACATTATATTATATAATTTCGCGCCACGGGTCAATCGTTTTTTTCTGTGACAAAACAATTTAAATATTATTCGAAAAATAAGCATCCCTGTTTTAGAAGCAGCGTTGAATTGGTGAATAAGTCAAATGTTGAGATCGTTAATTCATTAATTGAGAGCGACCAGAAATATTTTTAATTTCATTAAATTCTAATGGTCATTGACTCAACAAAATATAGTCATCAGGTTTTGGGGAAACAAAATCAGTTTCTATCGATAGTATAATATGAGTCCAAATAAAAAATTTAAAATAAAGTTTATCACACTCAAAAATTAAATAATTTTAATTTTACTTATTTTAATAGTTACAAAACAATAGTAATTTATGATATCGACTGAAGGTGCTTGATGGAATTTCAATATCAAATTTGAATTGTTACAACTTTGTAAGATTCCACATGTTTTGTCACTAACGACCCGGGTTTCGCACTTTCGGCATCTTCAGGCATTCTATCACACGGATGCAACAGAACTCACGAAAGTTGATCTTGTTTGTGTTTTTTATAAGCCGATAATATTCATTTATTTTTAGAAGATTTCGTCGCCTTTGCATCTTACCGCACATAGCCTTTATTGCATAGTAAAGCTGACTCTACACGTGTCGTAGTCAATATTTTTTTTTTGTAACTTTCATTCAAATTCATTTCGAACGAGAAACGACGACAAGTCCGTTCAAGACGAAAGTCAGTTCTGCTGCATCTGTGTGATAGAATGCCCGAAGATGCCGAAAGGCGATACCCGGGTCGTTAGTGTCAAAACTTGTGGAATCGTACAAAGTTGTAACAATTCAAAAAAATAATAGTAAATTACAACTTGTATTAACTCGAATAAAAGAAATTTTACAAAAGGAAATGCATGACATAATTATTTTGTCTAATAAATATACCAATTATTTAAAAATTAACAGCATTATCGACATCACTGAAATTCATAAATTTTCATTAGATGTGTTAAATGATTGTAATATATGAAGGAAATGGTTTTATGACGATATAGTAAATTGTTTATTTTCTGTAGATTATCGAAGAAAATATTTGGTAGCCAATAATAGAGAGATTGAGAGAATATTAAAAAGGTAGATTCTCATTTTTTTTTATAAATTAAAGTGATTGAAGGCGCGATAGGTGCGGGCGAGCGTAGGATTGTCGCAATCGCGGATATCACTTGCGTCACCTTTGGAAAGCTCGGCAGCCATGCATCATGTAGAGGAAAGCCGTGGAAATGGATCCGCGGAGCCATCGTGATAAATAGGCTATAAATACACGTCTGTCAAGCCATGTGCCCACGCCACACGTCCCACCCTCACCCTGGAACTCACCCCGCTACTCTTTATCGAATGCGCCGAGCCAGTAATTTGAAAACTTTTTTTAATTCCCTGAGCCTAACATCTCGCACATTTGACACATTTTTGGGAAACTTTTTGTCATTTTTTTGGTGAAATTGAATATTGAGACTATATTAAATTTAATTAACTGGTTGTGCGAATCCTAGCGAGAGATCGATAAGAAAGAAAGAAAATTTAATAAGAAATTTTAGTAACCACAAAAACTATATTTAAAAGTAAGCGGAAATTTATTTTTCAAAGCATAAAATTGGGAATGGGTGATATTAACCTGTAAACAGGATAATATAATGACCCACAAGTGAACACATATATATACATAGTCGATTTCATGTTTACATAGATCCGCCAATGTGATAATCTAAGCAGCGTAAATTTTTGACTCTAAATTTATTATGAGAATATGCTATATGAATTCTGGTAGAGAAATGTTTTATTATAATTTGTGTTTTTTCATTACAACTCTTTTTCTCTATTGTATGCGAAAATGACCATTCCTTGTTTTTTAAAATATTTTTTTTAAGGTAATTTATATAGAGACTATATTATAAACATGAAATTTCCAAGAGTCTAAGGTAGTGGAAAGTGAACAATTAATTTTTTTTTAATGAGAAGCGAAAAAGAAAAGTCTAAACGTTATCAATGATGCGAAAAAAATGTAATAATAAACAAGAAAAAAGAATATATTAATTATTTTTATTTTCTACTGATAATAATTTTCCCTTAAGTTGCTTCTGCAAATTCATGAGAAGAATAAAAACTTCTGAATATACAAGAATATCAGTATTTATAATATTAAAATTTTAGAGTAGCACCAAATAAGAAGTATTTATACCACAGTACTAATATTGAATAAAACACAAAACAAATCTTTTGCGGTTGCTTGAAAGGAAACAAGAAAATAGCTAGTATAAATTATCGATCAATTCATTAAATATCAAAGCAATCCAAAGCGCTCAAATAGTATATTCGTTCTGGTGTATTTGCTGAAGACAAATTATTGCCAATACGCATTATCAGTCTTCAATACATATTAACTTTCATCAAACACCCTTACTTCAACTAAAATTGTAGTTTAAGTTATTAAATGGAGATACAAACCTTGCACTATGTGTGTATTGGTGTACAAATTTTACAATCTCTATCAATTAACTGTTTTAAGTTGGTAGAAAACAAATCTTGAAAATACGCTAATCCCGACAAATAAGCAATAGATATCAATGAAAAAGTAATATAAAAAGTTCTGTATTTGTGATGTATTATACCGGTATATTTATCAAGTTTCACATCCCTGTACCTTTTCTCCTCTCAACCCAATTTCAGGTGTCACACCTCGTCCTCGATTCGATCACACAACCTTTTGGGGAACAAACAGTTTGGATTTTTTTAACAATTCGAACCATCCACGTATAAGCTTCAAAAAAGCAATGCTCAGATTAAGGAATAATACTATCGATATAAATTGAAACACATTAAGATTTATATGGATGAATATTTGTGGTAAGTGCTTACTGAAAAATGTTTTTTATTAAATAAATTAATTAAAAGTAAATTTTACATCTTTTATTTCCCTACTACTCCGCAAGAAAAATATTATTTTAGTATGTTTTTAAAATTAAATAAAAATTTAAACATTTTTTGAAAATAAACTCTTTGAAATAGTGTAAATTTTTAGTATTATTTGAGGCGATTGAATGTTCTTGATGAAATTTCAATATCACATTTCAACTGTTAAAATTTTGTACGATTTCGCATATTTCGCCAGTTCTGTTATATCCATGTAAAAGAGTGCCTGACGATGCTGAAAGACGAAAGATATATTGTTAGTAACAAAATATGTGAAATCGTACAAAGTTTCTACAATCCAAACACAATCAATATTCTAAATAATAAAAACAAATTTTTTTAGTACTTATTTCCACAATATATTTTTTGATCAGGACCGGTTTCGCTCATCGCGAGCATTATCAACTCGCGATGAGCGAAACCGGTCCGGATCAAAAAATATATTGTGGAAATAAGTACTAAAAAAATGTGTTTTTATTATTTAAAATATCATGCCTTTCCATCAAGAAGACAATTAACACCTTAAAAGTGATTAATCAATATTCATTGAATCAAGACATATATTTAAAAATATTTCTTTCAGTGCAAAAATTCTTTCTTCTTATATAGTTTACAGTAAGATTTTAATTAAAATTGAATTACACTTATCTAAATGTAAAGTTTATTATGTGTACAAAAATCGAAAGGAATATTTCATTTTTATTATTATTATAATATATAGATAAAAGCTGACAAATTTTAAGTACTAGGAATAATTTTCTTGCAGTAAATGCTTATGACATTTGGCATCATTTTTTTTTAAAATCAAATTGATGGAGCGTTAAAATCTATGACGAGCCTTCATCAGAGCTCTTCAAGTCTGCTTCATCTCTTATACAATAAATAGACTTATTAGGTTGAATAATTATTGTGTCGTTGTTGGCAAACGTAAGTCACTGCAGAGATGAGCAATTCACATTGAATCCGGTTCACATGGACACCACACGCATTATATTTCACTTACTGTTTTATACTTCTATATTATTTTTTATATAGAATGTCAAACATACAAAAAAATCTTAAAAACGTACATTCATTCGCACACATATGTTTGTATATTATGAACACATCGGTGATAACTTGTTTCAGAACTACTGATGCTATAAAAAAATATTCTTCAGAAATTGAATGATAACGAAATTAAGAATATTTTGAACAAATCAACTTCTCCCAAAATCATCGATGCATAAGTTACTTCGAACGTAAAAATGACATATATTTAAGCCATCAACGCTTATTATCAAAGAGTAGAAGTTAAAAAGCAGGAATTTATTAAAATAATTATGATTTTGGAAATAGGTCACTAGAAAATTCTTTTAGCGTAACTTTTTATTTTTATTTTCATCAAATCATAATTTATATAATAGTTTCAAAAGTTGATTTTTAATCATATAAATTAAAATAATTTGCATTATTATTCCACTTATGTTTTTAACAAGACCCGTGTTTCGCTTCATTAAAGAATTTTTATACTCCGGTGAAAAAATAGCAATGTATTTTGGTTCTACAAAATTATTTTTAACAGATATAGTTGATAGCTATTTCGGCTCACACCATCGTCAGTAGTTCTGACGATGGCGTGAGCCGAAATGGCTATCAACCATATTTGTAAAAAATAATTTTGTAGAACTAAAATACATTGCTATTTTTTCACCGTGTTATAATGGAGTTCTACCAAGTGAATGCCAATTCAATCAATAAATTTTTCTACTAACTGTATTGTAAGGTTTTACATTATAATAGTTTGTAGTGTATCCATTTTTTATCATAAAAAACATTGAGCGGAGTGAGACTTTGCTCCTAATAATGGATTTATAGAGAAGGTAAAGATTAAAAAAAAAGTTATTAATTATTATTAAACTATTAAAACCTTTAGTTATTAGTCACTTGTATTTTATTGAGTTACAAATACTATAAACTTCTCACAGCTTTTATTTATTTGAATGCCTCTGTTATGTTAATATTTTATATGTCAAGTTTACAAATGAAAAAGATCGACCGAATGATAATTTAAGGACAGATCTTTAAATAAATTGGGCAATATTTTTCTTCTGAAATTATAAACAATACTTGTAAAGAATATAAATTTGTCCGAAGAAAGCATGCAATTTTATGATAAACATGACATACCTTTATAGCTTAAGACGGACGAATTTTAACTGTGTTTTTTATTTTAATTCCTGAATTTGCTCTTAAATTTGAAATCTTAAATGGATAACAAAAAAGCTTGATTAACCCAACTTTAATTCATGACTTAAGACCATGTGTATCTTTTTTAGAATAACGTAAAATTATGAAAAGAAATAAAAATTTAAAACTTTATTTCGACAAACATATGAGACATTGATTTTACCAATAATTTTAAAATTATTTACAACATTCCTCAAATACATTTTTTTCAACGGAGCGTTGAGAATTTAAACAAGTAGTTTGTATCATACTTATAAATAAAGATCGAGTGTATATTATTAAAACACGGATAAATTTTGTAGAATAAAACTGAAATATAATTTGACAACACGTTAATGGTAGAATAGAACTGAATATAATATAATGTGTCCATAAAAAATGACATGAAATATCTTGCAAAAGAATCCTTAAATTTTAACGATGAAATTTGAATGAACGATATTTATCTTTGTCATGTACGCCAACACGCACGAGTAGAAAAATAGAATAGGAGATTTTGCATTTTTTACGGCGTTTTTTTTTTACCTAGCAGTCAGCGATGTGCCTGAAATTGAATTAATGGCAGGATAACTCAAATGTATAGACCAAGTTATGTTTTTCAAAATTGAAATATAAATTATTTACTCAAGTAATTGGTTGCTACCCTTGAAAAGAGCTTAATTCACCTTCACGCGGCTTAAAAATTAAATTGTTTAATATTCTATGACTTTTAATCATCGTGGTCGATTCATTACACACCAAAAATTCGTTAACCTGTTCATCACGATTATGAGCAAATATTTACATGTAGTCAATAAATTATGAGTGAAAAATTATAGACTTTGTTGTTGTTTCTTTGTTTGTGAAGCTCACAAACGACATTTGCAGTGGATATATACGAAGTCTAAAATATTTTCAAATCATCCGACCTCAAAAATGAAACGCAGAAAAAGCTACCTACTATCTATTTATTATACATATATTTTCATCTTTTTTATTAAATAAATTGTACAGCTAAAAAACATATGTCATAAACATAGAAAAAAAATTGTTGAGGTAAACGCCATTAGAATTTTGTGCACTTCGGATTCGGTTACTTTTTTTTGGTTCTTCCAAGTGGTTTATGATTTCACTATCAAACATTAAATGTTACACTACAAACTTAATAGGTTAATATCGTCAAAACTCTTACTGCAGTTATTTTGCTCTAAAAATGATTTTTTAAAGTATTCAATTGAAAATGTTCTTAGAAAAACTATCACAAAACGGAAATTTATAAATGCAGGCTATACAACGTTAATATCGTAAATGTTTATTTCTTATTTCTCTACTGAGAGAGACATGGCAAATGACCGTCCACCGTAACTCTATTAAGTTTCCCATTTTTTAGCGTTGTAATGAATTTACCACTTTCTTTAGAGTCTCGTCGGCCGGTGCTTAAAATTTATTGCGACACTTTTTTAAATTTGAAAATATTATCATATTAAAATTTGTTTTTGCGCCGTGGAGTAAACATCTCAATTCTTTTATTCCGCATGAATATTATGAATAAGTTGAGCAATAACTTCTGCTAAAAGGGTCTACTTGCACATGTATAAGTTGAAATTTTATACCGCGAGGCTATGCTGCAGAAAGAATACTTTTTCTATTCAGATAAAAATAAATATACAGTCTTCCTTCTTAAATTTTCATTAAATAAAAAATAAACTCTTCTTTTCATTCCGTTATTATTCTACACTGACCATAAATTATTGTAGAACACTAATGCTTTTATAACTGTATATTGATAACATGTTTGGCTTAAAATTTAGTTGATTTAGACAATGATTCTTGAGTTAAAGAAAAGTTGGAAATGAATGCCTCGGTACGGATAGTTGTAAACGCTTTGGTTCTGATAATAAAGTGTTTATACTAAAGAAATATGTGATATAAAGTGAACGTGTGAAGTGAAATAACATCTGCATCTTTGATATTTTTGTAATGAAATCCAAAATTTAATTTAAATAACATTTTTAAAAGCAGTAGCCTACATTGATTTGCAAAATAAATAAAAAATACGATATAAGAATTTACGAAGTACATCGTTTGAAGTATTCTTTGTTTTATCTGTCAACTGGCACGTTTTAGTAGAAAAACATTGCATGTAAATGATTACACATAATGGCTAGAACAATTTTAAGTAATCAAAATCAGGACTGATGCCACTAATTATGGGAACTCAATTAACTATGCTATCAATCGGTAAAACCAGTTTTGAACTCAATGACATAAATTTATGCAATAAAACTAAACATTGTATTCCATTATCTTAAAATAACCTAATTTAAATTGTTACAACTTTGTACGATTCCACATGTTTTTGCCGAAAGGCGAAACCCGGGTCGTTAGTGACAAAACATGTGGAATCGCACAAAGTTGTAACAATTCAAATTTGATATTGAAATTCCATCAAGCACATTCAGTCGGTATCATAAATTAAAATTACCTAATTTTACTTTGTGGTGATGTAAGTATTACGAAAATGTTGCTGTGAACCCAGTTAAAACTAATATTATCAACTACATAAAATCAATTCTATTAAGTAGTCTTTCTTGTTTCAATTCGAGGAAAATACTAAAAATGTAGCTATTAAATTTAGTTAGTCCACAATTTCTGGATAGTTGTCCTGCATTTTAACACACAGAGAAGTATGCCGAAGACCAACAGATGATTTCTTCATTTTATTCTCATGCGATTTACGTTGGAATATTTTTTACGAGTGGAAAAAATCCCGTTCAAATTTATTTAAGTATTCTCTTGGAAAAGCATAATGACAATTACGGTAACAATGCGATAAAGTTATTCTGAAGAATTTCCACTTACATTTCAAATAACATAAATTCCAGCATCAGCTCCCCGGATTTTGCATATTTGTCGACTGTTATGTTTTGAATGGCCGTAATATCTCACGAAGGCACTTTACCGGGAGCTTTTAATAACTCCAATTACAATACGCCATAGGGGAACCTACAACGACGAGATGCTACGACTTCCACTGCAGGGTTCTACATTGCTACGACTCATAAAGGAAGAAGATTGACTTCGTTGCTATGCTAAAATTGCGATTAAAATTCAGAACAATCTAATAAAGACAGCATATTTGAAACTGCGAACACAAATACCATTATACTATGCAAAATAATTATTATCTTACGAATTCTACAAAGATAACACACAATTACCGAAATTTTTCCTTATTGTCACTTGGCATATAGACTTAATAAACTCAAAAACTCATTTATTTTAATACTGCGCCAAAGAGCAAAAAGAGTAGATAAAATACTGAATACATAGTTAGAAAATACAATAAACGCTTACTCAAATGTAAAGATGTAATTACAGCATATATGACACGAAATTATTTGATATTATTTTCATAATAGCAAAATCATGTTAGGTTATTTTAAAATTTTGTTCATGAATTTAAAATGTGATTTAGTGGTTGATATTTTTTTTATCATAAATTCTAAACGGAGGAAGTAGTGGTAACTTGTTTATTTTTGTTTTTCGTGTAAAAATTTGATAGACAGCTGTTTGGTCAAACAGATTATAGAAGTATATAAATTTATACACAAATACATAAATCTATGAAAATCGACAATCAATTAATTATAGCAGTAAAAAATCCATTTTGAAGCTAGACACACAGAGACATTTGTCAGTCTTAGAAGGAGAATTAAATGACACGATTTTCACATTTTTTTGGAAGACACAATACTCAAAACAATAAATAAACAATTAGTTACAAAATGTATGAAATATATTTTACAATATTATTTTATTTTTCCAGAACATTGACGGAATATTACGAATTTTTCCTGTAAAAAATTGTTAAGAAAAAAACTTTTTACTTCAACGGGCTGACACATGAAAGAATAGTGTATCAGTCAATTTCAATGCTTGAAAGCCGTTAATTCATGCAATTGTTATTTATATTGCCTAGTATTTATTGGACTGAGAATAAAAATAAAACTAATTATTTCAATAATTGGAAACAGCAAAAGACAATTGGTTGAAACATGGTCCTCGAAATTGTATTCAAAAACCTATAGTTTCAATATTTATAGATTATTAAATATTTGAATACATCTCATAACAAAAATGGATAAGATTCACACAAATCACATAATTATTTAAAAAAAGATTATTCAAAAATTTCTGCATAGATCTTAATGTATTTACAATTTCGAATGAAATATTATAAACATCCAAGTCATTTACTATATCAAAATCCGTAGTAATTAAATTCCATTGATTGAATTTCATGTAATTACAATAATAATTAAACCCTCGTGAATTTGGTATGTCATTATACAGAATGGCTTCAATCGAATCTGATCCCTCTTCTGTGTCAATTTGAATGTTATGCGGATTTGTCAAGTATACTTTTAACTTTTTCATTGAATGTGCCATATAAGTTTGAATTTTTATTTTAATTAAAATCCGTTTTAATTTATTTGAGTATCTAATGAAGCCAAGTGGCTGAAGCGTATGTTGTCATTGCGTGAAAAATTTCATTGCACTGGGCTATACTTCACACAAGATAAAAAATATATTGTATTTAAAAAAAAACTATTTTATGTATTGAGTACTGCTGATAATTTTAATAAGCTGACACTTTTGAACCGTGAACCGGGTGTCTTCGAGTCTCCTTCATTGAATAATCAAAAATTGAATATTATTTTATTTTTATTGATTATCAACTGCTTAAAAAAAACAGTATAATTAGAGAAGGAACTTTATCAACAAAAATGTATTGTAAGCCGATATTAATGTTAAGTGCATTCAAAGTTAAAGCACATTGAAATATGGATTGCGTATCAAAAATATGTTTTTTGATTATAATATTTTAATGAGGTTTTTTTTATAAAAATCAACATATGCGGTTATTAAAAGTTAAATAGCTTCATGTTAGTTCAAATAAGATGTATGAAAATGGTTATTAAAATATAGAGAAACCTTATTTTGTGACAAAATATGAATAATAAGTATATGGTGTTTTAAGATAATCATGTCTATCGAGCGTAGCTTAGGGTAAAAATCGCAAATGACAACTATAGTGGACCAAGTATTATTAAGACAAGCCAAATTGTGATTATAGTAGTTGCAAAACCACTCAGATGAAATTGTTTGCTTTTGAATTTCTGTAAGTTACGTTGCGGTTGACTAGAAGATAATATACAAAAAAAGTGTAAGATAAATCATTTTCTAAAATAGTATAACTTTAAATATGATGTTAGATTTCTATAAATCGCATAAAATATAATATGTTTTCGTTATTGCAATCTTAGTTTGACGTATGTCAGCGGTTGTGGAAAAAATGTGTTTCGAACTATTTATGAATAAAGTAAGCAGCTTTGAGCACATCTTTCGATTGGAAAGCACCACATCTGACCTCACAAATCATCGAGACCCCGGCAAGTATTTCCGGCGTCGCTATCAAAGGTTCCGCGGCGTCCCTTCCGGGTGCTGTAGCGTCGGGGCTCCCAACTTAAGTATCCAAACCAAGTTTTCGCTTCTCGCAAGTAGTTGAGTAAGTTGGTCGCGTTTTGGGCTCCAACAATGCTTTGTTATTGTTGCTATAATTTAACCGCAGGTGACAGAGGAAACTATACCACTGTTAGGAACATTTCGCAGAGATGAATGGAGCACTCTATGCGGGACATTCAACGTTTAGTTATTTCAAAATAATATATAGTTGTATATCTGTCTATAAGTTTGATGTATTTTACTACGTTTGTTGACTTACAAAAATTTCAATAAATGAGGATCTTGGGCTTAAGCGTGAGAGAAAATATATTTCCTACGATAAGATAACAGCGCAAAGTTCATAGGAAAACCTACAATTTACTATTATCTATTTCATATCTGCAAGTCTAATGAAAGATTGGATATAATTATTACGATAAGGCGATTAAAAAAGTCAGCTTTTTTCATATTTTGCATAAACATTAAGGAATTATCTGAATTAAAGAGTACTTAAATTCTCCCTATTAAAATTGCATTTTTTTTGACTAGCAAAATTACCATATTTAAAAATATGTGACATTTTTGCATTCTGTCAGTACACAAAATATATGAAATTGAATTTTTTGTCAACACAAACGTTTCGAACTTACAAAATAATGTTATTTATTCTTATGAAAATATATCGATAGTGAAAGCTGTGTTTGCTTTTAATTAAAAAGTTCACAGAATCTTTACTTTCCAATTCATCCATAAAAGATGAAAATAAATTTTAATCAATATTTCATAATTTACCTGCTTTCGTGGAAATTTCACCAAGCATCTTCAGTCGAAATCATAAATTATAATTTTATGAACTTTATAAAAATTGGAAGAAGAAATTGAATTAGTTATAATTAATATTTTACGGAAAATTGAAGATTAATTTTTGAGTTCCGTACGTTACATTAAAAAATAATATATTTTTACAAAAAAACTCATGAGATTTTTCAATAAATGTATCTAAGTTAAAAACGTAAAAACGCGATAGAACATTTTTGATTATATTATAGTATTTACTTACAAAATATGAGAATAAGTGTTATCTGTTTTATATGAGAAAAGTTTGATAGTTATAAACACAGTATGTTTGAAAACTATATCGCAAAATTTTCCCAAACTTGTTACACGGTAAAATATTTGACCAAAAAACAAAGAGTGATTATCATGCATACTCACTAAACCGTAGTAGTCGCGTAGCAGCGAGCTACGAAATATATCGCAAGCAAAGTGAACATCGTTTGCAAAGAGAAACGAAACACAGAAGGTTTCGCACGTTATACTTTGAATTTCATCTTGTTTTATTTTTAACACTTTTTTTGCACACGTTTAATAAAACAGGTTGAGTGATCGGCCAGTTCACCAGTCTAGCGTTTTATCTGCAAAGAGGCAGGTGATAAATTGTTTTTATTCAATTTACAATACCCGAGAGAGCTGCTAGACGAAAATAGCTGAAAGCTCCCATTGGATGCGCGTTTTTTTTGTTTCACATCATTTCAGACTAGTCAAGTAAAAAATTAACAGTGGAAGCTTTTTGTGCATTTGCACAGGCGATGGAGCGGCTGGAAAAATACAAAAGTCATAATTTGGCCTCGTTGCGAACGGACTCCTTTGTGAAATTAAATTTATTTTATGACATTTTTAAATGTATTGTAACATATAATACACTTTCATTATAAATATCAACTATCAAAAAAGAATTTTTATTGTTATCATTCATGCCAATAAATGAATATTATATTATATATTATAAGGTTTGAAATATTAGTCACATTTTTCAAAGAATTTATTATTTTTATAACGCATGACTTTAAGATTAAATTTGTAAATAAATATATATATGTAGCCCAGACAAGCTTTTTAAATTGCATAGTCTTTCCAATACATGGAAAATACATATTCTCTGACTAAGTAAAATGGATCCGCTGAATTAAAATATTCAATATTAACATATTGGATAGTAGACGGGATGAGTAGGAGATATTTTGGGCATCAAAAAAAACCCTGTTTTCAAACATCTGAAACTAGACTTCTAAGACTCAAGCCTTAAAATTTGTGATACATTGAAATTTATAATAGATATGTCAAAAGCTTAAAGTAGCATGAGCGGTCTAGGCAATTGACCAGAGATATACAGAATCTAGAATATAGAAATGAAAAAAGTATAGAACAGTTTTTATAAATAAAAAATTATATATAATAGGTTTTGTTCGACTTAGATTTTGAAACATAACTGTATATTTATATGTGAGTGATTTATGGAAATAAAAGTTTTACAGATAAACCAATGGATGAATATTGGTATAATGTATTGGAAAAGGAATGGGGAGGTCTTTTAGCTTCTCGTAAATTGGCCGGCCTCGACTAATGGCGCAACTTTATCCCATTAGATAGAGGAAAATAAATAACACAAAGTTTGCGGGTGGCTTCTCCAATTGATATTTTATGGCCAGCGTCCCTAATAACAATTAGAAAATGTTGTGGAAGGCAATGGGCGGAAGTTGTGTGGCTTAGATGTAGTTGTCGGCCCAATATTGATTTAATTGAACGTCGTTCTGGGAATCGATGAAACTTTCACAACTATTTTGATATTTTATCGTAACTGTTTACAAGGACTTTCATCGCTTCAATGTAAACTTTTCATTAACTGACAAGGATTTTTGAAAGAATTTAAAATAAATAAATAAATATAAGCATTAGTAAATAATGTATATTTTGTGACAAATACAAATAAACAATACCATTTAAAATTGTTGACTGAATAATACAAAATAATTTAACATTTTTACAATATGCAGGGTTAAAAAATGTTAGCTTGCTGTTTTAATGGCTTGATATATACATCCATTTTTTTCGGGTTGATGAGTTATGTTTATTTGGACGACGGATTGGCATGAGTTAAGCTTTAAAACATATTGAAAACAATTAAATTGACTTTTATGAAAATAAATTCGTTTCATACTTGAAAACTGTATTGTGTAATTAAAATAAAGTATTCTGTACGATGTCAAGAGGTAACTAAATAAAAACAGCATGAGTAGCTTACATCCTCCTACTTGATACCAAATCACTCTGTTCTTTGTATGATTAATAGTGTTTCAAATGAAAGATGGAGTGCACAGCAAAAGAGGTCGAATACGTTAGCAAAATAATTTGTCGGTCGGATATAAATCAGAATCCATAAACCTTTTATTCTTCATAATATATATGCGATTATAGCAAACAATACTTACCAAAAACACTATCATGGTTAAATGGTCTATTTTTTTAAATATGGTTTTCTTGGATAAATTGAAAAAAAATATAGGGTAAAAATATTTCATAAAAAAATCTTCACTTGCTGGTGGTTCAACCAATAAAAAATTTAATACATTTGTATTAGTACGGTTTTTTATGAAAATTAAAGCTAAAAAAATCCAACATATATTTAAGCCAAAAAAAAAAATGTTGAGTACGATTACCCTAATTTTACGAAAGCTAGATAAGATTTATGATATATGAAGCTAAAAGGATTTTCAATTTCAAATTTGAGCTGACGAATCTTTGTACGATTCCACGTGCTTTTGTGGCTAACGACCCAAGATTCGGCTTTCGGTATCTTCAGGCATTTTATTACACGTCTGCAACAGAATTAACACACAATAAATAGTTTGGATCGGTTCTATATATAATGAATTAAATATAAAAGAAAATCACAGACCCTGATGCTTTCCAACGATTCTAATTCCACCGTTTCTCGGCAATTTGAAATTTCAGGCTTGTGTTTGGATCCTAGCTATTTAATTTTTCATGAAATCTAAACTGAGGATAAATGTTTTCTTTATTAAATTAATATAAATAAAAACCAATATGTTCTCATAACATGCATTTAGCGCAGTGGGGATTCAGTGTGTTACTAAACCATTCCTGTTGAGCCACACGAAGGCTATTTTAATACAGAACATTTGAAATATTAACTTGGCAGTGTTTTTGTTAATTAAAGTAACGAGGATTATCAGGCAAATAAGACTATTTATAAAAAGGAATTATCTCTTACACAAAAGCATTTGCACTGTGAATTAAATTGTATTTTTTAAAAGTATGATTTATACAAAGACATTGAAATCAGCCGTCTCAATAATTGAGACGTCAACAGCCAGAGACCTCACGAAAATCATGCAATATGAATTTGAAAATGTTCCTTAAAATAGATTTAACATTAATATCCAAAAAGCTTGTTTGCTTAATTTAAGATTAATATCTTTTCAATCGCAGTAATTCAAATTGTAATGAACATCCAAATGAATCCCGAAAACGAAGTCCCGTTTCAAAATGGATTATGGCTCTAAGATTCCAACAGTCTTTGAACAGCTTATTTTACCGAAATAAATACGTCTCTTAGATTCTACACGTTGCAATCAATCATTATCACAAAACACAAGTCTTGTGTTGCCTTTCCTCAATTTCAGTGCTTTCAAAACTGATTAAGTATCCGAAAAAATATCTTTAATTTAATGTGGTATCTGTTTAGCAACTTTATATAAATAGCATTATTTTTTGGTATTTTTGTATTATTACAACGTAAAAGCAGCTCTTTCCAAATACAATGATAACAATAAAAAAACTAATTATGAAGTTGATTATAAAATATTTCTATGAATCCGGCAATAACTTTTTGGAAGTTCATTTTAAATATAAAATAAAAATAATTAAATACGATAAATTTGTCATTTCAAATTATGTCAGAATAAAATTGAAGATGCTTCTTAAATTAGCGAAACACAATACTGTGAGTAGTACACCTGTAGAATAACAAGGTTTAAAGATATATTCAGTTTGATTTTGTGTATTATAGCTGCTTAAAAAGTGAAAACACCACACGTAGTAAGATTCTATAACACGTTTAAAATAAGAAATCTTTCTGAACGCATATTATATATACTTTTGTTGATAGAATATATATATATTTTAATTAGATACTTTTTTTATTTTATTGTATTTTTGATATAACACTAGCTAATTAATTGTTAACTAAACATGTAAAAAAATCTATCATTTTAAAGAGGATTTTAGTGAAATTAATGACTCGAGCTTCCAATTTGAAAAGTAGAAGGATAATAGATTTTGAATCTAGTCCTTGTTCTATCTACGTATTTTTTTATCAAAAAATAAAAAATGAAAACAAACAATTTTAAAAAGCAAAAAGACAAAAAAATTTCAAGTTATCTATTAGAGTCAAGTTATTAAAATCTTGACCATGAAACTTATGTCAATTGAATATGTTGATATGTTATTTCAACGCCTTCAAAAGTTTAGAGGTAAGAAAATTCTGGTGAGTATAGCTTGTTAACTATTTAATTAATAATTAAGTTAACCTAGAATATCAAAAAAATTTGCAACACGCTGTCCTCGGACGTGATGTTAATTTAAAGTGAGTTTAATATGGAAAATTTTAAAGTGTGTACTATAATAGAAAGCTTTTTTTACCCCAATTTTAGTAGGTGTAATGAAAAACTACGAGTCATCCTGTGAGACGTTATATGACGCCCTAAAGTGTCATGTCACCCACTTTGAAAAGCACTGAATTAGGCCCTCGCAGTTCCCTTACCCCTTTACCCTGATTCATCCCGAGTGATTATTTCCTCTGAGGAGATTGACGTCTCAAACCCCGGTCGGGTGACGCGTATGTAATAAATAACTCACATGCAAAGTTGTTACCAACGTAAATTTATTGGAAATAGCCGAGTACCATTTTCAATGGAAATTCCTTAAAGTGTGTATATCCAATTGACAGTTTACGTGTAAAAGCATTGGCATTTTGAAAGCTGTTTGAAACTTTCGGAGAGAGATGTATTTACATATTTGAATGTTTAAAAATAAATGATAAAAAGCTCCCTTTTTCTTTACTACGAAGAAACATGTTCATATTCCATATAAAAGTTTTGCAGTAATGTTTGTTTGAGTACGATTGAGTGATGAGAAAAGATTGATCGGTATTTGTTTTTAAGTTTGCCTTCAGTACTAATTCAAAGACTTCCATCAAATAAATGTCGAGATGTTGTTAAAATGATCACCAACCTTTTGTCAATTTTACTAAATCTAACCAAATATTAAAATAACCAAATTTTAATAACATTTTACAATTTACAATTTACATTTTAATAACATTTTAGAGTAGTGATGAATTTTCATATGACTCGATTTAATGCATTTAAAAACGATTTTGTTTTGTACAAAAATTTTATCGTTAAGAATAATACGTATTGAAACTTTTACAATTAATATTCAGAATGTATAAATTAAATGTTCTTAAGACATTTTTTATTTTTAATTGATAAAGAATTGAGATCTGTCATTTACCGGTTGTTGTACAATATATAAAGAAGCGAACTGAAGAAAACCATTTTCAGATGCTTAGGTTGTATATTTTAGGGTTATAAAAATTTGTATAAAAAAACTAGTAGACGTAAAGTAAACGAGTAGAACCGCTTGTAGCCAATTACTCAGGATTACCTCATCGTATTTATTTATATAAGATATCATATGGCTGCAATGCTTACGTTCGTATATATAATAACGATATCTAGGGTACATTTGATTGGTTTCGATTCATGTTCCCATTGATAAAAAAATAATAGCTGATGTCCTAAAAATCATTATTTCTTATTCTAAATCTACAATAGTTGCCGATGATTTGAATGCAAAACATCTTGACTCGCATAATAGATGATTGATTACTGACGTAGACGTCAGACTAGAATCTTGCATCACAGATATTGGTGCAGTCGTTGCGGCAACCTCTGAGCTAACAACCCTGCCGAGGAATCGATGTATTTCAAATGTGTTACATATCACTTTATAAGGTGAAACAAGCTTTTATCATGACGATCATAAAATGCATGAACTTTACATTAATAATTGATCTGTAAATATATTGTAACGTGTTTCACCTATTGCAAGTCATAATAGTTTTGGGTAGACCCAAAATATTATCTAAAAGATGAATGTGAAAGCTTTCATGATTGAGTGCTGATTCCGCAAGGTGATTATAAATATATTCGAAGAATTGGCCACAGAATTTGTAGTCTTTTAGCAAATATTATTTTATTTGATTCATATGCCACTAAAACGGTAGTATATTGACTTCATAGCAAATCATTTCCAGTAGACAAGAAAATCTTATGAACGAAAGATGTAGTGCAAGAAAAGAATGTGAAAAATTCTATAATATCTTAATAAAATACCACATTAACCATCCACAGAAAAGCAACTTTCGATGTCACTGTACATGATTGCGTATTTGTATGCACATGGGTTTATGTGTGGGTATTGTATGTAAAATTAACTCAAGCCGAATTTACAGTAAATTGCTGAGCTCTGTACCGAACACCTTCTGTCAACAATGCTTTAAAATGCAACAGAAATATAAAAAAGTGATGAAAAAGAAAGCTATCCGACTTGAATGTCACCGCACCATAAAGTTAAAATAAATAACATGTAATTTAAAAATAAATCAATTGTTTATTCAATTTTCGACAGTCAAATTATGTAAAGATACTACACAAAAGGCTCGGTTATTGGCAGTTTGACGAGTTTCCTTAATCAAGTCATTAAATCTGATATCATACAAAAAAATCCTTAATAGTCCATAAAGGTGCTTCGCAGTCGGAAACAATAACAAATATCTTATCGATCTATCAAATAAGCCAAAAACATATGTAGATAGCACGGTAGACAACGTTGCGCGAAAGTTTTTCACAAATCCTTTTTTATTTATTTCTTAATAAAAAGGGAAACTCGTGAAGGAAACTTCAGCATATTTATATCAAAACGTGTTTTTCTTGTTTGTCGTCATCAATCGGCTACCAGTAATCCTGTCTGCGTTGAAAACTCCATTTCTGCAGCGTTTTCAACTCTTTTTGCTAGCTAACATCTATTTTTACGTGTATTTTTTCGCCCGGGTAGATTTTATTACATACAGATGGACCTCGGCTATTTGCCATGCCCTTCTCTACGAACTAGTCTACCGAGCAGGTTGGCTTTGGTAAGCCATGAATGTATAATGTGCGGGATATGGCACATGGCACTTTGCCTACTGAGTAAAGGTGTTATATTTATGTTAGCTGGGAATCATCGCATCTTAGATGGTGTTCAAATTTAAAATGTATTATTTTTTTTCGATTTAATACACTTCAATATAAATCTAAATGCTAGGAATCTATTTTTTTATTTGCCAAATCGAAAACAAATATTTGATATGAAACAAAAATTTAGACGTCAAGTTTTTTTTTTATAACAAGGTGATTCTATCATAATTAAATATGCTTAATGTAAAGGCATCAAGTAACTATTAGAGCTATATATAAAATATGTGCAATTTTACAAACAAACTAAAATTTCAAAATAGAGAGATTGAGCAAGCAAATTTGTTGCTCAATCTATTTGTGTTGAAAAGGAAAAGAAAGTAGCGAATAAGTGATAAACTGATCGCTTTCACTTTGTTCCAGTTTAAGGAACGGTTTTATAGGAGAGAAATTTTGAAATAAAAAAAGCATCAATGAATTAGACCAGAAATTCATAAATTGAAAAATGGTTTTATTAGGCTGCCGGCTTAGGATTCGATGCAATGTGTTCAACGAATGTGCATTAACGACCCAATAAATAGAATTATTTTGAAAAGGATTGACCTATAATTACTAAAAAGTATGTGAAGTAAGATTATAAAAACATTTTTTTATAAATCGAATGTATCTATTTATACATGGCTACAAAAAGTAAGTATTCTGAGAAGCTATATTTTTTGAATGGATAGAAACCGTTCAAAAGAAATTTTGATGACGATCTAATGTCGAAATATCTATAAAGTTTTTATGATTCTCGTTATATAGAACTCTTATAATAGTTTCCAAACAAGTATATACCAATGAAATAAGTCATGAATATTGTTGAATAATAAATCCAAATTTTTAATGACTAACAAAAACCGATATGACAAAAAATTCTCATTTTATTAGAAATAACAAGTTGTTTAATTTTATAGAAAAATTCGTTTAATGTTTTCACCATATCTTAGTCATCTGATTGAAATAGAATGAAACAGTTTCGAATTCATGTAAGCTCGGCACTCTTTTAGGTTTAAGCCCGGTTCAGCCGAGTATCGCTTTCAATCCTACTACTCGTGTGTCACGAAGTCGATATCCTACCTATTGAAGTTGTAAATTAAATATATTCTATTATTTTACTAGGTGTCCAAAAAGATTATTGTATTAATTTAGATTACATATTTATACGATCACATATTTCAATGTTAGTCCGGGTAACCGGTATAATTAAGTTTATTTTTTTACATATCATCTGGATTTCAAAACAAAAATTTTCAAAAATCTGGATTCTTTCATGAGTCAGATCTAAAAGGAATTAAATAAATGGATGAACCATGCCATTATTGATGCTTAATAATAAAGATTAAAATACAAAAATTGAGTAAAAAACACAGAGAAGCTAATTTTTATCTAGGTAAAAGGAAATTAACACTATTGGTTAAAAACATAATAAACATTTGACCGCAGATTTTTTGTTTTCTCGATTATTTGCGTACTAATAAAAAAATAGTTTTAATTGCTTTTAAATAAGATAAAGATAAATCGACGTCGTCTTTAAATTGTGAGTGAACAAGTTGACTCTTCTATATTACTATAATTATAAAGTTTGAGTGAAACATTTAATTTGAAATGAAAGTTGAACGCCATTATAATTAAATAAGTAAAAATAAAAGAATTTAGCGAAAGTCCTGTTCAAAATATTTATCATATTATTTAACAAAATAAAACATACAATAACTGTCAAGTTTTGCTGAAATGCAAAATCTAATCTTGAGTTTAAAATATGCCTTAATTGTGAAAGTGAGAAAATATGAAATTAGCCATTTTATTTAATTAACAATATTAGTCTTATATCATATTAGTGATTGATTTTTTAGAGTCGATAAAATTGTCCACTTTATATTTAGTGATTTATATTGTTCAACTGTGGAATCGGGAACATAAAAGCTTTTAAAAATATTACAGATGTATGAAAATGAAAGAACAAACTATTAAAAAGCTTATTAATTTGATAAGATGAATTTTGTTTTCATATTTTCAGTATTCGGCAGGTGATATGGTGATAGGCATACCGATGCTAAAATGAGTATAATAAAAATAAAGGATATAACACTTTTAAATACATTGCCGAGAAATAAATCGTATAGAAAAATATTTCTACAGGAAGACAATTTGTTTGTTCACATCCAAATAAATATTTTCTCTACTGTAATGAATCTAAGAATTCAGGAAACAGCGTAACATTCTGCAAAGTAGAACAAAAGGTAAACATAAAATGTACGGCAAGACTGTAAAAAAACTATCACTGCGAATTATTTTGCAATCGCAATTGCTACCTTAAATTGTATAAAGAAGCACGATGTCGGGGTTATCTTTTAAAACACACTTCACGATTCCTGGGAATTCCAGGGACTTTTATTGTACGTCTACGGCCAGCATTCTTTGATCAAAATACGCAAAAAGAGAATTAAAATCGATGGTAAACATTCTTTCATTTAATGTTTGCATTTATATCGATTTCAAAAAATGATCCATAATATATAATATATAAACAAAATTGTTTACATATTCATCATATTTTCAACCTTCTTTAATTACCAATTTAGAGTAAGTGAACTGAGTATATAGAATAAGTCTTTTTTACAATAAATAATTTTGATTACATTATTATGTTTCTGTTTTGCAAACAAAATTGTAATACATATTTATGAAATGAGAATAAACTTATCGCCTTTGTCACTGTCAGTTTTCGAAAGGTGAGTGTGGAGTGAATATGTCAGAAAACAAAAAAATTACTTACTTTGAAATATATTGATTGAATTGGCATTTACTTAGTAGAAATTCTTTTATAACACGATGAAAAAATAGCAATGTATTTAAGTTCTACAAAGTTTTTACGATATATATTTAAATATTTCATAAATAGCTATCAATCATAAATCTTAAAAATTTTGTTGAACTAAAATACGTTGCTATTTTTTCATCGTGTTACTATGAAATATATAATCTGTTGATGATGAGTGACAACGGTTCTGAACATAAAATGTATTACGAAAATGATAAATCTAAATAACTCTTCTCGATTCTGAAGATGGCTTGAGCCGAAATAGCTATCAACTATATCTAATAGAAAAAATTTAGAACTAAAATACGTTGCTATTTTTTCACCGTGTAATAATGGAGTTCTACCAAGTAAATGCCAATTCAATCAATACTTAAAATGTGTTTTTATCATTTAAAAATAATGAAAATATGTTAGTTTCTTTTTTTTTTTTTATAATTTATTGATATGGTAGACAGGCAACCAGATAGTCTTCAAATGTAAGCCAAATAGAAGAATTTGAAATGATTTCATTAAAAGTTGTCATAATGAAACAAAATAATTGAATATTAAATTCTATAATGAGCATTCATCATTTGATTCAAGCTAAAGAAACATGTCCATCAAAAAAGGTTTCATGTAAACTGGATAAAAACTCCCGCTTTCGAAGAGAGATTAAATTTGAGTATCACTATTTGTATTGAACCATAGAGATCGCTTAACTGAAAAACAGAGTTATTTGATTGATCAGATAATGAAAAATCAGATCGCCAACTTATAAGAGTCGCATAGCAAAGTGATTTCTAAGTCTAATTTGTAATAAACAATTATTTGTGATTTTAATCCTAATTGTTGGAATTCCTGAACACCTGAATCAGGAACATATGATTGAATAAAAATATATCTCTAAGTATCAAAAGAAAATGATTTTTTTGTACGACTTTTTGATAATGAAGCTCGAACTTCCCCTCTCGAGCATATAATTATTGACACAAAATACAAACTGACTTTATTTTACTTTGATAAAATATTCTTCTTTTAAACATATGATTTAGTAAAAAAATATGTTTTATTTGAAAAATTGTATTAATTTGAATTGGACATAGCCACCTAGTACATCATTTACTAATACAAATTTTAAAAAACCTCATTGATTTTATTATAAAGATTGGTATTGATTAACTGTTTTATTTAATTTTACTGTATGATTAAAAAATAAACTAGAAATAAAACTGCTGATGTTTTGACAGTTTCATTTCGCAGCTTCTTCTTTCTGTTTGTCACGTGTTAACAGAGATTCTCGCGGTGTGGTATAATGGTTGTAAGTTGACAAGTCAACGTGTATAACTATGGCCAGGAATTCAACCCGGTCTGTAAATTCCATGATGGCGGTAGGAACGGCGGTATGTTGATTGCTAGGGCGGCCGGGGACCGCCCTTTGTGATTTAATAATGAACTATTCCGCCCTGTCGTGTTTCAGGAGCGGAAATCGTAATGAACTTAATTCGCCAGTCGAGAAAACGCCTTTCCACTGAAGATTTCTTACGCCGCAAAGAAAAAACGCATCGTCCTATAAAGTCTGCGGTATCTTAGATAAATATAAATGTTCATTTAAATTAATTTATATGTTTGCAAAGTAAGTGCACAGTCATTGACTAATCAGTTTGGAAAATTAAGCTTTGTCCACTTTTGTGTAGTATGGCATTTATAAAGTTCATTTCATCCTTTAAAGCTTATTTTGTAATTGAAATTGTTATTACGTTTATTTCATAATATCAAAATAACACGCTGTTTAAAATATCAATGTCGAATGAATGCTCATATACGTATGAATGTATCAATGCTAGTTTTTCCAATTCATGTTTCTCCAGTAAAGATTTGATCTTGTATTTCAATGCATTTGATTTATTCTGATATTGACATAGTTTTAAAAAAATCCACTAGGTCTGTTTTATCTTAAAAAACAACTAGTAGACTTACAATGCGGTGGAATATACAATATATAATAGCATGAATTACCGAAACAGAATAAATATAGGTCAAAGGTAAATCATCAAAGAAACCAATACATTGCCAAACGTTTTGTATAATTTAGGACAATCAAAACAAATTTATATTTTAAATCGATATATATGCAAAACACGCAATAAATATATAAAAAAAAGGTTTTAAAGAAGACAATTAAAGTAACATATTTTAAACATATATGAAATATTTACGCATAAAATTCAGTCCTGAGTACTTACATATGATGATATATACCATTGATAAAAGTTCGCAGAGATGACTGTTCAATACGAGAAAAGCATCATAAAAGAAAATCGTATTATATTAAGCTTATCGAAGCAATGCTCTCTTTTATATCATCTTCAACTTTGCATTTGAATGAATATGGTCGTGTTGTCGTGTTGCCAGACTCAATTCTGTCTTGTAGTTACATCAAATCCTCAACTCTCGTCTTAAATCAGCAGCGTTTCTTAAAGAGGGTTCAATAATGTACTCAAGACTTAACATATTTAAATACCAATTCTCAAATATTTCTTGAAATTTATTATCTTACCGATACTATGTATATGAGGTTTTCATCATTTTGAATTGCTGGATTCTGCAAATTGTATAAAAGTCATACAACAGATTTTAAAAATTTAGAGGCAAGAAGAGTTCAATCTGCTAAACTGGCTTGTAAAATACATGTTACATTACGCCAAAGAGTAAAGTGACCAATACTTTCGAAATTTTGAATATATTTAAACAAAAGCTTTTATATAAATACAGCATATTTTTATATTTAAATGACAATATCACCAACATAAAAAATACAGTTCCCAAATTTTGGAAGAAATATAGATTATTCCTTCCTTTTTATAATTAAATATGATTTTTTTATTGAATTTTTTTTTCACTAAATGAATTTGGTTAAGTCAGTATAATGTTATTAATAAGATTTAAAATCTCAAATTTAATGTTACAACAGAGTGTTTTTCAATCTTGCTCTGATCATTATTTGTCTTAATTATAAAATTCTGTCAGAATGACAACAATATTAAAATCGAGGAGGCTGTAGAAAAATCACAACTGAATATTTGTTATTTTTATGTTTCTATAATATTTTATACTTTATTTATGAAACGATATATACGCTACTGGTACAAAAAGGTACAACACAGAGGAGTAAACTAAGGTAGGAACAAAGCTATGCAGTGTTCAGTGATCGTGGTTGCTTAGAAATTGAGCCTCAATTCAATTTCAATTGAGCTTGACAATCAAAATTTTGAAAAGACGTTTCCTCACGATTGAAGTGAAAAACATTTATTTAATAAAGATATCATGCTTGTAATATACAAAAGTGTCATTGATTAAACCATTTTTCTTTTGATTTATGTTTGAATTCTTCATTTATTACAGCCGTTATTTTGTTTGTACATTTTAATTTGATTTCGCATTAATTACTCGAGTAAACTCAATACGGTAAATTAAGATGATTTATCAAAAATTTAACGCATCAAATATTCGATTGAAATTTTTATAAATACATTCAGCTGAAAGCTAAAATTATTCATAAGTTATCATGATTTTTATGTTATTGCCAGTGTCAAATCAACCATCGTAATAAAAATAAGGGAATTTTTAAATGTTTACTGGGTTTGGTTTGTACAAAAATAGGATCTTATTCTATAATCGTTTTCTTAATAATAATGTTATTCTGTAATATCTTAGCTTTTCAATAGCGTACTTATTGTGATCATTATCAGGTGGAATAAGTAAATAAACAATTATTTAGCTATCACATTATCTAAAATTTTACTTAAAAATATTTATATTTATAAATATCACATCATCAACTTATTATATTAGCTTTTTAAATATTTTTTCTAAGCTGTGATATGAAATATCTTTGCATATAAAATATTTATTCTTTTATTTTTTCATCGAATAACATTAGTAAGCTAAATCCCATTGAAATATTTTAAAATGAATCGAAGTAAAATATATAACAAATGAATCCATTCTTAAAAATACTATAATTCATATTTTTTTACAATAGCAATATATCAAATAAATTTTGAAACCATTAAAAGTATTCAAGATTTGTAGTTATTGAAAAGCAATATTATCAATAACAGATAGTTATCTATAAAATAATAATAATATTTAAAATATTAATCGCTATTTTTTTTAAGCCAACGACCATACCACGTTGTAAACACCGGCTCTCGTGCGATCACCGAAGTTAAGCAACATTGGGCGCGGATAGTGCTTGGATGGGTGACCGCTCGGGAACACCGAGTGCCGTGTTCTCTTGGCTATGGGAAGGAAAACCCAGACAGAAAACCGAACACCAACCCGCCTGGGCAGCGTGGTGTTGCTATGTCCAAACCCCCCCTGGAAAAAAAAAAAAAAAACAGGGGGAGGCCTTCATCCAGCAGTGGATCGACCCCGGCTGATGATGATGATGATGATGATTTTTTTAAAATAAAATCATCTTTAATAATTCATTGTTTTTTTTTCATTCAGACCATGGCTTGTAATCACGGGTATCCGGCTATATTTATTTGCAACCTTGCGACAGAAAAGTTATTCACATTTCGTTAAGTAAAGATATATTAATTTCCAAATAATTTTTACATTAAACGAAAAACTAAGCATATGTATGCTTAGTCGATTTTTTTGACACTACCATGTAATAATGAAATATAATTTATTTCTAATCTTACGCAAAAAAATTACAGAAAACAAAACAAGTCCATAAAAGCAATAAAGAGCCCTAATATAAAATGAGAAAGTTTTTTTGTGGGACTAGATATACAAATTATAGATTGGTTTTGTTTTCAAAGATAAATATAATATACCACTTTTAACAATCGCAGAATGAAATAAATAATATGGAGATATAAAAAACAAAGAAGTCGGCATATATATATATATAATAATAAAAGAAAAATAATATGACTAGACTGTATAAATTTGAATTTATCATGAGTAAGAAACATTTTTATATTATATTCTAAAGTGGTAGTGGACAATTTTTATGTCTACTGAAATAAGTTATACGATAAAGATATCCGGTTAAAAATATTAGAAAGTGTGCCAAATAACCAGTTTACTTTCATTATATGGACCTTTTTGTACGTTGAGAATATTTTAAATGTATATTGCACATTCTTATATAAAACAAAATATTAGAGATTGTTATGTAAAATCGTCTCCGTAATTTTATTATTTTGCTTCCAATTTTTTTTGGCCATTGTTTTGGCAAAAATTTCAGCAAATAATTGGACTTTTCGTGTTTTACTAACCTGCATATTTTTAAGCTTAAATAATGAGAATTTTCGTAGCGTTTTTCTTTTTATAACTATATTTTCACGTCGAAAAAAAACCAAGCTAAGTAGCACGACCTACTTAGCTTGGTTTTTTTGGCCTATGTTCATTTCAACTGATCTGCTACGACGCTTAATCCAGATACGTCTCGAGCAATATCATTAAGTCTATTTTTTGTGGAAAATATACATAAAAGCAAGAAAAAAATTTAAAAGATTTTTCTGGAAAAAACTCGAAAAAATTCATTTAGCCGCGATGTCTGTCGAGCGACACGGAGGTGACTCTGTTATCACGGATTCGTTTTGTACAGTGGACTTCCGGTGGCAGGAAGTAAGTCGCGCACCGCTCCGGATCTCGTCAGGCTTCCTGCTTCCTCACCGACTAACTAACGTCAGATCTGTTTAACAAGACTACTTTACCCCAAGAATTGTTTTGGATCTTAGATAAGCGATAGCAGTTTTTTTCGTTTTATAGCTGTCTACGCTCCCTTCATTTAACGGAGTTTACTAAATAGAGGTTAATTACTTTAGAATAATTTATCTAAGTATTTTTAATCAGTTTTGTTTAGATGAACAAAAAAGAATCTTCTTAATTTAGAGATTTAAATTATAAAAAAATATTAAATCTTAAATTATTTTGTTACGCAAACATCGTTTTTTATGTATCACAAAATCACTGTCAGTCATATTATGTTAAAAAACCCAATGCATGAATAATAAAAGATCTTCGAATTAAAGAGAACACTGTAAAGCTGCAAAAAAATTTCTAATATTTTAGGCATGGAACAAACGAAAAAAAACCAAGCAATTTGTTATCCAGGCTTTAGAGAATACCTCCATCTTGATTTTGTGCCCGTATATGACGCGTGGACGTCTTATGATAAAATTACCTAATACATTCAAAATATAATATAATTTTTTTTTTTTTTTTGGGATATCAAATTCATGGAGCGTTAAGATCTATGACGCGTCAGCATCAGAGCTCTTCAGGTCTCCTCCATCTCTCATATATAGATTTAACTTGTTGTAATTGTTGTGTCATTGTTGACAACATTAGGTCGCAGCTGAGCCTAGGAACCCACAATGAGTGCAGTTCATGCGGACACCATACGCATTACATTCACTCATGCATACGCGTGCACACAGGCACACACACAGCCACGCGCATGCATATACAATACGTAAGGAAACAAAATTAGAAAGTCATTTTCAGATGCCGAGGTTGTCCATGTTGGGATTAAGATCTGTAACAACAAACCTATGGCGGGTCATCGAGCAGAACCGCTCTCGGCCTTAGACGATTACTCGGTACTGTCTCATCATAATTATGTAGATACGAAATTGTAGGGTTATAATGTTTGCCTATATCGCTGTGAAAGTTTCGAGACATTTCACGAACGAACTCTCGAATTGTAGGCATTTTCAAGTCTCTATGTAACAGCGAATTGCGAACGTACCACGGGGCATTACAAATTTGTCGCAATGATTTATTTTGGACAATTTGAAGTGTCTTCAGATGCTTCTGGTGTGCATAAGCCCACACTGGAGTAGCGTACACCATAATTGGTCGAGTTATAGTTGTATAGAGGAGCAGCTTGCTTTTGAGAGTAAGCTTGCTCTTCACATTGAGCATAAAGTTTAGTTTAGCTTTTAAACCATAAGCTTGACGTTTTTTAATCGCGGTGTGCTCATAGAATTTTAGCCTATTGTCTAGAGTGAGTCCTAGATACTTGACAGTATTGGACCACTTGATTTCTGTATTTTGCATACGAATGCAATCGAAATTGGGTTTTCTAATGAAACCCTTTGAAAACATAACTGCAGCGCTTTTTTCGGTATTGATTTTAATTCGCCAGTTTTCACACCAGTCCGCTATGGTATCAGCCAATAGCTGGACTTGTGTGACAGCACTTTGCCGATTACGAGATTTTGATAAAATAGCAGTATCATCGGCGTACTGAGCTATAACTGCTTCGCTTTCCCTACCGCAAGGAATGTCATGCGTGAATATATTATACAGTATGGGTCCCAAGACGGAGCCTTGCGGGACACCAGCCTGGATCGGTCTGAAGGAGGATCGAATTACACCCATTTTGACTTTGAAATGTCTATCCGTCACGAACGAGTTGAGAATCTTTACAAGTGGTAATCCTATGCCAGCCTTCGACATTTTGAATACGAGCCCTTCGGTCCATACCCTGTCGAAGGCTTTAGCAATATCTAAAAAGAGGCCCGCCGTGACCTCTTTATGAATGAATCCACTTGCGATCAACTCTACTACCCGAAGAAGTTGGTGGTTTGTCGAGTGATTCGCGCGGAAACCATGCTGTGTATCTGGGATTATCTTTTTCTCTTCCACCACTTCTTGCAGTCTGGCTTTAATCACACGCTCTAGAATTTTGCTCATTGCGGGTAGCAAGCTTATTGGTCGATGGTTTATCGGAAGAGTGTGATCTTTCCCAGGCTTTGGAATTAGAATAATATCCGCTTCCTTCCAACGTGATGGAAAATATAGTAATCTTAAGCACGCGTTGATAATAGTGACTAACGAGCTAATACCTTTAAGCGGTAGATGTTTTAGAGCCTTATTACCGATTCTGTCATTTCCCAAAGCTTTTCTGTCAGAAAGCGCTTTAATCAGTCCTTCCACCTCGGCGAATGTAGAAGGACAAATAGGTTGACAGTCTACAGTTAAGGGTTGTTCTAGGATTAGCTTAGCGGTTGCTTCTATATCTAACACGCTATTTTTCAAGCGTGAATTACTTGTGTCAATTGAATTGGGTGTAAATTGTTTCTGGAGGCTATCCGCAAACTCTTCTACCTTTTCACTGATGGTGAATACGGGACCCTTTGCTCCGTGAAGTGGCATCAAGGGGTATTTTTCTGCGCGGAGAACTTTGGAGAGAGCCCAGTACGGGTCGCTTCCTTTGACGAGTTCATTTAAGTAGTCGTCGGTAGTTTTTTCGCGATAAGCCTTCATGGCTCGTCGGATTTCTGCTGACAATCGGTTGACGCGTTGTCTTACTAAGGGGTTGCAGAACTTTTTCCATTCCTTTCTCGCGCTCCGTCTATCATTTATAAGCTGTCTAATATCTGCTGGAAGCGCTTTACTGTGCGGTGAATTTTTTACCGTTTTACTGGCATATGCAGCAGCTAAATTGATATTTGTTGTGAGGCTATGAATCTCAAGATCAATGCTTTGAATATCCGTTAAGTCACTGTGTGGGATAAGCATGTCGTCAACAAAATCCTCGAATTCCTTCCATTGGATAATATTACGCGTCTGATTAAAATTATTACAGCTATGGTTAGACGGTACTCCTAACCATAAAATGACTGGCTGGTGATCAGAGTTAAGCTCATGCACTATATGAGTATCGTACTGAAGGTTCACTCCACTCAGTATAGCAATGTCTAAGACATCTGGAATGCCACCATTTCTCGGTAGGGTCGTTGGCTCATAGGGTGCCGCTACCACTGCATCGATATCATCGATGTAAGATTTCAGTAGACGTCCACGTGAGTTCGTCAGTCTACTATGCCAGTCGAGGTGTTTTGCGTTAAAATCACCTGCTGCTATTGTAGGTATACCACGGGGAATAACTACTTCTAGGTCGCAAGTCATTATTTGTCCATCAGGGGGGCTGTAAACTGAAACGAATCTAATGAGTCCCGAATATTTTGTATTTACAACTATCGCGTTTGCTTCTAGTTTGCCGGTAAGCGCTGGCAATGGCACCGCACAGTGGTCAATATGTTTTTTTATATAAATCGCAGTTCCTCCTCCCGAAGTTCGAGTACGATCAAATCGGTATAAGGAATAATTAGGTATCGATGGACGATGCGATGACTTGAGGAAAGTCTCATTCACAAGAAGGATGTCGATTTCATATCTCGATAAAACGTCAATCACTTCAAGTTTATCGTGCCTTAGGGTACCTCCACTGTTCATATAATATAATACTATCAATGAATAATGATGTTGTATGTTCCGCGAAGCACGTGCCCAAAAATGATTTGTAAATAAATGATGCATTAATGTATTCCTCGTATTTAATTTGGAACCTATACACTTGTAGATTAAAGTCAACACAAAACAATATAATAACATTTTTTTTAAATCTTTGTAAATTTTTTGACATATTATTATTATCAATAAAATAAGGTTTTCCGACATGAGGCTAAAGACAAACGGACAATTATATAATGTTAATGACTACATACGATTATACACTCTGCGTGTAATTGTTAACATTATGAGTGGTATAATGGTGTAAATCAGGTCTAAATCAACATATAAATATACCAAGAGTAAAGAAAACACGTAAATCTCTATAAATGTGGTTATGTGGCTTAAAAAACAATATTATACTTAATTTATTTGTAGTTCTATGTGATACTTTCGAGTGATAAAAAACGCTCGAAATGCATATGCACAAAATAGTCCAATAGTTTTGTCATTAAAAGCAAAGATGGTTATTAATTTTTGTGAAAACATTTTGAGTAAAAGTTTGCAATCACAAATAAAATTCGTATACGTCACTTTGAGTAAGTGTACTTTTCGTATGATTTCGTAATGAATTCATGCTTTCAAAGTATTTTGTCAAGATTAGTGATGGTTTTGGTGGGTGGAAAAGTCTTTTTTTAAATTTTTTGTAATTTTTGTTGCAGGAAAAATATCACAGATATCAGTAGGGTGTCTGTTAGCTTTAACGCCCTTAAATATATTTTATTATAAACAAGTTTATTTACATTTACTTTTTTGAAATCAATATTTTTAAATTCTAGCACATTTTATTAGACATCAATATCAACTCGTAAGCACTTCGAACTGTTATTAAATTAACTTAAAACCATTTTTAAATCGATTTTATTTTTACTGTTCAATCTTGAATATATTCATATTTTTTAGTGCTTAATTTAACGAATAAGTATTGCTGAATGGGTATGAATAAATGGAACATATTACTGTATTGAATGTCCGCAGACATTATATTTCTAGTTGAAAGCGTATGGCAACAAAATTTTTGAAATCAAATGTAAAATGTTGTGCTCATCTTAAAAAAATATAAACCAGAAGCTGAAATCTTACCCTATATGAGATAAATCGTTTCAGAAAAGATAAAGAGAATCAGTTCATCGAAATAAAAATATCGATGTCCGTTTCATAGGCGTACATCAGTGCTGACCTTGTGAACTACGCTTCAATAGGAGAGGAGGCAAACCAAACACCGCACTCCGTTTATGATTAACAGTTTTGATTTCGGCTTTCACTTCGCTTTACGAGTTTTTCCGACGCCCTATTATTGCTCGCGCGAAATAAATGGCGCGGCTCCTTCCCTCGGCGCTTGATATATGGCGAGCGCCCGCCAGTCGACTCTAATAATTTCTTACGTGGTGTTATTATTCACTGTGGCCGCATTAATCAGTTGCCACATTTCCTTCGGTGGCTCCGTTTTCTCGCAGCATAAAGGCGCTGAACTACGCGTTCACAAAAAAAATACTGTATCAGTACCCGCAGGGCTTTAGAGTTTGCAGCTTCTCAAAGCTCTGCACTATATATTCTATTGGAAACGAAAATGATCAGAAACGTGTTCAAAGGATTTTTTCAGTTGTAATATGTATGAGACTGTTAATGCAAAGTAGAGCAAACTAATTCACCAAAAACAAATCTAACCTCACCATTTTTTAAGCCATTTCTGAGGAGAAAATATTTCATTTAAGTAAAATAAAACATTGTAGTATTGTTTCAGACATATCCTAACGGAGTGTTTAAGCTTAAGGTAGCGATAGCTGTTTGCTTGTCATACGCATATTAAAATTACATACCATATAAAATATAAATCCTTTTTTATTTGAATCGATTGCCATTTTTGAAATCTCGACTTGAATATAACACCTTACACAAATGCGTTGGTGACAATAGAATATCAGTTTTAAGTATTGTCTGAATATATATCAATACGATTTTTCAAATATGAAATATAAAAGTAAGTTAAATTATTAAATAATTTAATTTCTAGCATGTTATCAAAAATATTGAAAAATTAGATATTTAAAGTTTGATTTTTTAGTATCGCAACATGTAACACT
Organism: Himalopsyche japonica; assembly: GCA_028555115.1. Lineage (NCBI taxonomy): Eukaryota > Metazoa > Arthropoda > Insecta > Trichoptera > Rhyacophilidae > Himalopsyche > Himalopsyche japonica. The sequence continues at coordinate 837,604 of JAHFWJ010000395.1, forward strand.
TTAAGATGAATGTGTCAAAATGTATGAAATATTTGAAGCATTACATATTTTGACACAAATTAATTTATCAAAAATATTTGTTCAATGTTTAAATTTCAGCTAAAAACATACTTTGACTCATGTTGTAAAGTTTTTAAAAGTAAAATCAATTAATAAGCTGACATGTTATTGCCACCGATGTTAATTTTCCCCATTACAAAGAAACATGATTGCGTGTTTGTTTATTCATTAAATATATTAACGGGATATTTTTTTATTAATTAGAAATGAACATAGATATTGATTAATTAAATGTCATGTATTTATATTTTACTTACAAAAATATGAAAATAACATCAATAGTCAAATGAAAATAAAATTACATTTAACTTAAAGCCCAGAGGTGACCATTTATGATTTTTTGAAATCCCTTTCATAAAATCTAGTTTCATTTTTTTTACGATTTTAAGGAGTAACTAGACTCTATAAACACAGTTAAAAACACATGAGTATATCATGATACAAAGTTAATTATAAAATTTTCGATAATATTATTGACTCTTTTCATTCACTCTTTAAAATTTAACCACAATAGTTAAATTTAGTGCGACAAATGCTTTAATATCTTTTTGAAAAACAGAGATATGAATTTGATTTTGAGAAGCACTGATATTAAGGAAAGAAAAAAAATCTGAACCGAAAACTGAGCATTTTTTTTGTGAAGGCAAAAGGACCGGCAAACTTTTAAATCCGTTTCAGCGACGATTTTCAATCGCGGAGTACGCTCGCAGATTTTCATGGCTGCTTTTTATTTGTTGATTAGAGTTCAATTTGGTGGGACTGTCACCAGATGTAACGGAAAATTCCCAACGCATAATATTATTAATTTCTGTGGAATTAATTTTGTCAACGTTACCCGAGAATTCTATCATTTTGAAATGTTCTTTTGTTGCTATTATATAATTTTCTAAATTACACATTGAAATTGAAAATGTAAGAGATTATATTATTTATTTGATTTATTGTATAACAGAAAATCTATCACTATAAAAAAATCTTCATAATATTATCTTACCCAATTTATCAAAGCTTTATTGTATGTAACAGTTAAGTAACAAATTTCTACCGTCACAAATATTTTTGGATTATTTTTTAATCTTTATTTTTAAAAAACACATAGACTTGTGATAAATTTTGCCAGTTAAATTAATATCCTTATTTATTTTTTTTATGATAAAAATATAATCCCAATTTTCCCGATTTTTGCTTGAATATAACATTATTTACTGCCAATCTGTTACAGTTTTCCGTCACAAATAAAATTCATTATTTTTATTATTCATTCAACACTTTATTAATATAAACATAACATATTAAAAGTTATATAGAATTATATAAGTACAATTTATACAAAAAAAATAGCCTAGAATCAATAGTATACGCAATTCTAGTTTTGTTATCTATGAGTAAGTTTATGGTGATAAGATAACACCGAAATATTTTTTGGTTTGACAATATTGGTATAAAAGGCACTACAGAACCTTCGGCGAAAAAAATGTGATGTTAAATGTACACACATATAAAAATACATAATGACCCCTACCGCTTCCATTTCAAAACAATTTTGCTGTAAGAAATGACACCTCATATTAAGTTCAACATTCATGCGCGGCATGAACAATGCTAGCTCTTATTTACGAAAAAGGAATGACTCTACTGAATCTTTATAAACTTCTAAGACTATATTTCTTAACACTTTCTTAACGAAAGATGGTATATTAAGCGAGATTTTTTTTCAAATACATTTTTACAAAGATAATATTATAAGTCGCTTGAGTTTATTCAACTCTTTATTTAAGTAAATTATATCATGTGAAGAGATGTTAGCTGATATTCGATTTTAGTACATTTTTATATTTTCTGTATTATTGGCTATTGTGCTGCTGGATACCAAGAGTTTTTTTTAATATTGCTTTTGTATTTGGTACGTGTTTTAGTTCTTAAACATGAGTAATTTTTTTAATCATTATTATTCGTATGAAATAAATATTCTTCTTATTTAATTTTATTTACAATAAACAATGTGAAAACAATATTTGTCTAAGCCAGTGATAACATTTTTTTTACTTCACAGAAAACTGGTGAATGGATTTGTTCCGAAACACACCAAATAAAAATTCATGTATACCAGCTTCACCGTATGACTGTGTTGCATCGACCACTAACATTTGTACAGCAAATATTTATTTCAATATTTAGATACTGAAACTATTTAAAATTGATGACAATGGAGATGAATATGCATTATTTAAAATGAGCAGTTATGAGATTTCTTTTTACGCGGCATACCTTGAGTCTTCTTACGGAACACAATTTGACAGACACTGGTCTAGAAATATATACTAAAATTGCTACAAAACAACGATCGACAACAATTTTCTATGCGAGGTATATGGTATTACTAAAATAGTTGACATATTACAAAATATGTATTTTTTATAACACAATACATAATATTTTATCGGAATTACCACTGCTTGGTGTAAATATTGTTATGAGTGTTCAGTTCCCCAACTTAGGGAGGATTTGAATATTGATTATAGTTTATAAAGTTCATTTAATTCAGATGAAGTTACAAATATTGGTTATATTTTCCGTTTGTTTTTTGAAATAACAATAAAAATCAAGAAATATTCTTACACTTATATTGAAAAACTTAGTCATTCAAAAGAAAATCTGAAGCTTGTAGAAGAATATTTTTAAAATGATTTTGCAAAAGAAATATGAATTGTGTCAAGCTCTATATGCTTTTCTAGAAAATTATTTATATACGACCGCGATCTTCCGTTTCGTGGCATTATCATTGAGCTCAAGACTTTTGAGTTTTTTGAGGTTTTCTGACAAACTAAACCTTGAGATTTCGTATTTATTACACATCTATAAATTATAGCAGAACACATTGTGTGCTTTATGGTAAAGTTTTATTACAGTAATACTTCCATTAAGGATTACTTACATACGATTAAGATTCGTTTTGTGTGTTCGGAAAAGCTTTTCTTGCAACATGTGTGCACCTAAGACCAAATCAATAATCTATTTTTATTGACTATCTTTGTGGTAATTTTAGTGGCCTATAAACTTTTTTCAATGCCATGAAAGCTATTCAGAATATTCATGACTTCATGCATTGCATGTTTAAATGAGTATGTCGGAAAAAATGTTCGTTTATATAAAAATAGTAATTTTAGAAAAGTAAAATAAAAAAACCTATTTTTTACTTATTGAAACTGAACTTAAAATCCATGTCCATTTATTAAATATTTGAAACTTATTCAAACGATGCGCATAAATTAATCAAGAACACTCCAAACTCTTTCATCGGAAATGAGTTTTTTTCGTGGCATTGTGAGTACAATAAATTGTTATGTTTGCATCATGTTTGATGTATAATTTTATTTAATAGAAATATAAGTAATATCATATAAATTAAATACTTTTGATACATAATTGTAATTTAATACAAATTTGATAAATTAATAGCCTAATTAATATTAATTAAAAACCTGCCAAACCAAACTTAAAACAAAAATTGCCAACCTTATTATAATATATAAGCTCTACAGTATGGCTTTAAGAGTAAATTAGTGAAATTTAAGAAATTAATGTAGTAAAATAAGTGTCTAATGTTATTTAAAAAAAAAGTTTAATTATTTTCTATTACTCATAATTTTAATGTGTTAAAAGAAAGAAAGTCTTTTTGATATTTATAAGTCTATTTACATTTAAAAATACAAACTATCAAATATGTGATTTATTAACATAAGGATTTTTGTTATTCCACAAAAATGTGATTTGCAAATCAATTTCGAATGTATGAATGTTTATGAATCTTTGCGATGTTCAGTCAAAGTGGGAATAGGTAAATTTGATGATATAATTGTGTGTACGTTAAAGGTAAAAATAATCAGCAATTAATTTTTCAACTGGTGAAGATATGTAATTATTTTTAGAAAAATATTTTGATGCGAAGTTAATATCGTGTGTAATGACATACAAATAAAAGTTTTGGCGTTGCGGAAAGTGGAAAACGTTTTCCGGATGCGACCAGCTATGACAACTTAGTTTGTTTTTAAAGTTTATGTGACGTTCCATGTTCCCTCTTCTCTCTTCACTTCGCGTTACATGTTTGCTGCATTGTTGCGACTTCACTGTTGCTTCCTGGACTCGAGTAATTTATAAAACAGGAAAAATTTTATCAAAGACAAATTGTTTCTTCTGTACAGAAAAATGAAACAAAGATAGACTACCACAGTGACATAAATGAGAAGTATTTTTATAAAATATTAAGTGGAATAATTAGCAACTTTAACGTAAACACTAAAACAATTATTAATATCTTTAATGTGATGCGTTTATATTGTTAAACTCAGGCAATCGATATTTTTATTGAAGAAAATATTATAAACTTCTAGTCTTCCTGTAATTCAGACCATTGAAACTGTCCATTGTTACTACAATCTTCCATTTTTAATAATGAAAAGTAAAGAAAACAAGGAAAATAGTGCAACAAACCTTCCCAGTTTACATCTTAGTATTATATCTATCTCATGGTCTAGTATTTGAACATATATTCACGGGCTTCTGAAATAATTATGCTGTCTTGTCTTGATCGGATACCCATCCTATAACATGATTGAATAAGATATATAATGAATTGATATTTAATAAGAAGAATTCCATTATAGCAAGGGAAATATAATATATCAAACAGTGAAATTTGGTAACATTTTAAATAAAGTTGTTGATAGTTCTCTACGATGGTGGAAGCAGAATTGTATGTGAAGAAACATAATAGAAATTTTGTATAGCTAAATAAATTGATATATTTTATCTTAAAGTCTTGTAAATGTGAATTGATTTGATAATAATCTGATCTGAAGAGCGATCGATTCTTTTAAAAAATCATGGAATATTGACCCAAGTATAATTAATAAGACTAAAAATTAAGAATCAAAATATTGTCTCTTTAAATGAAATATTAGCGAAGAGAAAACTCTTTACTAAAGATTATTTAAAAACGAAGCTTGTCATATTGTGAAACTATCAATAGAATCAGGTAATGAATTTTGACGACATTTACTTTAAAGTAAATAATTTCCTTCATAGAGTAAAATTTTGAAATTCAATTGAGCACGTTCCTCAAACTTTCCAAATGATTTTATATTTATTTCGATGATATAATATTTGAAACTTACTTATTGTCGAAAAGCAGTTACTGGATGAAAATTTAATTAATTATTACCGACTCAACGTCTTCTAGAATTGCCGAAGAAAAACTTTGACATTCTCCAGTGTTAAGATAATATCGAAACTTTTAAATCGCATTCCAAGTCAAGGCAAATTGTAAACGGCAGACTTGACTGTAATTGGATAAAATTGGAAAATACTCGAGCGTTGTAAACTGACACATTTGAAGAGAGAATTTTAAATTATGGTCATAGTTCCAGATGCCAAGTATTAAATTTAAGAAGATAGTTAAGAGAGCACCTAAAGATTAAGTTAAAACACTCGTAATAAAATATTATTGGCTATTTTGTACATAATTAATTATAAGAAATTTTATAAGAGAGAGCCGATAAGATTTATTGCAAAGTTTTTTTTTATCTATTTTATTTTCATCTAAAACTTAGGTGTTGAAATATTTTTTTGGTTACAATTATTTTAATAGAAAGCAAAAGTATTAACTGGTCTTATATACTTTAAAAGCATTCCAAACCAATATTGAGAAATGTTTCTCATCATTGTTTTTTAAAATATTTTTGATTTTGACAAATATTTATGTACGTATTATATATTATATCCTAATCAGATACACGTTTATGGACCACTGTTGATTTAGAATATTTAAAGTACACTGTGTCTTACTTAGATTTTACTCTTTTGAATTCGAGTGTTACTTATTATATTACACTATTTAGGATAATGATTTGTATTATTCGTAATTATTAGTGGATGCAATATTCTTCCTGGGAATAAATATATCTGATAATATGACAGAGGGTATAAGAAAAAAAATCTTTATATTATATAATATAACTTATTAATTATTCAGTACGTTTGATGTGGGTTAAATGTTCTATTGGGCAAAAATAAACACGACTATTCATGATGGAATATGAACTACAATATTTATTGAAAAATCAATTTTATCTTTCATTTTCTTTCTTTTTGATTGTTTTTTTATTACCTGGCTGTTTTGTTTATATTGTTTAACTGACGAGTAATGGTATATTTATTTTGATATCATAAAATCTTGATATAATTTTTATAACTATAATATTTTTCCCATATTTTTAAAATTTTATAACACATATTTCCACTTTTAAGATATCGACTGTCACTTTTTGATGGAATGCATGAAAATAATTTCAAATAATAAAAACAGATTTTCTTTGCAGGTCTCCAATATATATTTTATAATATATAAGAACTAAGAAAACAATTCATAAAAAGTCATACAATCAACATACATTCAATTAATTTAGAAATGAAAAGTTAACAATTTGCAGATAAAATAAAGTCAAACCAATAATCAATTAAGTATTAAGGACAAACGTAAAAGACTCATTAGCAAGAGTAATGACTGGGAAATTTTTATAATAAAAATGACTTACTCTTAAATATTTTATGGAAAACAATTCATTGATAAATGAAATTCTAATTATGTACCTCCCTGTTTGGCCAATATATTGTCCATTGATAATAAAACTAGATTCAAAGAGTATTTAGCTTGTGCCAAAAAGATAATGAAATTTCTACAATTAGAAACCACTGTTTCAAAATAAACACTCATTTGATACAACAAAAACTATTATAAGTACCATTACATTAATACAATTAAATTATATTATCGTACTATCGTAAATAGACAATGATTACTATCAACTCATTTTTTCTGTAGAAATAGGCATTTTGTAATTTGTGTCTTATCTGGTAATAATGCTCGCAATTAGAAAAACCATTTATGATCATAAAATATATTGTGAAAATAGTACTAAAAATGAGTTTTTATTCTTTCAAATATGTGTTTCAATCAATATCCATAGTAAGAATCACTTATGTATTGTATATGAAAATTTTATTTGAGTTTAAGTATGAGGCCTTTTATTCGTGGAATTTATTTTTGATGCACTGTATACAGACAATATAAAATTGACGGCAAAATGAGTTAACACAAAGAGAGTCTTCATTGAAAATTTTGTGTTTTTGATATTGTTTTTTCGCGTGTATCGATTGGTTAAAGATTTTTAAATTATTGGGCGTAAATGTATAAAGCGGTTGCTTTAATCTAAGACGATTATCAAACATTAAGTGTTTAACGAATCGTCGGAATTTCAAAACATAAATATGGTCTCTCATGTCGTGATAGGTTTTTTCATCTTTACCATTGAACGAAGAGCCGGATTATTGGCAGTGGTCTTGTATTAAACACTGTCACTGACATCTGGGAGTGTTATCCGTAATGGAATTAACATATCCGATGGCAGTATGTAGCAAATTCGTACACGCGTGCGCTATTACTGGACACAGATAAGTTACATCCGTGCTCAGTTACTGTTTGAATCGCTCAATCAATCAGATTTCATGAGGCTTGATGTTTTGGGACCCTGATTGGTAGATCAATTAAAGTTGCGTTAATTGTTGACGAATAAAATTTATATTTGAAATAAAGAATCAACAAATAGAATACAGTTACGAATAAAATCAGTCAGATTTTTGACCAGTTATTTTGATTAATATTATAAAAAAATAATTAATAATAATTAAATTTAACTCTCTTATTCATTTCAAAGGTCTTTTAACGGTACACTTTAATTATTTTGGGATATTGTTAATCAAATATTTTCATAAAATATTACTTAAGTGTGAATTTTATTAGTTCAATATAAATATACAATTACATTTAAATAAAAAATACAATTGAAACGATTTCTTCAAAAAGAAATTTTCATTTAAAAAGTGTTACAATTATACAATAATTTGTTATTTGTTTTGAATTTATAATTGCAAATTTTTAATTTACTTAAGAAATTAGATTTGTCGTTAGCAATGTTATGCTAATCACCTTAATTATGATTTGTATATTAACTAATGAGTTTACTTAATGATATAATGGCACCATGTTGTCTTTATTGAGGCGACATATTGAAATATTTCATATAGTCTAAGCACAAAATGCTCCGTTGGGTGTATATCTCCAAGTTTTCTTTGGTCACAATTAAAAATACGTATAGTTCAATAAAAATTTCATCATCTTATGTTAAATAGTGGGTTATTTTTTTACTGCATGTCAAAACATAAAAGAATAAACTTTTTTCGAAACAAATATATTATGTCAATATTAGTGATCACGAAAAGAAATTTGATGTAGAATTTGAAAAATGTTTTCTTATTAGAAATTTACCTATTCAAATGATAGAAAATGTTTTGTTTCGTTTATCACTTGACCAATAATGTTGTAGGTTTCAAAAATAATAATTGAACTATTTTTTAATACATCGATTTTCAATTTTTTATATATTAATATATAAATGTATTTTTGGTATGTCACTAGAACGCTAATTTCGGTAAATAATAAAATGGTTTATGTTTTAAATGGCAAGTATTCTGAAGATTTTATAGAGTAGGTGTTTTAAAGAGCCGGAGTTTCTTCCAAAAACTTTGGAAAGTGTCGCTTATCGTGAATGCTTTCGAATTTAAATTTGACTGTATTTTACTGAAGGTCTCGCAAGAAATATTCATATATTAATAACGTAACGATCGAAAGTTTCATCCGTGGGTAGGAATAAGTTCTTGGCCGGATATTGAAGATTTAATAACCGGTAGTGGGTCTTGCGGCTAGAGCGAGCTTCTACCAAAGCTCAAGATATTACACACTCAGAATGTGTGCTCAAACATAAGCTGGGTTAAGAGAATCTTCAAACGAGGTCTCGCATTGATTGCGTACTTTAAGCCCTGAAATTATTGTACCCGAATGACTTCCGTCCAAATCACGTTCTCACATTTAAGTATAATAGAGATACTCAAATTGAAGAAAAAGTATTGTGAATCCATCTTAGATAACTAAGCAAAGAGTATTTTTTTAATACTATTGTGCTTTTAAGCTAAATTTACCGAAATTGTACTGAGATTTAAAAAAAAAAGCATAATGATTGATGTTTGATTGAAAAATTAAAATTATAGTTAAAACTGGTAAAAACGATCATGAAAAACATTTTTATAAAAAATGATACAATTTTTACTAAGAATAAAAAGTAAGAACTTTTTATTCTCAAGTAACTTCAAGTTTGAATCTCCGAAAATTGGCATTAGTATGCATTCCAATCAATTTGAATTAGTTCATCTTTGAACGCGTGATGACAAAATACATGGAAAATTACGATAAAGTAAAAATATTAAGACCAAAGATAAAGTATTATCTGAATAATATAATAATTATAACTTAATTGACCTTTAATTTTCGAAAAAACAATCTCATTACCACAATTAAGTCTATAAAATAAAGGTTTCTATATGAATCAACTATTATACACTGGTATAAGAAAGGTTTTGAACTTGTGAAATATTATCGATTTTACAAAAGGAGGATTTTGACAGGGTGAAAAATTGAATACAATATTACTGCTTATACTTCATTACTTAGATGTTGATTGCTTGAAATTATTTCATGTAAATTTTACAATAAAATTTGATTATATATATGATATTGACTGAAGGTGCTTGACAGAAACACAATATCAAATTTGAATTGTTTCAATGATTCAACAATTCGAATTTTGTAAATGAAAAAATATTTGAAGAGTTCATACGTTAAATTTGGTTGATATTTTTTTCAGTTTTTTTAGGAAAGTATTTTTAAGAAAAAAATCCAAATGAATGTTATTTCGCTAAAAAAATTCTCTTAGACACTAAAATTAAGCATTGATTATTGAAATCAAAGAGCAAATATAACAACGACGTTCAAAATATTTGATAGTCTTTTATATCTACAAATTTGTTCTTTGAAAGTTATCAGAATTATTTTTTCTGCATATGAATACCATAAGAGTTTATTATCGATAAAAATATTTAATTGTGATTCATATTATAAGTCATGACATTATGAGTCATTTAAATACAATGTTTGGCTGGTAATGACGGTTCAACAACATTCTTGTAAATCGTTGATAATAAGCATTGACTCCGACTGCCTTAGCAATTGTCTTGTTAACAGAATAACCATCGGCACTTTACCTGTCTTAAGAAAGAAATAGATTATACACTTTTGTAGGCGACTTTGGCGCTCGTAAATTATAGAAACACATTTGCAGGTCGTTAGGGTGACTACCGAGATGAAACATCGCTCCACTACTTGCCTTTACGAGCCCGCGTCTATACTGCTACGGTAAAAACTTTCTTAACTTTTCACATATACTTAAATGTTAACGTCTACAAATAATACACTGAGCACCAATCTTTTTTAATGCGCGTGTATGTTAAGCTACTGCACTTAAAGAATTAAAATAATTCCTTTATTCAGATTAATATTATATAATGTGTTGTGAATTATTCAATGTAAAATCCGTTTTCCCATTAAAGCATTTTTAAAATTTAAAACGAGAAGTTTATGAATATTGATAATATAAAAAATCAAAATTTATTTTATGTGTTGATTCAAATTGTATAAAAAATGCTTTTTCATAATTCGTTTTCTACGCCGTAATTGACATCACTATGAAATTATTCCATTACAAAACCAATATTTTTATATTGAACTAAACTTATTCAGATGCTTTAGGTATCAAAATATTTACAATGTATTCCATTGTGTAAATAAATATACAATCAATATAACTTATATTATGAAAACGATCTTGACTGATACCGGGCATGAATCGAAATTCAAATTTTCTTTCTGTGATTGTTTTGGATTAAAACTACCAAAGAAAATGTTCAAAGAGAATGTTCAAATAACGAAAATCGTTCAAAGTAAACTTTGTTTCTTATCTTCTTCAACACAGACTTCGGTGAACCGTTAGAGTGATTATTATTAACTCGCAAGAACTTCCTTTGTTTATTATCGACTTATCAAGCATATCAGACCTGTTATACTGTTACTTGTTGCGCGACAATAGTAAATGAAGCAAACTAAGTATATTTGATTATTAATAATTTGTGTTTACAGACTTAAATGAAACTTAGTCCAGAAAACAATGTTCAAAATTTTAATAAAATTACTCATTTAATAGGACCAACGAGATAACAAAGTCCTAAAGGCCGGCTCTAGAGAAAATGTAATTGCTGAGATAAAAGCTACGTTGCTAGTTAAAATAATCTAAATCAACTGCCGAAAGAAAATGGGAAGATAGAGATTTTATTTTCTTAACGTACATATAAATATATACATTTAAACAAAAAATAAATTAGCTTGGAAATTGAATATTAAGTAAAATGTTCGTAAATATTTCATAATATGAAAGCGGTCAGATTCTTTCGTAAACTATGAAACGCCCAAATATTTAGAGAGCGAAATCTTTTGATATTAAATTTTCAATGATTTTTTGGCATTGACTTTTTAATCTTCGTCGTAATATAATAATGTATTCATGTCTAAAGCGTCGTTCTTATTGTTTATAATGTCATGCATATACTTTCCATCAATATGGTAAAATCAAGGTGTTTTTTCGTCATGCAATAGATTGACATACACTGAACTAATTTTAGGACGTCATAAAGGATTTGCATAATTTTTATTTCCTGTCATAAATGAAATATCTCATTCTTGCTTAGTTTTGTGAGATTATTTATTTGTTTTAGTGATTTGTGATATTATGTTTCTATCTATAGAAATCAGTCAGTAGAAATTGTCTTATTTGATGTTTTTGTAAAAAAATATTTGATCAATATTTTGAAAATTATTTTAGATGTATGTTTGGATCCAAGCATTAAGGTCTGTGTTATTCTTTTGTATATAACCGATGCAAAATGTTTATTGTGTATCCGTTCTGCTGCATCCGTGTGATAGAATACCTGAAGATGCAGAAAGATGAAACCTGTGTCGTTAGTGACAAAATATGTGGAATCGTACAATGTTCCAAGAATTCAAATTTAAATAATCTGAAAAATGGTATACTCTCTCATAACATGTGTAGCAAACTACATTTTTTTCTTTAACTGTGGCTGTATTTACTTTGGATCTTTTCTCGAATAATATGCCACTATACAGATGGCACTTGATTGAAAATCGAGCTTGTTTTTATGAATTAATCAATTGAGAGTTTGCAATAAGTAAATACGTTTCCTTTAAGAAGAATTTAAGCGATAAAATTTGTACAACTTCATATTATTACTAAAAGATGTAACCATCTTTCTGTCTTGTATTTTTGCGAAACGAGATAACAAAGAGAAGCATTCATTTAGAGGCCAAAGAGGAACACAGTGTGTAAGCTTGACTTTTACGCAATAAGTCCAAGAGGCCTTGTGCCGTAATTGCATTATATAAGTGTCTTGGCAGGGGGTAGTTTTCTACGAGGGGTAGAGATGATTTAGCCCTCGACTTTCAGCTTCCGGGTAAAAAGCACACGGCCACTCAAGGTGTTATTGCGTTTGCGAGTAATTTATGCCTCTGTGGGAAAGTGTTGGTTATTTTTTTCAGCTGGCGTGGAGTCAAGTTTCATAATAAATTGAAGTGTGAAATTGTCAACATGATGAGAATGCGAAATTTTTAACTTACTTTTCAATGTCATTTAGCGATTCCTTTGTTTATTTTGTAAACTCGATTATAAAAAATCTTAAAATAAAAAAAAAAGAATATATTAAATTATGAAATATTTTTTTATCCTAAGCCGTTATAATACAGCTTAAAGAAAAAACATATTGCATAAATAAAATCAGAAATTTTGGCTGAAAAATATAAATATTCATGTTAAGATCAAATAGTTTGTCAGTAAAAAAATATTTCTATAGAGAATGATGCAATATTTTCAAATAAAGTTTTAGGTGATATGTTTTATAACGCTACTTTACAATACTTAAATGAAAACTGTAACAGTGACATAAAAATAATGTTATTATTATTATTAATTAATTAATTATTTTAGTAAACCAGCAAAGTTGTGAGAAAATCAATAAAGGGTGTAAGAATTACAACACGGTACCTCCAAGTATATCGACGTATACCTCTACCTCGAAGTATATCCACTCGAGCTAAGGAACATGATCATTCAATAGTAAAAAAACAAATTCGCAATTCGCTAATCAAGTTATAAAGGAATCACATAATATAAATTCAAACTCAGCGCCTAAGTGTTTGCATCTTTGTAGTAAGGGTCACAGGATGACGGCTTTGGAACAGCTGGAAATCTATAGATGTCAACTATCACAAAGTATTCTTAACGAACAAACTAATATATGTCGATCACCATTACTTAACTATCTGCGAAGTGTTTATTTGTTTCTGTAATAGACCATTTCCGTGCCATATGTAAACTTATTGATATAGCCGAATTTTTAGTTTCATTTACAATTTTTGAAAAAAAAATAGTTTTAATGCGAGCAAGAAACAAGCTAGGTCGTTAAAACAGGAGAGAAGACCTTGTGTACCTTTTTTACACAGCTATATATATTTAAGCAAATGTTCCTTTAAGCATAGTTCTGACGATGGCGTGAGCCGAAATAGCTATCAACTATATTTCAAAAAATAATTTTGCAAAACTAAAATGCATTGCTATTTTTTTCACCGTGTTATAATGGAGTTCTATCAAGTGAATGCCAATTCAATCAATAAGCTGTAAAAATAATTTATGAAATATATATGATATGAATAAATACATATTTTTTTGTGTTTCTTCAATATCTTTGATCCAAATTTAGTACTTAAACGAATTACGAAAAGTGGTTGTAAGTGACGTAGTGACTCTAGTGAAAATTCAATGTACGTGCGAGGGTAGAAAACTCAAGGGAAAGATGTGGGAGTGGACGGAATCGGGGGATGAACATTATCGCATAGGGGCCCGTGAGTGCAGAATCCGATTTAAATCGTAAAACTCGTTGAAAGAGTGGGGCACTCCACGTCGCTCATAGCTAGCTGCTGGTAATCAGAAATGAGATAACATCTAGTGTATCTATACAATTGCCTTCACGCTTGTTTTTCAATTGATTAAAGAAAAATATGCCATTCAAATAAATGATTTCCTTAAACAAAGGCAATAGAAACGATTGCCTGGTAATGAAACCTTTTTTATGGAACGTTAAAGAATTCATAAAATTAATCGAAAAGTAGTACTTTGATATTGTACGTTTTTAAAATATAAAAAGCTAACTGACGAATTAAAAATGCTATAGGGGAAATATTATCTCTAAATACTTGAAAGATTATTTTTACTTTTTGTTATAAAACACATCAGAAAGTTTTCTCTAAGCTGTATTATATATAATATATGAAAAACTAACCTAATATCCCAACGAAAAAACTTTTACTTACTTTTTCATTGTCAATATAATATTTGTATTAAATAAAAACGAAAAAAATACACAAACTAAATTTGACAAAGATATAAACGTATGAAACCAATGAAACCATAAACCAGAAACACACTTTCTCAGTAAACAATATTAAAGCAATTTGAATTCACAGTATATTTGCAAAACACAGAACGCATAGAAAATTAGTTATTTAAAATTTTTCAGTGGAACATATCTGAAAATGATATTGTGCAGTACATTATTTGTATTTTAAAGTTCAAATGGTATACTAACTCTTTGATATGAGTGGAGCTCTTTGAACGCTTTCCCACTGGAGTGTAGAAAGGAAATTCGGGATTTCTGAGGCAACGTTTTAAATAAGCAGCCTTGAAGTGCATATACGAGTGAATTAGGATGCGAATGCTAAATACACTGAACGAATTTTCAAAAAAGAGAATTTCGTTTTCCGAATTTAATGATAAGTAATGAATATTTGCATTTATAAAAAATATTGTGGTATGATGAAAATATCGGGAAATGCAAAACTTAATATATTAATTAGCAAGTAGTTGTTGCAACAAACATGGTTTAAAATCCGAGTCTGTATAAATTCGATCATTACTCGTCCGACTCGTCATAACATTTTTTCAAATAAATCATTTTCTTTCAAAATATTTGAAATATAATGTATTTTGTAATACTCAATGACAAAATGATGACAGTTTTAAATTTTTTTCACCAATTTCATTTTTGATCTCAAATATTATGTTATAAATGAAAGCAAAGCTCGAATTGATTATGTCAATAATAAATGGATAAGAATTTTGAATCATAATGAAGTATGATATAATGATTATTTTAACTCATTAGTGCCGAACCCAATTGCTCACGTTAATGGCACAGGTGTCCAACTGGACACGCATTTTTTTGTTGTCTACAATTGATCAGAAAATTGTCAATGGATATAGTCATAAATATTTTTTCGAATATATCAGTTGAAAAAGGTCCATTGCTTCACTTAGACGTCACTTTGGAGTTCTGGCTAATTAAATTAAAATAATATCGGTTGTCAAAGTGTGTCATCATTTTACGGACGCGAAAACATGAACTCAAATTTTACGTAAGTATTTTTTTCTGATAATATTGATTCGAAGAATAATGTTTCTTACATTAAATGATATGTAAACATACATCGTTTACGTTAACTTATCCAAGAATGGCGATAATTTCGTTTATGGTATATTTATTGAGCATTTAAATCCAATGTGTCCATTTGGACACGTGTGCCACAAACCACTAAAAAATATTTCATATAATTTTTTCAGAATACTTTTATTTTAATTATTGTAAATACATATGTAAAAATTATTCAATTTTAGGGATATGTCCAATGATGCTGCAAGAGAAACACTTATTAACAATGCATTAGATGCACTATATGATGCAAGCGATGATGAACACGTTACCGAATATAATCTATTTATAAGACCACCAGACCCTGCAGTTTTAACAGATGAAGATTCAGGAGATGAGGATTGTGGCGGAACTATCGACAATTTAAATCAAAGGCAATTACAAGCAACTGCACATGCAAGAGTTAGACATATAACAGAAGATAATATAGAGGAAACCAATATAGATTTGGAATGTGCTAATATATATGACCACATCAATAATGTGACTTATAATTTTGACTATTTAGTAGGAAAAGAAAAAAGGACTTGGGGTCAAGGGTGAAATGGAATCATTCCTACCTCTATTCCCAGAGCCGGATTATAGTCAATTCAAAGATAAATCTGCAAGTCAGCTATTTGAATTGTTTTTCGATAAAAGTAGAAAATGCAATGTTGGCTTGTGTACTATATGTTTTGAACATTATCATACTGTTAATATTTTATAGAAATAAAGAATCTTAAATATATCAACGTTTTATTACATTTTAACAATATTGAATAATTCATGTAAAATTTAAAAAATAACCTTAAGTGTCAAGCGTGTCCATGTGGACACAGCTGTTTTCTACGAAACTAAGAGTTATAATTTAATTTAAAATTTAGTTATTACTTTCATTTAACATACTGATACGTAATAAATGAAAAGAAATTATTTTTGAAACAAAAAAAAAAACCTTGGCACACGGAGAACAAAATTTGTGTGTCCATGTGAACACCTGTGCCACTAATGAGTTAATATAGTTCGATATTATAAACATAATTTCACAAGCACTTAAAATAATAAATTGAATATTTGTTTCATTTCCGTATAAAGTCCATTCTCATTTTGCGCTGAAATAAATTGTTCTCGGAAGCGTAGCACTTCCAAAACAGTTTATATGATTTTATTTTATTCAACCATTTCCCTTAGAGACGAGAAAAAGATGAACAATCTAAGGGAACGCGGCGGCTAAATTGAAGACGGGTTTCCAAGACCAGCCTCCCTACAGACTATCTTAAACATGCAATATTACTTAAAGTCACCTAAAGCTCAAATTCCGAACAAGCAGAATGCACGAGAATCGCGATGCTTTGTGAATAAACGGAGACATTCCGTAGACAGTGGAAGTTTACATTTGAATCCACTTTGATAGTGAAAAGTACTCGACAATATACGCGTTGCAAGTTTATTATTACTGATACGTTAAGCCAAAAGTCGTAGATTTTTTAAACTTATTTGCATATTAAAATCACCACTTATTGGATTCGACCCGTACACTTTATGATTATAATGCAGTTAAATTGTGATTGAGTAGATATTTTTATTTTAAGAACTTTTTCACTCAAATGCAGACAGATCTTATTTCAGTTCGGATGAACTTCAATAATTCATCCAATTGAATATGTTATTACTTTACTGTAATTATTGTATTTACATTTTGAAGTATGATGCTTATTAAAAATACAAAATTATTTTTTCACTGAAATTGTATTTTTCAAAATGTTTAGTGATGAAGGAGTATGTCATTTAATTTAAATTGTTGAAACTTACTATGATTCCATATATTTTGTTACTAATAAAGAACCGAGTTTTGTAAAGTTTTCTGTATTTTTTTTGTCAACAATGATAATTTAATATTATAAGACTTAAATGTCTTTATGTTTTATCAACGGCATGGAGATTTTAAGGGCAAATAATGCATATGTATGATGAAAATTACGTGAAAAAACAATTGTTGCCAATAAATTATGAATGTGAATTTAAATTTTCTACTAAGCGTAACTTTTCTCCATGCATGTTCGTTGATTGTGAAATTGTGTGATGTAAGTAAAGAGCTGAGTAAGATTTTGAAATAAAATCGAATAGCAGTTGAATTTTTTCGATATTTTGCTTACAAATATATTAATAATATTAATTCACAACGCGTAGGCTTAGGCAGTAAAGGTAAAACGTATTCATAAAATTGATACGAAAAATCATAATTATTGTTTTGTGTGTCCAAAAACGTAGTGATTTTAAGCCTGACTCTATTGTTAAATCAACCTGAAATCTTGAAAGCTATTTTTAATTTCATTGTGAGAAATATATCATTATAACTAAATTCAAAAATATTGAGATCTCATATCAGAAAGTTTTCGCGCGCAAGCCTACCAATGTAATTTTTTTTGAAAGTGATGACAAAGCAATTTGAAATGTTATCATTGAATATGTGCTGATTATTTATTTTTTGATATTTTTTGTAAAATGACATAAAAAATCAATGAGCTCTGCAGAGAAATCACAAAACCGTTTCATATGAACACCATATTTTTTATGTAACGAATGTATATCAAAAAATCGTTGGCCCAGACATCATTAATTTGATTAATTTGTAAAATTAGAGATTTTATGAAGGCTAATTATATTTTCATGAAAGTTATTAATAATTTTGAAGATTTTCTTGCGGATGAATATAGCAAGAATGAAGTAATGCGCTGGGTTTGAGTAGAAAATAAATACGCAGTCCGAAGCGAATGAACGGCCTCCGTAGTAAGTTGCCACTTAGCAGGCAACCTAAGTGCTGCAGTTCTCAAATATTTCACGCTCGAGTAAACTTGCGCCAATATTGATAATAGAGCACTCGTCGGAATGGAAAGTTGGCGAGCTCCGCATTTGTAGTTAAATATTCAAAGATTGAGTCACGTTTTGAACCACGTGATTTATACTGAATTAAAAGAAAGAATTCTTTCCTAAAGTTGTTCTTCAGAGAAGACTTTAATTAACGTAATGTGAGTTGGTGTAAGTACAGGCCAGAGGCAGTGAATGTTTTTGTTGTTTAAAAAGGAATCAGTATGTCAATACGGTGATGGTCTTTAAGTGACAGATTTCCGTAAGCTCGAACTGCTGGGAACTTGGCTCATTGAAAAAGAAGTCAGCTTTCTGGTATAGCAAACGGCTTTTTTGTGTCCAAATATTTCCATCTATTATATAATAGTCAGACAGAGTAAAAGTTTTTATATTCACTATTCCAACACGTCATAAATTTAAAATTGATTGAAAGCAGTTGATCAAGCTACAAATGGAACTGATAAGTGAAAATCAGGTAGATTCAACTGTTAAGCGTATATAACTTTTATTGTTTGGGTTTGTTTAAATATTTACTATCATCAATGCCCTGCAATAGACATGTATGATAGTGAATTTTATTTCCTGTAATAATATTTTTGAATAGGTCGAAGTCTTGTGCAGATGAGAACTGATTTTGTTTATTGTGTATGTTATCAACTGATTAAACTTTACTTAATTATTTAAATATATTTTTCCACAACAAAATAACAGTTTAAACATTGAAAACATGTTTGTCGTTAAAAATTTTACCACTTGCGTCCATATTTTGTTTCTTAAACTATCTCATTCGATGAATATGTCTGTAACAAAGTTTAAATTTAGGTGTGCAGTTTTTTTTTGATAATATTCTTTTAAAGTTACGTAGATGAAGTCTCCCTCACCTTTTGTAAATCGTCCTATATGTGGGAAACGAGCCGAAAATTTTGGCCGTTTCGCGACTTGATCGTGCTTTTTTATACTAAGGGACTCCTTCTACAGTCTAAAATTGTTACAAAATCTTCAACCAGCCATATCAACCACCGTAACTTATACATTAAGCTTATGATAAAATAGACGATTTTAGTGAAATCTTAAATATGGTATAGCTACATCGTACCACTCAAAAGTAGGCACTTGTTTATAAATATGATTTTTTCATCATTAAAATATAGCTAAACTTTAGAATTCTCAAGCTTTTAAAAAGGAAACTTAATCGTTTATAATTTATGAATATATTCTTAAGTTTAAATAAATTTCTTATAATTTTTTATTGGTTAATGTTATTTTTAAAATGAAATTCAATTAAAAACATCAGCTAACTCTTTCCAAAAATATAGAATAATCAAAATAGCGACAATATTATTTCATGTGAAAAAAAATATTTTTCTATAAAAAACTCATTTACATTTCAATGAAATAATAATAAAAAAATCATTCCACTTTATTTGTGCCAACCCTGAAAATAACACATCTATGGCATAAAATTATGTAACATAACTCTATATAACTACTTGGAAAACATTTGAACATCCGTATTCATAAATAAACTTTACAATTTTCACATGCTGGAGTAGTCATTGAACGGTGAATTGAAAAGTAATTGATGCGAGTATGTCGATGGGCTTAATAAAGGTTTTGTATTTTTTTTATTGCGTGTCGTTTTCCATATGAGAATATTTATGTTAAATACTCTTTTATGTTTGAAGTAGCTCTTTGCTTTTATTTATGGAAATATTTTGAACAATTTATTTTTGAAAGCATCGTTTTTTGATAAGCCAATTAATTTGTTTCAAATATTTTATTATAAGCATAAAAATAGTTTTATTTTTCAAATGTTCAAAAAAATATGTAAAATGTATAAATTGTTCAAAATTATACAAAAGAATACGCTTTTCTTAGATTGAATTCGTACATGTTCAAGATTTGAACTATATATTCTGTGTGGCAATGTTTGTTTTTACTTCAATGTTTTTTTATTATTATTTCGTATTTACTAACAACCATGTCACACAAATGTTTTATTTTATAAAGAATATCTCTTAAAGAAGAAAGTTTTCAGGCAATTTTTCAAAAACAAATCAATAAGGATTTTTTTCCTGAGCGCTACTAGAAATCAAATTAATCACGAAAATTTTTATGATTTCAAATATTTAAATGTGTTATCAGCAATAAATCTTAAAAATGTTTTTCCTGAGTGCCCCTTGCATCATTCAATGAAAACAATTTTACAAAAGGTTTTAATAATTGCTTTAAAAACTATCTTTAGAATGAATATTTAGCAAGCGTTAAAATAAAAGTGATATTACCTAAGATATTTTTTTTGAAAAAGATGATATAACTATTTTTTACAATAATCAAACGGCAGTCACAAAAATATGAAGTGTCTGCAGATAACAAAAAAATACCAAGAGTCCTGGAATTACTAGTTCATAGTTCAATATTTACATGTGTACTGTATTAACCTAAAACTAGTTTCCATATTATAATAATATTTTAATCAAGACTTGTTATTTCTGAAATTTTGAAATGATTGAGATCACTTGAACTTCTATTTAATGTCTGTTTTGCCCCCTTTTTTATTTTCATATATTACCGTGAAGCAGGTGTCCAAAATAATTATTCTTTTTCATTTAACTATAGTAATAGCGCGCTGGATTTTTCGCATGAAAATAATGAAAGAAGAAGACCTTATGCAAATTCATTCTATCACCTTGCAAAGACTTTCAATTTTTACACCATTTTTCAAAACGAAAGTTTTATATGCGAAAAAATAGCTCTGTTACATTTTCTTTGCAGCCTTTATTAAAAGGCGAACGTTTCGACGGAAATAAAATGTAATGAACTTGCCAACGTGAAAAAGTTCAACGCCCGCCAAATACATTCATGAAAGTAATTCATTAAATGAAATGTGAATTTACGTATTATCATGAGTTGTTTGATGTAAGTATTCAACTTCTTTCGCTTCGGAAGGAAATGGCCAAAAATATATACAAACAGCTTGGCGCTAACAAAACATTCAATTGTCAGCTGGCTTCATTATATTTATTATGTTGGATTTTAACGGTATTGAAAGTTGGTAGCTTTTAGAAAACTAGGGAATAATACAGGGTCTTTTTCAAAAAAAAAAATTCACGTTGGTGACGACGTTTCATAAAAATCCAAATTATATATAATATAATATATGTTTACGTTATTTTACTTCTATTTTATAAATGACTTATTAAAAATGAAAACACATCAAAAATAACTACACATTTCTATTTGTGAAACTTTTTCTTTACTATAGCATGTTGGATTTAAGAAATTAGCGGTGTCCTTTAAATACATGTTAACCGAAATACTGAAAATTTACAGGAATTTTTATTCCTCACAATAGAATAAAATCATTGGTTAGAAATAACTAAACCGTTAGAAAATATCAAAAAGTAAGATTTAGATATATAAGATCAGATTATTATCATATGTAGAAAAGAATTGAAATGAAAACTCAGAAAAACCGATTTAATAGTTAATAAATTTTCGTTGTACACACTTTAGAAAGCTTATGATGTTACATATTTCAATATAAGTCAATTGACTAATGGAATGCCAATTTTCAGAAAAATCGGAGAACCTTCTTCCAGTGTTATCTACTTTTGTGTAAAACGAAAATTCTAAGTAAAATTTGCATTATTCTAAAATTTCCATAAAATATTGTTACCTACGTTGACAATACTTTTTTAAAATGATTTTAAGAAAAAAAAGTAAAATTAATGACGAGTATTTTAGAAGATAAGAAGAGAAAGTATTTATTACCGTTACGTTATCAAATGTATTTTGACAGGAAACTGTTCATTTATGCTAAAATCTGAAAGGTACGAATTCAGAATTCAACTCCGTGGCTTATGTATAACTAAAAGTAAACGAAGCATTTGTAATCTAAATATATTGTTATTGCTGATTTCATAAAGTAATATACACTATTCCTTTCGATGTAACATAAGCCTACAGACGATACAATCAAATTCATTTGAATGAAACAAAACATAATATATTACACTAACTGACAGTTATTAACCATCATTAATGTACATACGGAGAAAATGATAATTTGTCTAAGGCGTAATCAAAACTACTGAACCAGTGACGTTAGCAATAGTTATTAACTAAATTTAAGGAAAAAATATTTGACAGCCAACAAATCCTGCAGTGATTAACAACTAATTAAATGACAATATAATAAATGACTTTATATAGCTAAAATGATTTTTTAAAACATTATTGTCTATTTGTTTGTATTATACACAAAAGTTAATCATCATCGTTTTAATTTTTTTACATACTGTATTACTATATATTAATCTTAAAAATATTAGCTATTTGGACACTTTAAAAACACAGAAAAGCGAAACACGTTTACTAAAAGATAGAATATCAAAACATAATTTATTGCCTATGTCAATGAATAAACAGACTAATTGGGAAATTAGAAAAGGATTGTCAGAATTCTAACATAGCTTACTGGAGAGGTCTCTAAACAAAGTTTCAATACCAAAATAGTCAAGTATAAGTTATTTTAATAAACATTCTCCAGTGATCAATACGATTCACTAATATCTGACATTTCTCTCTGTAATAGACAGCGGTATTAAGGGTTTGTAGTCTGGATTGCGTCAAAACAGTGTTGAAATATTTTACTCGGCGTATAATGTAACCTTGAGTTGTATTGATCACAGCTAGCAAGCTCTCTGGACGAAATAATGAAGTTCGGGTAACAAGCTCTCGCAAATCATCCCAGATTTAGAAAAATGTCTTTGTTGACATACTGGATGGCAGTGAAGTACCTCACAGGCGGGTTGGAAATAAAATTCGTAGGGTAAAAATATACTTTTCGTTATTGTCAGAACGATGTTATATTTATTTGAAAATGAAAAATAATTTAAATTATGCATAATTGTTGTTAATGTCGATCTGCTTAAATAATTGTCTGGATTGCTTAATAGAGAAAGAAATATTGAAATTAAAATATATTATATATTTGACAGTTGCTAGATAGATCGATATGAATACTAATTACGACATAAGACATTTTTATTAAAAAATAAATGATGGAATTTTTATACGACACGATAAAATAACAATATTTATTATGCAACACAACATTATATATTTAAAAAAATGTAGTCGTTTACATCAATAGCTTTAGTTACGGTGGTAACGGGCTCAAATCCCAGTACGGAGAATAGTAAGAGTATTTTTTTACGTAGTAAATAATAAATTATGTTTTTTTTTGATGAATTAAAAATCCTGACAAGATTATCAATATATTGAAAATAGTTCTATTCGGGTATACTTTCAAAAGAAAACATTTTTTTAAGCGTGAAGCAAAATAAAATTGTTTTATATTTGCAAAAGAAACTTACGGAAAACGTTATTATTTTAGTTTGGTTAATCAAATTCGTGATTGAAATTAAAAATAAAAATCATAGATATTTGAGAATAATAAAAAATTTACATATAAATTTTTTTTTGCAACTAATTCAAAGATTTAATAATTAACACCCTAATGAAATATATGTTAGATAGCGTAGTATAAAATGCACAATCAACAGTTATAGCATTGTTAAAATATATTTTTTCAATTGTCAGGCACGTCAAAAATATTAACTTATAGAACAGGAGTGTGTTAAAATTGATACACATATATATCTGTATTTATAATTTTAAACCATACATAAAAACTATAACAAAAAATATAAGCCGTATATGGCAGATTTGACAGCAGTATTGTGAATATAACCAATCTCTTTTCAATTAAAAAAAGTATTCGATGTTTCGAAATTCGTATTATTTAAATGTATTGTATATGCTAGCTATAAATGCTAAGAAAGTCCGTGTAAGAATTCGCTAGGAAAATAAATAACATATAAATTGATAAAGTCTTATTATCAATGCGCTTTGTGGTTAATATTTTATCATTAAAAGCGTGTAACATTAATGTTCAATGAAAAACAATTTATTTCACATTGAGATGGTGTGTTATCTAAACGGTATGAGAGTAACTTTAAATTTTAAAATGATATCAAACAATGCGGTTAAATAATATTTCTTATGGAAAAGTCATTTGTTTTAGAATTTGGCAGAATAAAAAGCTGAAGAAATAATTTCATTACGATAAGTATTGCTGTGTTTTTTACATCCGGTATGTTCCAGATGGAATAAAAAAACATTTAAAGTCATATGCAAACTTTGTTTGATTTAGGGATACGCTATTATATATGATGGATAGGCGGCGCAGGCTGTTTCTATAAATATTTGTCCCAGGCGACTCGTTGTGGTATAATTCCGGCAACCTTTCTAATGTAAATTATGAAATAGGTCAAGCGAAGGTTTTTTTGTATTTTTTGAGAAACATTAAGTTATTTTTGAAAATCTGATTCATAGTTTGCTTTGTAAAATACAATGACACTCGACATGTTTTCTTGTGAAATTGGGTAAAATACGACAGCCTTGCTTTGAAGGTTCGTGACGAATTTCAATTTCAGTTTGATTTAAGAAAAGTGTTTTCTTTATGAGATTCAAACCTTATTCAATCATATTTTAAAATCAATCTATAATGATCACATAAAATTTTGTATTGACGCAAAAACGCATTCAAACTTTTTTGGCTTCTAATTTTTATAATTACTTACTATGAAAAGCCCATAGAATTAAACAAATTTATTAAGTGAATTTGTTTGTCTCTTTCATTTTACAATTCATGGTGCTAATTCTAATGTGTTATTTATTTGAATTTTTTTTGGAAATTTCGTAGAATATTTAGAGAAAAAAAAATCAAAATGAATTCTGTTTCAAAATGGCTACAAGGGCCTATACAAAACATCACCCTACCGGTGCAGATATACTTATCAAATTGTTAATTTTATAATATCAAAATCAGAACCGGTTTCACTCAATGCGAGCATTACCAACAGAAAAAATACTTATTTAAACAGGTTATTTCTTTTATTTATTTATTGAGTTTTATTTTGTGCAGCCAATAGACGATTTTAATTGTTTAATTAATAAAATTTTCTAAAATTATTCAAGTGTCTGTCCACAATTTGATTGCGAAATTTTCCCATTTTTTATTCTTGACTCTTAATTGACATTTATTCGTTATTACAGATTAGTAATTATTTAATTTTACGAGCACCTTCAGATTTAATTTGTTGATTATTTGACTTTGTTTAGATATATTTTGTATGGTTACTAGTAAATTAATTTCTTTGTATACATAGTAACTATTGACTTGAAATTTTGTACAATTAGCCATGATTTAATTTATATTTGAACAATAATAACACTTAATTTTCAATTGTTGAAAAAAAATTAAAAATAATAAAACACAATCTGAAAATGTGTTCGTTATAAGTGCAATTTGTTCAAAAAAAATTGAAATAAATTTTTGACGAAGTGACTGATAATAAATGTATTATTTCATTTCAATAATATAATTTTCTAACGACCTTCCATAAAAAGTTTGTCGTAAAATATGTTCAATTCATTAAATAAGCGATATCTAAATATTTCCCGACGTAATAGTTTCCAAAGATAGAAACAATGAAGCCCCCACAGCCAACTACATGAATTACAAATTTCATATTAAAAGCTTTTAATTCTTACAATTATTTGGTTTGTTCCAGAAATCAAAGATAGGAATGATAACTTTTACCAAATTTAATTTCTATAGTAAAATATATGATAATAAAAATATCTTAACTTATAACCCACTCCAAATATTTTGGTGGAACACAAGTAGACCAACATGGAGAAAAAGTAACATTGTATTTTAGTTGTAAAAAATTTTAAGATGCATATTTGATAGCTTTTTCGGCGTTCTTCCTATACGCTGAAATTTCTGGCGAAGGCAGAAGCTGATATAGTTATCAACTATTTGCCTTAAAAAAATATCGAATGAAAATATATTGCTATTTTTTTACCGTGTTATAATGAACTCTTCTAATTAAGTGCCAATTCAAACAATGAAAAGACCATTTTTACTTTGTTTATTTATTCATTTCAGTTCACAGTTTTTGGTTCGATAATAATTACAAAAGGCGTTTCATGCACTCTTTATTAAAAAAATTTGCCTTATAAATCTAGCGATTTTGTATTTTTCATTTTACTGTCATTCATTTCCTTCTGCAATGAATTGTTACTCCTAATCAATTTTCCCACTCATGAATATTTTATTATTATCTTTAGCCAAAAAAACCAGTTCATATTTTTAACAAACAAAAAAATGAAGCCGTTTAATCACTATAATTTATTACATTTAATATGAATGATAATTTGTTTTGGAAAAAATGACTTGAAAAAACGAAAACAGATACAACACCCAATCCTAGGAATCTTAATATTATATATCACAGTCGAAATAGTAATTTTTTTTTGACGTATTGTACCATTTTTATTAGATGTATGCATTGAGCCGATATTTTATTGCTACACAGCTACTTTTTAACAGCAGAAAAGGTACTGTATTCCTATTTTTAAAGTTATGAAAATGATGTGCTATATAAAAATGTATGTAAATTATATTCTTTGATCGTACTTAAATGAAATTCATTTTTTTATAACACACAGTAAAATAAATTTTCACTTGTTAATGCAGATCTAATATATAAAAATCTACTATTCTACTATTCAAGCACAATAAATAACTTACTACTTTTATGAAATTTAAGAAAAGCCATGAATGTTGTAAGGATATTGGCAATATTTTCCTATTATTTTCCCACCTCTACTTTGAACAAACATTTCACGCTTCTTATTTTTCTTTTAGACATTTTCACGGCTCGTTTACCGTATGAAAATATTATTTTTGAATCGTTTATCACGCGTTTCTTGTATAGGAACCCTACTGTAAGGAGATATACGGTTTGAACTCGTAACAATTTCCCAGTTTATTTTTATTCCATTATGTGGGAAGGAAAATACACATACTTATAAAACATTATTATATAATGTCACACATACTAAGTGTGTCTTTTATCAAAATACCAGCACATTGATATGTCAGAAGATATAAAAGAGTTGTAACATTTCATCAGATAATAACGAAATTGAAGGAATATAACTAATCTGGTAAAAGAATCGATTGACATATTCATGTTATTTGTAACTTTTTTAGTAATTGAAATTTTGGTTTTCGTAATTAAGATCTATTTTTTGGGTAATTAAATAGTCTTAAGCATGGAGTTGAAATTTAAAGAAAATACTTGCGGTTCAGATCTGTCTCATATAAGGTTGAAACTATGTAAAACGCCACGGATAATTGTATCGACACATTTTTATTAAATAATCTAATGGATAAGTTATAATACATTACTTCTGGCATAAATAAAAAATGTGAAAATATACAAATTCTCAAAAAAAACCAAGAATATCTTGCAAAATATCTACATCAAAAAATCAAATAAATACAAACATAAAGCAAAATAATAATTGTTTCACTTGCGAAATTATGCACTCGATGTTTATCGCCTTTTATTATTGTAAATAAAAAAGCAATATTTACTTGAAATATTTTTTCCAAAATGAATTGATTTGGAAATTATCAAATGTATTTGGAAAAAGAAATATTGTAGGTGTTAAATAATTATTTTTGGCAAATATGATATATCTTATGTTGATAATTAAATATTTTTTAGTTTTAACTACCACAAAACTTGTATAACACATTCAAAAATATCACGAATGTTTATGTGGTTTGTTACATTTTAATTCAAATAGCGGTCAAACCATTTTTATACCAAATAAAATTTACAGGCGATATCAACTCTCATTTGCGATTTATTGATGAATAATTTGATTAATAGTCTTTAGAAACTAAACTTTTTATTTAAAAGATTATCATAAGTGATTGCGAGAAGAATATTTCTATAGTTGACATTTTGCATAAAAAATTAACAAATATTGTTTCTTAAAGTTGAAGAATATTTACTTTTGGTTACTGTGTAACTAATTTTTAGCCAATAATACAATTTTATTACATAATATGTATTTCCAAAAAGGTATTTTTTGATGTACACAAATATGTAAAATAACCGTTTTACAAATCAATGATGACGAAGGTATATTATTTATATTGTTCAACACTGATGTTGAAAAAATTAAGAGGTATACATTGGTTCTATAACAAAAAAAATGTTATTTATTGTATTTGGCACAAGTTGCAATAATGAGTTATGGAAGGTGTCGTAGTTTTTTAAATAATTCTGGTGATTATAAGGGCATAAATGCTATAAAGTCAAAACCTTTTATCTCTATATACTGTATATCTAAATAAAATTCTCATACAGAAAATCATAGTTCAGTTTCAAAAACTTTCTGCAATATATTAATGTATGCTATGCTTTAAAGAAAACGAGGAACTGTCTGAAGTAGAAAATATTTCGATCTTAGATAGAAATTCTAATATCTCCTAAGGTTCAAAAATCTCTTGGGACATGAAACTTGATACAAGATAGCCCGAGCTTTTACAGGCTGCTGCTGGCGTCGGGTTTTCCGCACTCGTGGTGTGCACGTGCCAACTGGTGGATGCACGTGTGGTGCATGAGAATGCAGGTAGGTAAAGAATAAAACGAAAGAAGACTGAGTTTTTCGTGGGAATTTAAAAATACAATGACAACAAGCTTTATATGATATTCATCGTAACATATATACATAAAAATAGATTCTAGTTGAACCTGTGTATTAATAAAAAGAAAGAACTTTTATTTTGATTAATTTATATTCAAAATAAAAAAAATTAATTAATAAATTCCAATTTTTTCTACTTGAAGTCTTTTTAAATTTTTTAGATTAACTTGTGAATGTTTATTATAGAAGAAGTTTATTTTCTAAATATAAGGTGTTGCGAATCATTTAAAACGATGCATACAGAACAAAGTATTACTTCGTTTATTGAAACAGTATCATGGCTTTGATACACCTTTTAAATAGTGTTGCATGTATTTCCTAATGTATAATGTCGTACCTTGGAACGATGTACGTAGAATAAAAAATTAATTTAAATTTTATCACATCTAGTGCGATGATAACTCTCGACGACAAATTTTTCCCTCGCCTTTTTTGTCACCTGCAGCTATTCAAAAAGTGCAAATATTTTGGCTCTCGAGAAAATTTATTTAAATCAATTCCGTTTCTAGTTATAAATAGGTTGAGCCCAACAAAAACATGGCGCCATGTTCGATATTAATATTCATGAATTTTTAAGCAAAGCCTTTTATTTGTCGCACTTTGCATATTGCCACTTGGGTGCTTTTCACTACTTGTCCAGTGACACTTTTTTATTTTGTGTTATATTCACGAAGTAGAATTCTAGTCTTTAGTAATTCTTCATAATTATTATTCCGATTGTCACATTTTTTTGTTAAAACAAAAAAAATAACATCTCAGAAATCCAACCATTACAACAATTTACGACATTTTTACTCTCTTGCTGGAATTTCTTTAAAAGAAGGAATATTTTCGTAGGAATGCATACTTATTACATCAATTAGTGCTTTTAACTGGTCAGCTTAAACTTACAAACGAGCTCCAATTTTCTTTGGACGCAATTGCCTAAGATATTTTGATACAAAGCGAATTTTTATTTATTGTCTGTTAACAGATATAGAGAATAACATTAATTTGTAGATAGCAAATGCGTAACACAATTTGGCTGCCTCGTTAAGTTACATTATTATAATTTATGTACGTGTATTTCATACAAATACGTGAAAGATAGATTTTCCTTAGAAATAAATAAAGAAAACGAATAATTTGTTGTTTTCTAACACTATTTATAAGTAAGCAAAGTAAAAACTAAGACATATTAAACAATTTTTTGATAATTGAGTCGTCACAGTAAATAATATTTTTTTTAGATTGATTTAAATTATGCAGTTTTTAAGTAACCGTATTTGATTAATTAAAACAGCTAAACGAAATACTATTAATAGCATTGAAGTTCAAAACTGAAAAGTAAAATTATAACATTCAAATAATAACCATTTTTTTTGTAAATTTTGATGGATGACTGATTTGATTTTTTTACAATAAAAAGTAATTATTTTAAATAAATCTTATACATAACATGTGCTGACTTTACTGAATAGATACCATTTTCTTAATGTTGATTTACTGCAGAAGGCATCTGATTTGTCAAATATTAAATATAAATATAATGTTTGTAGATCATGAATTGTAGCTTCCCTACATATATAAGTGAAAATGTACAGATTTAAATTGAAATATGTTTCAGTAAATACTAGCGTGACGACCTTAGAGCTGAACGAAAACCAAACCGGGTTTGTAGAAGGATTGCAAAACCCGAATTGATATGGTTTGACATTCTAAGCAGACATACCATCTTATAGGGTCTTACAAACTATAAATTTACTACGCAAATTGTTAAAATAGCGGAACATTTATAGTGTCGGGGAATATTCGTTGATAATTTTACACAAAGAGTTCATAATGATTTTTTACATAAATATAGCGGACAGATTTTCTTAAATTTCAGTTGCATGACGAAATAAAAGTAGTGTGCAGCTCTATACAGAACTTATAAATTCAGAAGATTTCATTCGAATTTATTGATTGTATTTTGCTTAGAAAGGCAACAGTAATTACAGATGGCGGTTATCATATTATAAACAAACTAATATTGTTTGTTAACACCAAAAGATGTTACAAATTTCTTCTACGAAGTACGATTTTGTAATTTTTTCTCTTTTTGCAACCAATATTTATTTAATGTTAAAAAATAATAAGCTATATGGATTTGAAAAAATTTTACTAACGACAACACGAAAATGACTTACTTAAATAATATATCCGTTTCTAATGCCACATAATGTTATGGCATTTATAAATATCTTTTATTTTTTTTATGAGATTCACGAGCTGGAACGTTCGTGTTGTGCTATGTTGGTAGCAGCAGTTATTTAAAGATTCATTTCTGTATTAAATTCCCTCCCTATTTTTTGAAGAAATACAGATATGAGTCGGTATGAATTTATCATGGCACTCAAAGCATAAAATAACATGTTTTTTAATGCTGCCATATTTACATAAAGCACCGAGACATGCCAGCGTAAGTGGCGATAAATTTAGAAAACTAATTTAGTTGTCCTGGAGATTTGAATTGATGTTTATGTAAGAGCGTTCAACAATGATTGATGACTAACGAATATTATTAAAAAATCTTCAGATAAACACTCCAGATTTGTGTCTTTAAATAACAACAGTTGTATTATAAAAAATACTCAAAAACCTATTATCCTTTGTTAAAATTTTTGTCGTACTATAATTATTCTCTTATTAAAATTCATTGTTGGCTATAACATCCTACTAATATTCTGTTTGAAGACAATTAGTGATATTTTTGAACGCCAATGTAAGTAAGCCACACATAGTTCAGTGACATAAAATATTGCAATCAAAAAATAATATATTGTAAATTTAATACACCATTCCTTTCGTTTGAACGACTATATTCCAAAGTTCAACCAATTTACATTTTAATTAAATTTCTTGGGACGTGATTAAAACAATTTGGCCAAAGTTTTTTTAGCGAAAGCATTCTGTTAAGATCGAAATAAATACAAATAAGAAGTATCAATGTCAAAAGTACAGGTCAAACAAAAAATTACTTACCAATTTTGGACTGTATTTTATATAGTTATGAATAATAGAGAATAAATAAAAGAAGGAATCAAAAATAATCTATGAAAGCAAAAAATGAAGCATAAAATAAAAAATAAAGTAAAAATTAGAGCTCAATATAAAGAAAATAGGAAGAATAAAGATCAAATGATTTTTATTACTATTATTGAAAAATGAAAATTATGTCGAATTAAAAAAAACAAATTTATGAGAAATAAATATTTAAATTCGCATATCGCACACTCAAATCAAAGTGCATAAATTCCGGAAATGGATCATACTCCTTCTTAGAGGTGTATTGCAACATACATTTTAAGCAGATAATCGTATATTTCTTATAAGGGCAACTTTTTGACGGTTAAAATTTTGTTTAATGCGCATGTGCAAAAGCTTCAAAATAAAAATAAACATATTTTGTTATTTTCATTTATGGCTTAAATTAACGATAAGAATGGTTATGTGTATATCTATATATATATATAAAAACATGGGTTGTTTGAAAAAATATGAAGTCTCAAAAGTAAGACTAAGTAATATTGATTCCATGTCTCTTCTAAACAAATGGAAAGTTTTAACAAGCCTAACGTTGGTTTAAAAGGTTCAAACAAATGCGTGCGATTAAAATTGCGTCAGTGACAAAGCTGTTCTTATTGCATTTCAAATGGTATTTAAGGGAACAGTATTGTTTTTTTCATAGTTTGTTTTATTCAAGAGCGTCCTGAATTCAAATAAGCGTGCGTGGCAAAGTACATGGAAGGGAGGAAAAGGATAGAGTGGGAGACACTTGACAAATACTGATGGCACACAAGGCTGTTTCAGGAATTCTTGTAAACACAAGATGTCGTCTACGATTCAACTTTCGCACGAGAGATCTACAAAATTTGAAAAGAAACTGTTTCTTTTTATATTTTCGATGGTTTCGGCGGTAACTTTGTGGAAGTTCATTTTAATATAAAATTTAAAATAACTTATAACAGTAAGTAATTTAGGATTTTTTTTATTAAACAGTAAAGATCGCGTTGATTCATCGTCACAGAGTGGTATCTATCGACTCTCTTGTGGAGACTGTCCAGCTTCTTATGTTGAACAGACAGGTAGAAACTTTAAAATTAGAATTAAAGAACATATAAGATGTCTAAAAAGTAATAATTTTTCTTAGTTTGCCAATCATTTAATAGAAAATGATCATAATTTTAATCAGACAAGTAATGTAGACATACTCCACCGAGTAAATAAAAAAGGCTTAAAGATGAATAGTCTAGAATTTTTAAAAATAAATAAAACTCTAAATAAAAAAGAAATATTATTAAATAATATTCTTAATAGGACAGGTTGCTTACCTTTACTAACATTGTTTCCAATTAGTAGAGTAATCATTAACCTATCTGATTGAATGCAGCTCATTAGTTTAATAGTTTGTAATGTTTAACGTCATTAGAAATATGCTTATTCGTTTGCTTTGTTTAGATTCTAAAACCCCCTCTCTTGCGTCCATTATAAAGAAAAAATCCTAAATTGATTGTATTGCAGCTCAGTAATAACAGTATCATTATCTGATTGTATTGTTTTGATTATATCACCCCTTCTTTGGCTCCTTTAGAAGGAAATAAACCCCAAATCCAATTTGTAATATCATAATTTAAAAAATTTTAGAATCAATCTTGCGTTAGTTGGTCTGAAGATCGAACACTTGTCACAGTTAGTTACACAATACGTGGAATAATCAAAGTTATTTTAAATTTTATATGTTTCTTTTTACATAAAACACTGTCATATCATACCAGATGAAGCAACTTGCAATAGATTAAAATATAAGTACATATACAAACATACTATGAAGCGAAAAGCTTATTGATAGATGGTAGTAAAAATTCTATTGATGGTTAATATTATTTTGTGGTATATGTTGATGGAATCAAAATTTCATCTTTTACCATTATAGCAAATCAAATATCTAATATATTAGAATTATCAGTGTCTGTAAAACTCACTAACACAATATTTGTTTAAAGTATAGTAAACAATACGTTTTTTCGGTACTTAGAAACATAACATACGTCCAGGATAAAAATTAAAGCAAATAAAACTCAATATTTTTGATGCTTATACAAATGCTCTTTCTATGTAAATTATACTTTTGATTACCCTCTCAAAACACCACAAATATTATTTCATATTTGATATTTGTTTGAAATATTTTTGAACATCTTTTTTATTTTATGTTATTTCAAAATAGAAATTTCAATATTCCTAATATGAAAAATATTTGGAGATTTTACGATTCTGCTGATTAATGATCAATATGCTATTCTTTTTGTTAATATTTTTTGTTGTTTTAATCAATTATTGTTACGTCGTATTTTATTCAAAAGTTATAAAACAACATAATTTTTCAAACGATGAAACCTCAATAGTATGTATGTATGTGTTAATCATTTTGTAATAAACATTGGTGAAACGAACGCATTTATATTATAAAACACGAACGTAACGTTACAACATTTTTTACCAACACACGCGAATATTAATATTAATATGAATAAAAATGAGCATTGGCAATATATAAAGCGCTGCGAAAAATTTCATTTAGTGACATGATGGAAAAAAAACTCCTGACATTTCTATTAAGCCATTGCTAACTTAGACAAAATATCAGAAGCTCGCTACCCGCGGGCCATTTTAATAATGTGAGTTCAGAGAATGTTGATTTGGGCCAAGACAAAATTTGTTTCCTGCAATGCAGGCAATAAAACTCTCACTACAAGAATAACTGACACGCAGTACCAACAATAACGATTTTATAGCAGTAATTTTATCGATGCAGTATTTGAAATACATCTTCACTATAACAAATATTTATTTGTAGTGTTATTGAGTATTTCGTTTATTTTAAGCCATAAACTCTTCCAATAAATATTTAACCCTCTTTTGCAGGCCATTACAGAAAATATCTTTAGATATATAGAGATCATATCATTTTAGAAAATTTCTACGAGTAAGGCTTATTACTAATTTTTCTCTAATCTTTTAGTAGAGAATAGAAATCGAACAAAAGCACTAAGACAGGTCAAGTGATAAATTTATTGTTTTCGCCGCTCCAGTTATTATTATTATTATTGGATAGGTAAGAGCTTAACGAAACCGTCTTTAATGCGACATGAGCTTGGCAATTGCACCACAGACATCTAGCTTATTATTAAAAAGTTAGTGTAAAATAATGTAAGCCCAGAAAGAGTGTTTTTGACTAAAATTAATGAAACATATTCAAACGATTTGCTTTAAAAATCATAAAATCGTAAACATTCCAATGAATTATCAGAGAGATTTTATTTTCTTAATCTTCATATGAAACATAAGAGCATATTAAATCTTTTCACAGTTAATGTACACTTCGATAGTAAAAAACCCCCACTGAGTGTTAGATAAAATATAAGTATTTTATACGTTGATACAGAAATTTATCGAATTATTATTTTTATTAGAATAATAACTATCTGCTGTTTTAAATTCATTATATTGAAATAAAATTTTAGCTAACTTAAATATTTTGGAAACACCTATTTTTTTTTGTATTTTCATTTAAGCACGATACTTTTTTGAAACATCGCAATCAAAAATGACAATTAGGTAAATAACACAGTGAAAAAAATTATCCATCGTCAAAACGATGCTTAAACTAACATTTGCCTATCTTTATATAGCTGTGTAGAAAAGGTACACAATACATCTTCTCTCCTGTTTTAACGGCCTAGCTTGTTACTTTCTCACAATAAAACTAAATTTTCAAAAATTGAAAATGAAACAAAAGGCGGCTATGACAATAAGTTTACATGTGGCACGGAAGTGGTCATTACGGAAACAAATCAGACCACCCCCCGGGAATACGTTGAACTAATGGGGACAATAATACATTAGTTTGTTCGTTAAGAATCCTTTGTGATAATTGATGTCTTTTAATTTCCGGCTGTTCCAAAGCCGTCATTCTGCGACCCTTACTACAAAGATGCAAACACTTAGGCGCTGAGTTTGAATTTATATTATGTGATTCCTTAATAACGTGATTAGCGAATTGTGACTTTGTTTTTTTACTGGTGAATGACCTTACATGTTCCTTAGCTCGAGTAGATATATTTATATCTGTATGTCCGATATAAACGGATAAATATGAGCCACAGGACATTTTATTAGGTAAACTCTTAATAAATGTAGAAGTTACATATATCTTCATGCAAACAAGAAAATATAGTTCTACAATAGTTTGACGATATAAATAATATTCTTTTTTTTTAATTACTGAGATAATTGAATGTGTATGGTATTGGCTATTATTATAATAAACTATTCAAAGAGAGTTGAGTTTATAGAAAATTTTATTCAACAAGTTGTTTGGATTGTAAATTTTGAACTCGTAGTAAATTAAATAAATAATACAAACATAAGTTGAATTGCCAGTGCAGTCAAATTAAGACTGAGTTTATGCTTCAAATTAATAAATTGTCATCAGCAGCAGTAATGGCTGGAAGAGAACAAGAGAAATCTCAGTAAAACGAAGCAGCATACACAGATTAAAGGCAACGTTTATTCGTCAGCAGTCTATGTACGTATATAACTTCCCCGAATTTTCCTTTCATAATATAATTTTCCATGTCAAAAACGTTAAACACACTAACGCTCGCAACAAAGTTAGCACAAATGACATGTCTGCTGTTTAAATTACGACATTATTTAAACTAAGTTTGTAGAATACAAAAATGAAAACAGATTGACTTAATGATAAACATTGCCTACACGTTTGTTTGTTTGCGACAGTTATGTATTTTGTAATTTGAGCTTTAAGCTACGCCAGCTTCGAGGAACAAACTGACGAATGCCTTTACAACTAATAATATTGCATTGTATGCATATGACGACTGAGTTTTAATTAGTTCTAAAACACGATATACAGTTTATATATATTCCCGTACATTATAGATAACTAACTTACTGTGAACGAAAAATACCTGCCAACAACTGAACGACGTTTAAAGTAACTACTCCTGGTCAGAAGCGACATTTATATGAATAATCAAGAGAAAAAGACAAAGTTTAGACTTTTTTCGTTCGACGTTCGGAATTTTATACGCTATATATCAAAAAAACTTTTGTTGATTTATTTATGGTGTACCAAAAAAGGAAGGAATTACTTTTAAATTCACGTCATAAATTATTGTTTAAAAATTTACAACTTTGGAAAAACTATTGTGCACTATCCGTCTCAAAGATTTGACGAGGGTAGCAATAAAGCTTTAAGACGATGGGTTCGGAATACAGCCTTAGAGAAAGTCTAATAGCAGAAGTGTTCACGGAATAATAAGGTTACTTTTTGCTAAATAAATTGTATTTAAAGATAGGTCCTGACAGAATAAAGAGTTTGTTATGTAAATCCTTTTAATGTGCACAATTTTAATTAAGAATGTTTTAAAACGATTAACTCTTACAGTATAACTGTCGCATAAAAAAGAGTAAACAATGAAGCATTCACATTAATTTTTAAATTAATCAACTTCCAGCTTAGAATTTTTACCTCTTGTACTATCCTGTATTTTTTCAAACATAAACTTGTGTGGCGAGATATATTCTTTATACGATTTATTCAGTTATTTCCAAATTTTAGATATTTTACAGAAAAATTAATTATTTCGTCAAAGTGATAAGCTTTCACAATATATTTTCTCACGAGAAAGCTATATATTTTTTTTACATAATTTTCACTCTTGATTTACGGGTTGCATCTCAGAAAATGTATTTTAAAACAATAAAACAAACAACAAAGTTAAATATTATATAAAGTAAAATGAAGATGATTTATGAAATTCAATTTACCAACCGAAGAGTGCTAAAATTCTACGACCAACTTTTTATGTTCACTTTAAAAAAGCAACCGCTTAAAAACGTCGCCAAACTTTGACTTGATGGCGTGGCGGCAGTCATGCGACGTAGATTTTTAATATTTAATCGAATAAATTAGCTACAAAACACTTCTCGCTCCACCGGAAGTAAGTTTCAGATGCACAAACAGTTCGAATAAAATAGTTTCGTTTATTTTGCAGCGATTTATTATGATGTTAGACTCTTTTTTTTAAATATGCTTTATTTACAAATTGACGATGTTCAGAAATGCTTCATTTTTAAATAATAAAGTAACCATTAAGTTTTTATCTCAAACCCTGTATACTTCCTGACGTTTTGGCGATCACTACTCGAAGTCATATTTGACAAAGGTTGAGTTAATCCGTGGAGAATGCTAGAAGATGACAATAGACAAATTCCGGACTGTTGATGACAAAAAAAATTAATGTTGACAATTTAAAGATTCAAAAGTTAGCTGATATGCTCTATAAGTGTATCGAGTTTTGTTAAATATGTTCAGTATTTTTTTTTTCATGATTTAATCGTTACATTATCAAAATCCCTATGGCTTGGTAATTTTAGCAAAAGCCCACTAAAATATTAATTGTATTTTTATGTAGTAGTTGATTGATGAATAAAAACTTAATTAGTATATTTCTCTTAGTGTTAACTTCATTTGAAAGTTAGGACTCACATTTTTTTTAAATTGCTTAAAAGGTCTTATACCTACAACGTTAGGTGTATCAATTACCACAATACAATAGTAAAAACAGACTAAATAAGTGAATAATCACTTTTCTGTTTATCAGTAATCAACAATCAGGATTATAAGGTGAGCAATAAATTACTATACATTTGGTATTGCGTTCAGGTAAATTTTACAATGAAAAATTCGTTGTGGATTCGATGTCGACTTACTGCGAACG
This sequence comes from Himalopsyche japonica, assembly GCA_028555115.1. Lineage (NCBI taxonomy): Eukaryota > Metazoa > Arthropoda > Insecta > Trichoptera > Rhyacophilidae > Himalopsyche > Himalopsyche japonica. The sequence continues at coordinate 876,597 of JAHFWJ010000395.1, forward strand.
AAATCAGCCAAGAAGCTTGCGACTCGAATGCTAAATAGTCTCATACATCTCCGGTGCGGGCCGCTACTGGCAACCCCTGCAGGCGGAGACGGGTTATTGAATACCTTGATATTATTATTTGCATAACTCTGCGACAGATCTCGTGCAGTCTACTGGGGTTGACTTTGGTCGGATCAGCATGTGCGTTGTTTTTTGAAATGTGATTTTGTTTGACGAATAAAAAATGAGAATAAATAAAGTAGTAAATCTTTAAGCTGTCGTACACTGTTAACTTCAACAACAATATCAAACAAAAAACCCACGCCATTATAATAATGTTTGAAAAACTATGAAAGAACGTTTGATTTTTTTGATAAAATTATTGTAGATTGATGTGAAAAATAGTTCTTTGTAGCCTTATTATAATTAAAATCAATAAAATATAATAAAACATATACCAGCAGAAACAAAAAACTGATACATTTAGTTATACATTTTGTATTAATTTTAATTCATGTTAATCAAAATAAATACATAAAATCAATGCTGAATTAGTATATACTATTGCGATTATAAAATAAAATTATAATAGATATTTAGTTTGTTTGAAAACACGTTTTAATATAATATCATCTGTACATATTCCCCGCCCCCGAGCTAAATATAATAAAAATATTCATAAATAAACAATGAAACAGTTTGAAATAAAGTAATAATATTCTAAAAAAAGCCTTGAATATTTGGCAAATATCCGTTGTATATCAGCCGTTATGTAATATTTTTTTCTGATATGAATATTGTGTGGATTTACCCACACTTTTTCATAAATAACGCCCAATTCTTATTATTTGATAAAAGATGAAAGGTTTCAGAATATTAAAAGCATAACTTGAAATAAAATCTGATAAACTATTTGATAAAAAATCAATCGATATTTTCAGAAATCTAAATAGAGTTTTTATCTCTTACCACACAAAAAAGATCGTTGTCGACGAATACTTGGTTGTTTTTTTTATTATGAGAAGATTTAAAGCAACAATTTTGTATCTACACAGACCTAAATGTTTTATGAAATAAACGATACATATGTGACGCGGAAAAAATGCGAATTCAGTCAACATATGATATATTTGTACGCACTGGAAAAGTTTTTATAGTGCTAGAGTTTAATGGCAATTTTTATATAGATTATAATATTGCTTCATTTAAATGTAATAATTATAAATTTTGTATTTTTTTGAGTAAGAAAAATGATTCATTTCTATAATTTATGATATCGACTTAAGGTGCTTGGTGGAATTTCAATATCAAATTAAAATTTTTGAAACTTCTGTCAGTTCTGTTGCATTCGTATTATAGAATACTTGAATATGCCGAAAAGCGAAACGCGGGTCAATTGCGACAAAACATGTGGAATCGTAAAAAGTTTCAAGAAATGAAATTTTATTCAATTATAACTCGAGATGGAGATATTCCATAAATACCTTTTTTCTATTCAGTTCATGTAGATTCGTTTTTGAAATAAGTACAAAGCCTTAAAATTTTTAAATGAATAGCAATAAACAGAAAGTAAATGACATAATTTTTGAAATATTCACTGGAAAGACGTATTCCCAGAGTACCTATTTTGATTAACACAACATCCACTGAAAAATGTCCCGTTTCAAGAACAGCATTTAATTTTCCTTTTAGTAAATATTATAAGAAACATCTGAGATATTCTCTTGCGCGGTGATTTCCCTCGGGCATCGACATAGATACCATTTGACGGTATTAAGAAGGCTTTGCAATGACATGAATATATACTACATAAAAAAGACAGTCCTCGGAAACAGAGTTACTTTGTTTCCTTTTTCCTTAAATGCGGTTGGATTTTTCTCCTCTCTGAGAGGTTACACATTTGTCTACCGCTCTCTTCCAATTTATTTCCTGTCAGATCCGCAATTCGCGTCCGCGATACATGTAAACTTTGTATTATTAAACTTACACGGTCTATTATGTTTATTTACAACATAGAGTAACAGTCTACCATATTCTAGAGCCCTCTCTTTTGGGACAAAAAGCTTTCACCGAAAATTTTCCCACAGACACCAAAGGAAAAAAGAAGTGATTTCTCACTAACTAAAACAAAACAATATGTAAAACTTTTTAAAACGTCAATAAAGATGAAAAGAGATTGGTGAGATTTTTTACCTATATGCTAATTTAAATGTGAATAAATTCGGTCAATGTTTTACTAATTAAAAAAAATAAGCACACTGAGGATAATGATATCGTTATTTTTTTAACTCGTTGTTATAATAAGCCATTATGCGTGATATCTGGCCGATTCAAATCATGAAAATTATTTAGAGAATTTATAACCGCAAATTATTTCAATGTGTCTAATGAACGATTAAAAATTTAATTGCATTTGGTTTAGACTAATAAATAAAGCACATAATAAATTCACAAAATCAGTAGAAAGGAGATCATTGCAATTTCTACTATCAAACGTAAATTAGCCTAAAATATTAATGTTTTCCATGACGAAAAAAGCATTTGGTAATGTTGAATTTAAGTTAGTTTTCCGGTTTATATCTAGAGTAATGTTGTGAAATTTTGTTTTTTTTTTAAACACAATTTTTAATCGAAGATATAATACCCTATAAGTTTTATTTGGATGAAGAACGTTCAAAGTTAAAATATTTTAATTGTGATAACGCATATGACCGAATATTTTTATTTTCATAGTCTGGCTATACAATATATAAAATATATTTCAGAAGTCACAATTTCTTCATTTAACAAATATTAGTGATTGTTAGAATACCAAGAAAAGAAATTTTTCTTTAGTTTGCAAGTAAATTTTCCGGAAACAGTACATTTTTATTTAAGCCCAGTCTTTGACATTCAAGAGGATTCAAAATGAACGCAGTAATTGCCGACGACAGAGAAAGTTGACTAATATTTTAATTCTATATTTTCATTTGGAGATACACTCTGATGTTGTTTTTTTTTATTTTCTCAGTGGTTTTGGTTGAGTGAGGGCTGCAGCACTTTAACATTGTAGTGTTAAAAGTTTCTCGAATGCGTTATTGTTGTCAGAAAACTTAGAGCAATTAGTGCATTTGTGCTATTGTATTTCTCGCCGAGAGGCACAACTTTGCATTGTTTTCTTGCTACAGAGAAACGTTTACAATGTAAATTGCGGAGACCTTTCTTTTGTCCACAGCACATGAACACAAGACTAATGAGTTTATTTTAACTGAATTTCAGAACAAACACTTCTTCGAAAGTGTTTTGAAAAATACGCATTTCTCAGACGTAGCGCTACAACTAAATGAACCAAGACTTTTATTGTTTGGCACATAAAGACTTCTGAAAAAGATACTGTATTTTAAAGCACATGAGTATAACGAACAATTTGAACAGATTTTTGTTAATTTCATGTACAACACATTATATCGAATTGAAACTATAAATTATATCGCTAGTATTGAATAAAAATATATTTTCCAATACAACATTTCATGTCAAAAAAATAATAATAAAAAAAAACATTTTACTGCAGCTATTTCAGTAAAATTTTACTATAAAAATCACCTATAACGACCTATAACCTGGGCGTAAAACTAAACAAAAAAAAATAAGTTGAATTACTGTTGTAAAATTGTCGATTATCGCTAATTTTCAGTGCATTTTTATGTATCTGGATAAATAATTAAAATGCATAAAAGCTTTAATTTTTAATTATAATACGTAGTGATTTATTAAAATAACTTTGCAGCATAATTTGATAAAACAGTTTTGAAAACATATTACTCTTTTACAAAATGTAACAGTGCTTAACTTTTGTTTTGTCAATTGTGAGAAGACGTTTAACATTCCGCATTGGCTTTCGTTATGGAATATACTAGATCTCTACGGGATCTCATGAAAGGTTTAAGATTAATCGAATCCCTGTTTAAGAATAGTAAATTCTATTAAAGAATCGGTGATTGAACTATCAAATAACTCAGCTGTATTTAACGTATATCAATGTGATATTTAGCCAATACTGTCATGACTGTTAAAAAATCCTTATTATAATGATAGTACATTGTGATGTAATATACTACTTTTCAAAAATAATTGGAGAGCGTATGAGAAAGAATGAAAAACAAATGTAGTTGGTCCAATGCTTACATTGCATAAGTCATGAGAATTTAAAAGACTCCAAAAATTCGTATATTGTTCTATTAAACAAGATATTTTCATCGGATACATATTAAAAGTGAAGTGGTTTGACATTGTGAGAGAAGCCAAAGATTTGGGAACGTACCAAGCGGCACCATGTATAATCAACGGTTATACAAGGATGTTTTTTCTGGCTATTTCACTTACTGTGTATACCTCTGAAGAGCCTTAATAATATTTGTCTGTTCTCTCAGCCAATAGGATCCTGGAGTGGAAGCAAAGCAATTGGCTTGGAATAGATTGGAGCTGGAGTTAGAGATGGTATAAATCATAGAGCCATCGCGCTGATATCGTCTACAAATATAGTGTAAAAGGATGAAACATCATTATTTGCTTTATTTATTTGTAAATTATTTCTATTGCAAGAAAAGAATATTAAATCCAATTTTTCCGATGAATACAAGAACACCAATAATTAGTAATCATAAAATGAAGCTTTATCCAGATTATCGAATTAAAAAAATATAATATTTTAGTTGGTAGCGATTAAGACTGTGCTAAGCGCCCCAACTGCAGGTTTAATTAGGGTTAAATTTCTGGTGGAAAACTTTGAGTGCACTTAAATTTCCATTTTCACTCTAGATATAGAGTAAGCGATAAAGCTTTTGTCACTTACGGAGCTTTTATTTTATGATTGTTCTAAGTATTCTTTAAGAAAGTAACGCTGCTTTAACTAATCCGCAAAAACATAATAAAATGTCTGTGAGAAGAATTATGGTCTGTTACTTTAATGTAAGTAATTTACTTCTATCAGTTTAATGGCAACATTTTTACAAGAAATAAGCACTTACAATTATGATGTTTTGACAGAATGGTTTTCTTGTATAATGAAATCGTCCTTTTTCATGCATCCGTAATATTGATAAAATTATAATTGCAATTGCTTATCAAGTGTGTATTTTATTGTATACTGTTATATCTATACATACAATATGAACAAGATTATGTTAACGAAAGATAATTGTTGAAAAAGCAAGATATTATTTGAAGCATAAAGTCTAAAATCCATTACTGGTTGTTTTTCCTACAAATTTTTTAAATTATTTAGTTAACTAATTTAATTTCATTGAGTCTATGTTTTTATAAATTTTAATTCAATCTATGTTTTGAAATTACATTTTTTTTATTTAAGAATAAATGAAAAATGATATAAATATTAGTAATTAGTCACAGCTCGTCCTTTTAAAAATTTTGTACTGATGATAAAGGTTTGCGTAAAAAAACAGTTATAGACAATAAAGAAACATTGTAGTAGTCAATGTGACTGGTCTAAATTTAGTATATATTAATAATAAAGACACATTCTCGCAATAAGGAAAACCGTTCATGATCATAAAATATGCTTTCAAAAAGTACTAAAAATCCATTATAATATTTTTAATATCATGAATTTACATCAAGAAATGACAACTAATACCTTAAAAGTAATATAAATAAATTGATTGATGATACTAAAACACGGGGCAATATTGTTTGCATTTATATTGTGAGCTGAAATCGTAGCAATAAAACACTATATGTAGAATAAAACACGCATCATTTTGTACGCGAATTATGTTCAGGGCTTCTTTTAACTCGTAGTTTATTGCACCGGAGAAATAAAATGAACAATGAATCGTCGGTAACCGGACGATGAGTAACAAAGAATTCTATTAGGGAGACATTGTGAACAGCACTCAAGGCCGGTGCTTGAAAAGGCAAAACCATTCAGTCGGCATCTATCGCACAGCGGTTTTGCTTCATTCGTACTCCGATGCAATTTCAAGTGATGAAGTCAACGATTCCTTAGAAAATGGTTAAGTCAGCAAGTGAGTTCTGAAAATCGTTGAAATGGTACCTAACGTTCAATTAGACGTCTTGTGAGGTTGCTGAAAAGAACTGTTTTCAAGTTTCTACGCTCAAATCGTATCATATCATTACGCTTTATTATATTTCAGAGTGTTATAACTGAAAGTTTTGTGTTTAAGTATGCTTAGTTTAAAAATAAGGATATAATGAAGTTTAAGCATATACGACTATTAAAAAAAGTTAACAATATTTTAGTAGCACGTCGTATAAATTCAATGTTTCTCACATTATTTTGGATTTCAAGTAAATTGAACGATATGGTATACAAAACAGTCAAAACTATACAAATTTTAAGGCATTAAAAATATTTTGTCAATTTGTGGCACGCGAAAGATATACAAAATTAGTTCAATGTGCTAAGACATAAAGATAAGTAGCAAGAAACGATGTTTTTGAAGAATAAACTCTCAATAATTCAAAAAGTAGTCATTTTGTCTGGTTGAAATTCAAAGACAGCCTTTATGTTTTTCCTCACACCTTATATATAAAGATAGCTTAAGTAAAAAAACAGACGTATATATTTATATATATATGTCATCACAAATTCATTAGATACTTTCATTTAAAGTAGGAACTCTTTAATGGTATCATTAAATTATTGTTAAAACGCTCAAATAATTTAAACTTAAACTGGAAATATATATTTATCTTAATCACTTTATTGCCAGCAAAACTTTTACTAATAGTCTCAATCTTTTGCAAGTATACGATTAGTTTTTACTAGCTCCATAACCACTGAACTGCTTTTTGTATTTTCATTTATTCAATACAGCAAGCTCTTTTTGTAAGTACAACGACTTTTCCTGTGATACTAAATGAACAATGGCACAAAGAAAGCTCAATAAAATAACTAATTGGTTATCGCTTTTCTCGATTTATCATTACGGGTTTGCTTAACTCGATTGCATTTTGTTTGTTTTACAAAAATATTTTAAAGCAAGAAACATTCTAATATATTTAGAATAAGAAAATAATTAAAAACATTGATAAGCAGTTACCTGGTAAAACTAGATAAATATCAGATACATAAATGCTTACTTACTTGAAATTACACAATATAGCGAAAAATGCTCAAATTTTTAAAATGTCATTGCATGTTGGTGTCTCAATTATTTGCTATTCAATGGCAATTTCAGTGCTGAATGCGCTGTTCGGCCACCATCCAAAAGAGTTGCTGCAATTCCAGATGATGCGATTGCTAGTGCAATGTTTTTTCGTGATCGTGTGGCTGCCAAAATGAGTAAAATGAGGAAGGTTTACCTGTGCATCCGGGTGCATCTAGGAAATAAATCCACCACTTTGTGTTGTAATTGCACCCATAATTGTGTCATGCACTATACGTTGATCTAGAACCAATTTTGGAAGACGAATTTACCCAATTCATCGACATCAAAGTGTGTTTCTCGCTGGAAATCAAGTAAGTCGTTTTTAGATCGATTCCGCGCAGCCATTCCCAATTGTAGCAGTGTTTTGTTAGCGATTACTAAACATATGTCCTCAATCAATAGCAATGCCTCATTATACGCGTTTGGTGTGAATTAAACTATGTAAAATATCTTCACTCATGTGGTCTTTGTATTTTTCCCAAAGATCATTTGGATAGGATGGGAAGCACATTGTTAATATTACTGAAAATAACGCACGTATTTGTTGTGGGTGAGCAGTATTCGATGAATCAGCGAGTGAAGTGTCCCAATGTGCATCGTTTTCTAGAAGATTTAATTTGAGGCAAGCTTCACGATAAGTGACACATATTCGACCGTTTACTGTTCTCAATTCTTGGAAGGATGTCGGTCCACGTATGTTGATTAACGGTAATCATAAGTAAAAGCATTCTGCATTATTTGAGTAAACAGTGTACAGACGGCCTAATGCGTCGGTTGAATATACATTGTTATATCCTTCAACTGCTTTACCTTGTTTGCGACGTTGAATTTTTTTCTGATGCATTCCATCTGTAGAATGTTGGCACTTCAGAGTAAGGTAGCGTCTTTGCAAACATATCATCTCTACACAATAAGAAAAATGCAGTTAACGTTGTTGGCTGTGGTGACAATGCTCTTACACGTGCATTTTCTGTTGTGAAGTACACTCGCTGTCCACTTTTTTTTTATGTTGAACTGCCAAATGAGTAACTGTTGGATGCCGTTCATGAATTGGAAATGATCAAACACGCCATATTGCTTCATTGCTACTAATGTAGCGTCCCATTTGATATTGGTTGATTTCATCGATAGATGCAGTGGAATTTCCCACTCCAAAAACCGCCATGTCGCGTCCTTTGTTGACAAATTTACAAATGTATTTGATGGATTTCACTGAATTGCAATACTCGACATTGATGTGTGCTTTGTACGTTTTTGAGAGAAGCTGTGAATACGGTACAATCCAACGATTATCAACTTCAACCTCATTGTTTCGCCTTTTTCTTTCGTGCTTGAGTTGTACTTTAACCTATTGCTTTTCGTTTGGGTGGCATAATTGATTTCACAGTGAATGTTACGTTTTGAAATTCACTTTTGAAAAATAAAAATAAATTATTGACATAATACTATCCCAAGTCGACCAGAAATTGGAATTTCAAAATTAATTCTTTCTATATCACACACGATTTATACGTAATATTTATTTTTATTCGTTCTGTCATGCGACATAAAACTAAAACAAAATAGTCAGTAAAAAATAGAACATTGAAATATTTTTTTCGAAAATCGAACTTTTTTTTAAAATATTAAGTACCTTACGTAAGTACCTACAGGTGAGTGAATTTGACAGATTTGCGTCGTTATTGTTTTCGGCGTTGCCATGGATACAATGTGTCATAAATGGCCATTCTGTATTACAATAGTCTTGTGTGAAAGCATGTTTTTCGTAAATATTCAATTAATTTTTGTAATCAAATAAATTCTGAGTATCCAATCTTTTGCCTGGTAGTCTAAGCAATAATTCGACAAAGTTTTATCGCAATCGGATTAATGGCGTAGGAGTTAATAAAGGACAGACAGACAGACAGACAGACAGACATTCATTTTTATACATATAGATAAAAAAAATACTTTATACATTTTATATTCAAACACCAACTCTGACAATTCATACAACTTACCTGTTTACCAATTAACCTTACCACTTAGTTGTGATTATATGTGCAAAAAATCATATTTTTTATTGAACTTGCATTGATCGTGAATTATAATGTTCATTAGTCAAAGTAAATACCAAGTATTCGTGAAACTATTTGTGACGACGCGTATATTAAAAAAGCATCTTTAGATAAAATATTGAAAAAAAATACACAAAGCCTTAAGCAAGGCTTAAAAATTATTTTTTATTTAAAATAAAAAAATATTACATTGAATTTACTAAAAATATAATCATCGTAATTATTAAATAATTGCGATAAATTTTGATATCTTATTCAATTCGATCAATGAAAAATTTTAATCGATATTTTTATAAAACAAAACACATATGTTAATGTCAAATATAAAATTTATGTGTATAAAGATAGATATTTTTTTATTGTTTTCGATTCATACTAAAACATTTCAACGTCAAGTACTTAGAAAGTATACATTACAATTAAGCATTGACTAATTATATTAAAAAAATAATTGTAAATTGTTGGTAGTACCGTCAATGATTCTTTTTGTACATTAACCGTCGTTGAGTGTAAAAAATAAAGACATTCTACAAAAACCCTCCCCAAATTAAAACACAAAATCATGTATTTAATTCTTAATTATTTAGAAGTGGTACTCGAATGAAAGCGTACATTTTCATTTCTCGACCACAGAAATTCGGAATTAAAATATTATATTTGAAAATTTGGCAATTTTTCTTAAGTGATTAATTAAAAATTAAACACGGGGAAAAAATAGCAATGTATTCTAGTTCTACAAAATTATTTTTAACAAATATAGTTGATAGCTATTTCGGCTCACGCCATCGTCAGAACTATGCTTAAACTAACATTTGCTTATCTATATATAGCTATGCAGAAAAAGCACACAACACATCCTCTCTCCTGTTCCCACGGCCTAGCTTGTTATTTTAACACAATGACACTAAATTTTCAAAATTCTAAATGAAACAATAGGTGTCAATGACACTAAATTTTGTGTCATTGTGTTAAAATAACAAGCTAGGCCGTTGGAACAGGAGAGAGGATGTGTTGTGTGCCTTTTCTGCACAGCTATATATAGATAAGCGAATGTTAGTTTAAGCATAGTTCTGACGATGGCGTGAGCCGAAATAGCTATCAACTATATTTGTTAAAAATAATTTTGTAGAACAAAAATACATTGCTATTTTTTCACCGTGTTATAATGGAGTTCTACCAAGTGAATGCCAATTCAATCAATAAATTAAAAATTACTTTAACCGCGCACGCACTCCGAGAAAAACTTTTTTGCAAAATAATTTACTGTCTAATTTTCTTGCATATAATTTACAATTTTTATTCATGCATAATCTACTGCTGGCACTGATTGATTGGTAGTACAGCTTCAATAGAAAGGACCATGGTATACAAAATATGAGACCCGCGAACAAATGTTGATTTACTTTATCAGCACGTGACGTATGAAGGTAAAATGTTGTGTCAAGTATATTTTGTTTGACAAGAATTAAAAATGATAAAGAAAATCGCAGATATTAAGAGCTTAAAATAAAAGAATGTGAATAATAATTTAAAGGCTACTAGTATATATATTTTTTGAGTATTTTATTACAGCCACAGTGGTTTTATTTTAATTTTTAAATTCAGATGTTTATTTTGATGAATTGTGTACAGAGAATTTTCATTCTAACTAATTTTTGATGTATTGTTTATCTCCTTGTATTATGATTAAACTTTTTCAATTTATCAATTGATTGAAAAACTATAAAATCAAATAGTGGGGATAGTTAATAATATGTCTATACCATGAAAGTTATTGTAATTTAAATCAAAAGAATATTATTTATTTGGACTAAATTTTGATTAATACATGTAGATTATTTTCTTTAAATATTGAAGCCACACATTTACTGAGATAACTTTGTTTTGTAATAAATATTATCGGATATGTATAGATCGCTGTTGAAAAATATTTTATAAATCGTGAGATGGAGATTAAAATATATAACGTGATTTGAAATATGTCACTATATTTTATAATAAATTTTATTTGTTAAATTAATCAAACATAATTATTTTCACATCACTCTTTACATTTTTATACAAAATTCATGTTTATGGTTATATTTCTGATGGCTTCATTTATGAATTTTTGTTGAGATGAAATATTACCTAACACTTAAAATTGTAAAGCCGGAAGTATATTCAGTCAGCACTGATTAGCGCCGTAATCCACAGGCGACGGCCACACTGTAATCAATCTCCAGCGGAGACGGTTTACGTTCTACTCTACGGCGTAGCTTGCAAAGTGTCAGCTAACGTCAGCCGATGTCAGCTGTGACGGCCGATAGCACACTGTCGGCACGTTGCAAAGCACAATAGTTATATGATTACAAAATAACTGGAAATATTTCACAAAATCCTAAAAACAGACAGTATATAAAGCTTTTAAAAAATATATAATATTTTATGCCAGGCCAAGCGCAAGTAATTTATTGTATTATCATTAATTATGATTTTTAAAATTTTTTTCACTTTGGAGATATTTCGTACTTTGTAACATAAATCTAATCTCTTCATCTTGATTCTTTGATGCCAAAATAACTTTAAACAGCATTGAATGATTTTTGTAGAGCTAAAAATCCAGCTATACGTTTCTTTGCAATAAATGTATCATGTTAATGTTTATTTAATTAAAATGAGAATAAAATTATGCAACGAAATGTAAAGAATGTCAAGTTATAAAAATACTTACTTACTTGAGAGTTACACAATGTAGCAAGAAAGTGCTAAAATTTATTAAAATTTCATGGAAACATGTACATCTGACTAAATTTTCAATTCAAAAAGAATAGGATTATATTAAAAAAAGTATTTTGTGTTTTTAAACTAACACTTTTAAGGTGTTGAATTTCACTTTTTGATAGGAAGCTATGCTATTTTAGAAATAAACAGATATATATTTTTTAAATAAATGTAACATGTTTATGTTTATTTAATTTAAATGAGAATAAAATTATGGATCAAAATGTAAAAAACGTCAAGAAAAGCCAAACATATGTATTTTTTAATCAATTTTTATTCAATAAATTATATGTATACATGTTTTTACAAGAGGTTTTAAAATCTCTGATTTATTTATGAAATCACTTCTTAAAACCCAGCACCTAGATATTTATCATAATAGTAAGAATTGACTTAGCCCTTTCGATGGTTTCGGTGGTAACTTTGTGGAAGTTCATTCTAATATAAAATTTAAAATAAATTTGTTTATTCCACGTATTGTGCTACTAACTGTGACACGTGTTTCGCCTCTTTCAGAGGCATCTTCAGACTTACTTCAGTTAGTCTGAAGTGTTAGTGGAATAATCAAAGTTATTTAAAATTTTATATTGACTTAGCCCTTTAATATTTTATATTAAAAAGTTGATAATATTATATAAGAGCAGCTGAAATCGCTTTCCAACACTTTGAAGTACGTTTATTAACCTGGGACGGAAGCTTAGATGTTATTTTTAAAGCAATATTTTGAATTCTAAAAATTGATTGAAAAATACGATAATAATCTTTACACGTATATTGGTATGTGTCAAAGAGTAAGTACATTATTTACGATATTTTCTTGTGTCAGAGAAATTCTCCCATCTCATGGTTAAATAAAAGTTAGTAAATAGACTGGCAGACTTCTTCACAAAAGCTCGCACTAAAAGCATCTTGCGAAAGCGACAATATATTTTCATGAAAGCAGGAACAATGCCGCACCATTGTTCGAGTCCAAACCGTGATACACTTGCAAGGCGAGCCCGTAAAAAGTGCCAGTCGATACGTGATGTATTAACTGAGAAAAAAGAAACATCTACCAACGACCGTTTTTGTTTAAATTTACGATTCATTAGTTAATTCAGAGGAATAGAAAATTTCCAAAGGGTGACTCAGCACATTTTTCACGAGCGATTTTAAATGGAAAATCTCAGATACAAAATTGGACAATTTATTTGGTTGCAACGTGAAAATATTTAATCGAACTAGAATATAAAGCGATTTTGAAAAATTTCTTAGTTAAGTTGAGTATTTGTAAAAAATAAAACACAGTGTTTTATTAAATTTATAAAAATATTATCCGAAATTGTGTCAAGTATCATTAATTAAAATTTTTATTTAGTCGATACCAATAACATAGAAGCATTTTCATCAAAGCCACGTATAAAATATTGTTGAAGAATCATATTATTGCTACTCTTATTGCTTGATTGTCTTTATAGATTTGTAAAAATGTGTTATTTGATATTATATTTAGATATTAATTTATCTTATATCGAAAGGTTTCACGCACATATCCAATTAGCTTAAAAAAGCTTGCATGGAAAAATTATTGAATACCAACACTAGATTAAAATGTGTTAATGAATTGAAATGAAAGGTGGAATTTACGTTAACAAAAAATTGTCATCATAAAAATAGTAAAAGTTAGATCAGTTTCATTTTTATAAAAAAAATCAGTTTAATGTAATCACTTTAATATATAACGAATATATTGTAGTTAGATTTTTTCTTGTGCACATCACGTAAGACAAATGTTATAAAATTAAATTTTCTATGTATTTTTTTAAATAGCTTTAGTACGCTAATTTCATAGATATACCACAGCAAGCTGTCATTTACCAAAGAGTCGGTATAAATAAAATATAAAAGTTTACTAAAACAATGCCCTTAGCCTTTACAGCTGGTCTGGCCGTCTCTGAGAAACTTTTCCACGCGTTTCTCCAGACAAGAAGCAGCAGGACTCTAAGACTAACTTAACTGGGAAAAGGTAATTCAACTAACTTACGTAGAGGCTGCTAACTTAGACTTAAGTTAACGATACAGTAGCGGGTGGCAGCATTAAAGCTATCATTTAAATTACATGCCGTACGACGTGTTATGACACAAAAGCTTGTCGAGACCTGCTTAACGCTGCATATTTATAATATTGTATGCACATAATGACAAAGTTATTCTGTTAACGGCACTTACTCGAACTTTTCGATTTAATTACAAGCAAACATGCACTGATATGGGTATCAGAAAGAGAGAAAATTCAAACTTTCGTATCACACAAGTTTAAAAAATTTGTACAAACTTAGAATGATACAACCTTTTTCCATTATATAATAACGGAAATATAGAAATTAATATTGTTTATCTTTAAAGCTATAATATAACATATTGAACCAATGCATGTCATACTATTTCGTAAAAAATAAACGTGCTTCATTATTGCAATCACTAAAAAAATACTTGAAATTTAGGGTGCAAATGATGTGTCGTGACAAGAGGGTGCGATTAAAATTTTACAGACTAAATTTTGGACTACACTTTCGATCACATCAGTTGAAATCATTGAAGACACATAAATAAAAAAGCGTTAAAAACAATCCCAAGTAGCTCCAATTTCTCGTCGTGATCAAAAATCGAATTTAAGTCAGTAGGTAAAAATGGTATATATAAATATTTGTATTCGCGTAAGATTTTTTTCTATAAGACCACCACAAAGGCAAAAATATGCTTATATGACATTACAGCTTGCTAATAAAAATCTTAATTTTAGTGGAACAATCATAATGTGTGGTGAAGTTGATTTCTATTTAACTTTATACGTTACTAAACAACAAAGTCTGTTATAAATAAGAAATAATTCTTCAGTTACAATTGAGTTTATTAAAAGAGCAGGTATGGTATATGAAGGAATCATTAGCCTTTACGTATTTGAATATGAAGGTGACATTACGGTTACTGTAAATAGAGACGTTATCATAACATGATTGATGGCTTTATAAAATCGGACCATGACGCTATGAAGCTTTAAAAACATGTCGTTCCAACAAAACTGTGCAACTTCACATACATCCATTAGCACAGTATGATTTCTGAAAAAAATGTTTCCAAAACAAATTATATCCAAAAGTGACTGACGATCGACTTCTACGATTGCCGGATTAAAACAAGCCTCGGTCTTTTTGTTTGCAGAGATATTTCAAAAATAAATATTTAGCCAAAAACACGTAAACGTCTTAAATAAAATCATTATCACAAAGTAAATGAATATATTTCTGATAGATGTGTAAAAATATTATAAAAAGACCCTTGAATTGTCAACGTCACATTTATCAGTGTTCAAGCATTTTTTTTAGTTTGTCGTAAAGTTATACAAAAATAAAGTAGAAGGTTTTTTCCGACGAACACACTGTATATACAAGGGGGTACCTTTACAAATTAGTTTTTGGTTTCTTTAAAGTTGGTAAGTATTACAGTGACCTTAAAAATTTACATAAAAATCAATCTGTAAGTTTCAAATTCTTGTTTTTTTGTGAACAACTTTTACGCAGCACTGTAAAACGAAAATAATTTGGAAGCTAGAAAGAAAGAAGAGTAACGGTATGAAGGGCAGTGCACCAGTGTTTCAAACATAATAACTATCCTACACAACACTTTTATGCAGTATCAGCCTCAAGCTACTTTTTCTTGTAGGTTCTACGAAAAAAGTGTTATAACTAAGACTTAAAAGTAATACTACCAAAAACCAATGCCGATTTGATTTTTCATAAAGAACTATATAATACGATAATGCAAAATCTAATCAGTAAATGTTTTATGCTTCAACTCGCTTTTTTGAATCAAATATCACTAATCTGCAAATAGATTCATTCAGAAAATAGTCAAGTGAAAATATCCCACTACGGATACAATATGTCTCATTTAGATAAACTTTTAACCAAAAAACAAATCTCCAAGAATTTACACCAAATCTATTTGTTAAAATAGTCAAATCAGCACTTTTTGCAGAAAATTTATTTATGTTATTTAATCAATTTTAGGGTGTATACTGTTACTTCTTGATAGAAGGCGTGATATTTTAAATTATATTATATGATATATAAATATATATGTATAATCGGATTCTGACAACTTAGTTTATTGTTCGCGTTGAGCGAAACCGGTACTGATCGTATACATAGTGCGGGAAAAGTACTAACATGTGTTTTTATTATTTAAAAATATGTAAATTATCAAATGATATTAAAGTTTATACCCAAATTAGTGTAATAAATGTTTCATAAATAAATTGCATATCAATGAATGACAGCACTTGTACTCGAATAAAACCACGCGAAGACTTGACGAATGTAAAAAATATAGTATAATGTATTCATAAAGATAAACTACATAAAATCATCATTTAACTTAGGTTTGTCGTTCGTTCAACGCTGATGAATGTTATTGCATCTTTAAGTTTTTTATCAGGACATTCAAAAAATAAAAACATAATTTATGATATTGACTGAAGGTGTTTTATGGAATTTAATATAAAATTTGAATTTATTGATTGAATTGGCATTCTCTTGGTAGAACTCCATTATAACACTGTGAAAAAAATAGCAATGTATTTTAGTTTTACAAGACTATTTTTTAGTATTTAGTAATAGTTCTGACGATGACGTGAGCTGAAATAGCTATCAAATAAATTTAAAAAAATAATCTTGTACTAAAATACATTGCTATTTTTTTCATCGTGTTAAAATTTGAATTGTTGAAAATTTGTGCGATTCCATATGTTTACAACGACCCGGGTTTCGACTTTCAGCATCTTTAGCATCACACGAGTGCAACAAAACTGATGACAGAAGACGAACAAAAGTTTGAAATCGTACAAAGCTTCAACAGTTCAAATAGATTAAATCTAGACTCTCAGCCAATATTCAATGAATAATTCATCTCTTGCATTAAAAATATTTAATATTTTATGCCATCATAACCCACTTATTTTAAATAAGGTAGACGTTTAATATATCATTATATTAATGAAATTTTACTATTATGAACACTCGTCAATTATTTACTATTTCAACAATTAAAATGTCATCATAATCAATTCAGTAATTATTGAAATTATTTTTAATATACGTATAGAGGAGCTCTATTAGAATAAATATTTGACAAAATCCTCTTGTATATAAGCTATGTTAACTATTTTATAAATATCAAATGTATTTGTATAAAAGAATAGCGAAAAATTATGGAAAGCAAAAACGAGGTCATGAATGAAAGTAGAAGTTCAAGAATTTGAACCATTAATATTTGATATTAAAATTCCATCAAGCAACCTTGGACAATATCGGAAATCATGATATTCCATGTGAAGTCTACTCTATTCTTCATAGTCTATACTTTAGTGGTAAGACAGAATATAGTTTTAATTATTTAATAAAGCGTCTTCTTATGGATATAAGAATCTATTTATATATTTATACAAGCACAGTTACCCTCGTAAAAACTTCCACCAAGGCTTGCCTAAAAACTCATTTTGCAGACCTTGTAAGGAGTCCCGATTTTCATTAATGTGCCCCGCAGTGCGACATCGTTCCTTATTGTGAACCGTAAAAACATTGATAGTTCTTGCAATAGTCCAATTTACATGTCCATAAATCTCGCCAGCGTAATTAAGTTGAGCACGCACTTGCAAACAGTCGGCCGCCGGCTCTTGTCACCAGATGTGAATAATAATTTAATATAGGCGCTACATTCAAAACAGACGGGCGTAAAAACTGAAATTGTGACGGAAGCGGTAAACCGGATAGTACATTCACTGGAAACGATTTTCTGAATGCGCTTTTTTTTCAGAATAAATGATGCCAGATTCCGTGCGAATAAGATTTTGATTTATATTGTTTTATAAAACAAAAGACGTAGCACCAAAAATATTTGCAGACATTATCTCATTATTCAAATAAAAAAAATGGAAAAACTCACAATGATTAATGCAAAATTTTGCAGTTGTAAAATGAATTTCGTATGATATACTCGGCTAATAAAAAATAGTTATACCTGTTTATACACCGAGTCATTGTCGGGACTGCGTTAAAAATTTGTTTCATATTACACCTTAAAATATATATTTTACTTAATTTAAACTTTAAAATCCACCACATATGGATAACACAATTTATAATCTGATATCTCTACAGAGATCTTTCATCCGAATTTGAAATTATCCAATCAGCAAATATAATCAAATACATCATACTGATATACTGTACATTTATTGAGTTAATTAATTCAAATTTTAAAGAAGGACATACGTGAAGCATTATGCACAACTTTCATAAAACTTTCAATGCGATGAAAACTATGTATGGCCTAAAACATTGAAAAGAAAGGATAATTAATTATAATTATAATGATAATGAAAGTATTTTTTTTGTATATTTCAACGAAGCCTGCAAAGCATCAACCACCACGCGCAAAACACAGAAGCAATAATTACTTTGTAAATAGTGTAGTGATAGGAACATTTCGCGTCGCCCTCAGCGTCTGCTAATGTGACCACGCCCATTGTCACTACAAGTTTCGAGTTACGTATAATTGTAACTTATAAACGAGCATTTGCATAATTGCGAAAATTTTGCGCAAACAATAAAGCACAGTCAAAATGGTTCGCCGAAAAACTGTATTGCCTGTTTACAGTGAACAACAGTGATACAATATGTTAGAAAATATTTGATAATTGAGAATTAATAAAAAAAACATTTATGAAAAATATAACAGAACTAAGAAATTGATTATAATTTTTTTTTATCAAAAATGTGCATAAGAAATTGTGTTTTGTGAAGTGTGGAATATTTACAGATACAAATTTCTTGTGGATTTTAAAATTATAAATATTCTTTGGAAGAAATACATAATTAAATCAGCTAACCCTGTTCTAGTGCTTACGAATTACGAAAAAAAATAAACGAGAACAATATTAGAAAGACAAAATATTTCAAAAATATATATAATCTAATCATGGTCATCCTGTTTCCAAAATATTATTTAAAATTATGAAAACCAGCCTTTGATAATAATGTGTGATATTATAATAATTTCTCTCAAGCTTAGAATTTTTATTTCAAGTGCTTTAAAAAAAAATCATAATATACAAAATACTCATAAAGCTGTGGATTTAATCACAGCTTTTTTAAAGCGTAAACGCAAAGTTTATGAGTGACACGCATTCATTAATAAACAAACAAACTTGGAATTAGTATCTTGTACTTATTTAAGTTTCCTGTAAATGTTTCTTAGGTTTCTTCCTGGAACAAACTGAAGGCTCTAGCGGTGACAGAACTAATCTCCTGCTGTCAAAGTGCACAGTAATTTATGCTTCGGAAATTGGGAGAAACGTTGTCAGGACAAAGGCCAATTCTATTTATATATTAATAATGCAGCTTTTGAATATTAGAATCACAATGTAGGCATACACACTGTATGATACATGAGAAATGACCGAAAACAAAACTAAAAAAATGAAGACATAAACAACATTTTATCACCCAATTACATACTTTTAAGGTGTAAACTGTCACTTCTAGATGGAAAGACATGAAAAAACCCATTTTTTGTACTTATCTTCACAATACATTTTATGATCACGACCGGTTGCGCTCATCGCGAATATTATCAACTGATAAGATACGAGTTACAAGAAAGGCTATTTATACAAATTTCGAGTATTACATACTCATATTGTTTGAGAATACGTGTTTCAACATATAATTTAAAATGAACTGTTTTCCTTCTAACACTTAGGTAAATAAATTGTAGTGGTGGATAAAAATTTGTTAAATTTTGATAGGATATGAAATGTTATTGATTTATTTGTTAATCACATATATCAATAAAATTGTCTAAAAATTTTTTTTT
This sequence comes from Himalopsyche japonica, assembly GCA_028555115.1. Classification (NCBI taxonomy): domain Eukaryota; kingdom Metazoa; phylum Arthropoda; class Insecta; order Trichoptera; family Rhyacophilidae; genus Himalopsyche; species Himalopsyche japonica. The sequence continues at coordinate 896,482 of JAHFWJ010000395.1, forward strand.
TTATTATATAGATGAAAATTTACTATTATATGCAAGAAGAACTTTAATATTTTGTAAAAAATAAATGATTTAATATTTTTAGCAGTAATATTATCTGAAAATGTATTTCAGAAACCATTAAATTGATGTATAAATTGGGCATGTCATTTGCTCAAAATATTGGCAGTACATTGTCATCTACATTTTAGAATATACTTATTATAAATTTGTAAATGAAATAAATATTAGTTTATAAAAATAATCAATATGTACTTTGAGTTTCTGAAACTTTATACAAATCAATGTAGTCCATTTAATTTTTTTTTGTACCTCAGATAATGGAAAACATTATTCATAAGATTATTGTATACATATTTAGTATAAAATGTATATCTCATATTACTTGAGTGAAATATGAAGTTGTTAAGCCGCAAAAGAACTTGAGAAAGATAAATTTGAAATTCCAACTTGTTTTTTAAATATTGAAAGAAAAAATTTATATATAAAATGAAAATATTTGAGAAAAAGCTGCCGAGAAGAATTCTTTAATAAAACTTTTTGTGTGCTTTACAAAGAAACTTAAAACACATTTCAAAGCAAACCACATCAAACAAAGAATCTTTAGTCGTGTTAGAAAATAGACTTAGAAAATATAAAAAAAAAAGTTTTCAACTTAGTATATTTTTTTTTGTAAAGTTTTACTACTACTTTAAATATATATTATTATTGCAATTATGTTTCAGTATGTTTTCTCAATCAATATATTTCCACTGAAGAGTGGATAGGAATTTATATTTAGGTAAAAGTTTCTTTGACTCCATTTCTAGCGTTAATAACGTTATACTCGAGTCCTAGAAATTTGGAACAAAAAAAATATTTTAAATTAATTATATAAAATGAGATGAGATTTAAAATACTCTAACAAATAAAATAAATTTTTAACTTAAATGATAGAGAAAAATGAAAAATCACTCCTTATAATGTATAGTTATATTTAAAAAAAATCAGTTGAATACTCGTTTAAAAAATAATATTTTTTTTAATTCTTACATTTCTTAATTTTTTTTATATTCGGTAAGTTTTTGCTTAAAATATTAACACCTTGAATTTAAGATGAAGCCATTTATTAAAAATATACTGAGCGCAATATAAAATTTATTGAACTATTTTTTATAAATATTTTCTTTGTAGCTTTGTAGAGCCAAATTCGTATCTTTTACAAATAAAAATAATCTGTTGTCGTAACACTCTCATAAACTGAGCTCAATAACAATTATTTAAAGTTTGTAAAATGATGAAGATTCGATGAAAAAAGAACAGTTCACTTCTGCAAAAAGTAAAATAACATTCCAATGGATGGTATGTTAATATTAGCATTTTGCAGTTCGAATAGAACACCATATTATTTTTGCCTGTATATTTATATATAGTCTGGAAATATTTTGTGTGCGGCTTCGGAGCCAATTTACTATCGCAAAGATGCCTGGAGGGCATTTGTGAAATTGAAAACTGCCAAAGCCTGTGAAACGAACTGCGTGAAATTTTGCACTCGACTATCGTTTTGGTTTCAATAGGAAAAAATCGAAAAAAAATATGTTATGATAACCAAAGATGGGGCATCCAATAACAGTACTATGTTTTCAAATATCTATTTCTGAATTTTATTTGCCACATTATGGAATCTCAACAATTTATCGTTTTCGTTTGGTTAATTCAAAAAATATTTGAAACAAAATAAAATGAAAAAATATTTGTTGTTTTTCAACATTTCTTGTTTTACGACATGTATAGATTTTTTTTTCTTGTGAAAAATTTAAAGCTCATTTTAATTCCATACATTTACTACACATAGAAGAGGTCTAAAAAATTCTCTGATCTTTATTTCAAAAAATTTGCATGCTTAAGAGTTTTTATTTGCAATTTCATTCATTTAAATAAATTTCTACCACTCTTTTAAACCTTTTCAACAACAGTGCCTATTTATTTTTTAAAAAAACTGTTGGGTTACGTTGCATAGATATTTAAAACACGTCACTCCACCGACTTAACTAGATATTTAAGAGTTGTTAATTCTTACCTCTTATGCTAAACCTTTTAAATTCTCGACTGAAATAATTGATGATATTGCATTTAATAGAGCTTTTAATTATATCATGTAGCAACGTCTGGTGTAACAATTTTACCTTAAAGTGATATATATATTTAATAAAATTAAAAAAATATTTACACAAAAAATCATATGATATTGAGAAAGTTTACAAAAGTGGAATAATTGAAAATTCCTTATTTTTATATTAGGAAACAACACAAAAAAATCTAACGATGTTATACGGTGGAGAAATTATTATAAAATCCATTACTAATAAAGGAAAATATTAAAAGAAATAAAAGAATATGTTTGTTAGCTTTTCTAACTGCTTAATATATTGAACGAGTAAGAAACTTTCAATTACAAACGAATAAATACAGGTAACAATAATAGCGTACAATCATATCTTATATTAAACTATCAAATTTGTATTTCGGTTCGTAGTTAAAACGCGTTATTAAAATTAGCATTACAAACACAAATGTTTCATTTACAGAATAAGTATGGTTAGAAAATTACGTGACACGTATCAGTTATTTAAAACCTTTTTTATGTAAACTAAAAGTCTCATAAAAATAATATTACCCGATTTGATTGAAAATAAATTAAACGCATTTCTTGAATTATAAGCATTGAGACAAACTAATTCTCGTAAGTTATTTTAATATATATAATTTTTTGAATCACATTTAGATATTTGATGGAGATTAAGTTCGTAGTGATTTAAGTAACATAGCATTGTTACCAAAAAAAATGTACATATCGACCAGTTTTAGCGGCTTAGTGTATTTTTAAACACCATAATAGAATATGAATTTTAAAATAAAACTAAATTATTTTTTTTACCTTTCTATGCCTGAAAATGCCGAAAGGCAAAACCCGGGGTTGTTTGAGGCAAGAGATGTGAAATCGTACAAAGTTATAACAATTTAAATTTGATGCTGAAATTCCATCAAGTATCTTCAGTCGATATCATTAATTAATATTAAACCTTGTCACAACAGTCTTTTTCAACAAAAACTTGCTAAATTTATTGTTACGAATAATTTTAGGGCGTTTTCTTATATTTAAGAATTCTATGATATTCATTTACGGACCACTTTCAAAAAAAAAAAAAAATATTTATAATATATTTTAACTTGCTTGGTTGAATAAACTTACAAAGAATTAGCATCAATACAGTAGCAATAGATAGTAGCTTCTCAAACAATTAAAACTTTTTTTTGATAGTAAATTGTGGTTCTGGAGACGGTAGTTTCCTATCACAGCATTATTCCATGAAGGAGTTTAAATGTACATACACTTCACAACATATAAACACAACTTGGAGTTAAGTACCTCATCTTCAGAGAATGAAGAATGCTTGAGACGTTACTCTATATATATGTATGAATTGAAAATCAAACATTCCACACAAATAACTTCACATATTTGTGCGAGAAAACAACTTCAGTCGACATTCCGTTGGAAGTCAGACGTCTGAGAAATATCATTCGTTGGCCTTTCTCTCTGTAAAAATAAATCGAGCCAATTTTCTGTATCAGAAGCTATATGAATGAAATGATTTAACATTATTAAAACAATCGAACGCAGACGCAGTTTTTTTTTGCTTGTTTTGTTGACACTGTGTCACCGCTATCACAAATAAAACGACCAATCTGATTCATAAAATTAATTAAAAGTTTATATGAATTAACGATGATAGTTTTTTTGTTCTCCTTAATATAACACCTAATAATTTACTGTGGAAACGCTAAAAGTTAAAAATAGATTTTTACAAAGTAATCGCCAAATATCAACAAAATTAAAAGAATTATCATACATCCAAATAAACGTTCCAAAAATGGAATGGGTAATAAAATTGGAAAATTATTTATGTACGCAAATATTTCAAAAAAATTCTTTTTGCTATTTATTTTGTAACAGTTTATATTCTTTTATCTTATCTCGAGTAATCAATAATTTTTGCATTCAAGAATAAGCATTTATCAAAATACAAATCATAAAAGTGAAAAATGTTATGTTAACAAAGGAAAGAGATGACCACAAGGAAAAATAGGGTTTTCCTTTGATTACATCGTGACTTATGAAACAGTTCTTGTTGCTGCAGAAATAAACATTAAGTTTTGTGATGTGAATTTTGTTTTACTATGGATTGATATTTGTATTTTAAGAAAATATTTGACAATTTTATAGAGAAGGAAATTTTGTCATGATATATTTTTTTTATGTAATACTTTTGCAATGGAAGCTTATTTAAGCTTTGAAAATTGTTCTTCAGATTTGATTGTAATGCTATGTCTCATAAATAATTGTAAAGAATAAAATGAAATTTGAAATCATTATATATATATATATTTATTATTTATACGGTTTATAAATCAGCGTCCGCCTTCAAACAATATAAAGCGATATACGTGTTTTATCATATACCTTTGACGCTATATATTGTTTGAAGGCATAAATTGAGTCATAAACCAAATAAATAATAAAATAATTATTTTCCGATATCAAAGACTTTGTTTTTCATGTCAAAATGTGCCTTTTTTTGATAAAAACATTACATAAATAATTGATTCGTCTTAGAAATTTTCTTGTTCAACTTTACCTAAAATCTATGAAAATCGTTATGTTCTCATGTTTTAGTATTCTTAAGATCTATAGACTTAGCTAATCTAAATTGGTAATATTTAAATAGAAGAAATACTAATTCGCCTGCGTACTTAAAATAAAAAAGTCGTAAAAAGCAAACTTGCGGTGGTTATAGAATAAGTAACAATCTATTTGTTGATTATTCTGATGCATGTTTGTGTTCTAGGCTTCACACACCAAAATAAATTCATTCATAAAACACGCACAATTTTTTCCTCTCACATATATTCATCATGATGTCATTTAGACTAAACGAAAAAAATGACAACGCCTGGCATGAGAATGTCGTGCGGAAGCTCCTTGAAAGCTCTCTGGTAGCAAAGCTGCACTGAATTAAGCGCATGGCTTGCTGTAAATTATTATGAATATTATGTTTAGGCAGACCACCCAAGATGCGAGTTAAGCTCGGCCATAACCGTTATCGTGCGGTTAGCCAACTCTAAATTAAAGATGGGGAGAAGATGTTGTTATTTTTAGGTGGATTCGAGACGCTGTCTTTTAAATTATGTGAATGCGATGTATTATATTAGATGTACAGATATAATCATGCGCGTATCTCACTCCACATTTCTAATTTATTTGATCTTATTTTTGTTCCTTAATGTCATCTGAAGAAAGAAATATAAATGAGGGTTGGTATATTATGCGCTTTAAATATCAACTGTTTTTTAGCTAATAGTAAAATCAAATGTTAAAAAATATTTATTTATAAGAATAATTGATTATTTTTAGATCAATAGTACAATTTGTTATTATTGATAATTCGAAATTGAAGAACACGTTTTCCATATGAAATAATAAAATGAGCATTATATAGATATTGACAATACAAATTACAATCTAATATAGTTTCAAATTTGTAGATATGTATGATATTTCGTCAAAAAAATGTAATTTATCGTTTTACTGGAACCAAACCAAGATACAGTCATATATTTTCACTCACTCGGTCCGAAAAATGTTTGCTAAGTACACAATCTTTCCCTCGAGAGAATTATGTCAATAAATATTAAATTTGTTTGAGAACAGATGTCGCAAAGTCAAGGATCAGAATAAATGTACGTAAACTTTTAAACAAAAAACGCGAAAATCAAGCTTTCCTCAAAAACTACGCAGAAAACCATTTTTTATACAATTTAATGTTTGGAGTCTTACATACAATTATATTCTAGATTATTCTATTTGACAACTTAAATACGAAGGCAATAATATTCGTAACGGTATTTTTTTCGAAATATATTTAATGAAACTGTAAAAGGTAAATTTTGGATTGAAATTATTTAAGATTTGTTGTGTTAGCAGTGCGCAAAAGTGACACATTATCGAGCGCAATTTGTTTCTTTTAATATGAAAATTGCATGAGACATCATTTTTCGAGACTTAGGCTTCACTGGGGCTGAATATGCACTTGACAAGCTGTCTCGGATCAAGATCAGAGCACTTAGACACGCTGTAATACTATTTTAATAGAGTATAAGCCACAATAGTTAATGGTAATTAATAATACGGGACGTCATAGAGTTATGACTAATTATACTTTAAAATTGAAATAAAAATGATATTGAAAACACCAGTGAAACGCGATTCTTTTTCTTAAAACTCTAACATAAATCAAATAGAATCGGGTATATATTTTTACATTAGTTTTCAATTTAATATCTGTTGTACTAAATATTAAATAAACTCAATTACAGTATACAATTAATGCGGATTTTGTTTGAAGGAACAAAAAATTATCGAATTGTTATCGTTATTATACTGTTTGGTACATTAAGTATTATACCGAGGAGGCACACAAGTAAACTGACAATGAATCTAAAATTATATGTCAATTATATGAGAAATAATGATGAGTCTTTATCTTAAATGTGACATACGTCATAATAAATGATTCATTATTCGTAGGTTGACTGATGGAAATAGATTTTTATAAATATTTATTTGTATGAAAATATTTACTCTTGATTAATGGTGAAATGTTGTGACAAAAATGATTAACACTGACAGTTATCTCACGAAATATTTTAGTTTAGTTTGGGGAAAGAAAGAATGAATGTTTTTTTCACGTAGGTAGAAAAGGCTACATACAGCATAAACGTTACAAAAGAAGAAAATACTTCGAACCAAAATAATAATTTACATGTTAATATTACTTCTTGTAATGCTAAATATATATATATTAAAATGGATGGGATTCTTCCAGAGATTATTGGCGAGTTTATGACATACCTTTTTGAAAAATTCAAGAAAGTAAGTTACTCAAATTCTAATTATCTATCAGTAAACATATTTATGGATAATTCACATTTTAGTGATTTTTTATTAAATACAGAGGTATATCTAATAAGTGATAATTTATGACTTCGGCTGAGGGCTGAAGACGATTAATGGAATTTAATTGTTAAAACTTTTTACGATTTCAAATATTTTATAACTAACGAAACTTTCGGCTTCTTCGGGCATTATATCACACGGACGCAATATAACTATGTATTTTAAGCATTATTTTAAATAATATAATTGGTTATGTCTTTCAGTTAACATGAAACAAGTAGTGCTTAATATTTTACGTTAGACTAACCAAATTCTTCTTAATTATCTAAATTTATATTCGAAAAATCTGGGGCCAATAAAAATTTCATTTAGGAGAGATTTGGAGAGATTAAACATCGTTTCTTGATATGAGTATACACAGAAATTTCTATTAAAACTTAAATATATAAAACTTTTACTTTCAAGAAATATTTAATTTAAAAAATGTAAGAGAAGAAATAATAAGCAACACTTCAGACCACGTCGCAATTGGGAACGTATAGTGATATTTACTCAAAGATATGAATCTAATGCAAGGCTTTCAAATTAAAAACACAAAGTATTATAATATTTATAATAACTTTTCCATTTCAATCGTATAGGATCAATAACTTGAAAGTCTTCAAGTTGCAGTGCAAAAAAAACTTGATTTTGATATCATAAATTGTTTGAACTTCTTAATTCAAATTATTTAGTGGAAATTTCATACACTGTTAATTGATTGATTGACTTCATCCGAGAAGACGTCATTGGTGTTGTCACAACTCCCCTCGCAACTATTTTCTAATCCGGATAACAGAGCTTAAAAGGCAAAGTCTATTAACTGTTTTCTGATCCTATTATTTGACCATTTTTACATATAGAGTGACCTTATTTACTGACAGCTCCATCTTTAACTAATACCATAAAGATAATTATCTTTGGCTGTGGACACGTTGAAGGAATAACTAGGTAGAATTTATGTCTTTTACTGGTCAAGAAAAAAATATTATTATTATTGGTTAAATTTTCATTTTAATTCTGTTTTAAATCGATGTTTACTTACGAAACAAAAATTTTTCTGATCATTCTTGTTTTAAACGCTATTAAAATAGTAATTTTATGATCGAAATAATTGGTTGTTGTACAGTTTCTGTGCTTTGACGAATCAACGGAATGTATTTATTAATGATCACTGTCTGTACTAATCAAGGAAGATTTATGAAAACTTCTTATTTGATGTGCATTTTCATCATCAGCGTTTTTCTTAACAATTTCGATTTTATTTTATTATTGCTGACTGTCAATTGCTAATTGTAAACACTATGTTTACAACAAATATTAAATAGCGTGTACTTAATAGAGCTAAAAATATAAACACACATTAAAAGCATACATTAACATGTGTTTTAAAGCTTTAGAGAAAAGTATGCAATGCCACACCTATGTTTCTAATACATTAACCAGATGTGAAACGACTGAGAATTCATTCTTCGTAAAAAAACCTAGCGTCGTTAACAAATGGTGAAACTCAGAAATAAAAATACCTACATAAATAAGATACTTTAGCTAGATATTTATTTGTCCTTCGTTTTTTTGAAAGTTTTTGTTCCACAAACGAAAGGACCTATATTATATCTTGAGATATAGTTTCTTAATCAAACGGCGAATGAAATATGGAAGAATATGATTTGTCAGCCAAGCAAATAAATTGCATGCTGTTTTTTTTATTATCTAAGTATGACAGAAGTTGATATGCAATCAACATGTAGCTTTATATATTAACAGGAAAAAAGTTGATTCGATTTATTTATAAGTTATGACTGATTTATTTTTTTCCCACTTAAAATAATCTGAGAAAAATAAAAGCATTTATTTCAAATAAAACATATTTTTTTAGAATAATAAAACTAAATCAATTTATATAACGAATTAATGCTTCCATATATTTATCTAAAAGTATTTTTCAACTATCTATCCAACCATAGATATTCTTAGCATTTCTCTGTTGAGATGTTGTTCTGGATTGGAGGTGATTCCAGGAAAAGTTTGAAATGAAATGAGTTTTTGTACTAATATTATAATGATAATAAAAACACAATCTTTAGTACTATTTTTTCTATATTGTTTATGATTAGGACCGGTTTCGTTCATCGCGAGCATTATCAACTGATAAAACACAAATTACAAACAAGTCTATTTAAAAAAATGAGGTCATATATTCATTAATATTCATTATAGTCACGATCCATAAAATAATTAATTGCAAGTTATCTGATTATGAAAAATTTCCACTCATTAGTCTTGCTTTACAAATGCCCTGAACTCTTAATAATGAATGAACTCTGAATTTTTTGATTAATTCACTGCATTTGAATGTATATTGTACAACTTTCTGTTAATTTTTTTCTTAGTTCTTGAACCATTGATTTTGTATACGTGCTTATTTTTTACTTAAAATTTTGTATTAATAGATTTATTTGTAACTTGTGTCCTATCAGTTGATAGTATTCGCAATAAGCAAAACCGGTTTTGATCATAAAATATATTGTGAGAACAGTACTAAAAATATGTTTTTATTATTTGAAGTTCACTTGGGCCTCGTATAACACGTTTTTACACAACACGGATTTATACAACACGGTGGCAAAAATCGTGGTTATAATTTTTTATACAACACGCTTTATATAACACGGTTTCAAAAAAAGAAAAACATGTTTAATTTGTACGCCAATGTAATGAGTAAATGACAAATCTTCCTGAGCGTGTCGAGACCTGTCAATTTTGTTTGTTTCGATACATTTCAGTTGCACTCTGGCAGTCAATGGTGCAGTGCATATTTCTTTGTAACCCGTGGATTATTCTGTCTTATTTTTTGTATGTATACACTTTACATATTTCATTTTATCATTATGTATGTACATACATGTACATAATAACCCTTGGTAGTTCAGAAGCATGACGTACATTCCTTACTAGATTCCACTTGCCTTGCTAAATCCTTGGTTATTTGAAAAATATTTAAAATTGTGTACTCAAAATCAAATTGTAAATAAAATATGTAGTGTATAATAGTGTGTAATATGTTTTTTTTTTTTTTTTAATATTTTTGTGCGATTTTTGGGTATATTTTGTACGGCTGTTTCAAAGTTATGCGGTTTTTAAAACCCATGGAACGCACCCCATTTTTTCTATGTCATAGCTTTTTTTGTGCGATTTTCCCCGGAACGCATCTATCGCAGAAAAAAAGGTTTGAGTGTATCAAGTTATAAAAATATCTGCATTCGAGATTTAATATGCACGTGTGTGATTGGTGAAAATAATTTGATTGATGCAATACATTTACTTATTTGGAAAAATAACGTCATCATATGAGAGATAACTCAAAAAAATATGTATCATGCAATAAATAATAACAATTATTTTACCAGTTTTATTCTAAAATGTTCTCGTGTACCCATTTTTACTTTAAAATAATTGTAGTGCAAAGGGTAAATATATGTACATACGTAATATAACGCTTGATAATTTATACCAATTTTATAGATTTAATCGTATCAATTTATTATTTATTTGTAGATGAAATATATTTAGACTCCAAAATGTCGACAGTTACGGGTAAAATAAAAAAAAAGAGAAATTTCATTTCTATTGAAAAAAAATCAATATCCTAGATTGTCTTAAAAGGGGGGAGAGACCGTCATCCCTTGCTACAATTTTCAATTTAAATGAAGCAACAATTAGGACGATACAAAAAAATGAAAACAAAATTAGACCTATAGCTTTAGCAGGATCGTCTATCAGTGCGACAAAGATTGCCAGAAGTAGTGTCTGGAGAAAATGTTTTACCACCAATAGAAGATGAATACCAAAGGACAATAAATATTTGTCGTGAAATTGGTGGAGAAGGTTTTAATGACATGAATATTCATGACATCCAAGAAATATTGGAGGATCGTACGTTGAATGAAGAAGGATTAGTCGAAATGTTAGATGAACCCACCACAATTAACGACTCAGAAAGCAGTTGCAGCGAAGAAGCTACATGTTTCTCATTAAAACTGATAAATGACGGTTTGGAAATGGCTACAAAATTAGAAAACTTTTTAATTGAAAATGATCCTATAATGGAAAGAAGTTGGAAATTTAAGAGGGAGAGACCTTATAAGGAAATACGTAAGGATTTATACGCTAAAAGCAGACAATCGCTTATTACCAAATTTTTGAATGCTAAAACCACAAGAAATCCAGAGTCCTCCGATGATGAAAACGTACAACCGATTTCGAAAAAGAGTGAAACATATAGAATTATAAGTGATTATGAATTAGAAGTGATGATGAATGATTACCATTTTATGTTATTAAAGTTTTTTTCACGAATATGTAAATATATTTTTGTTTATTTATAAAAATAAAGTATATATTCATATAAATTATCTTCGTTATTTTTTGTTTGGAACGCATCCCCTAATTTTGTATGAACTTCAAACCTTGCATAACACGGATTTGTATTACACGAGGTTTTTGTGGAACCATATACCCGTATTGACGTCCAAGTGTATCATGAATTCCATCAAGACATGATAGCATACATACCTGTATTATGGTAGAAGATTGCTTTCACTTAATAACATTTTTATTTCAATTTATCTAAAAAAATATTGTAAAAATTGTGACTTAAAATCACTTAAAGGTATTCTATCAATATCTGGTAAAAAATAATATAAAAATGTGACAATATTAAAATACGCTGTAATAATTGAACGTTATATGTATGAAAAAAAATAATATCATAAAAGAATTCTATGTGAGTTAAATTATGGGGCTTACCGTATTATTAAAGAAGAGAAATAATATGTGGTGTAATATTTGATAAATGAAGTTTAACTGTATTTTTGAGAACATTTCTTTCGACAATGTTTCGTTCTGTTCAATATATACATTGGTGCTTTTATATCATATAATATTATATGAATTATTGGGAAATGTGTGGGTGAGTATCTAACGTGTTAAAATATTGTATATATAAAACTTGGCCGCAATCATATCTCACGTAGTGACAGATGTCAAGTATTTTCATGCGGACATCCTTATGCCGAACTTTTCCGCTGGAAGACAGCCGCGTGACAGGTGACATGTGTTGGAGAAGGCCTGCGGTGGGCGTCCTTAACTTGAATACCCCAAATCCCAGGCCCTTGGGTAACATTAGGGCCGAGGGTTCGTATAATTTGTTCCACTTTGCAAGAGGTTTGTATTTTGGAAAAAAGGATGGATTCTTTTTTTGTGTAAACGCATGGTTCATATTTTTTGAAGGTTTTTTGTACAGTATTTTGCTGAAAATATCAAAAGTTACGTCAAGCTTGCCACTAAACAAGAAAAAATACCTTTATAAATATTATGGGAAAAAACAGACTTTTAATTCATGATAAGTGAATGGAAATTCGATCATTACATTTTTTTCTAAACTAGTAGTAGTTTCTTAGTGTCACCTAAGCTCAACCTAAAAATAACCACTTATAATTAAATGGAAAAAATCTAAGATAATTATCGTTTTTATCTTTAGATATTTTAAGTGAAAAAAAGTCCAAATTACTTCATAGTAAATTCGGCAAGTAAAACCAATTCTGAACATTATAAAGGTAGTATATAATTTCGTACTGAAAATGATCATAACTTTAAAATTTACGATATTAACTAAAAGTGCTTGATGGAATTTCGGTATCTACTTTAAATTATTGAAAGTTTGAACAATTTCACAATTTTTCACTACTGTCATGTCGTGAATGTCTTTAACAATAAATTGTTGTCTACTACGGTAAAGTTTTAAAGTGGTGATTTATGGCTAAAGAATTTTAATGATTGATGAATACTAGTAAAGTATACATATTTAATACTAAAAAAGGTTTTAGTTTACAAAAAGGTTTTAATGTTTATTTCAAGTATTGTAGTTTATGTATATATACTCTAAAATAAATAATAAACAACAATGATATGATTGAGGACCCGTAAATTTTACAATCTTAATAAAACACTCGATTACTATCAACATTATATTACATTAATGCTATCTTAAATTAAGTGTATGCTATAATCTGTTTAATAATATCAGAGTTATTGAGGTAAATACTCTATGGAAACCTCTGTGTACATATTAATTATTACTTGATATTATCTGGATTAACAAACGATTCTATTAAATGATAAGTTAGGAATGGATTAATTATAACGAATTTCAGAGTGTATTGAAAATTATACTATAGACAAAGGCGTATATTTCATTTCATAGATTACGTTTCCATTCAATAGCTTAATTAATATCATTAAAGAAAGTTTATGGAATACTTTACTACCTTTTCAATTTTTTTCATATTTCAACCAAAAAATGTTGAAAGTGTTTGTTTTGGTTATAACTTGTATTCAAATGAATAATAATAAAAAAGACATTTAATGATATGGTGCTATCAATTAAAAAAAAACAAGTACATAATGCTAAATCTGTATAACGAGCGTTGAAGTACTGTTTATTCATATGATGGCTTTTAAAGAGTTTATTTTTTTGTTTCAAATAAAATTTTACTTTTCTTATTGTTTCACAATTTTCGATCGAAAAAATGACCCAATATTCGAGCTGTTTATATATGTTTTATCAAAAACCATAAATACAACATCCTTAAAACCAATTAATTGGAGTCAAATCTATATCGAACTTTATAGATAACGAATTTATTAACGATGACATAACATAATTGACTGTTATTTAAAAAGAGAGGTTCATTTAGTTATTTACAAAATTTGTGAACGCTGTTACATGATTGAGATTTTTGCGAACATTTTGAGGATAAATTTCAAATAAAAACACTCCTGCCGTTGCAAAAACGACCTAAAAAAGCTACAAGTCAAACTTAAACGTATATTTTGCACACTGTAAAGCAGTTATCTGCCGAAATAACGATGTTCTATAACGACGATATTGGAGCAATTTGCATATCTCCTTCAGAGAGTGTAGACCTCCTGCCAGGCAAAGGGGTATATAAGAAAGCTCTCTTTCAGCGGAAGCTCTATTCTGTGTACGGGTTATGGTCTTATTGGGTCCTTCATTGACCCGGTAGCATACCTTTGGCGGTGATTGCCCTGTTAGACCCTCAGTTATGTTTTATGTTTGCCTTGGTCATTATTTAAATTTAAGCTGTCACCTACTATGCTTCACAGTGAAATATAATAATTTTAACACATAGGTCAAACAACACCTAATGAAGTAGCAAAGTTTGTTGTTTACGAAATGAAACATATTAGGAATTTTGAATTGAAGTAAAATGTTTATCTTTTAAATTCAGCGCACTATAGTTTATATGTAGCCACATAGCAATCCTTATTATAATGTTTATTAATAGCTTTTATTGATACATTTATTTATTAAGCTTAAAAAATATACATAATAATTGGTGTTTAAAGATTTATGTTCCTCTAAGGATTATTATCAAATTCTTTTTGAATGAAATATAATTTACTAAGCGTGTATAGTGAAATAAATAGCAACATTTTCCAAAGATGTTTGATTTTCTGTCCAATTTCACGTTCATCATTTTCAATGAATTTGTGAATTAATTTACTATTGAAAAAAATATATTTATAAGCACTTTATAACATTCAAAAAAAATTTTTACTCGCATCATTTCAAAATAAATAATGTTGTTTTAATGCAAATAGCTAACGGCAAGATGTTTCGATTGTTTGAGGTCTCACAAATAAAGTTACAATTGCCGATACGCCACGTAATTTTTTTTTAAATATGGCCAATAACTCCTCCAGAGCACATATCGTATCATGATAAAGATATTAAAAATTGTTAAGCAATGACTGATTTGAAGATTTTCTACTGCCATTAAAATAGAAATTGGCCTCATAAGTCATAATGATATATACTGAAAATAAAGATTTAATTTACCACCTGTAGTATTATTGGTAAATGTATGACGTCATAAATGGTCATATATAGGAAGATTGTGTGTCGATTGAATTTGAAATGAAAATTTTATCGCATAATTTCCTACTAAGTGGCTGTATGAAATCAGTTTTTTGAGATCGGCATTGAATTGTCTGTGAGGATTGTTTTCAGCCCTTTTTTGTGAGCATAAATGCTTTCAGGTAATTTTCTTTTACATTGTAGTGAAAGTATATTACTATCGAAAAGCTTACATAATTTTTTAATAGTCACATTCATTGATGGTTGAATTTGTTTAATTTTTAAAATTTAAAGCGCGAGTATTTAACAAATGTTTTTCCATAATAAATGGGAAACAAATATACTTCACAACTTAAAAATACGAATTGCCAAAATTCATGCTTGGCAAAGTTGCGACCAAGAAAAGTAGTTAATCTTACCGGCAAACACTTCATGTACAATATATGAATTTGATCACTTTATATTGAATATTTTTGGAGTGAGACTTATCTTTTTTATTGTAAAATTTTAAGTCTATTGTTTAAAAATATTCTCCCATTTATTTATAATTATAGCTACGTTAATTAAATTAAAATATCAATTTAATTCAAAAACGGCATTCAGTCGAATGAATCGAAGAAATGTTTTCAGTCGAATTGACTGAAAACATTTCTTATTTTTGAACCACCGATTACAAGAAATCTTTACTTCAATGTATTAATATTTTATTCGACTAACGTTTTTGATTATATTTTAATCGCTTATTAAAAAAACAGTAAAAAGTGCGATGTTGACTCATTAAGATTAACTAGCATTATTAATAATATTCTTCACAGTTAATACATGTATTAAATTTTAATTTTAAAAAATAAACACGAAACAAATACTGAGTTAAGACTAATTAATCCAATCCCACTTGTGATCCTCTCAAATTCCAACTGAAAGCTTTCCACAAAACTACCCTTAGTGAGGTGGGTAGCTTTACTTGAGTTAATGACTCTTCCCTCGATCCGGCGGTGAAAAAAAAACTTTTGGGGTCCGTTTCGGTCCACCAGTACGGGGATTTATTCAATCTTCTCGTCACAGACGAGTGCTTGTCGACACAGGCACGCTTTAACTTTTTCGACTTACAAAAGATTTGAAAAATAAAAAAAAATTTAAGTTTTCTTGCGTCCTCAACTACATAAAAAATGAATATTTCAATCACAGTCTTCGGAAACCTTGTGCTGATTCGAACCGGTATGGTTTTCATAAAATCCGCTGAACTTTCATCACTGACTTAGTATGACTTAGCGTCATTATCCTTAGGTGAAATTCGATGTTCGTGTTCATCAAAATACAATATATTCTGTATGCCTCATAAGTCTTTATACCGGACGATGATCTATTGCTGGGATTGAACAATTTAAATAAAAAAAAATATTTGTGTGTAAAATTTGATTGTAATTTGATGGTCAAATAATGTAATCATGAATTTATTGATTGAATTAGAATTTAGCTAGTAGAACTTCATTATAAGACGATGAGAAAATATTAACATATTTTATTTCTGGTAAATTTATAAGGTATATAGTTGAAAGCTATACTATAATACTATGTATTATATAATTTTTTTAAAACCGTGTGTGAAATTTTCTTAAATAAAACAAAAAACAGTGCTTACAAACAGAAATATAATATAAAGTATTATTTTAGGAACGTGATTTATAAAAAAAAATGAAAATGTAGAAGACAACACTGTATTGAATATGTCAATATTTTTACTTGAATTATATTTGAATTTATTTTATATTTAGTCCTTTTAAAGCTTATTCTGTAATATTATATTTGCCTCCAGTAAACGGATACTACGCAGAGCCTTCAGGATTTCCTGTCACCTGTCAAATTGTATGCCTCATTGGAGATTATAAATAGCATCCCCATTAGAATTGCTACAAAATATGTTCTAAATTTAATATATGAGCTTCGTTTATATACCAAGCGAAAGGATAGTTGCTTCAAAAAACAATATTTATATTCAGTCTCTAGAATGCATATTGTGAAGTTCAAAGTATATGAAAGAACTGTATTTTCAAAAGATTTGAACTTGATAGTGTTAATAATTGTAAAAATGATACAGATTCTAGTTGGAAAGCATGTGATGAGTCTTGGGTTTCTATTCTTTGCTCTATGTTAGATAACTAGAAGAATTCGGAATTATCCCATAACCAGTAAGTCAAAACGCTTATTCCGTTCATTTTAATTAAATGGTTAGTTTATCAATTTTTGTAAATTATGAAAATTTAATGCTTACATATTATATATATGCACTGATACACCGATCAGTAAACGCAAGTTTTTAAAATGTCAAATTAAAAAACAGAATTATAAAGAGTGTTTCTTACGCATCACACCTTGAGAACTAATAGAAGCTCCTTTTCTTTTTTTACCGAGCAAAGTTGTTGATGAAATTATTTTATTTTTTTTCGTTCCACTCACCCGAATGCCACTTGATGAGTTTGTTTATTTGCGGTAGAAATGTGTCTTTTTATGTCAGCCATTTTGAGTTTAATTCGTAAAGTTATGATTGAAATACATTGTATATGAGGAAATACTTTCAAGCGGCTGACTACTTGGGTCATAAATTTGAACCTATGAATGGAACAATATAACTTATACGAGTATTTTGATAGTCACAACATCAAAATTATACTGTAGCATATATAAATTAAATAAAAAAATGATCTTGAAAAATAAAAAGGTAATAAAGAAAGATAAGTGGTCGTAGTAAGTCATTGCAGTTGTTGTAGAGCTTAGCATATCTGATACTCGTATGAAGCATTTTCTCTTCTCTTTTCATGATTTATACATAATTGATATTTATATGTATTATATAATAAAACATATACAGGCACATTCAATCATAATGAGTTACCATTATGGTAAATATTAATCTCAATTTTATTACTCAATGTATCAGTTTTAGTGTTTTTGAATTTAGATTTAGTGAATAAGTACTTTTATAGAAAAACAATTAGCAATATAATATAAAAATTAATCCAATATCTATTTTTATGAAACGTATATAATTGATTGAATTGGCATTCACTTAGCAGTACACCATTATAACACGGTGAAAAAAATAGCAATGTATTTAAGTTATATAAAATTATTTTTTTAAATATAGTTGATTGAACTAGAATAGACGATATATGACGATAGCGTGAGCCGAAATAGCTATCAACTATATTTTTAAAAAATAATTTTGTAGAACTAAAATAGATTGCTATTTTTTCACTGTGTTAAACGTAAAATTATTTTAAAAATCTTAATGCTAAGTTTCGATCTATAAATTAGACAATTTGATGTGAAACTATTTTATACATATTATATTCATTTGTGTTTTTAGATCGTATTTGAAAACGAATCCCAGGCCACTAGCCATATTCGAATAAAATACTAAAAGTTTGTTTGTTTTGAAGGCTGAAGTGAAATATGTTTATAAATATAATACTGTTCATGTTAACGTTCATTCATCAATAACAAAATACAATTATGAAAGTAATAAATTCACACTTTGACAGGAAAGTTGGAATATGATGTTAATTCAACAATAAATAACAAGAAATATTTTACGCTATTTTGAAAAATATCAAAAGCCAATGTTCAATTTATCTTTACATATTTAAACGAGTGTATTTGTTTTGAAATATTAATTAATGTAAATCAATTGTTAATATGACAAAAAAAAATTTTTGTTACCATGTCCTCCATCAGTGTAGAGCATAGGCTCCCAACCTCGAGGGGTCGCCAACTTCGGTCGTTCCACTATAATTTTTTTGTATGATTTTGGATTGTATGGGAGGGGGGGGTGTCGCGGGTAACATTGATTTTATGAAAAGTGGTCGCCACCTGAAAAAGGTTGGAAATTTATGGTGTAGAGCATACAAACATTCCTATGAGTGTATTTTGAAGGAAATTTTCTTAACAGAATCGCTAACTATTTAACATAACTTTTTACGCTAGGGTCATGCTAATATTTTGGGTTTAGGCAAGTCTTGTAATAATTATTTTATTTTTAAGATATGTCTTATAACAAAAAATGTATGAACACACTCTGTAATTTTAAATAGAAACCTGTATAGTGATCGGAAGATCAATTTATGAATCGATTTGCTTTGGAATTCGGATTCATGAGTACCAATACTAATGATAATGAACTTTTTTCAGTTTGATTATATTCAGCTATGTTCATGTATGACAAGTATGGTTCAACTTATTACGACTTTAAATTATATATAATGAGCTCAAAACTAAATAAAGTATTCAATATGAATATATAATATTAAAAATAGATTTATTTTAGTTTACACATATCACGTGAAAGCATTTTCAAGCTTACTTTCAAAAGAAAGCTGTTCCTCTATACAGCAATAACTCGCACAATTATGGTGAAAAGTAGCTGCAAGGGCGTATTTTTACCAAAAACAAGTCAAGGCATATCATATTATTCAAAATAAAGCATTTCGACACATATGTTTTACTTGCGTAAATCGCTGCTACACAGAGACTACAAAATAAAATTAAAAAGAAAATGCTTACAATTCGAGAGTTCGTGAGATTTTACAATAATTTCTCAGCGATGCAGGCAAACATAACTATACAATCTCTTATCTAAATAATTATAATGATACAGTACCGAGTAATCGTTATAAGCTGAGGGCGGTCCTCTTCGATGACCCCCTACGGATTTATTTTTAAAATCTTAATAACCCAAAATTTACAGCCTCGGCATTTGAAAATGACGTTACTTAGTTTGATTTCCTTATGTATTGTATGTGTATATATGCAAATATATGCACGAGTGAGTAAATAATGCGGGGATTTAAATATAATTATAATGCGTGTGCGTTGTATCCACGTGAACCGGATTCACTGTGCTTCAGCTCTGCAGTGACTAACGTTTCTTAGCAACGACAGAAAAATAGTATAACAAATAAATCAATATATGAGGGAAGTAGAGTTAAAGAGCTTTGAGGCTAACTTTTCATAGATCTTAATGCTCTGTCTATTTGTTGTAAAAAATCTTTCACGTGGCTTAGAACTCTTAGCAGGGAATAATATCTTAACTTGCAAGTACTATGATGGTATGGAAAACAAATACACACATTTGTTTAAAATTGATTACAAGTCATTATAAAAAAAATATTTAATAATTATGTAATAACATGCTTTTTTAAATTTGTATTGAAGCTTTCTTGTCAATTTATATGATTTATGGCTTGAATTCATTTAATTTGGAATTTTATTGAAATGATTATGTTTTCAAAAAGATGCGACGTGCTTTAAGGATTTTGAATTGAATGATTTCAAACATTATTTAGGCAATAATTGCTTAAAGTTTTTCCAATTACCTATCAAAACTCTCTTTAACTTTCTATTCGAAATAAATTTGTGTTTATTTGCTTTTGGTCTAATCAGACTTATCTTATATATAAACAAATGAATGTGTACTTTAACATATGTTGAAACAAAGTCGTAATCAACTTCTCAAGACACATTAATTTAAAAGGGTTAAGTTCGGGTTGTCTTTCAAAAGGTATGGCTAATTTTCTTTCGTCTAGACGAGAGATCGACAACATTTTTTGATAAAAATCAATACCGAAAATGATTTCAGAGAAATATTACTTGAATGAAGAAAAGTTTCAAATAGATAAATATTTAGAAGAATAAATTCCGTGCACATTGCTAGGAAAAAGTCAAAGCTAATAGAGTTAGTATCGGTAACTTGGTACATCGAAAAATGTTTTCGGATATCTGTTATAATTTAGCAATGCTGTGTAGCTTTAAAAATTATAATGCACCTTACTTAAATAATAAAAATAACATGAATAAATATCGAACATCAAAATAGATTAAATATATTCTGATTCCACCCACATTAAACGATCTGAACTTATTTTTTTAAATCAAGCCTTCTCCATCGATTCTCTTTACTTAAAAGGGTAAAAAAATTTGACGTGGATATGCGACACTTAATTGCTTTTAATCAATTAAAAAAACCTTTTAAAATAAATAGGAAACATTATTTTATTTAGTGGTTTTGATTATTGAATAAAAAAAGAAAAATATTTTTTTTGGTCATAATCCCTGATACTTCAAACGCACAATGAAACTTCAATCAAAAAAGTTTATCAGCAAATTTTTTTGTGGAACATGTCCAACAATACCGTCTGTAATAGTCCGTGTGATATAAGATCCAAAATGAATAAAGCGTTTCAGAATAAATTGAAAATATTTTACTTATTACGGATACAATAAGCAATTAATTACATTTAAAGGTGTTTAGTTATTGCATGAAACATGGGAGAAGATAAATTATTTTATCAATAAATTTATTTAATAATCATTGATACATAATATCATTTTCATTCATTAAGGATGAAAATAAATAAAAATTTTAGTCAAAAGAGTTGTAAAATTTTATATAGTTATTTCAATCGAGAGAGATGTCATACATACCTTGTTGAGTATTATTATTCAATCTCTTATCTGGAATACAAAATAAGTTTTTTTGGCAACTCGTTTTTTTTTCAATTTAATATACATTATCACACTATGACGCCTCACAGTGATTTTTTTTTCATATAACATTTATAAACAATATCTGTTAAAATAACTTTTAATCAGATGATTGTCGTTCTGAAAACAATAAATAACTCGAAAAAATGATTTCGCCTAAATTTATATTTTAATTCAATATGTTTTTTTTTAACCAGGTCAACGAATTTTTTATTTCTATTGAATTGAAAAAAAGAATTGAATGAACATTGAATGTTGTAGTATTCAAAATAATTCACAAATTAGAAATACAAATATATAGGTCTAATCATAAGATAGAGGCTTAAATTAATTAGATTTTAGTATCTTTCGTGGTTTTTAAACAAAAAAAATGTAAATGCTTATCATCGCTTGATATACGAGCTGAGAAAAATAATAGCCTGTGATAATTGACACATTAATTAATATTGAATATGCAGAGAGCATATTGTTTTTCATAGAAAAATCTTTATTGGGAAGTGTTTTTGATAAATAAGAATCTCATTGTTGCGGTGACTGTATTTTTCGAAACAAGTAGATATAATTGCTTCTAAAAATGAAATCATAATCAAAAATTGATATTAAAAAGAACAATAGGTATCATCAGATGATGATATTTGTATTTCATTAATATTTTTTTACTTCGTTAAAGTGTTTTAATAATATTTTACGCTACAAAATACAAAAAAAAAACAAATTTAAAAACAACATTTGTTTTATCATTTTTGTAGCTTTTGTTTACTAGAAACTCTTCTAGTGATTTAATTCTTTGAACAAGTCAATATTTTGACGATCCGCTGAATGCAATCAAAAGCCCACTCAAATTCTCTAACTCCAAATTATTTGATTTGTCTATATGAGTGCATTATATATATATATAAATGAATTATTGGGATCAATTTATAGCCTTTGAGATATAAGTAATCTTTGCTGTTTTGGTGACGATTGATATTTTTTTCACTAGCATTATCGGAACTGGTCACATTTCGTTTATTTATGAATAGTATGCAATAAAAGAACTCATTAATTATTTTGTATAATATATATAACGACATGAATACATTCATTATTATAGTCAAGATATCATAAATTAAAAATATGAAACGTAAAATTATTTCACTCATTCAAATAATTGGACAAGCTTAAACTTAACCAATGAACCTATAAAAATACTTGAATAACACTAGATAGTAAAAATAAATAACCGAAAATTACTAATAAAAACAAGTCCTCGTTATAAATATAATATAATATATAAATCTTGTCGATGATAGATAAAAACAGCAAATTTAATTTAATAATTAAACTTTTCATTACACCGCAATTAAACGCCTTATCATGATGTACTCAACGCCCAATTTTGGATCTGAAAATGAGTTGAAATTTTTAATTTTACGATGAGATTAATTTTGACAATATCTTACTTTTCTTTGAAGCTTTCATGCGCACCAAGCTTTATCGTAGCGAGTAAGCGGCGGTATATTTTCTCTTTTGCACACTTTGATGAAGAAACCCAAAACACTTCTCGAAACAAAAATGACAACAAATCCCGCGGATGCAGAAGCAGGAAGCGATGTCTTGCAGCATTAATGAAATTAAAGGGGCCTAGAATACAATGGGAAATCCCCACCTTACTCGTTGCTCGGCTTAAAATATCACTCGTTGTATGACGGCAATAACAGAACAAAAAGAAATTAAAGTATGAAGATTGATATCCAAGTGAATGAGAGAATAAATAATTTTTAAGAAGCGTGCATATGGTACAAAAATATATTTTATTTATCAGAAGCTGGAAATCAATATCAGTTCATATAAATAAAGCTGCGGATAGAATAAAACTAAAAATTAAGTAACGTTAGATTTGTACATTACCATAACCAATTAAACATCCTATAAGTCTTAGCATTTTTTTGTGGTTTTTTTAACAATATAATTGCATTACAAAGGAACTGAATACATTTTTCCCTAATGAAAAACATGAATTTTCTGTAAAACTTACAATCAATGTAGTTTGAGTTTGACAAAATGAATGTATTTATAGCACAGCTACAAATCAATTTAAAATTGAAGATTACTTAATATTTAGTACAAATTACATTTAGAATATCGTTTAAACATTGTTTTGCTCGGTTAGTTGTAAATAAAACAATCTTTATTTTTGCATATCATAATTAGCGTATAAAATTTATGAGCGTATTAAAATTTCTCTGAAAATGTAAATAATGTTTAATTTCATTATATAAGCTATATGGCAAGAAAATCCGTACTCAAAATTTAATTTAATTGACTGAATGGGTTTTCAACATAACTGATCACTTAATCGTTTAATTATAGCGAAGGTAAGACGGTTCATTTAGTATTCTTAAAAGGTCTTTACTTTATTCGCGATGGTTATAGAAAAATGATGCCAACAAGAATTTATCACTGACGTCAATGTAGCTTACACTTAAACTGAAAGTTCAAATGATAATAAAGTTGTACTTTGATGAATTATGGAAGCAAGAACTCTTAAGGAAATGTAGGATTTCACTTTGTTGAATAATAAAACAGTTTCATTAAGTTTTAGCAAAACATAACACTTATGCGAAATATGTTAAAAGACCAAGAGAATAATTTGCTCATTAAATGGATTTCAAAACACTTTCATAAGAAGTTTATAATCGTCGCATTTAAAATAAATTTCTTAGAGAAGGTAATTGCCAAATCAAGGATCGAGAATGATTTTCTACTTTTGTAACACTCGGGTGCGAATCTTGAATAACATTAATTGAAAAAAAAATATAAAAAATACACTAATCTGAGAACATAAAAAAACTTTGTAATTGAAGAGAATGATGAGTCATATTTTATAGAAATAACTTAATATTATAAATAAAATTGTCAACAAGATAAATTTCTGGAACGATTTTAAGTTTAAGGTTGCGAAATCTTGTACATGTTTTCAAAAATACTAAAAAGTGGAGGGTCATAAATACAAATTGTTTGTTTTATATCGAAAAAAATCGAAAATCTGCGAGAAAGAATTTTTTTGTAAATACTTCACAGCAAGAGTACCAGTTTTGAAAAATACATGTAGAATGAAATTTCAGTTATTGTTTCGATGTGGTGTATCAGCGTTTGTTACTGGTTACATGGCTCGCTGACATTCACGTGCCTATGAAGCATATTGAAGATATCTCTCTTCCTTAGCTTCTTATTAATATAATTTTTTTCAAATATCACGAAAGCACATTTATTACCCACATTATGGATTAGTTTGACTAAGCCTGATTCCGTAATATTTATGTTGTATATAAATATTATAAACCGAAACGTATTAAAATTACATAATAATAATATCATCTTACTTATGTGATTTAAATACAATAATTAGTTTTCAATGCCACGTATCAAACAAGTATTTGAATAGCTCTATAACTAAATGGCATTCATTAAATGAATATGTAAACAACGACTATTTCTGGTATGCAAAATATTCGAATTATAAATAAAACTAAATTTTCTTTCGGAAAAACCGCTATTAATAAAAACTAAGATTAAGTAGCTTTTATCACAAGCAAACCATTTTGAGTGTCTTAAAAAAAAGTTTCCCATTTCTGCAGTATATAATTTGATTCTTTGTGGACCAATTCTATCGATTGAGAGTATTTATATTATTTTTCAACATCGTAAAATTTGAAATAAATTTACACTCAATTATAAAATGATGACAAACTACTGCATTAAAGGCATACCAAAATGAATAATAACAAAACTGGAATGGCAGAGAAATGGATGTTTTGTTAGAAACTTTTTTTTTGTATATACTTATACATAGGTCTGAATACAAATGATTAAATTTAAGTATATAATCTATGAAACCAACAAAAGATTACCAAACATTGTTAACATAAATGTTCTTTTTTTTTGAATTAAGACGAAAGCGAAAAAAGTAATAAATTAATGAATACACGTTTTTCATTTTTTTTTGATAAACATCGATTACAAAAAAACCAAATACCTCCTACGTAGGAAACGATAAAGTAAACAAGAAATCTATTAAACCGAGCAGTTTTTTCATGGAAAAAGGCTTTTACATACATAATGGGAAAACAATGGCTTAACAAAACAAGCGCAATGTATTGAAGGGTTAGAGTGCCCCAGGGAAAAGAGAAAAAGAGTTAATCGAAATAACACTCCACCCAAACAGGCAGATGGTAGAATACACCAGCCACCAGCCATCGACGCGTGCTGTACAGAGTGTTTACTTATCACAATATATTGCGAGACAAAAATAACTCCATAAGCATTGATACTAATATAAGAAAGATAA
The DNA here is from genome assembly GCA_028555115.1 of Himalopsyche japonica. NCBI lineage: Eukaryota > Metazoa > Arthropoda > Insecta > Trichoptera > Rhyacophilidae > Himalopsyche > Himalopsyche japonica. The sequence continues at coordinate 922,327 of JAHFWJ010000395.1, forward strand.
TATCACATTCCTTTATAAAGCGTGTCATTGAAACCTTAGATAGATTATTGTTTTTCTAGTAACATTGCAGTGAATTGTCTTCACGGTGTCGTTAACGGTGAATTTACTGACTATTTTTATCTAATAAAAATCTGAAATTATCTTGACTGGATATTAAAGCGTCCTGAATTCTCATTACAAATAAATAACAATGTCCCAGAGTCGTTATATTTTTTTCTCCACCATAGAAACGAGTCAATTATTTGATTGTAATTATTTTCTTTCAAAATAGTAAGCCATGTACATACAAGGCCGTAATTCATAATAGCATGTATGTTCTATGCGTTTTATAATCAAAGGCAGAGCTCCATAAATATATACGTTTTACTTGAAAAGTAATTGAAATACACTGATTTTTATTATTGTGAATCTCTGTGAGGTTTTCGCTCCTTTTTGTCAACTAATTTTATAATATCTAAGAAATGGTGACTAATAATATATATATATATATATTGCAATAGTTTATTCCTAGATTGCCAACAGATGAAATTAAGAGATTGAAAACAATTCTCATAAAAAAAAAGTGCCATTTATAATTGAAAATTTGTTGACTGTCGATCGTTGTTGTATCTAACAATCAAGTGAAAAATATCAAATCAAAAATATTTTCCCTAGATTAAAGCTTGATTGCAATAATTCGACAATTAAAACAACATGTATACAAAACGATTGCCGCTATTGACCAAAGCGAAACTTTTTTTCAAAAGTACAATTTATTCTCTTTTCGCATTATTGTTTCGTGACGCAGGCCTTTAAATTCGTATTTTTAAAACATGGCTTTGGGTATGCTTAATTATTTTGGGTAAATTAACCAACATTAATTATTTTTATTTACTAAGAGCACGTTGATTCCCTAATTAATTATGTTGCATGAATCGAACAAACAATTTTTTGAGTGGATTTGATAAAGGTCTTTAATCTGAAGTCATTGATAACAAGTGAAATATATGAAAATATTGACTTAAGACATGTTTTTCAGCAAAATATCACATTTGCAAGTGATAAATACTCTATTCTTTATCCATATACACAGTAACAATTAGTATGACAATTTGAAAGTCATTTATTTTTCATCGATTTTCTTAATTAAAATTAGTACCAATGACGGTTCGTACAGTTCAAATCTATTCTGTTAACATTTTTCAAAGATTTTTTTTTAACTCTTAAAGCCTTTAATGCTCTTTCAGCAAAATGAATTGTTCTTTGTCATAAGTAAGTTTTTTTTAACATGAATCATTTTTGCATACTTTATCAGTAATGAATAAATTAATAAGCGCATATTGTGTATTTGAAGTGAATGACTTTCTTTGATCCAATGGAATATTGCTTAGACGTACTTATAATACTAACGTTAAGCGAACAAAAAAAGTCTTGATCTTTTATTGCATAACCAATGCTATTTATATGAAGTTTTGTACAGGTTGTAAATAAGTTACTTCTCAAATTTTCAGAAAGAATAAAACAGAAAAATATGTAGGAATACGAAAGGTTGAGTTGAATGAGAGTGCGTCTATCATGAGTATTATTGAGTATATATTGAGATTTATATTGGAATATTTAGGAAAATGTAAATTAAAGTTTTTGTTAGATATTTGAATAGAGAAGTTATAACAAAGATCATAATAATCTTCATATCGATAGGTATCTTAAGGATATAAATGTTTTGAAAGTGTTGGCTCAATACTGTATATTTATTGCTGGCATTTCATTTAATATTATACCATGCAATCACAAACGGTTAAATTGGTTTCGGTCGTAAACTATCGGACGATTCGAGCCGATGTCAGGCAAAACAGGCGGCCGATGTGTTTTCTGGTGTGTCCCTTTGAGGGGTTAATTAGTTTTCTTCTGTGACAACCGCCACAAAACATCTGCTGCGGATAGGAGATAGAACACCCCGCGGCGGCCTTCTGGAAAATTTACGAGTATTTCGACATATAGTTTGAATAATAAGTATTTAAATATTATAAATTTTATTTATTGACAAAATTAAAGCAAATATTTTACATGAAAATTGATTCCCAGCACAAAAAATATAAATTGTGAAAGACAAATAATATTAATTTCTTATTCTTAGCCCTAAAATCAAATACAGTAAATATCTTTTTTTCATATGTTTGATCATTAGCCAACAAGTGTTTTAGTAGAGAAAATAAATAAGTTGCAAAAAACAAAATACTCCATTGTAGTGTGATCTATTTTGAATATATTTTTAAAAATTTAAGAAAGTCCTATTAAAAGACTAACTAAACTAAAGAATATCCTATTTAAATAATTGTTTTAGGTTTGTATATGCACACAATAAAAACCGATATACCGGTTCTGATTTTACTGAGGTTGATCCTTAAATAATAAAAAAAAAAATATAGAACAAAAAATAATCGCTAATTGAGACTGTAAAAAATATTTACAGCTCAAGACTTAGGTAAATTATTGTTTTTATTGATTGAATTGGCATTCACTTGGTAGAACTCCATTATAACAATAGTTGATAGCTATTTCGGCTCATGCCATCGTCAGAACTATTTGACGATGGCGTGAGCCGAAATAGCTATCAACTATATTTGTAAAAATAGTTTTGTAGAACTAAAATACATTGCTATTTTTTCACCGTGTTAAATTATTGTTTATTCAAAAAAATATTTACATATATTTTGATGAAACAAGATGGGATTTTTTTTCTCTAAAAGTAGTAATACGATTGAATAATTACTACGAGAACTTGTGTTACTTCCACCTCTAATGTAGGAATCAACCTCGTATCGATTTAGTTTTATCCAATTCTAGGTATACAAGAACACACCCACAGATATGGCACATAATAAATGCGTTGTTGCTTCATCTTCATCCATTTGTCTTTAGGTTTTATCAGTGAAAGCTTTCACACCCTTTTGAAATAAAATTATTAAATAAATCCATTTACTTGATCAAAAAGTTATATGAGTATATTAATTATTCAATAGTTTTATATAAAGTTTTTACATTGAAAGTGTTCACCGGTCAATCAAATATACTTCGTACTATACTTACAGGAATATGATTAATTGCTATCGATTCTTTTTGATACTAACATGCTATATTCATTTCTAAAACGATGAAATATTGTAAGCAACAAATCATATACACAATCATTAAAAAAAATGATCGCTAATGTTTGAATGACGTGAATATGTTATGATACTGATTATTTCTATTAAGAGCAAGTTATACAGAGAACTCTTTCTGAATTTTATACTTTCAAGTTTTAATTAAGGTATATTTAAAAACAATTGAATTATCGTTTGCTTAGCGAAACTCTGTTGTTAAAAGGTATTAAAAACAAAGTATTTTAGTAATAGACGGATTTTACAAAGACTTTGAGAGCTTCTTCGGGTTGACGTCTTAGGAATTTATTTTAACTAAATTGGATTGGGCTTGATAAACTGTTTGATAAGTGATAGTATCGTAGACAATATATCGTAGGCTATAGCTTAATTTCGGAATAAAATATTTTCTATTTTTGTGCTATTTTATCACAATATTTATAAGTTTTTGCAGGTATATACTGTTTGAATTAAATATTATCAGTGTCTAGTTAACTGAGAGAGATCTCATAGCATAAAGAAAATGATTCTCTTTTTTGTCGCAGTGATTGTTGAAAAATTAAAAATATTTAATCATAAAAAAAATTGTCACTCAAAAAATGCTGAATTAAAAAACGATCTAAAAATCATATTTAATAAATTTCTGTTTTCAGTCTGAGAGCTTTTATCGCTATACTGTACAAGCCGAGGAGCAATAAATATTTTCATACATAAATCAGTTTCTATGATTCGTTTACCAAAGCGATAAATATATTTTTGTAAATAGGCCTGGCGATGTGGTGTACCAAATAAATATTGCAGCTGATCAGGTATCTAAATGAAATGAAAATTAGGTGAAGAGTAAAAAAATACATCGATTTTGAACAAAGAATTTGGCGATTCTTGAGATTTCGAACTGTCATCGAAGAAAAGTATAATGAATGAATTGAAATCACAATTAAAAAGAAAACATATAGATTACATTGTGTGTAAAAAAATATTTATAAAAGGTTTTTGGTTTCATCTGATAAAGAAGTTGTAAAAAGAAAAAATGGACAAACGAAGTTGTCTTAAATTGAATTCGAAGTAAGTATTTTTGCAACGTAACAATTTTATTCCCATGAATCAAGCAAACATCATAATGTTTTTTTTTTAATATTTGGATTATAACTTATAATAATAACTTAACCTTAGTCATTTTTATTCAGTTGGCAAATATATATACAAGTTTACTTATTGTGTGGTTTAAAATGTTTACAAATTTGTGGATTATGAAAAATAATAATATTATAAGCCCCCAGACAGAAGGAAAAATATTATGAATTTCATTTAGTCGAAGGGACCGCGATACACGCTTGCGTAAATAAATGTTTTGCGGTTTACGGTTGGTATAATAATAAATCTTTGCGAAATGCGCCCGAAAATAATATACAGGTCGGCGTAAAAACTTTTAGAGCTAATCCCCAATGAAGACAAAGCGCGGTGAGATAATAAACGGGAAAAAATGGTCGCAAAAAGACGCACGACACGTCAACTATAATTGACATATCGCTTTTTTGCCAACTCCGCCGATGTTTCGACCTCTGTCTTCCGCAGTAATTAATTTACTAGGCAAAACAACCAACTTATTTTCTATTCAACACTCTTTGCAGACCCGAGTCTTTTTTAAGAATATTTAGCCAAGTGGTATGCATATAAATTATTAAAAAATGATCTGTGTAGCCATGCATAAATATGCTATCAGTTTAAATTACGACACATTATATTAAATGATAGGTAATAACTAATTACTGTTTTTAAAAGAATCGTATATGAAACTATTTTATGATATCGACTGAAGGTGTTTGATGGAAATTCAATATCAATTTTGAATTGTTAAAACTTTGTAAATCTCCACATGCTTTGTCACTAACAACAAAGGTTTCGCCTTTTGGCATCTTAAGGCATCACATGACTACAACAAAACTGAGGTTCACTTCAGTTTCATCCGTGTGATAGAGTACCTGAAGAGACCGAAAGGCGAAATTCGGGTTGTCAGTGACAACGCATATTGAATCGTACAAACAATTGAAATTTGCAAGTGACACTATTTTCATTTCTTCATCAAATAACGTTTTCTACAATTTCCATCAAGAATATGATTTTTATAATCAAATAATTGTTTCAGAATAGCAGAAATTGAATGGAGTTGAACAGATATTATGTTTCTGATACGTATACAATAAATTTGTGGGGTCATTAAAATATTTAGTTAATTTTTTGAAATAAAAATAACGGTATATTGATTGACTTGGCATTCACTTGGTAGAACTCCATTATAACACGGTGAAAAAATAGCAATGTATTTTAGTTCTACAAAATTATTTTTAACAAATATAGTTGATAGCTTTTTCGGCTCACGCCATCGTCAGAACTATGCTTAAACTAACATTCGCTTATCTATATATAGCTGTGCAGAAAAGGCACACAACACATCCATAAGCAAATGTTAGTTTAAGCATAGACGATGACGTGAGCCGAAATAGCTATCAACTATATTTGTTAAAAATAATTTTGTAGAACTAAAATACATTGGTATTTTTTCACCGTGTTAAGAATAACGGTTTTCAAGCTTCAAAGTTCTCTTAGAAAAAAATAAAATGATTGTCGTTAACGTTCAATCAGAAACACATCTGAAGTGAGAAGACGAGTATTGTTTTAATTTTGTTATGAAAACTGAAACTTACTTTTTAGTAATCTAATGTTATTTATAAATTAACATATATTTATAATTATTACACATTGATAAAAAAATAATTATTAAAAATTGTGTAATAAACAAACCAAAATGATATTAATTGATAAAGCTCTTGACTTTATTAATTAACTCTGTTTTTCACCATTACAACAAATAAACTAAACAACAAAATTTTCAGTCAGGTCAGTATTTTGACAAAAGGTCAAACCTCATTTATAAGCAAAATAAGCTTCTCCCAGGAAAACTCATCATGTAGTCATTTAAATTAAGTAGGTTTATTCCCTTGCGGAAATTTGGATTTTCACAATATCTTTGTATAATATAATTTATGTAGGTATACAAGCATTATTATGGAAATTGAAATAAATTGCTCTATAATTTTAGAAACAATAGAAAGAACAATTAAATTAGCGTCGCCTTGCAAACGAATATATTTTTAATTATTTTACCTTACTTGGGTTGGTATAAAATTTGAAAGTATGTTGGGAAAAGGTTATGGTCTACTGTGCCTTTAGCAGGCGATTTGTAGGCTGATTGGATTTTATTCTCACGATATGTTCCAACATAGTTTCTTTTAAATATTTCGAAGAGCTTTTCGTATTTCGCTCCATTTTTATATCGAAAAAATCTATAAATGAATTCGGAAATTCCAAAAAATTGGGTGCGTACGGGTCAAAAAATTATTATTCCACGGAGAATTCTATTGTTGCATACATGAAAGGCTTTCTGTTTTTGGAAGATAATTGTATCTTACGAAACAAAACTTAACATTAACGTAAACCAACAATCGCTTGCTTTATATATAATTCAAAACGTTTGTTTTCAATATTTTTTTTGTGAATAAGAAATAAGTCTGGCATAATCGTAACCGAATGTGATTTGAAACATGTCTTTATAGATTGATTTGATTAGGATGTTTTTTTTTTTTTTTTTTGAATGATGTTAGAGTTGCATTTTTACTCAAAAGCATGGAGTATTTGAATTTCATAACATTAATCTGTTTAGTTACATATCTGGTAATGAAGGTCTATTATAACAAACAATGTTATTTACCGCTCTATTAAATGATTTCGTCATATTATTAAATTATCGAATTACTTGTGGCTTTCCTCAGAATAATTTCCGTTCCAAATTCTTAGTAATTGGCGGTCTTATCAAAGGCTAAGCTTACATACGTATGTGTTTCATAAACAATAAATAATATCATATTACATTACACTGTTAATCACTCAGTGTTTCTACATTCTAAAATATCATATATTTCTTAGAAATTGGGTTATGCTTACAAGTAATTATGTGTATCCAAGATAAACTATAGCAACATTAAATGCAAGTCTATGCAGATCATGTTAACAAGAAGTAAATAAAAAAAAATTTAATTCTTTGAATATTTGTTTATTTAACAATATGTTGTGTATAACTGAGTAAAGATAATTTTTTTTTTCAAATTCTTGATTTAGTAACAGATGGATTTTTTGCAAGCAATATATTGTAAAAATGTACAAGCTGGAATGGAATGTGCTCCTGAAAAACAAATTGTGCTAAGCTTGTTCGAGGAGTATTTATTTATTAATTTAACAAGCTATTTTTTGAGATCAATTTATTTTGCATCGCAAATTTTATCACGTATGGAAATTTTTTTAAGGGAAAAAAATATTTCCATACAAAAATTACTTTACGATAACCAAACGCCATCTTCTTTTAGAGTTCATTAAAATTATTATTGAAGTTATTTCTCTTAAACTAATCCTGTTAAATGTGTATAAAATATGTATGTACAAAGTAATTCTAAGAAAAATGAAATTCAATGATAACTTTTTTCGTACAATAAATGCACTTATAGAAAAATATGTTGATGGTCGAAAGAAAAAGTATGATTATAAATTATGGGTTGCGTACTTTTCTAAGTTTATATGAAAGTTATCGGAAGGTATAAAGAAGTTTACATCGATAAGAAAATTATAAAACAATAAGTTAGCTTTCAGCGGTCATATGTCGCCAACTGATGATGACTAGGTATATTTTACAGTTTTGCGAATGAAAGTATAAAAAGTGTTTTTTTTGAATATCACAAGCTCGACAAAAGTTTCTTCAATTTCAGTCAAATACTCTCGACATTCGAATGTCCAATTAAAAAAAGAAATTGTTTTTTTTTTGTGAAAAGGTAGTACTGTCGTCACAAAGCTGTCACTCCGGTCAAAATGGGCGTATTATTTTTTTTTAAATCGATGTATCCAATTTTGCAATACGTGTCTCCAGCGATCCACATGTATTATGAAAAAGCAGCGTGCAAATCTCAAATAAAACACCAATAAATGTATCAACCCTGTAATCCCTCGTGGGCGGCTAATCCCTGGTATCGTTGGACTGGCACACGGACTTTTCAAAAGCAAAAAATACATTTTTCATCAATAGGCAGAAAGCAATGTATGGCTTGGGAAATATGAGTTTACTATTGAAAATATGTAGACATAACAAAACGTCGGTTCATTGAAGTAGTTATAGTAGCATATTTCTCAAACACACATTACTTCAAATTTAAATTGGTGAAATTTTGTATGACTTAACATGTTTTCGCATTTCGACATCTTCAGGCGAATCACAGGTCGTTAGTGACCAAATATGTGTAATCGAAAAAAGTTTCAACAATTCAAATTTTATATTGAAATTACATCAAGCACCTTCAGTCGGTATCATAAATTATATAAGCTGCTTCGCTTCATAAAGTGTTGCGAATTAAATAAAATTTTACGAAAACGGCGTTAATATCGATACACCTGTCCATTTAATCTTTTCGCGCCGTTCAATTCCGTTTGTACGGAATATCGCGTATTATAAATTAGTAACATTAAATCATGTTCGCTGTAACACTTTTAAATTCATTATTAAAACAGTACAAAGTTTTTAAATTTTATTTGGATTTTCACAAAAATTCCATTGACCTCAAATATAGATCTATGAAGAACTACAGAAAAAATTATTTCACGGTTGATTTTGATTTTTTATCACCAAATATATACATCAACGGTCATTCATAACATTTTCGTACTAATATGTTTCTTCAATCATGTTCACTTCAAATATCAAGTGGTCGGATAATCGACACCCATGCGATTTTCTCAATGAGATGATTTTCAGGTGAGTAAGAATTCAATGATGGGAATAAGAAGCTAGCGAGAGATAAAATATTCTCTCAAATATGATATACCAAAGTTTCTATGATCATAAAAGGTCTTGAAATAGGTGTACAGATGACAAAAATCTTTATTTTTATAACTTCAGATACCTTATCCGCCTTGCGGTTTGAGTCATCGGAAAAAGAACATATTGCTACATTTTTTTCATTATATATATTCGTTCCGATATCGCTGAAGTTTGAGGACCTTCATAAAATTTAAACTAACTCTTAGTGTAATAGTTTCTATTGTATAATGGCTTTAATAATTGGCAACGATAAGATTTCATTTAATTGAACATATGAGTAAATTTATTCCTTTTGTTTCGCTTATTGTTTCCTATGTGAGTATTTATTTTATTACCAATGTAGAAGATACATAAGCGTAATTGTGTTTGCTTAAAACTCGAATCACATTGCTGTTGTGGTAAGTAGAGAGAGACAAGGAATGTCTTTGGCAAGTATACAATTTGATTAAGTCTCAATATAACTAAGTTAATATCGACTCAGGTATTTAAGTTTAAGGTAACCACAAGTTTGCGTACCTCATATTATTAGCTCGTAAAATACAACCGATAAATGTTGAGCTATAGCCATTAAGTTAAAATATTTAGTTAAAGTATTTCGAATTTCACATGTCTTAAAGTTTTTTCAGATCATGGTGCGTTTTTTCCCCGTTCAATATCCTTAATATTCTTATTGTAAAATAAAACAAAAGTCATATATTAAGCCATGAAAAGTAATAATTGTTGAAGCTTTTGCAGAAAAATACTGTTAAAAATTCTGTAAAAAGTCGATGAACGCAATTTTATATCGCATGTTTTAAAAACTCTCAAAAACAAAAAAACAATCGACATTAAGTGTTGCTAATGAGCTTTGCTACTTATAACCCAGGTTTTGAGATTCAGTATCTTCAAGCCTTCTATCAAACGAAATTGTGAAAACTGATGTCACTTGTGTCACAAACCTGGGTCGTGAGTGACAAGTATTGTGGAAATGTACAACGTGTTTAAAAACATTTTTTTAAATTATTTTGCTTGTGATAAAAAGCTTGCGTATGTTTAAAGTAATTTAAGTCAGGCGTGTTATAAGTATCGGTATAATGTTTGAATTTTAAATAATAAAAACACATTTTTTAGTACTTATTTCCACAATATATTTTTTGATCAGGACCGGTTTCGCTCATCGCGAGCATTATCAACTGATAAGAATACAATTTACAAACAAGTCTATTTATACAAAACAAAAAATTAAGTTGAGTTAAAGGTAGCAGGTGTACAAAACCATGGGTACAAGAACTAGGACACAATTTACATAAAATCATACAATATTGATACAAATAAAGTAAATTAGTATAAAAATTAAATGTTCACAATCACTTATTAAAAATTACAATTACAATTATGTAATTCTTAATAAGTGATTGTGAACATTTAATTTTTATACTAATTTACTTTATTTGTATCAATATTGTATGATTTTATGTAAATCGTTTCCTAGTTCTTGTACCCATGGTTTTGTACACCTGCCACCATTAACTCAAATTAATTTTTTGTTTTGTATAAATAGACTTGTTTGTAAATTGTATTCTATCAGTTGATAATGCTCGCGATGAGCGAAACCGGTCCTGATCAAAAAATATATTGTGGAAATAAGTACTAAAAAATGTGTTTTTATTATTTAAAATATAATGCCTTTCCATCAAGAAGTGACAGTTAACACCTTAAAAGTGGATAATGTTTGAAATCCATTCAGTATTTGAGCTGGAACATCAAACAGCAATGTAATCAATGTATTGTATTTTAACACTATATTAAACAGAACTATAGTTCTGACGATGGCGTGAGCCGAAATAGCTATCAACTATGTTTATTAAAAATTATTTTGTAGAACTAAAATACATAGCTATTTAATAATATCATAATGACTGTTTGATAACATTAAATAATAAATTAACAGTTTTTCAACGATACGAATATCTAGAACTTACCATTAAACATGTTGATGAAAGCAGTGTACCTTTAATGAAGTAATCGCCTGTATTACCACAATATATCCAAACATCTCCTCATATCAATAATATTCATTTTATGCGATGAAATTCTTCAAGTAAGAAGAAAATTTGAACTTAATTACTACACTACGCAAATCCTAAGATAGATTGATTCAAAAATCTTAACTCCCCTGTCCAAAGCGTGAAAACACTATTCGAATGGCTGCACCGTTCTTCAATATCATTTCACGTAAAACCGCTTCCCACATTTTCTCATAAGTCCGCAACTCGCCAAAGAAACCTATGTTTACAAAAATTTTAACAACAAATGAAATATAGATTTTTTTTTAGCTTAGGACCTGATATTGAACGATTTTTATATTTATTTCAAATAATTCTTTTGATAAATAGATTTTTGGTGAAATGATGGATTGATTAATAAAGTTTTGCTTTTACATACAGGACTGAGTGAATTTTTTAAAATCTTGTAAGAAAAAGTTTAACACAAACAAATATAAGATGGTTTTGGGCGCAATTTATGGTTGAGAATACACTTTTTAGTAATAATTTACACAATGTATTTTATGAACAGCACTAAGATGAAAAATAAAATATATTCGTATACAATAACTGCAACGTGCAATAAAAGTCAGTGATTAAAACGATAGCAATGCTTTGATACGGCGTTTCTAAATGAAAATAACGATAAGAAATATTGTTATATTTATGAGACTTAAAAGAATGAATGAGAACCTGTAAATGTGAATATAGTTTCATGTGCCTTTCTCAATTCACATGAATTTAACTTCACTTGAAAAACCAGTTTGTATTATCAAAAGTATTAAGAGTAATTGAATCAGGCTTATTTTTCTTTGTATCTCAAGGATAGTCGAGTTCAATGAAAGGGTCTGTAAAGGTTGAATAAATATAACTGAAACACTATAGTTGATAGAATTGCCTTATTCTAACATATTATGATATGCTATACATGTTTCTGTAAGAAATTGAGAGTTGAACCAATCAAATTAGTGTTAAATCAATACAAGTTTCGTTAAAACTCTATCAAAATTTATATTTGCCAACTTTCTTTAAGAAAAACATTCTTCTTTATGGGTTTAGTAAATTTTGTATGAATCAAGTTTTTAAACGAATTCTGGCCTTCTGTATGAAGGATAATTACGTAAAGCAATATGTTTTATTTTAGTTATTTATTATTTACTATATAAAATATTCAATTATTATTTATAACAAACGAAGTTTAAGCCCTACCGATTTCATATAAAGAAAAATAATATTTAAAAAATGCTCCATTATTAAAATTGTTTATTCATTTTTTTTCATTTTTAATAATACTTACGGTATAATATCATGTATGCATAAGATGTGTTTTATTAAAAGTCTTCTTCTTATTTGACCTTAAGCGGCAAGATATGTGAAAACAAGCAACGACGGCCAAATAAAATTATCAAAATTATTGTACAGCTAATACAAGAATTTTTTTTTGATGGTATAGTATGAGAATTTATTAAAAGATTGATCAATAATACTTCTATGGTTTTCGGAAAGCATCTTATATTCTATTTTATCTGAGACATCAATAAAGCAAATGTATTGATTTTTTTACATTTTATTGTAAGATAATCTATTAATGCTTGCTTTATATATGGTATTGTAAGTTCTGGTTATGCCTTAATATCAAATAGATACGTATTTTTACAAATACATCAATATTAAAAGGCAAATACAGCAGAATGGTATTGTAAAATCGAGATGGAATGTATTGAAATACAAACATGTGATGCTTCATTGGCCGTAGATATTTATTTGTGATCCCATGTCTATCAGATTTATCCCTTTTGACTTCACAATCGATGGCACTCAATCATAGTTGTCACTTTCATAATAGATGAAGAATTAAGAAATGTCACCCTCAAATTCAAAAGTTGAAAAACTTCAACACAAATTACATTTCAATGACTTAGCAAAGAATTGTCGAATTAGAGTTACACTAGAAAAATCAATACTGCCTATATGTTGGTAACCGTGTGCAAAGAGCCAGTATAAGGCAAATCTTTATGGATATAAGAATGTCAAAATATGATTTTATTACAACCCTTTTCCCTCAGAGTGTTGCCGTGTGTTTGTAAATACGAATCGGAGACATTTTTTCACAAATCTCATAAAAACGTGCATTAAGATTTGTCATTTTGCCAGTTGACCGATCTAATCAAAATCCGTTTAAAATAATGTATTTATCGATGTTGTTTTGTAATCAATACTACTATTTTGATTCCATGATATGCTTTATCACCGTATAGTGAATGGTGTTAGGCACTTGATGTATATAATATTTTCAATGCGTTTTGATATATTACTAATTAATAATGTTATTGTATAAGAGTGAGAAAACCAATACGAATTGATTGATTGTGCATTTAGATAATTAAATAATAACACTATAAATAAAAAAAATACCAAATAATTAAATATATAATTTCAAATTGATCGAAAAAATATTGAAATTATGATTTCATTCAATTAGTACAAGTAATTAAAAATATTCATAGTTGTGAAAGAATTTTTCATCAAACCTAACGCCATATTATTTTGTATGAAGAATTTATGCGAATACATATTATGGCGCATATTTAATGTATTTTGGCACGTCGCTTCCGTTTGCACGCCACCAGCAGTGTGAGACAAGTTGAGATAATATAAGTAAATAGTCTCCTAAATAAGCTGAAAAGAAATATAAATATTGTTAAATAAAAATAAAACTAGAGGTTAACAGCTCTTTCATACATTATTATAAAAAAGCAAACAAATGTTTCACCAATTTGAATAACTTGTGAAATAATTTAGTGTATGTTTTTTTAACGATATTTTATGACATGTATCTTATCTATTTTGTAAGATACATACATAAGCATGCATATTCTTTGAAAACAAAATAATCTTTGTTTTACACAAATGGCCAAAAAATGCAAAATAAAATATACTATCATACGTCTAGCTGTTTATTACACAAGTCGTTAGGAGGGAAGGTTCACTTTTACTTTGGTTGTTTTTTTAATAAACATGAATTTCGACAGTTCATATTTTGCATTATGGCAAAAAAAATCGATAAACCAACATGTTTTAATTGTGACAGCATATCAAATGTTATTGTGAAGATTAGGAAATTACGTGAAATTTTGTGTAGTAATAATGTAATAAAAACCGCACCATGGGTTTGATGTGATTCCTACAAGATTTCATCTACAGCTGATGTAATAGTAGAAATTAAAACAAAATATTTATAGCGATTATTTCTCGCGAACACCTGGTAGAAATATTTTTTCGGAAGTTAATCGCAAATAAATAACATCAAATATTGTACAAATTAAAGATCGTGGAAAATAATTCAGTCTATTCTTTCGGTCAATATTGCTTTATTCACTTAAATATGTGTATTAAAATAGTTGTGATTCATTAATCGTACCATTATCTCGGTAACTGAAAATAAACTGTCAACCAGTCATGGCGTAAAGCAACTAAAAAAAAAAACAAAAGTAGCAGCTATCGAATCTTCTGACACCGTGCAGGTTTGAGAACGTAACGCATAAGATATTTAATTATGGCTGCGATAGTTTATATAAAGATAGAATTTCAAACAGAAATTATTGAACGAAATATATTATGAAAAACAGTTCAACAAACATGTTTCTTGTGATGAAGTTGCTGACCCAACATTTTCAACATATATTTTCTTATGACGCAAAAACATAATTTATAGGAATCGTATGGATGCTATTTATATAAATGTTTCAATATCGAGTAAAAGTATGCTTTAAGAATATGATTAAAAAAATGTCCAATGCTTTATTTATAGCCACATTCACAGCTAATTCGGTTGATGAAGTACCATAATAAAAATAATTAGTTTTAGCACATTTTCTGTATGATAGGGTGGGTGTTGATGGATTAGACTAGGAAAGAGTTATATATTGTTTCTTGCTGTGCCTTGTTTCAAATATTCAAAAAGAGAATATGTATGTGATTTATTAAACTACGATGAATCTGGACACAAATGTACTAATCTATCAAAAAATATAATAAAAATATTTTCGCATGCAAATAGTGAAAGTAAGTATATAACATATATTATTATAATAGCCGAAAAATATTACAAAGATAAAGGTTATCTTATAATTCGATAAATTAAATTACATGTCCAAAAGCCAACGAATCCAATAAAAGATAGCAAATAGATATTTTCGGCAAAATTCTATTTTCGTTTCAATTTTCACAAAAACGCTTTCTTTTATGTGCTAATATAACAACTAGCACAAATATGTGTTGTTAGACGCTGCCAAAATCACAGGTGTTTCTATATCAAGCTGGGGGAAATAGTCCTGAACCCCGCCAGTAAAACGGATCTCTGTAATGTCCCAATTTATTTGGACCGTGCTGCAAATGGTGTTCCGGAACCACAAAAGAACCAAATCAAATACATCGTGGACAGTCGCACAAAAGATTTTCATTGTACTGTCAAATACAGTGCCTAAACTATTGATCTTTGTATCTATTTCAATGCATCAATATTTTATATGGCAATACAAAAAGGATATAAAAAGATGCGCTTTCATAAAATCAACGTGCAGATATATCTTTTAATAAAAGCCGCAGACATCTCGATTAAGTTTAATTCTTTACAACTGTCTAGTACTCGTAAAATTCTTGTAATTTTAAGTTATGTATTTTTGAATGTTAGAGAATATTATAAATGATATAGTTGTCATGTACTTCATCAAAAATAAACATTAGATAAAATGATTCACATGAGAAATAAATACATAGTTAATTTTCCGTTGTTGAAACTTGGTAAATTAACATTTTTTGTATGTCGCGACCCGAGTTTTATCTTTCGATATCTTGGGGCGTCCTAATTCTCGAATGCACTTAAGCCTACAGTCATTAAAAAGTTTATTTTACGTGTGAAATATACGAATTACTCAATACAATGGCTCTCAGTGTAGGAGCTAAATTGATATTTGAATAAGATTTGATAACTACTGATTTGAATGCTGGGTTTTTTAATTTGGAATACTGATCTTTTGTGCAATAAACACTTAATAACTTTGTGATGAGAGGTGTTCGTAAGAAATAACTGCCATTTAAATGTTACTGAGAAATTTACTATAAAGGTACTATTGATTTTGAAGAACAGACCTTTGACAGGATTGATAATCAGGTGGCGAATTATCAAGTATCAATTATTAAGTATGTAGGTAAACATTTAGATTAAATAGAACATTGACGATGAGAAATGTGAAAATGGATCTAGATTCAAACGTTTAAGACGTTTTGATATTAATTATCCCACTAACAAAAAAGCTCAAATACGACTTTTTCGACTTAATTAATCACTATCTTTATTCGATACAAAGTTATGGAAAGAGTACTTAACGTTGTGTTTTATAATTCAAATAAACTAAATTAATCTGTTTTTATACAATATCTATTGTATAAAAACAGTTTGGTATAGTTATTTAAATAAATAGTGTTATAAATGAAACAATACTTCTTTTTCTACATTTTTCAATATATTTCTCTATTTTTATTTACATAACATAATATACAATAATTTATTATTTACAAAGAAACATATGAATGCAAAAAACTCTCATAATCAAAATAAACAAAAAACACATTACCTTAAGTTATTAACATCATTCAGTAAATATTGTATCTACAAACACCAAATATTACACATTCACAATTAATTTATTTTTAAAATAAAAACCATATTTTCTAACTTTAATTTTACAAGTATTGAAAAATTACACCAAAAAGGTTATATTTACTCTGTTTGCTTGGCAAAAATTTCTTCTAAAGTACTTTCAAAAGTGTCACGTAAAAAAATTAATATTAAAAATAATTCATTTCTCTATTTTAATATTTATATTTCACTATATTTACAGTTTTTTCAATAAAAAGAAGAAGATAACATAGTTAAAAAAATTGGGAAAATCTATAATTCTTTATTAGGATAATAGGGCAATTACAGTTTGCTTAAGAAGAATGAAAATTTATTGTTGTTGCTCATTCTATGTCGTTAGCTCACCAAATACTGTACTATTAGAAGCAATATGCAAAACAGAGTAGCGCCTTTTGTTGAAGTTCCTGCATCTGTAACTAATAACAGGAAAAATCATACATTAATTAAACTCAAACATTATGAGAATTCTTATACCTTATTGAAAGAAAAACTATAAAAATCCCACGGCCAAAAAATTAAGCATAAGCGTTGTAGTAAAGTATATTAGATATCATGAATTGAGAAATAAATTTTTTAACAATAGCCTATTAGTTTTATATAAATTAAACACACATAAAAAATATTTTCTGCAGAGTGATGTTAGTTGTCGATTTGCCATTTTGTAAAAATTTTAATTTTGTTAGAGGTCTTAATACCCAATAAAGGAATTTGCTGGAAAATAAAATTGGTTTCAAGTAATGTTTGAACTGACTGTTTTCAATGGAAATTTTACGTAAGATATAAAAATATTTGTTGCAAAAAATGTTACCTGTAGAAGTCTGTTTTTTATTTCCCAAAATTGGTGCAAGTTGTGGCTTATCTTCGTCCAATGAAATTTGTGCTTCCGCACTGTACAAAGTAAATACTGTTGCACGACAGCTTATTTTTATCAAACCGTCATCAAAAACATCTTGACTAATCGGTATTGAAAGAATTGATCGGCTTTGTTTCTTTAATATTTTATCACGATTTATAACTGGCTTAAATTGAAGCTTAAAATCTTCTCGATTGGCGTCGAGTCTCCGTGATATATCATCAGTTATTTCATGTGTAGGTAATTTCTCATATTGACTGGAATGTTGACTAGACTCAATCAAAGGTTTGTTAGTATGATATTTTTGAATGGTTTCCCTTTCTAATTCTACGTTATTAAATTGTTGGTCAATATGGTGACCTTTATTTGTGTCGGCATTATTTTCAGTAGTAATTATCTGCTTACTCCAGTTTGGTGTGTTGTAATATGGCTTTTTAGTTGTTACGTCAACAGTGTCCAACTCAAAGGAAGTACCTTTCACCTGATAAAAATAAATGGCAAATTAAGTCACGTGTAATATTTCAATAAGCATAATAAATTCTTAAATACATCGAGTAATATTAATCCGATACAAAATATCATGATTATTGTAGTATTTTATATTATCTTGTGTGATTTAAGCACGATAGAATTAGTGAATGAAAAAAATAATATGTTTGTTTTTGGATATTGTATTGATATATATGATAAAAAGAAGTGTAGAAAATTTTGATTTAAATTTGAAAAATTATTACTTAAATCAGTGCAAAAATATATTACATATGGATTTGAGATGAAAATGTTACAAAAATTCTTCCTTTCGAATTATAGCAGTATTAATGTTTCTTTGATTTTATTTGTCTGTAAAATACTACACAATAAGTCGTATACGCACGGTGAAGATCGTTAAGGCAATATGTACAGTTGGCACATTTAACAGACATATTATATTTGTATTTAGTATATAAGTATTTATATATATAAGTATTTCGTTGTAAGAGTTTAGGTCTCAAAGTGTAAAAACTAATATAAAAGACACGGTATATATATAATATTTTTTGATGTACCAATAAAATGATGATTGTAGATTTTATACCTGCTTTCCGTTAAGTTTCCAAGTAACATTAGCAGGCGGATGTGAAGGTGGTGCGGTGCAAGTAACTTGGAGTTTTTCTCCAATAGATACGCGGTTTTTCTCTGCAGAGATTGTTGGCGCAGAGTCAGGAAGCTCTGTAGAAAAAATCGTTAACGAAATGATTCTATGGTTAATTATTTTTACTGATTTGGTAAGGTTTTTGATTGGAATAGAAATACTGAAAGGAATATTTCGTGTTATTAATTACATTAAAAATATTGATTCATACAATATTTTTTGAAACACGGTGAAAAAACAGCAATATATTTAAGCTATACAAATTTTTTATAACAAATAGTTGATAGCTATTTCGGCTCATCCATCGTCGGAACTAATAGATAGACTAATAGACGTCGGAGATAGTTTTAACGATGGCGTAAGCCGAAATAGCTATCGACGATATCTTATAAAAATTTAGTAGAACTACAATACATCACTTTTTTTTCATCGTGTTATAATGAAGTCCTACCAAGTTAATGCCGATTCAATCAATAATATTTTTTTTAAATAAAAGTACTGAAAGGTATTCAAAATTTAAGAATACTTTTAGGATAATGAAACTCAAAAACGATTGAAAAGCTGGTGCCATCATTTAATTAAAAATAAATTATTATACATTAGTCATGCAAAGTTTATTTTTATAACATACGTTAATTCTTAAAAATACTGTACGCCTAGCAAAATTTCGTTTTCCTTTATTTACTATAAGGCGAAACTGAATTTTTGAGAAATAAATAATGATGTACGAGTAAAGTCTTACCAACAACGTGCATATAATTTGTCTTCATAACTGTATGGAATGATGGAGCATCGGCAGACACTTCGCAACGATATCGCCCCGATAAAGAAGGCTGCACAGCTCGTAGAACTACAGTCAGTGGGCCAGATCTACTTACCTGTAAATAAATAAGTTTTGCATCATACATCATTATAGAAACGGATTTTTTCATTTTCAAAAGCTTTTTATGAAGCACTTGTAAAAAAATAACGTTCTATATTCCAAGCTTTATAATTTGCACAATATATTTTCAACAAAACATAAAGTATGGTCTGTCTATACACTTTATACAAAAAAAAACTTCAGAAGACATTCCTTAAAGAAAAATGTTAAAAAAGCTATTTTCAGAACATTTATCGTTTATTTTGTCATTAAAGTTTTAAAGTGTTTATAAAAAGTAAAAAAACAATCAAAACTTCTTAATATAGTCCAACTATATATACATGTTTGATTAAAAAATTAAGCAGGATATGTGTACGAGCGAATAGTAAATACTACTAGAACTATTTTAAAATGACATTTTATTGAAAGGCAAATGGATCTAATATACGTTTACGAGTCCAAATATTTCATAAATAATTTATTTGATTACAGAATACATTCTGCAATCATTACAGAAACGTATCTTATGGAGATTTTTACAGTTTGTTATTTGCGGAAGGTCGTAAAGCAGCGTAAAACGGCCAATTATGTCACCAAATCTTGTGAATAAGTATCAAAAAACATCTGGAATAAAAATTAATGCTCGACAGCCAGAAGTTGTCCAAAATAGATCGTTACGAAAAGTACATTGGCTCCAGAACGGCGCACTGCTGGGAGGCCAAATACTTAGCGAGATTTTGGCAAATGCGACTCAATTTGGAGTGAGCTTTTTATACAATTTTTATTCAAAGCGGACAATTAAATTTTTACAGGGGTTTGAATGAAAATGATGAGAATTTTCATTTGAATGGAATAAAGCATTTCATTTCATTGTTAATATGCAATTTTCATCTTATATCAAGAGATTAAGTAGCGATAACAAATTGAGCATGAATTGTTAATATTTAATTTAATGGAACCAAATAAAATATTTGAAGCGTTTCATGAAGTTCTTTTCAAAAGTTAAGCTTACGAATCTTACAAATTAAAGTATTTTTCATATATGATAATACCATAAATAAAAGGAACCTTGAATTCTTCTGCTTTTTAAAATGCTGCCAAAGTTTTTATTAGTCTTTACGTGACAGACAGAAATTGTGAAAATTACCAAAAGTGTAACAATAAATGAAATATTATACTATATGAATGTGTTAAATCTCAAATAATTTATATAATAAATAATGAATGTGTAGTTTCATATGTCATTATTTTTTAGCAATTAGCCGTGAACGATCAACAAATTTCGTTTTTGAATAACTTTTGCCGTTTTTTTTTATTTTTATTATAAGAAGTCTTCTAAAAATCATTTTCTTGTACGTAAATGGCAATGGAAGGGAGAATCACATTTTGACACTTTGATCGATACTTTGTTGTGTTTTTGATTGAATTTTCCGGCAAAGGAATTCGAATAAAATTGCGAAGCAAATATTTATCCCCGCATACGTGAAGTAACTTGGCGTAACGGACCGTTAAAGGGCGGGTTGAAGTGAAGCGTCTACCTTCCGCCCATGGTTTGCCAGCCAAACAGCCTACCATGGCGTCTACCCAGAGATTTGCAAAGGAGCGTGCTGATTTGGGTGTGAAGCCCAAGCAGGGGCAAAATAATTTTAAAAAGGTATTGCAATCGCCGCTTTGAAAATAAATCCAAATACAAAGTCCCTTTTACGGATAGCTTTCATTTAAAACCCCATTGGTATTGCCGAATTCTACGAAACATGATTAAATTTTTGTGTTTTTCACAGATGGAATTGAATAGTTGAGAATTTCAATAAGGACAGTTTTAATGATATTTAAAATTCGTGAAATCTAAATGGATCAGCTTTCAAATTGATTGTAATTAAAATAAAGCCAATCCTATGTCAAAACGTGAAATTCTAATAATTTAAAAAAGTTACATATTGATCAATGAATATTCGACAGTCATTTTAATTGCGTCGTCACAACGAAGTATTTTTTATCAATTCTTCATAAGCAGTCGTAATATTAAAATTAATTAATTGATTAATTATATTAAAATACCCGATTTTCGCAACGTCTACAAATAATTTAACCGATTCAGTTGATAATGGAAATTATATGTATATAAAACTGATATCGATTATATAAGATTGTATTGTCATTAACAAAACATATTTGGATTGTGTTTTGAAACAGTTAACAAATAGTGTCGTTGAATACAACATATCTTGTACAACAAAAATATAATGCAATTTATATAAGTAGATATATAAGTATTTTAATAATTTAACCGGCTACTTAAAAATGTTTTGATTTTGTCTGATACATGACACATGCATGCTTTACAAAACAAAATGTTTGTGAGACACGAAGATCAAAATATTATCTGATGAAATAATTTTGTAATTAATTAGCTATTAAATAATTATACGATAATTATGAATTAAAAGTTTGAAGAGGAGGGTAGAGAGAGATTATGTTCATAAAATTAAAATATTTATTTTTAACAAATACGTTATTATAAAAAAATATCCTTAATGGTAGAATTGATCAGATTATCAAAAATATTTTTAAATATTATCTGAAGTAAACGCTCTTAGATGAAACGAGTAAATATATTAAATATTTACCAGTAATCAGTTACAATAGTTTCAGAAAACGATTCATTGTTATGCTTAAATAATTGAATGTTAGACGAAAATTTTCTTTGAAATGTGTCACAATAGACCAAAGTTGGAGTGAAAACTTTTCCGGATTTTGAATTCTATCACTGTTGACTGACGGACGTGACGTTTGTAATTAGTTGCCATTACCCACAAACTTCTACTAACACTATTCCAATACCACTAATAGAATGACAAACTGTTTTTGAATAACTTCCATTAACTAACAAGAAATAATGGCAAATTCTTACAATTGATAGATAATTAAAATAACTTTGTCGAATACAAAATTAATTATGAACGAAGTCTTTTCAAAAACAGGTGATTTTATTAAAAAGTAAAGTATGTTGTTTTAAAATTATTATAACAACTCGATAAAAAAAGTATTTTACTTTATAGAACTAACTAATTTGAAGAATTTGCTTTTGAATTGTGATTCCATGAAATAAATTATGAGATATCATTGAAAGTTTTTGTGACTTTATCTTGGTTCAAAGCAATGTCATAAAATTTTGCATGTTATAATTTGTATGCGTCAATGTATTACTCTAGGAAAACTTTGTTGTTTAAGCTTAAGAATTAAAAAAAATATATCACATTTAAAAATAAATATTTTGTTTCGATTATGTTCGACTTAAACTGATTATTCATAAAAGTTGTTTCAACTATACAACTTGAATAGTCAAAAATTATTTTACAGTTTATAATATGATGAGAAAACGAAAAAGAATTGATCGATCCATAGACTTTTAAGCTGGATGTATTGTGCGTATCAACTTGAAAATATAAATGTGTCAAATGCGTTTCCGGGCGTTGCATAATTTCATAAAGGATTATTGCCCGTCATATAGATAAAATTGGCACGTGGGCCCTAGAAAAGCTTTCGTATTGAACACTTTGTACATTAGGATATTTCTGGTTTATATTCGATACATAATTTTAGATATCAAATCGTTTGCAATTTGAAATATTTACCATCCATACAGAATGTTTTATTATTACAAAATTCAGAACATTTATACTCATTGAGCCGTAAATATGTTTAAATAATAAAATATGTGTCATTATATCATACATGCTCATTTTTGTGAACAATATTATACATTGATTAAGAAAAGATTGATTTATTAAACAATCGCAAATATAAAATTATTATAAAACACAAAAATATACATCTATTGTAATTTTATGATGAAAGAA
Organism: Himalopsyche japonica; assembly: GCA_028555115.1. Classification (NCBI taxonomy): domain Eukaryota; kingdom Metazoa; phylum Arthropoda; class Insecta; order Trichoptera; family Rhyacophilidae; genus Himalopsyche; species Himalopsyche japonica. The sequence continues at coordinate 945,801 of JAHFWJ010000395.1, forward strand.
ATACGTGTCAATGACATATTTTTTCGCTTAAAATATAATGGAGTCATGAAAGAGATAAAATGTATTAATTGACATTGTACTTTGTATGAACATAACATACCATTTGATTACACTTATTTGTAGATTTTAAATCCATAAAATGAAATCTTTAAAGCAATCAATTAACAAATGCTATTATTAATATAAACAAAGAGTTCATATAGCGGCTTGTAATAAAACATATGTTTTGGATTGATCATAGTTGGAAGTTGATGTTAATTTTGTGCTGAAAATACTTGAAGCATTAATTTGACCGTTCGAGATTAACATTTAAGAATCATATAATAAAGCAGTAAAATAATATTTTCTTCATCGAGTAACCAAATAACAATAATATCAAATGTATGTTATTAAAAATGTGTTCTTAAATGGAATATGAAATAAAACTATTTAAGGATTTGTGGTAAATATCCAAACAAAACATTATAATTACGCATTAGATTATGTGGGCGACGTTTAGACTACGCCATCTGTTGTATAAATAAGTTTAACCCTTTGAAAATTCCGGAAAGGTTTTCATATCATTGGCGTAGAGCTATTCTCGTTGTTTTTATTATTTATCAGTCTATTAGAATGAAGAGTGGTCCTAAAAATAAAGAAAAAATATCAGTTATTTATTGTATATATTCTTTTAACTTACTGAATATTTTATGGCTGTAGTGAAATAAATATATGCAATGGATGGTCGGCAGGCTAGTTATAGAGACTTATGTTTTGGTTTCTTTCTTAATGTTATAAAACAAACAAAAATATGAATACGTTTGTTTTATAAAAAAACATATTGATAAAATGAAAACTGTACACATTTGTGTTTCGCTAAATTAGAAAATTACATACAAAACATTACGAAAGTCGCTGTAATATATGTTATATTGTGGCCAGATGAATATTCATCTTCCTCCTTAGTCGAAGGATTAATAATGCTGTATATTTAAAAAGTTTTGTATTATAACATTTATTAATATCTTATATCTAGCTTAAAAATAAATAAAAATAAACTCGGAATGGCAATCACTCATAGACATTAAAGTAAGTGGAATATCATATTTTAGGCTTCAAAATCTCCAATGCCAGCATGTTCTCTCCTAAATCATTTCCTACCATTCTTTTCAACCCATTGTACTCTAGAGAGGTCATTTGTCAAAGCATTACGTTTCCTAAGTGGGCAATATGAGATTGATTGATTTATTCTGGAATACAATATTTTTATGTATAAGTTCACAGAACATTCAATATTTATTTTTTTGTCAAATAGATAGTAATAAAGTTTTTGTATTTTTCTTTCCAAAACAAATATAACAAGACAAAACCTAAGAATTTCATAATAAAATATTAAAATTAAAATTCAATCCTAGTAATTTATTGGGATCTCAGAATTATAAAGGAAAGTTTAACGCTTCTATGTTGACTTAGACGTATGAAGTTAGTTCATTCGTATTAAAAGGTTTTTCACAAACTCATGGAAAAACAGTAGATTATTCAATAATGTGCCTATTTCATGACGTGTTTGTAATCTTTCATATTAAAGAGAAGATACATGATAACTTGCTTCATTGATCGTGTGCTCAAATGCTTGTTTGATTATATAGGTCAGCGTTTGTGGCACGTCACACAGTCTCACGTACTATTTTAGTTACAATTAACATAATTTTTGAAGGTTCATTTGAGATATTCAAGTAAATGTGAAATTTAATAAATTGTTGAAAGTTTGCAGTTGACAAATTGTAATTATCTATAAATATGTGATTTAACGACTCTATATTGTCGTTCTCTGTAAAAATCTATTACAACTATAAATCTACTAAAAACGTAGAATTGCAAATGATTGAATATTTGTTTTCTTTTTTTTATTGTAATCTTTAGACATAACAATATTGCTGAAAAAATAATCATTAAATAATTACATATAATATACATTTGAGTAATTCAGTTTTAAATTTTGTCAAATTAAATGAAACGACCAAATGTTAGAATGATGATGTAAAAATTTGTGAATACCAACCCATATTTCTTTTTAAAAAACTATTCAAATAATCAGCGATCAACTATGGGTGTAAGTAACCAGATTCCTTCGAAAACCAAAAATAATGTTTTTATAACTTACCTTACTACAGCGCTTGCTAAGAAAAAATCTACAGACAAGTTTTCGTAGTAAAATCTTCGAATGGCAGCTGACGCATTTCTACCCAATTTGTACGCTACTGTACTTCGGCAGGTCGTTTTGTTCTTAGAGGAAGGAACGTGTGATGTTTATATATGGATATTTATCCAGGTGATGGTGTGAAATAAGGAAACGAAAACAAAGACATAGACCGACTGAAAACACGCTATAATAAAGCGAACGATGTTTTTATTTTCAGGAGTTTTGAATTTGGCTACCGCGTCTATTGTGAACTATGGAATAATGTTGGTGTTCTAAAAATACGACGTGAGTGATATATCTATTTTTATTGTATATTATTTATTTCATCAAAGATAATTCTACGATTCCGCAGGTGAACTATAACGGTTTATAGTTAAAGTACGATAATTTAACAATGTTCATAGGAGCTTTTCTAAAAGAGTGACAAGCTTACACAAAATTATCGATTTCATAAAATTTGTATTTAAAAACCAAATAAAAGAACGATTATATGATGACCAAAGTGCATAAGTCACTGTCATGTTTTAATCACTTTCTCTCTAAATTGTCAGATTCTGAAAATAAGACGTGGCTAATGTAATAATATTTTATAAAACTTGAACGATTTTATGCTAGTAATGATGTTTTCAACAAGCTTCGTTTTTAAGATCGCTATAATCTATTTTTGTTCTGTTTATGAGATAATTTACAATATCGACTGATGGCACTTGATTTTATTTCAATACAAAATTTACATATTTGAAACATTGTTATACCACATGTTTTGTCATTTTTGCCCTGGGTTTCGCCTTTTGGCATCTTCGGGAATTTTATCATACGGATTCAATTCAACTGACTATAAACGGTCATTTAAATTGCATTCGTGTAATATAATTCCTGAAGATGCCAAAGGGCGAGTCCTGGGTCGTGATTGGTAAAAGTTTCAATAATGAAAATCCCATAAGATGTCGTAGTGAATTAAATATTTGTGTCAATAATAAAAATTACTACGAATAGAAAATTATGTGCAAAATAAAGAGCAGATGCACATTCATTTCGTGTGGTTGGTCTGGTGTACTTATATATAAATTGTTTATTCGTAGAAAATGTGTAATAGGACAGCCAGTGACAGCATTTTCTACTTAGTATCCGGTCGGAAATCGAAAGAAACAAAATTTTATAACGCGCAATGAGAAATTAACTGTTATGTATATAACAGTTGATTTCACAAAATTCAATCCAAAATATGTTTTTTTGTACTGTCTTAGTTACTATATTAAATATTCTACCCACTTCATAAGAAACAACTCTATTCACATTTGAAGTATTTGACTGAATACATGTGGTTGTTTAAAGCGAGAAGCGGTTCACAAAATATTCGTGAGTTATTTGTTCGGTATAAAGTGGAAGCGCAACCACCTTCCAGATTTGTGTGTGTATTTGTTATGCGATTGGCCGTTGCGAATGAATGTGGTTTATTGAAGGGTGTTGTATTGAAGCGAATATGACTGTACATTACTAAAGGTAATAACATTCCTTGGAATTTATCGCACAAACTGTAATTTCGCATTTACGATGAGGCTTCGACTTAAACACACGCAGTAATACAAGATAAATACTCAAGCATACATAGCATCCTATTCGCCGAATTTTTATGATGTCTAATAAAATACAAGAACAATTCCACTGTTGTTAGTATTAATCGTAAAAAAAATTGCGAGAATCTTTGTACGTCAGGGAGCTGCCACGAGTTTTACTTAACAAATTAGATATTTTCACCATTATTATTTCATAAACTGACACTATTTTGATATGCTGAGAAACTAAAAAATAATAATAAAATCATATCGGATTATAGACATGTGATTTTTTATTTTTTGCTTTTTTGAGTTGAGAACAACAAACCCTTTTATTTACCCTTTAATGAAATTTCATTAATAATATGAACTTTAAGCACCCACATAAATTTTACCTCTCGTTGGACTCGTGATTATGTAATTTCCCTGACACCATTTACGAATTATAAAGTAAAACAAGTAAAGCGCATGTATAAAATATTAATAAAATCTATCTAAAATTTCTTAAAAGCTTAAGATAAAAAGTAGTCGTAACACAGTACTTCATCAAATAAAAGTGAATTGTATGTTATACTTATATCTCATATTATAGAATGAAAATACGACACGGCAGTATAAGTAAGAAGTAGTTAAGTCATATAATATAGAATATTTTTCAAACTTACGTCAACATCAATGCCTGTCAAAGGAAAGACTCTGGTGTTTGGAAGCTCTTTGGGAATGTATCTGAAGAACTCGCTTCGGCCCATGTACCACTTGACGCTGTAGAGTTGATCATTTTCGAGATCATAACGACATTGCAGAGTTACGGTATCGCCAGCGGCGGCTGCTTCTGGTACTGAAATCTTTACATCTCGCAGTGCTGGGACTCCTGTAACAAATTCACAAGTGTTATTTTGACGTCAACATTACAAAAAAAAAATGTCATACAGTAGAAAGAACAAAGAACAAAGAAATTTTAAAGTTTTGGATACTCGATAGAAATTTATAAGTCACCATTTTGACTTTTTTCCTTCGTAAACAAATAAAACACTTGCTAGATACCGATTTGGTAAAAGAAAAGAACAACTATCATACCAATAAAATGACGTAAAAATATTTTTTCTTTTTTCATAATGAAAAAAGAATGAAAGAAAGAATTTACAGGTATCTTTGTAAATCCGTTGCAATTTGTATATATTGAAAAACTCACAATACAATCTAATTGTTTATTATTTAATTTAATTTTGATGTATCAAAATACGTCATATTTTAGACTGATTAATTAAAGTGTTATAAGAAACGCACAATTTAATAAAATAGAAGAAATCAATGAAAAGAAGATTTAATTTTCATATTTGTTGATTTGATAATAAAATCAAAAATAGATTTTATCATATATTTTTTTATCATTTTCACTCTTCGATTTTTTCCCAACTCAAAGCACATCACGACATTTATTTCATTTTCAATTTCGAATCATTTTTATTCCCTTTTAAAAAGAATTAATAATTAACGCCATTCAATAAAATAATCTATAGCATTTACGGGAACTCCAATTTTTAAACGAAATCGTAAAATATAAGTAAAGTTTATTTTACTTTGTAAAATGACTACATTCAGCTGACCTTTTTGTGTAAAAAAAGGAATCAATGTTAGTAAGTACCCATTGCTCCTCATAAAATGTTTACATTCTTACGATGAGTTTATGACAATTTGATATACCCTTTTCCTTTAACACGATAGTTTGAGGTAACGTATTTCATGAGTCTTAGTCCCAAAAAAGTAGAGTGCATAACTAAAACTAAAGATTTTATTTTTTTAATCTGATGAAATATTGTATATCATATAAATATGCTTTAATTTAAACATAATTAAGGTTTGTATGTCTATCCATATGTTTTGATACACCTACTCAAAAAAATACAATTTGAACACGTTATGTAAGTAAATAAAATATTTGTTAACTCTAATAAAAGAATATTTTCTTTATATATTTTTGACTATAAATTACTGTTAATTTATTCGTTTGACTTCTATTTCAAGAAAGCTTAGTATATAAGATTGACATTCTTCAAATGTCATTTTGGATGACATACATGAAACGTGGGAGAGAAATTTTAATACAATCAAAAACATTCACTATTTTAGACATTATACAGCGTGTGTAGGTTCTACTGCATCTGTGTGATGGAATGCTTGAAGATGCAGAAAAGCGAAACTCGGGTCGTAAGTAACTAAACAGAAATATTCGTAAATTTTTTAATAATTCAAATTTAATATATGAGAGTTATGGGAAGTAATATTTTCAAAGCTTTCACAAAATATTATTCAATCCAATATGATCAACAAGAAATACGCAAAAGAAGTTTGTAATAAAGACTGAAGGAAAAGAATATTTACGATTATTTTCCATGCAAAGTTTAACTTGACTTATTAATTCAAACAAACAAAAATAAGCAATTAAATATTTTCTTTTGTTGCCTTTGTTCTATGAAATGAAATTCATTTTATTAACAGTAATTTTTGTTAAATATATTTTCTCTGCTGGAATAAATTATGCGCCGACTAGTCATCAGATTTCACAAAGATACGTCGGGAGATTGTCTTTGAACAAAGTAAGAACTAGGAAACACCACTAGGGTAAATTTTAGGTAAAATATGAGGAGGGCTTATTGAGATAAAGTAATATTAGACTCCTATAAATGTATTTATCACCGACAAATATTACATTTTCCTTCAAAGAAAGTTTTCAGATAAGTTAACATTAAAAACACTGAGATTATTTTCGTTCTATTATTATTAGTTTTGCTGTATGAAATACGCTTTCAATGAAAATTCAAGAGATGTCCTCATGCAATATATCGCATAAATTGTCACACATTATTACCGCGAATATTATTTATATCTCGTTTTTTTTAAATTATAATAGAGTGTGTACCCATACCTTTCTGTTCTGTTAATAGTTTTATGTTAACAATACTCGTAAGATTTGAGATAAATTTAGGTAACATTCAAGGATGTGATGAGTTATAATAATGGAATGATCCCATTCTTGCACGATGTCCTTGAATTAAGTGTGAGTGAGATAGTAAGGGTGGTGTATCTTGAAGCGTGTTTGTTTACAAACTTAACGCACCCCTGCACAAAGTCATATCCAAATACACTGTTTTCACTAAGCGACTGGAAATTAACATGCTCCACACTTATTGTAAGTGCTGCGCTTCTGGCACCGTGAACGATTATTTGGGAAACTTATATTTTCTCAAGATATAAGTCTGTGTACGTGTCCAAATTATTTTTTCGCGTTTTTAGAAACATTTCGTTTCAAAAATGAGCAAATCTTCACAAAAACCTATGAAAGTTTTAAAATAAAGGCTACATTGATATTAAAGCAAAATTTAAATTCCATTCATCAATAGTGAATTACCGATGAGTATTAACCAATGACTTTTATTAATAAATTTCTATAAGTTAAACTTAACAAAACATAGGACATAACCGTTATTTCAATAACATTGAAATATATAAAAACTTTTAGGAAATACCATAAAGAGTTTTCAATGAAAAATTAAATTAAAAATGCTCACCTGTAACTGAATAATTTAAAAGGCTTTGAAATATAATTCTGCTTTGGCTTGGAAATGTAATATAATTGTAATAAGTTCATTTTAAGATACTAACTTGCCTTGCCCGATAAGTTCACCACATATTTTTTTTTGGCATATGGAGACAAATTTTAATTTATTTACATTTTATTGAATTATATATATATATATATTTATAAATACATATACTGTATTTATATCTAATCTATATATATAATCTATTGACTTAATTATGAAAAAAAATATTAAAATGATTTCTAGTCATAAAAAATGTATTAATGGAGATATATTGTTACTCAGTCAACGTTTTAATAAATTTATATTGATTCTTTATGCTATTATTAAATAACGTTTTCACTTCAAAAATTCGTGTAAATGTGGTTCAATTAATGGCTTTTGTTTTTTATTTAATACATTACATGCTTTATGATTTGTAACATCTTGTATTTAAGTTCAAAACATTAAAAAAAAATTAAAAAACCCGACTAAAGCATTTTTTTAAGAAAAGTTACATTTGTGTCTGCTTTTCTTGTTATGACAATAAAGATTTACACGATAAGTCTCAATAGAAAAATGTGAAATAAATATATTTTTTTGATGTTTTTCGAAAACATATTGCCACGTAGAAGGATTACATCAAAGCTTTTGTGACCAAATTGCAAAGTGAATATTATATGGAACTCGTTGAATTCTATGATTTAATGTTATTTGAACCACTGAAGTACATTTTAAAGCCAACAAACATTCTTTATTTATGCATTTACTAGGTTTTAATGGTAAAAATATTTGATGTGATTTTGACAGTTGGTTTGCAAATAATACTGTACCAAAAGTGAGTTGAAATTTTATAAAAAGTTAAAATGTGTTAGAGTTTTGGAAAAGGGAATATTTAAGACGTAAAATTGTCTTGAAATTGTAACATGGATTTTATATTAGATTCAAATAATATGACTGCTTGATAATATTTGATCGATAATAATTAGTCATTTTTTATACAAATTTTCTATTAAAATGATCTTTTATATAACACATGCAATCATTATATTTTTACTAAATCTTCGGTTTCAAAAGGCGTTTGCAAATATATTTTAAATTTAGATTAACGTTGAAATGATTATTGAGTGTTATCCCCGTACGTAAAATTACGACGAATTTATTTTTAAATACAATAACTGTTTTGCTCCAATTAAAATTTTATGGCAATATAAAGATAAAAAAGAAACTTTTTATTTTAAGCTTTTCCTTCTTGTATAAAATAAACATGAGTGTGGTCATAAGTTATAGCGTGGTTCTATCCTTTTAAAAAATGTTTCTCAAATACACATCGTTAATTTCAATGACAAAGCCGTTCCATATCATTTATTTCTGTTCGTTATCTATCATTATCAGAGTCCTCTTCTTGCCTGCAAATTTATGTCAGAACTGGCAGATAACTGTTTAAGTGCGGTTTGCCTACAGGGAGGAGTGAGAGCCTGACCTTTTCACCGTCTGCGGGTAAGATCAATGGCGCAGAAATAAAAAAAAATGTTTTATTCATAACTCTATATAATCATTAGTGTTGAGGAAAAATGCGACGTAGGCAAACATTTTCAGCACTCTGGTATTGACTCATCATATTGAAACCATTTTAATCTACATTTATAAAATCTGGATTGCGTAAAAAAACTAGGAAACTAAAACCAGGTATCTCAAAAAGGATATTTTTGTATTGAAAAATACTGTAGCAAATAAATCATTTGATAATCTATGATATCGATGAAACTATAAAATCAGCTACCATGTATAATTATATACGTACTACACATACAGTACTGTTCAAATGAATCCATAAATTTTTTCTTTAGTATAATTTTTATTAATAAACTCTCAATCGGACATTTTTATTCCTATGATGGGTACAGAATAATTTTTATAGTTATTTCTCAAATATGTGTATTTTCTAAATATTCTGTACACTGGAAAAAGATAATGAAGTCGATTGAAAAATAGATGGTTAAAACTTCCAATGAATATTGAATGTTTATACTTATTTCATACTTGAAAAGTTATCTTAAATGTACTAATTTTTAGTAAACTTACATTCAATATTGAAATGAAGGCAAATACTCGTGTTTAAACTGTGTTTTGGTGCTAATATACATCGCTTAAAAAAGCCGGACATAGAGTTTGATTGTGAACCGCGCTCTTCAAAGCAATATATATATATACAATATTTAATATGTTTTTAAGTTTCCAATGCTAAAATTATACCCATCACCACCATAGGGTCACAATGATATATGTGTTATGAAATTTTCCCAGAAATATCAGAGGAAATTTTTGGCTGCATGAACTCACGTACATCGAAAATTTAATAAATAATAATAATTTAATATCATAAAGTAATTTAATATTTTTGGATAGTGAATCGTATTGAATTATTTAGTTGAATACACATAATAATTCTATTATCTTCATTGTTTTTGGTAAATAATACATTAAATTGAATAATCCGCTTTGAAAAATGACTCGAACATCAGAGCATGCCATTGCCTAGAAAACTTTTAAATGGAAGAGTTTTCACAAAACTGAAGTTTTCTCGCAAATTCAAAAGAAAATTATATGCATTCTTCTGAAATCTACCGGCGGAAAACTACAGAAAGAATTTCACTAAGTTCAAAATTCTAGGTAAATTTCTTCAAATTTTTCTTTTAAAAAATCTCCAATGGAAACTAGGGCGTCAAAAATTACTGTAGCGATGAAAAAATGCTACGTTTTTATTATATTTTTTTGATGGAAAATGGTGCCAGTATGATGTGATGGAATAGCTAATTCATTCTTGAAATCTGAAATCCATAGCGATTTGGAAGAAAAAAGCAATAAACTCATCGAAAAAATTGGAACGTCCCATATTACTAATTTAATTCTTTGAGATCAACATTTTATAGTACTGAAAGAAGTTCTTCCCAGTAATTGACTTCATCTTATTAGCGAAAATTTATTGTAAGATTGACAATGTGGATTTGAGTGACACTAAACAATACGCGTCTTGGCGCAATTGCTTTATTTCTTTTTTTATAAATCTTGGACTAACTGAAATAGCTTGTAAATGATTACTTAAAGAATTTGTTTATTATTTGTCACAAAAAAACGAAACTTGTTACAAGTGTGATATGTAAATTTAGCGGAACTGCCAAAGTGCTTAGCAGTCAACTTGCATCATATAGAATAATTATCTAATCTAAGTAAAATATTATTTTTAAATAAATTTTTGAATACTTTACTAGGTACATTCCTAATATTGGTTTCATTATATGTATAATATCTATATACTTAACATAAAAATCATCGAGACATGAGGATTTGTCGGAAGACCACTTCCGACCATTGCTCGTAGAAAGGTTGCGAGGACAAAATTTGACCTTTAATGTAACTACATTTTTAGCCTGTTTTGACACAATTTTTAAAATTCTTTTATTACTGTAGTCGTTTTTCTTTTGAAACAGAAAGAATTTTTCATCAGTAAAAGATTAAAATTTCGTAAAAATATAGTATTAACGCAATAAAGCCAAACGAAATTATTTGTAAGGTTATCATGAATTGTCGTACTGTAGTATATAAAGATATTTTGTTTAACATAAATTTAACAAAATACGATTTCCATTGTTTGAAATATTTTGTGTTCAATAATATTAGACAGTTTATTTACAGAATAAATATCATTTAACAACTTATTCAATGAACAACTTTTTTCATTGGAAAATAATTAACACACATAATCAAGAAGGAAAATGTTCGATAGCTAATTTTAGATACATTAAAAACATTCACTTTTTGTTTACAATCAGACATTTTATATCCTTTTTTATAAGATTTCCTTTGTAAACGAAATGTTTCTTTGGTATCAATGTGATAAATCAGGGTAAGTCACCACTTACGAGTGTGTAATGCACACTATCGACATCTGTTTACCATGATGAGAATTACGGTTCTCGTTTTGTGATAGACGCACTCTAAATTAAGGACTTAAATCTAATTTCCCCGTCGTAGTCAAAGGACGGTCCAATCGGCCTTAGGTCAAACTGTTTTCCCCGTTTTATGGGATTAGCTTGATTTTGTGACACAATGAAGAAAAGCATAAAGCTAAATGTGTTATGTAAATTTAACAGGAGAATAAAGTAGTTAGCTGTTTACTGCTGTTGTCTTTGAATACCATACTGTTAAATTAATGTATAAAAACAGCAGTTGAACAATAGTGATCATTAACACGTACGGTTACTTTATTATTAATCTATAAACATTTGAATTTAGCAAGTGAATGTTGCGTTATTTCTTATGTAGAGAGTTTTTAATATTTATAATATTTAATCTTGCATTCTAATAATACATTATTATTATTATCACTTAACTTAAAATAAATACTTATTATACTAAACAATAATGGATATTTAATTTCGTTGATCTGTTATGTCATAGTATATAAGTACGATGTCAAAATGTTTTTTCAATATTAATAATAAAGTGTTACAAAAATATTTAAAAATGCTTATAGAATTCAATCCGAATGACAAATAACTAGAAGTTGTCTTATGGTCGAATGTTATAATATTTGACAAAACTACATCCATACGATTTGTAAAAACGATGTCTTTTATCATTTACAAAAATAGCGATGAGCATGCCAACAAATCAGAAAAAGCACAAAATTATAAAATTTATAAATGACTCCATTCAATACTTTGAATACTTAATATGTTGTATAAGGACCCAAACCTATAATTTTTGCCATTTTTTATATTTAAGTTCAAGCTGAAAGGTGTTTTTCAAATGTTTTCAGCTTCTACTTAATGAAAAATTTTGTTTTAAATAGCACAGAGACATTAAATTTCGTTGGATATAATAAATAATAAGATTTATAATAATTTAACATGAACGATTTACTTCAATAGTAATGTTATAGCCAAATAAAGAGAATTATTTACGTCCATAATAATCCATCATAATATATAATATAATGCGGCAATATCTTTTTGAAGAGTGGTAGAAGAAAAAGCTCAGTGGTCGTCAAAGTCCTTCGTGTGATTGCTCTCCTTCATCGTGCCCATTATTCAACACTCTATCACACCATACTAAGGCATCTAACAATAGTACTCTATCCGTGAAGAATTTATCTTTTTTATCTTTTCTTATAGCCTTCTTTTTAATAGGATTACACTTTAACCAAGTAAAAGAGATTCACTTGAGATTTGGAACTTGGTATTGGATGAAAAAGATATTCTATTGTATTTTAGTATTCCAAAAGAACAATGTTTTATTTTTTTGAGAAATGAAGTATTTAAACCTTTCAAATCTTGTCATTAAAATAATAATTTTTCCTTGACTGAATGTATTTTTTTTGTGATAAAAATAATAAATTATAATCAAAATATAAGTCATGTAAATAGTGCTATATTTTGTGAGCTTAAATATTTCAATCACAGAACTTGAAAACAAAAAATTTAGTTGGAAATTAAGTTTTACACATGTACGTATATAAAAAATGCTCAAAAACGTCGCTGAACCTATTAATATATAAAGAGCTTGATTGAATTTATAAAATTTCTTTCTTAAGCTAAAACATTTATATAAATAAATTTTAAATGTCTTCATCATAGAAAATGTTTAAATAATTAATAAAATACCCGTTTTGAGCAACCTCGTACTACTAAAGTACCACCTTGCTTTCCAACGCCATCGCTACAGATTAGATCGCTGGCCCATTCGAGAATTATTCCAATAAATATATAATTTCATGGAAATAATTGAGATAGTATAACATCGAAATAGTATGTTTTAGCTTCTGCGTATTCAAAATCACCTATTTTGCAATTTTGGTTGAAACACTATTTTGACGATGTCAATTTATTTGAAAGCTAACGCATTTTTAAACAAGATGCACAATAGGATGTATTTTGCTTAGAAAAAACAACTCTATCATTTTTATTAATTTATTCGCAATTTATAAAAATATATATTTGATGTAACGCAGAAAATCAATGATATATGTTATTGAGATTTTTTATAATATTTATAATTTATCTAAATTTTATAAATATTTGAAAATATGTTATAAAAACACTACGATTATAAATGGATGATTTACGTTATTAAAATTATATTTTTGAAAATAAACACATCTCAATATTCGTCGGCAGCTGAAAAACACAAAACAACAAATGTTTCTAGATTTGATCAGGCTGATTTTATCTTTTAATGGTCCTATTTTAGTTCATCGATATTTAAAAATAATTAAAAATGTACTGTTTTATTTAAAAAATATATATTACTTAAGGCTTCAAATAGTGGGAAATAAATTTTAATTTATAATATATCATTTTATTTATAATATATAATGATATAAGAAGGTAATACGAGTTTTCTAGAATAAAAATACACATTTGAAATTTAAATGAATGATTTGCAATGAAATTCCCAAACGCATTTTCGACAGGAAAATTGGCGTTCAAGGAAGGGTAAGGAAAAATGTGAGAAAGGATACTCACCAGCAGCCGACAGCAGTAGAAGCAGGTAAAGCAGACCGGCAGGGTTCGGAGGGCTAATTCTCTGCATGAATGATCCTTTTAAAGCCAGCCCCTTGTTATCGGAAGTCGGTTCACAGTCACTGGCGTGAAACAGATGCGAGGATGGAAATAGTCCGCGGTATCTGATCGCCGGCGCGGTCACTCTCTCCCTGTCACGATCCCCGATTTATACACATTCATTTTTTTCGCATCCACCAACCCCTATCCTATTACTCAGAGGGTAAGTGTCACTTTACTGATTGATTGGACACGTGCTCGTTCGACTGATTAATAAGGTTCGATTAGATCGTGGGAATGAAGTAACCAATCCTGAATGAGAAAAGAATTTTTATAAATTCCGTTTATTTGTATTCAGAAATCACTTAGAAAAATAACGGCGTTTATTAATATATATTATCATAAATAAAACTTTTGGAAGCTTTTTATTTTTCTATTAATAAGGTGCTTTTTTGAATAAGTTTTTAATTGATTTTATTTATTTTATGAAATTTTAAATTATTCAGTTATCATTTTCGAATATCAAGGAAGGCATTTAGTTTTTAAATGTACATTATTATTATCAAGGAGAAAATAACACGGGGATAGTTCCGCATTTACTTAATAGTTATGCTTCTTAAAAGTGATAGCGTATAGCAAATAATTAATTATATCTAAAAATCTGACATTTATAAATTTTCTTTTGTTTCAAAATAGTCAAAATATTATAGTTATTTTTGCTTAGAATTTTATCTCTCAGGCATGAATTTTTGTCTTCTTATATGTTTCTTGTTATCAAAATGTAGGATAATTATAATGTAAAAAAATATTTTAACGTTAGGATATGATAAAAATGTACTAGTTATCGGTTTTTCTATAAATATTTTGAATAGTGTTTGAATATTTTGTATGATCTTTAGGTTAAAACTTGTTCGATATTTGTCGGTGTCAATTAAAATTGAAAAAATTGACAAAACATTTGACATTCCAAAGCATTCAATAAAAAAATTGGAACGCAATTTTTTCATACATTCGAAAGAAATATTCAACAACCTCTTTGCATAAACTATTTCATTCAAATAGCTTGTCACATTCAAAGACTTTGACAAACAGGTTTGAAGGCAAACATTTCGGAATGAAAAAATTCTCGAGATATAAAGATAAGGGTACCTATGCAATATTTTTAGTCCTGTGTTTCTTTCCATCTAATAACAATTTTCGTCAAAATTTTTAAAACATAAAATCTTTCAGTCTGACAATATTTTGGTATGTTTTGTTAGAATAATAAAACTAGCCACAATAATACGTTTTCATTTGGATTAATTAAGAAAACGTATTCAATCTAGTGTTACCGTTATTTTCAATAGGAAATAACGCAAGAAAATTATGGATCACGAAAGAAAAGAGTAAATAAATTGAGTCGTTATGAATTGTTTATGTAAATTTAATAACATTTGTGTGTGAAATACAATATATATTTAAATTCGTCAAAGTAATATGAAGTAGTTATTGAAATGTTTTTTTAAAAAACAAAATAATCAATTTCGCTTACCGTAAAGGTCATAAAAAGACGAAGAAAATTATATAATTATCTTAAAGTAAGTTGTAAGTATTTAAAAATATTATATAAATTATCCAAGCGTCATCAAAAACTTAGCTGTATAAACGATACCGGAAAAAATGAAGTTTACATATTTTCGATACTTCATGAAATACTTAAAAGAAAGATTGTAGTTAATCAGCTATGACTATCTAACAATGAGTTGATGATAAGGAAAATGACTATTTAAATATAATTTGCATAATTTAAAAACGGAAGATTTATTTGGTATGTTCAGTTTATGTATCAAACGTCACTTAGAAAAGTCTGTCGTTTATATCAAAATAAACTACGTATCGTTATGTATTTCATTTAAGGCCAAGTTATATCTACCTCTATTTTGACACGAAACTATTCTAATTTGACATTGTTTCAAATTGCTTTGCAATTGAAGCAAAGTGAGTAAGTGCAAAGTAAAGACGTTAGCATTCCAACCGTTATTTGTAGATACAATTACCGCTGAGGTTAGCTCATGGCTATTACTCATAGCCATAATCAAGCGGTCTCAAACATTTGTATGAAATGTTTAACATTGCAATGTTCCGTGACACAATTAATTGTTTCAAAGCCTAAGCTTTTCACGAAAATCATCAAGCCGTGCAAATGCTACGTGACGTGTTTTCGCTTTAGCTTATTATCACCACGAAAAACAAACGTTTCATTTTATTAGTGATGCCTAAATTATGAAAGCATTTTTCATATGTTGACATTTGTGATGAGATTTAATTGGAAAAAATATAATTACGTATTTTATATCTTCGCTGCTATAGCTTTCGATCATAAAACATCGAGTTTAGAGGCGGTCAATTAAGAGCTGTCGTCGAAATTTATGAAAAAATGTCATACGTATTGTTTTCTGTAAAAGTGTACCAAAAATATTTTTGGATATGTATTTTTATATTTTTTAAACAGAAAGAGGCTATAAATATCATTTGTGTTTTTTTTAATTCTAAAAAATTTTATTATTATTTATTTGATTCAAGCAAATAATTATGAGTAAATTTTGATCTTTAACCATTTTTGAAAATCTGTTTAAATGTCATTGACATAGAATGAACTAAATTGAGTCATATAATAATATACATATTAAGTTTTATACCGTCATAAATGAAAATACATTGTATTGAAATTATGTCTTGATTTTTCCTACTTTTTTTATATTTATTTTTATCTTACATTAAATGAATAAATAATTGAAAAATTACTTTAAAAAAGTAACCACAGAAACTTCCATTAAAGATACATATAAATGAATCGTTTCAAAGATTTTGAAATTGAAACATAAAATCACTGAGAAATTATTGTGAATAGTATAAATATTCTTCATCAGAGTACATTTGATTTAAATAATTAAAAAATATTTTACTATCATAAAGCTTGTTTTGGTTATGACATAAAACGATGAATGCGGGAGTGATAAATTGAAATTATACTTTAATATTTATATTCACCTATGATTTTTACCATGCACGTTATGATAGTTGGTAAATATTCAAGAAAAATAAACATATAGATTTATTTCAATCTGCCTGTGTCCTAAATGAACAAATAAATATTAGGAACGAAGCGTAATGGTTTGTTTTGATTTAATTTGAATAAATCCGTGTTTGCCCATTGAACACAATTAGGTTGTGTTGTTAAATGGTAAGTGAAATAATGTTCTCAGAAACGTACTGGGAAAAAAAACAAACATACCTAATTTTCGCCGGACCGACACAGAAAGACATAAAGTTGAGATTTAATTATAAAGATTGCCAAATCACTCCATGAATCACCCTAGCGGCAGCTAAACGAAACAAAAAAATAAAATAACATCACAACACCTTTCCGCTAATATATGGCTAGGTATTTCCGTTATATGATGCCAGTATTAACAATGACAGCGGTTACAGCGCTAGACGCGGTCGGCGCCACCAAACGACGCGATGTACTGAACAACAGATCTCCGAACGCAAAGTATCACGTCGAGCTAGATGCAGAAGCTTGCAAGTGAATAAAGAATACAACAGCGCATGCTCTGTTTTCATGTTAATAAAAATTATATGTAACCTTTAGCCCAAACCTATAGCACTGTGGTTCATATTGAATAAATGAGTGAAATATTAATAAATAAATTTATATAATCTCTTCTCAGATAAAATTTCAATCATAAAAATATCTAGAACTATCTATTGAGCTGTATTTTTAATTTTTGAGCTTTAATTTTGACAAATCTAATTCTTGGTATCATTCAATATTTTCATATTTGAATTTATTGGATTACCGTCAATATACATGCTTAAATTAAATAATATTTACGAAAAGTAACAAGTCACTAATATGTCAACGAAAAAAACAACTCAACAGAGTTTGTATAGAAAAGCTGAATATTTGAAAATACTTACTTTTCCTTTAAGCATCTTGAATGAAAATGGAAAACTTCTAGGCTAGACTTGTCGACCTTAGCGTTAAAGATAGACATCAAAGGAAAAGATTTTTTGATTGATTGCTCTACTTTGTCTTCATTAAATAATTTCCACATATTTCGCCACTCTTTTCACATAATACATAAAAATTTCAAATACTTATGACTAAGAATATATAAAATATTTAGACAACTTATAATAGAAAAATATGAATTATTACAAAGATCTTTAGTATTGTAATGTTTTTCTTTTTTATTTAACACTTGTAGATAGAACATAGTTTTTTATATGTAGAAAAATTCTTAAGACGGCAAAAATAAATTTCTTCGAACAACATAAAAAAACGTAATAAATAAAGAATACATTTATGTTACTATGAATATTATTATTATTTTTATAAATTTGACATTAAAAGATTGAATACTGTGAAAGCAGTTAAATCTGCAAAAATAATATATGCTCGAATGTTTTTTTTTGGTATAATTACATCAACATGTTAACTGCATTAGTAAAATGCTTAGTAAGAATAAGCTTCCATGATATCTTCTGGTTGCGACTCTTTTATGGCATCACAAGAGTATATACAACAGAAACTCCCTGTTTTGAGTAGTGCCATACCTATTGTATCTTGTGACAAAATATGAAATTAGAGAATATTTTTTATTTACATTTTTGTATTTGTTCCATGATTTGTCATAAATTTTTGAACAAAATTTATTTAGACAAATAAAATTATTTATAATATTCCTTTACTTTCCCATAATTACCACTAGATTTGAGAAAATGAAAATAAGCTTCGGAAGGTACCGATTTTTTATTTTAAAACTTTGATATGGGCCGTCAATCTAAAAATGCTCCCAACACGAGGATGAGAACAAATTTTAATAAATTTTATGTGATTTTTGAAGAAAATAAATAGCCCTTAAAAAAGTAATAAAAGATGAGAAAGTGTCACACCTACAAAAAATATATAAACCTCAGACGAAGACATAGCCATAAAAGATTTACGACGCGATTCTCGTTCATTGTTTTTTAATGCGGTTATATTTCAAATGGTCGGTAATGAAAGCTCAAAAGTTTGTAATAGTTTCGAATTTTCAGGACGCCACATTTCACAGGCGCTGAAGCTCTGAGCTTGGGAGCTGGGATGGATCTAATGCCGGCTAATTGAGGCGTTGAAGAGGACTTGCAGTGGTGGAATAAATCAATCATACAAACTTTCCATGCTTAAATATTTCGTTATTTGAGATTCATAAACTCATGTAAATTATCGTTTTACAAATGTATACATAACAAAGAAATATTTAAACAAGTGATTTAACTATGATCTATAGCCAATTGGTTGAATCGTTGTCAATTGGATGATCAATAGCTCTCCTTTTTAATTCAACATATTCATACTTTTTTCTGATAGATTAAAAAACCAGAAATGTTAAAGCACTAAATACGTATTACATCCTATTCAAACATGGGAGTATTTGCTTGTTTCTCTATTTTTGAATATAATTTGAATCACTTTAATGTGGTGATGTGGTGACTGTTAAAAAATTTGATTTAAAATTCGTAATTTTTAAAACATTTTTTTCAGTTGTATTTTTTACAATAAATTTTTTGATTAAGACCGATATCGCAAAGATTTTCAGTTTGATTGAATGATACAATTATATTATATAAAGTATTATAAATATTGACAAAATTATGATGCTAAGAAAACAATTTTCAGAAAATCAAACAAAATACATTCATATGAATAAAATTCATGGAACAATTAAAAATTAACAATCTCTTAATAATAATTTGCAAACAAAATAAAGACAAATCAATAATCTATTAGGAATTCAGAAATAATCGTGAAAGACTTATTATCAAGAATAATGTTTGGGAAATATTTATGATCAAAATAGCTTGCAATGAAATATTTTGTGAAAGATATATTACGATATAAATTTCGTTGAATACCTTTTCATCAAGAAGTAATAGTTTATACATTAAAAATGATTTCATATTTGTTGGTGTTTTCCATTACCACCATTTTAAGTCTTTAAGCGTTTGGAATAAAAATACATATTTTTTATTCTAGTTAAACGATATTAAAAGTTTTATACGATGATTTGCACAGAGCAAAAAGCGCTAAATTTCTCAATTTAAAAACTCGTGAAATCACGAGCTAAAACACTCAATCTTTTATAAAATTTTATCCATATATTCCAATAAAGTTTTATCAAGTAGAAACAGCGTTACTTTTAAAACGGTGAGAGATAGTTTGGTATAAATGTCAATAATAATCTAACAAATAAATGAAATCTCAAAATATTCCGCGTCTACTATACTTAAAAGGTAACGATAAAATCAATATCGATATCCAATAAAAGTTAGTAACTAATAATTATGGGGAATTTTATCTCTGAATTGCCAGCGATAGCTAGCAGCAAAATTTAGAAACTTTGATAATCTAAAGCAAAAGGTTTTTCTGCAGCTGATGGGAGATTTATAAATCATTTACCCTAAGGCAGAAAATTCATTAAGCATTAATCAAGAGTCTGTGTTTTTTTTTTTTACTGAAGTTTGTAATTTCTTTGTTCCGCCCCTGTGTTTAACATACATAGTCGTGGAGCAGAAAGCTGTAGACTTTACAACCAAATGCTTACCTAACTTTGCCACAGGCCATGTTTTTAATTGATCTCATTAATAACACTTACGTTTGGTATATTCAATATGTTGCTTTTACAGATGTCTTTAATAAAGCGTTAAAATCAATTTTTTGAAAAAAGTTTCAAAAATAAGATTTGATCAAATACGGAAATTTTGTTATGAATTATAGAACTAATTTTTTTTTATAAAAAAGAAATATTTTTCATGAAATAGAATTATGTTTAAATGGAAAACTTTTTAACAATTTGAAAAGTTATTCAAAGATTTTAAAAATATATTAAATATAAGTTGTGAAGTTAAGAACTAAAATAATTTTTAAGCATGAGATAAGTATTTCAACTTGAAATGTCTTATTATAAAAAATATTTCTTCTTTCGAAGTAAGTGATAAACAAGTGACTTTTTTTTTAAACTTTATATCTGAAAGTATTTAATAAGGGTTATTTGAAAGTTATTTTACTGAGTATATATTTTCATCTATCAACAACCCTTAAAGTATAAAATATTTGCACCGTTAGTGTTAACGATAGGTGTCTTTCAATTCCGCATAGATTTTTATAATACTGTTAAAAAAACAAGTTTAATAAATAAACAATAACTTCCATTTTCTGATAATTTTAAAATAGTTGGCATATAATAACACATTTAAAATAAAAACAATAGCGCATTTTAGAAAAAAACAGTTTTTAAAACTTTCTATTACTTTTAAATAATTACATCTATATTGAATCAAATACATACACGTAAAAACACAAATACACTTATCAATGAAATTGAAACATTTAATTCATTTATATGGAATCGTAATTATAATACTCAATGGTAAAATATACTATATTTTGATTTACATTAAATCATAATTAAGATAAAGTATAATTTGTATAATATATAGTCTTTACATAAATGAGAAAATAAATTTGTATCCAAATAACTAAATTAAACATTATTGAAAAATTGAAACCATAACTTCCGCTTTCCTCTTCATATCTAAAAAAAAAACATATAATCACATTTTTTCGAAGATGTCAAAGTGTAAGTCTCATAAATTTTATTTAGACAAAACCTGACCACTGTCTATCCAAACTCTTCGATAGATGCACAGTTCAATTTGAGAAAAGCTATTTTTCTCACACTCAAACTTTAAAAACAATGTTAATGTTCTCTCATCAAATTTAACTATTTGTTTAAGAGGAGTCCACAAAATTACAAAAATAGTTTATCCTTATAATTTTTTACTTTTTCGTATATCGTTAATCTCTCTTTTAATCAATGTATCTTCAATAAAATCTATAATCAGAAATTTATGATACTACTTATGAAGAAATAAAAAAGGAATAATAGACTCAAAATGATTATACGAAAGTTAGTTTATTTCTACAATATGATGGATCTAGACAACAATTATAATTTTTGAGTTTTGGATAATGTTTATCTACATATTTCTAATTTAGGGGTGTGAAAAAAAAATATGTTTTGTATTATTTAGATCCAGATGGTGTCATACTTTCTTCATATATTAATATATTTGTTTCCAAAAAATAATGCACTAACTTACATTTACTTAGAAATAATGTAAGTATATAAATCGGGGCACTGTGTAAAGTCAACAATATAATATTGTACATACGATTATAAAGCTAACTCTGTGATTTACAACTAGAATGTTGATTTTATAGGTTTAGCAAACATACTGATTTTCTATGGTTGGCAAAAAATTTTAGTAGGAGAGATAAGTTAACCTTTAAAAAACCACTGGCTTAAGAATTGATAAAACATCAAATCACTATGAACATAACTCAAACCACGGAAATCTTAATTCAAATAAATCGAAATGCAGTTGGTTAGAATATGTTATGCTACCTAAAACTTTGGCAAATTGTCAAAAATAACACGGACATTTGATGTGTTGATATATGCATTTCCTGTGATAAATATGAAATTCTAGAACTGGACGTTAATATTCAAAAAGTAAAATGCAGAAAACGAATTAACACGTTATGACATATCCGGTGAAGCACACATTTAGAAATCGGCTACTTGGAAAGTGTCCTGAAAATTATGCCATGGTCAATGAATTGAATCGTCTTCCTGTTTTCATTGTCATCAAATTAAATTATTAAATCGATTTAAGGATTTATGTTCGTACACAGTGATATTTATGATGTCTAAACCATCAACCAGCCATTCGACCATAACCAGAGGGCGTAGCCAGAGAGATTAGTTAATCTGATCTATTGTTTTTGCATTATTATTTTCTTTGTTTCTTTCTTTATTTTAAAAGAAGGTTCTAGTCTACTTAACATTGAAAATTCTCCTATGCGTTTTGTTTTTCTGTTTCACAAAGGGCGTTATAAAACTATATTTTAGACAATAAATCGCGATGTGCGAAACCAGTTTTAATTTAATATATTGTAGAAATAATACAAAAAATGCATTTTTATTGTTTAAAATAATAAATACAATATTATTTTTGATCTGAAGGCATCCAATTTTTTTTTAAGTAAGTGGTCGTGCAATATGCACTAAATATAATGGAAAAAAGATTGGTGGTATTGGGAACTATATATCATTAGTCAAAAACATCTTCCTTGATTCAAAGTTTAATTTACGTTAAATATAAAAAATAAAAAACGTTGATATAACTGCGTAGGGCTCATAATAAAGCGTAGATGTTTTTTTTTCATTTTATTAAAACTTGATTTATTTTTTAGTTGCTTATATTGTTATAATTTATGATATCGACTGAAAGTGCTTGATGGAATTTTAATATCAAATTTAAATTGTTAAAAATTTGTTCGATTCTACATGTTTTGTCACTAACGACCCGGGTTTCGCCTTTCGGCATCTTCAGGCACTCGTCTGATAAAATGCCTGAAGATAATGAAAGGCGAAACCCTGGTCGTTAGTGACAAAGCATGTGGAATCGTACAAAGTTGTAACAATTCAAAAAAGCTTACATTATTGTTTCTAAATTAATTTAAGTCTCAACATCACTAGAGGGTTAGTTTCGACAAATGAAGCGATAGCGCATAGCACAAAGTTTGACGTATTTGAAAGCTGATATATATTCAGGTTTACCATAATACTCTTGACTGCTCTATCGCTGGCTAGAGGATAAGCCACTGACCGATGAACCCTAAGCTGTTTGTACGCTTTTGAGTGATTCGTCAAAATATGTTTAGTAAAAGGTCTTCATCAACTAGTCATTCTTCAAAATATTGTGTATAGTCACAGTCAAAATTAGTAATGATTATTGGATACGTATCCATTTTTTATTCTGGTATGGTATGCCCAATTGCCATTGATTAAATTAATTAAAATATTCGATAAATTAAAAAAAAGTTATCTATTGAGATTATTTTCACTTTTGAAAAATAACAAAAATATTTTCAACTTTCGCGTGGCTAAAGTTCTAATAGCGAAATTGTTTTACAAAGAAGAACACGAAAAGTATAACGAATCAATTCATATTTAAATATACAAATGAATTCTTTTCAATGCAAATCACAAACACGTCACATTTTGCATAAATGTGAATTTTTCAAATACAAGTAGAAAATCCCCCGTGACGAATGTTTGAACAAGATTAAAAGCTCGTATGACAATAAACACACACGGGAATATTCATGAAAGCCTCAAAGTGGAAAGCAGTAGGCTTCGGATTCGGTGCAATACATTCATTGTGAAGGCTGCTATTATTCATATCAAATTTTAAAAATATCAAATCACGTTAGGAAATATGATAGCACCTCTGAAAAGTTAATTAAATTCCCAGTATTAAGAATTTCAAAACAAACAGTTCTTGATGAAAATTGATCACTTATAATTTCCAAACCCGTATGAATAATGACTTTTTATGGGTTTTATTATATTGTTGTCTTCTTCACAGACTTCAAGTGATTTAATAATTTGAAACAAAGTATAAAGATAAACTTCATATAGGCAATTAATTCAAATATATATAATAAAATACATTAAAAATAAAATATAAACCAAATTGAAGATGTACTTTTACAGGCTCTAAAAAGTGACTATTTAATATGTTTTTCAAATAAAACAAGTATTTAATTATTTATTTATATATATATATATATTCTGATATGAGTTAATATGTGATAATTTGATTAAATAGCGTTCACGTTGTGAATGTTTCTCATACTGAATGACATGAGGTTATCCCATAAGCGTTGAGTGGCTATTCGTTTGGACTTTACTTCGTACCTTGTCGAATGAAAGGACACCCCTAATCATTTTGGTATAATCAGTGGGGTACATACAATTATTGCACGGTATGGGTAGGGTCATTTATCATATGCTAATATATTCTTATTAAATGTATAAATATTTTTATCTGTCAAATTTTCTTTCAAGCTTTTGGCAGACATAAAGTTATTCATAATCCATTTTTTTAAATACTAGTAGTAGTCTTGGTTAATTTGAATCGTTTTATGAAATAAAATCTGAGAGCTAAGTGAAGTAGAATTTTTATGTCGATATGATTATGAAACAAAGTCAACATAAATTAAATTATGTTTGAATTTTTGCAGTTTTGTGCCTTATGAACGAATGAGTAATTAGAAGAATTTACAAATTTATCTAAAAAAATATCCCTGTTACATAACCATTCTGAATATGATTTATGAAAAAGCATAACTCATATCAAATTTGTAGAAATATATTTTATTATTCAATATTAAGAGAATTTTGAATTTTGTTATAAAGATAAGGTTACCGTCGAATCCATGAATTTTTTTTTTATATAAGCATAGAAACGTTTAATCAAATAATTTCATAGTTTGAATGACATTTTACTTGATTATGAGAATGAATATGTATCATTATTAGCATTTACTTTGTAAAATTCAATTCCCATAAAAAATATTTAAACACATTGTCAATATTTTTCGAATCAGCTATAAAACGATTTGATATGTTGAGATGCAATTGACATTTAATCTTAATATATTTATTATTGCTTATTCGTTGAAAAATTATTTTTGCTCAGATTTGATATGATAAAAAAGATTATGAGAATTGCTCTGTCTTCAGTTAATACATGTGCGAAATTTTAAAAAATGCAGACATACAAAAACAAAAAATAAAAATAAAACGAGTAAAATAGTAATGCTATTTTCATGTATTAACATAAAACTACTAATTATTTTTTAGTATTGCACTGTTTTTGTTGGCACATTTTTCACCCGAATCGAATTAATTTCCGTGTTTAATCTGCCCTCGTAAGCATAATTGGGCGTGTGTGAATATGAAATATACATTTTTTTGGTTATTTGTTTGTCTGTTTGGCCAAATGTCGCTCCCGTAATTCCATTTTGAGATATTTGCGCAATTCTGGTCGGACGAACTCTGTTTATTGAACATGTGTACCAGCTATTTGCATGACTTAAAATGTAAATATGTCATACTTACTGTTGATAATGCTATTATTATTCTTGTCAACATAAATTCCAAAATCAAAACTACATACAAACGTCAGAGGATAAGCTTCCGCAAAATCTTTTTGAACGTACTAAGGAAGTTGCTGTTTATTTTGTAAGTTATGAGAGTTAGTTGTGTATTGTATTTAACTCAAAGACAGTCAAGGTTAGACTGTAATGACTATCTGAAGATAATATAACCAAACGCGTTAGATCAGCTATGGGAAATTACAGCCAAAACAACAGGTATTTTTAAATAAACCGCAAAAGATATAAATATATATTTTTTCATATTAAAATAATCCCATTAAAAAGAACTTCTAATAAACATTAAAATGTGATCATTAGTCTTATTATTTTAGAAAGATATCCACGAATTTATTCATATTAGTATTGTTTGCCGTAAATATTTTGCTTTGATGTAGCCAACGCTATTTCAAACTGCAGTAGGTACAGTTCTTCTTTTGCTAAGCATATAAAACGTTAATTGATATTGAATGCATTTTCATTGACAATATTTCAAAATAGACGAATTTGTTAACAATGACATATCAAAAAATTAAGCTTTAGCCAAAAAAGACAAAATACATTTAATTAAATCACGCGTGAGGGACTGAGTTCCTCGTCTAGACCCAAGCCGTCACAACAATATCTCCACGATAAATCTCCCCGCCATATAGATGAAAATAAAAATGTGACTCTTGATATGTTATATAAAAAATGTGAGCCAATGTGAGTCTTTAGAGAGACGGTGAATTGATGGCATCCATTAATGTTGAAAGTTGGTATCGAAATTTTCAAATGCATCAAAACAGGTATCGATGATCAAGCGTCTTAACATTTAAGGCCAATGTCATATTAAAAAACATATTTGAGAGGTTCAAAATTATGACGTTTTGGGATGAAATAAACAAGTATTACGCAGTAGGATAGCAATATATATTCTTACAATCACGATGAACAACTGTTTTTATAAGCAGTACCTTATCTTAAAACGGTTTTTTATGCAGAAAACCGTTTGGAATTTCTTAAGATTTGATGAAGCTTGACTGGGTTTAGGCTTATTTATCAAGCATTTTTAAAGTGATATTATGATTAAACATATTAAAACTAGCGTATTAGTGATAACACGTAGTATTTTTTTTTAACATATCAACATACATATCGATTTACCTGCACAGTATTGCGAACACATTATATTGTTATTTGTGAATAATGCCGCCTTTTTTGTTAGCAATAACATTATTAAATATGATTTCGAAAAACGGTTTTGAAACGCTGATAATTCAATAAAGTATTTTTTTTATGTAGCTCACAAGAAAAAACAAACTTTATCACTTATGTGCATCGAGATTTAACGTTGTGTTGGAAAAATAGTATATTGTTTCAAACATACCGCCTTTTCATTTAATTTTATTTAAAACGATGCAACTAAGGCCATTATAATAATTTTGCCGAAATATCTCGGAAGAATTCATAAACCAAAATATTATTTAATTGAAAAATATCATACAATTTTCAGTGTACGTGTATTGCTTTTTTATTGGAAAATAGACTTTATTTGTAATATTTCACTTTCCCATGCTACTCAGTAAAAAGAAAGGTATCATAATTAATTCATTTCAAAATATTGAAAATGAAATCTTACTATATAAAAATATATTCGTGCAAAACAGGTGTAGTAGCATTTTTTTTTTCAAGGAATATTGCCACTAAAGTTATAAAGGGGATCTTTAATTATTTTTCTCTCTCAAATATGTACAAGAGCTCAACGACAGAAAAAACTTTGTTATTATTCTTTTTCTCATTTTATATTCGTACTAATTACCACGCTAATAAAATATTTTAATCCACTGGTGTGCTTTCATTAGGCGGAGCCGCCCGCGTGCAAGATATGGCGTTTTGGCGAGGGTACCATTGAAAATTAGGCACATCGCTCACAGTTCTTGATTATTTTTCTGTTTGTTGTTATTGATTTATTTTTCTATATTAAACATTTTTCATGCACACGCACCTTTAAATTGATAGCCTTTGAATATTCTTAAACAAAAGTTTTTATTGATTTAAGTCTTAAATACATTTATATATTTGTTCTTTTGATCGATTATAGATTATATTCTAAAAAGCCACCCGATTTTACTACCTATCGGCCTTACATACTGAATGCAATTGGCATGATTATGATTGTGAGTAAAGCTATTTGAATATTGTTTGAATAATTTTTAATAACATGTGAAGTACTTGCCAACAACTTGTAGGTATCCGTGCTAAAAAAGAATACTTTTTATATTAGAACTAGCGTTTACCCGGCATGCGTTGCAATGCCACTCAAAAAAAAGAAACCGCGACTTAATGGAAGCGCCACGTCGGGAGCCTCTTGCCTTCCGATTGGATAAGTCGGTCTTGAGGCGAGGTCGGAGTCAATTAGAAGCGATAAGCTTAGGTTATGTTTTTCTTACCTAAATTTGACAGTGGCGACCGTATGTGTTTTTATTTATAGGAGTGCTTTTGGATACACAATGTTTTTGTTTTTCTATCTGGTGCGTACACAAATAAATCAGAAAGTTTTCCAACACGTGAGCAGGCCACATACAGTTGTCCATGTGAGAAGCATGGATTTTCTAAATTTAATCCACACACTTGTAACGACTGTTCTTGTGCAAAAAATAAAAATCTGCAGTTAATTAAAGATAAAAAAGTGAATGAAGTTTTTATCACAGTTTATGAACTACCTGTATTGATTGAAAGTAAACATTAATTACGCCAATTTTATGTCTATGTGAGATGTGTCTAAGAAATGTTATATATAAGATTGCCGAGGGGTTTTGTGGAGCCCGTGTGTATTAATGAGGGTAGCCAGTGTGGCCGTTTTAATGTGTTACGGAAGAATCACATCCCTCCTATCTCTTATCACCGCCGCTGAACGGATCAAACCCTGCTATATTTATTTGCTTGATTATTATATTCGAATTGGCAAATCTACTCAGTTGATGGGATGCGGCGATTAGACTGCGACGAAGGATGCATCCTGCTTAATGTCACTTTAGTCGCTCTCAAATTATCACAAGAGCTGTAATGTTACCAAGTTTAATTAGTAATTTGACGAGGTCAGGCATAACTATTATATTATTATTAATGTTGGTTATACAGTAAAATATTTGATCGTCTGGTTGATATGAGGCATATTTTTTTTTCCTAAATTCAGAAGCGTTTTTACTATTTGCAATAGAACTCATGTTTTTTTTAAACATGTTTAAATGGACACTCAAATTTATTGTGGTTGCTTTCAAATGGAAAAGAAATACTATAAATAAACTAATGAATTCTTAGTGGAAAGGAATCGATCAACTGGTTTCGCTTACCACGAGCATTATCAATTGAGTTTTAGTACTCGCGATGAACAAAAACGGTTCCGATCATATACGTAATAAATTTTGAAAGCAATACTTAAAAAGTGTTTTATGGTTTAAATAATCCATTTACAGAACTTTTAAATTAAATAATCTGTCTTATTTTGTTTAAAAAAACACTAGAGGTCTTACTTGAGAACTTAACTTGTCCAAGAATTAGGTTTATATGATATATTTTAGGTAACTGTTTAGTTAAATGTTTATTCTGGCTACAGATTTTCATGACTAAATAATTTTGAGACTGCTTCGCTGTAGCAATTCTTATCAAGCATAATAAATAATGAAGCATTGTGTCATGGAATAAATATTTTAGATGCTAATAATTGTAAGGTACCGTCATATTATTTATCTTGTATAAAAGCATTCATGTGTATACACATTTACGTAAATACGTGATGAGGCACACTGGTAAAATTATACAAATAGACTAAAGTACACAAACAAACCGTCTTACAAATTTTGTAGCGTTGACAAAATATTCTAAAAGCAAGGCTGCTTAAAAATCGTCGAGACCAATCAATTTTGTATACATAATGAGACAAATTAACTTTTGGAGTCCGTTCACGAACTTGCGTAATGTTTCTTTACAACTTTTAGGTTTTCAGCGTAAGTGTTGCTCCAAAGGCAAGCGCTGAACGTGTGTGGAATATTCCTGGAAAACGCGTACGAGCTATTTTGATATTATTTATTTCAAGCTTTTAGATGTTACTTTCCAATACTTTCTCTTCCTCTTTTGTTACTGAAAGGAAAGTTTTTGAGCGTTTCAGACATAAAGGCCGAGAATTTTACTAAAACATAAGCTTTATGCTTCAATATTGGCAATGTAAATTTTTCTTATATGTGTTTTTATTTCAAGAAATTTTCTAACGATAAATTCAATTCGAAGATAATACATCGTTCTCTTTACTTTAAATAAATTTAAAGAATTTAAAAATATGCCCTTTAGAATATAACATCAAATAAAAACGTGCTGTTCAAAATTTACAAAGAAAACTACGCAAGCAATTTTACTTTATAAGATCCAGTCAATATTTTACAATCCATTATTATCATAAGTTTATATGATATACCATTTACAGTATGGCACTAAAAAAACATTGTAATGAACTTTTTCAAATATATTCTTCAATTTATTATTCCAAAAGACGATTTTTCAATTGAATATATTACTTGGACACAAGAAAAAAATTTGAAATAAAATTTTATGCAGTTAACTATTTAATATTTTAATCGGAATTCATGCTTTAAATAAATGTAAATTTGTTATGCAAATAAAAAACTCAAATGGAATTTAACTTCGTGAACTAAAATAACACTCTTTTACTGCTTAAATAATATCAATACAATAAAGATTATCTCCTGCTTTTATTTCAAGTACGTTCCATGATGTCATGAGAATAATCATTCAAGTTTAAATAACTACATATTGAAGCAACCCTTTGCATCATTCGCAGTCATCTACCGTTGAGTACTTTGATAAACCAGGCGGCTGGGAATCTTTGGCATGTATCGTTTTTCAATAGCGATTTCTAAGCTAATCAAGTTGAACAGAAAGTGGTATCTGCAAGTATAAAGTGAAGCTATCCAATTAAAACTTGGTCCATTCAACTGGCGCCAGTAACCAGTAACACAATCCAGGCCTGCCCAACCGCCCTTGGATTTTCGGATTAACCGCGCAAAGGTTAAACACAGCCGTAATCGTGAAACCCAACACTGAGAGTGTGTACCCAAAGAAGCACAGTTTCCAATTAAAGCATCACTAATTTAATGAAAACAAAATACCGGTCAAATGAACACAAATAGCGTGTTGCTTATCAGCGAACGCGAGAACGTTGTGATCGCAACTTTACTTAAACAACTCCCAAGACATGCTTTTCAAATCATTTTTTCTCATCATTTTAAGAATTAAGCTAATAAAACAGAGACTCGACATCTTAAGCAAACTTTTTCTAAATTTCATTCATTTAAGAAATGTCACGTTTGTTTTCATTTAGTTTTAATGCAAAAGACAACCAAATTCTTTTATTATCCGAAAGATTTTTACATTAAACAGTTTATATCGATAATTGATATCTTATTTAATTTTAATAGCTAGTAATTTAAAATGATAAAATTAAAATTCGGACAAAAATTCGAATTGATATTACATCGAACAATCTGTAAAACCTAATATATACATTATTATATCCTATATATAAATATCCTAAATTATTTTAATGTTTAAGCTTACCCTTTTTTGTCTGATATGGAAGATAGTTAATGTGGATATATGTATAATATATATTTGTAATTATAGCCGATAATTTTTTTTTCTGCAAAACAGTTAGTATCATTATTAAGGTTGTGTTTTATTTAAATTAATTCTTGGAGTTTAACAGTTTGTGAGTATTCTTCACAAGATTAAGAAATCATCATAGCAAAGCTTATTTGTATAACACACTAAATCTGAGATAATTTTCCCCTTTATTTTCTTTGAATCTATAAAGTAAATCTTCGAGATTTTTTCTTAATTTTTTTTTACATAGAGTTAACCAACTTACGAGTGAGCACAAACTACTAACAACATTTTTTTATATGTGCTGATGTTTTATATTTTTTTTCATATCGATGAAATTATTTAAAACATTTTCACCACAGGGTATTTGCCGAAAAAGTACACCAATTTATTTTTTTATAACTTTGTGTAAATGAAAATGATATCTTTGGTTGATTGATGGTAATAAATGCTGGGAATTACGCATGGAAGACAATGTCAGCCAAATTTTTACATCTGTACGGTTCACAAATGCGGGCTCTTTTAATAATATTTTTACATATTTCATTCAGTATTTCATTAATTCCACCGCTTATGTTTTGTTCAAGTTATTTCAATGCTTTTGTTTTGTGAAAATAAGCCTTGCTTTGTAAATATTCTCTCAAAAAGTCAAGGGATGTTAAATTCAGTGACTGTGAAGGTCAATTGACAGTATCATTTTTTTCTATGAAAATTAGGGCCGACACATGCAAATTGTATCTTCTTATTGGCATGAATCACAATAATTAATGATTGACTTAAATATTTTTGCGAAAAAAAACGTTCGCTTGACATTTTTTTTTCAATAATGAATTAACCGTTTCTATACTTTATGATTATCAAATATTAACCGAAAAAATGATTAATGCTTAGCAAAATAGTTTGTGATCAATAAGCAGTAAGCTTTCTTGGCAAATACCCTATACTTTAAAAAAATGATTGTGGAGGTTAATGAAACAATTTATAATATTTTAACGCGTATAGCTATTTTTCTTTTACTTTATCAATTGGAGCAGTGACCAAAAATCTTACTGTGTTGTTCCAATTAATAATTCACGATTTAATGAGGCGAGTGATGTTAAATTGTCTCGTTTTGTGGTAGATAAAGTCTTAGACCACTGTTGTATCATCGTGAGAGCTACACGCTACGACTTTTTTAGACTCTGTTGATTCGTTAAGCGAAGGATTCAGTCGGACATTAGGTTACCGACAGGAAGTGAGCCGAAATCTCCGCGCAGGATGTAACGCCAAGGGTGCGACATTACAAGAGAGGAAATACGAGCAGTAAAATTATTCCTTTACGGGAAAAAGGATGAAATAAAGCTCTACGGTGATAATATGAATGTTTAACAATTCAAAGAGGCAACCCTTTATATTAACGCAGAATACAAATACAATTCTCTAGTTGTTAAATTGTTATTTGCAGACACAATGATATTATTTATCTTATATGAGATAACATCATCGCGATAAGTTTTTTCATGAAATTGATAGGACGCCACTGTGAATTATTTGGTATAACCATAGGCACTTCGTCCTGCGGAACGCAGCACCCACAAGCAAATTGAGAAACATGTAATATTATAATATACATAAAATGAAGTATATTTTATGAAAATATCAATATTATGTAAGCATTTAAGCTAGCTCTTACCTCAATAGATGCAATAATTATAATACACTGCTGTACTTATATCAGAAAATGACGTATCTTTATGATTTTTTACAGTACCATTTTCGATGGAATATTTTCGAGTTGACGGAGTCGCGCAAGCACGGGGGCTCGCAGCTAGAAACACTGTTTTTATCATACTCATATTATTTTAACATAATCATATTATTAATTGATATAAATAAAAATATAATTTTGATTATAAAATATAATCTGAAAAACATTTTCTTTGTTTTAAATCAATCGCAGTAACACCAATTATTTTAATCACTGATAAAAGAACATGTATATTATGAATATCTTACATGAAAATAACAAAAAATATAATCATTTATAAATTTAACGCATGGTGTTGTAAGTTTATATAATCAATTCAGTCTAGTGCATTGTTTATAAATTAGAACTAACCGATGGCATTATTGATAATGTGAACACACTGAAGATACCGTGATACATTATTATCGCAAATATGGTTTTGCTCCAAATTTAATCAAAGTCAATGACATAGAAAAAAATGTTTTTTATCTTTAATTTCTTATTAAATATCGTAGTTTTACGATTTATGTCGTATTGTGGTAAATGAAAAATAAAATTGTTTGTATTACCGGCCTTAATTGCTTGTAATTTATCATTCTACCTTTGATGTTATTTTTAATTGAAAAGCCTCCTCATTGAAAAATTAAATTTTTGACATATTTTTCATTATTTCAATTAACTAATGAAATGAATACACGACTGACGACGATATTCTACGCCTAAAATATATAAAAGTTTAATTTATTTGATCGTAGATAATAGTAACGTAGCATGACAACAAACTTAATAAACCTTTGCACACTCACATTATATGAAATTCATTTTCATGAATCAGCTTAATGAACTGATTTGTTTCAATATAACGAAGAAACGAATTTAAAAATTCGCAAAAAGGCTTCAATAATGGCGTGAATTAAAAAAAATTTAAATAAAAAATGAAAAAACTTTATAGGTGTAAGTTTTCACTTCTTAATAGAAATACATAATATGTTAAATAATAAAAACATATTTTTACTACGTATATCTACAATTTATTTTATAATAAGGACCGTTTCCGCTCATCGCAATCATTAAAACTGATAATATATATAATTATATAATATATTTTGGAAATATATATCATCAATAAGAGCTCATTGTTACGGATTACGGTTGTGAAATCAGTGACTGCATTCATTTTTCCGTTGTTAGTTATTTTTATCTATGAACCTGTATTGGAATGAAACTTTATTTCGACGAAAGTTTGATACTATTTTTCCATAGATGGCAACAATTTGCATTCGCTGAAAAAATTTATAAATATAACATAATAGTAGATAGTACTTAGTGATATTTTCACCACGATATGAAGCTAATGCACCAATGCCAGTGGCTCGAAGAACTTGCTAAATATACTCTAATGTATGCAGAAGAAAACAGCTTATCGCTTACGGTTAGACTTTTAAGTCGTGTTTTGAAAAAAATAAAATTTCTGTCTGAAGTTTTCGCAAAAATATGTACATATTTATGAAAAAAAAAAACTGCTGTTGAATTGTTGGGCACTTAAGCTTTTCATGGGAAACATTAAGAAATACGTTTTTTTTATTTAAAGTATAATTTTATAAACGTCTAATAAAAAAGTATACATTCTCAAAAAAACTTGTTGGTTAGCTTGTATATGGAAAAGTTGAAAGCATTATGTGTTGGTTAAAAATTATATTTTCACATGTTTCGACTTTCTTGTCCATGCCCAGTACTTCGTTACTGGAATGATTTATGCAACTGTTTATACAAAAATATATATTTTTTTATATTATTTTTGCTATGTGCCGTTATCTGCTGTTTTGTGTCTTATAAGGCAAGTGTATCATAATTATTTAGCAAAGTAGCATTCCGATGTGAATCAAAAGCGACCGTTGTATTGGTAACGGGGATCAAGTGGTGTATTCAATATGTACCTGTGACCTGTTCACCTTTATTTTGGCGTAAGTAACAACTGGCTTCTGAGACAGTTTGCATATTGTAAGTACTTAGTTGTAAGCCTAATAAGTCATAGATTTGATTATATGTCCAAGCAATAGCAGAATACAAAAAATGCCATTAAGTTCTAGTTAAATTTAGCTTCACAAGTATTTTTTTTATGTAAAGTAGCTGCATGAACAACTTTCTTGTAAATTATTGAAAGTATCCTTACTTTCAAAGACACAATTTACATGATCATTTAAATTTATCAGAGGTTATTCTTGTATCTGAGAAAAACTATTAAGATTGTAATTATGTGTACTTTACTGGGATAATATGAATAATCTTAACAATATTGAGCTAATTTTCCACTGCTACCCGTATGGAAAATATTCATTTATTAATATATATATATTACTGAATACAAACAACAAAATGCGAAATTTAAATTGTAACTGCTAAGCATTTAACTTCGTTTAAGTGTTTACCAATAGTGTAAGTTGATAGTATTATGAGAGTGTGAACCTATACGTATTTTCAAGCCAATCTCGAGAGGAAATTTCCTTGAGTAATTTCCTCTGTTGGAATACCAAACTTCATCTTACAGTTTAGCGAGTTTATCTCTCGCGGATTGGAAATAACTTTGCCTCGTGAAAACATCTCATAAAACGGCAATAGTCTTTTTCTAGAGAAATCGTTGAAGTTTATGTTGGACGAAATATCAAACATTTCATGATTCGTATTCGTTAAAAATAAACAGCTTACGCGAAAAGTTTTATTAGCTACATTATAGTAATATAAACTATTGAAAAAACTACTGATACATAAGAAAGCTTATTATAACATAATATAGTTATAACTTTTGATGAAGGAAAACAACAATTTGAATATTACAAGTAAAACACAAGATTGTCTAAATAAAACATTGTGAAGAAAACTGTTAAACATATTTTTTTTTAACATTTATTGAATACATTCGGTTATGAATTTTTGAACTTTGGTTATTTAAAAAAATATATTATTTGTGTAAAATAATATTTTCCTGAATATTTCTATTTAAAAAGACATAAAAGTTCAATGTTTACATTTCGTCACCTAAATTATAATTATAATAATATTTTGTTTCTAAAAATAATACTAGTCCTCCATGATTTTGTAGTTTAGTATCAATACGAATCAATTTTGTATAGCAGTAACTTGTTATCAACTAGCAGAAAAAATATTCGAGAGCAATTTTGCTCAATATAAAATGTTATAAGATTGCGCTAAAAGCTAAATTTTGTATAAAAAATACAAGAAGTCCTCCACGTGTTACGCGGCACACTCAAATTCACAAATCATACCAGCAGAGGAAAGAAAAAACAATGGTCAACTAACAACGAGTCCAGGTGTCAATATATCAAATTTAACAACTTTATTTTTATTGTTGTAACATGATTTAGGATTTATATTAGCGTCTAAAAGTTAATAGAAGAAAACTACGTTGGATTCAAGTATTTTGATATATAATAATTTTACTGTTTATTTTTAAGCAATAAAACATAATTTCAAAAATTGTATTTTAATCTTTCACTTTAATGATTTTACACTAAAAAATGTCAGTTCAGTGACAGTAAGCATTCAAAGTTAATTTATTTAAACGTTGCTCCTGTTTATAATTTTAAATAAAAATCGTCTTGTACAATAAATTTTACTAAAACTAAATATAATTCAGCATAAACTTGACTATGTGTAAAGCCCCATTTTTTCAGTACCTTACGTATTCCGAATATCAGTAGGTGTATATACGCTTCTTGTTTCCGACTTTCTCGTGATTTTCTTTGTTCAACAATTCCATTACCCCCCGAAGGATTTTATTGCAAGTAAGTATTCTCGTAAAGGGAACATTATTAAAATTTCCATTGACTTACGTCGATGAGACGGCATCTACCTTCGCAAATCCGCATACTCTACTCTCACAGGGTAAAATCTTGATGGCTCTATTCCGAAAGATTGGCTCCCTGTTTTATAGTCACCATGCGAAAATTAAATAAAAATATTTTTTCACGCAACGATCTCTAAAAATATTCCTTATAGGTGTTTGATATTAGTTTTAAGGAAACTTTTCAAATTGAATTGTGAAGGGCTTACCAAAAAGGTACTTCGAGCAGCATATTGAACTAGGATGTACAGTACTTGAAATAACTCTGTTTAATATTCTGCCTACTTTAAGCTTTTAAGTTTAAGTAAATCTTTTATTTTTTTCCAAAATATTAAAAATTTAACACAGAATTATTACATCATATAGAAAAATAAGTTTCATTTTATCTCTTTCTCTCTTTCTTCTTTTGTCTTTTGTCTTTTGAATGAGTACAACATTAAATTTACAAAAAATATATAAGTTTTATATATACGAGAATAAAGAAATTTAACTCACTCAAATCATAAATATAAAATTTTACATTTTTATTTATGTAAAGTGAAGTTAGAAAAGTATTTTTTATTTTTTGCTTGCTCCGAAACTCAATGTATACAAAATTAACATATGTAGAAGTGATATACTTGTTTAATTTAATTATGGAGAGGTAGT
Source organism: Himalopsyche japonica (assembly GCA_028555115.1). NCBI lineage: Eukaryota > Metazoa > Arthropoda > Insecta > Trichoptera > Rhyacophilidae > Himalopsyche > Himalopsyche japonica. Next base: position 983,674 of record JAHFWJ010000395.1, read on the forward strand.
AAAAAAACATAACTTTCTCTAAAATGAATTATTTATTTAAATTCTAATCAATTGCAAGAGCGATAATTTCATTTCATTCTTTTCAAAGAAGTTTATTTAACATGTTTTTTTGTACAAACACCGATAATAAGATTTGCACTGAGTATCGTTTCACTGTAAATATTTCTTACTGTGTCAATTTTTGATTGTTTTTATGATACTAGTTTGTTAAATATTATTGATTACTTTCATGCTTTTTACGTCAGTCTCTTTAATATTTCTTTTACTAGTTTGTTTTGCTTAAAACCATTTTAGCAAACTCAATTTCCTTGAAAATTTAACATTTTTTGCTACGTTGATTTATAACAATACCAACTGATGACGATTGAAATTCAAACGTGTAGTCACCGCATTTATCCTTAAAAAAGGTAAGCCTTTCTAACCATTACCGTCATGCCGCTAGTTATATTGAGGTTTCGGTAAACCCACGTCAGTGTATGATTTTCAAAAAGGTATAAATAAGTCGTTACTTCTCAAAATGCAGGTAATATAATCCTTTGAATTACACACTTGAATATACATGAATAAAATACTAGACCATGCCTAGAATATAACATAATAATTTAACCGTTTTGGTGTGGCAAGGTTACTGTAATTTGAAAGTGGTAAAATTTGAACGCTTTGTTTTGAAAAAATCGAATTACGTTAAAGTCCGAATGTATAATAAAAGTGATGTATAAACTCTGTTTTTCATGAACAATTTTCTGATCAAAAATATTCTTTGTAAAAGTTAACAATTATTTATCTGAAATTGACTTGCCAAAAAAATATATTGTATGTATTATATATATATTATATACACACGATATTTTTGTCGAATCCGTCTGTGTTTTCAGTTTATCCTTTAGTATTAAATTGATCCTGATTTCAAATTACGGCTAACTTTTTTTTTCTTAAAACGTGGTGTATTCAAAAAGCTTTGATGCATATTGCATCGTATTAACAATAATTAATTATGTTATAAGTTAAATGAGTTAAAATATAATTTGTGGTATTAAAAAAGTTCAGTCATTCAAATAAATTTATTGAAAAACTTTTTTATTATTTTTATCAAACAATGAAAGTGTGTTATTAATTTCATGACTTCAGTGGATAAGTCACAAATAAATTATTTATTTTAACATTCCAAAAGCTATAGAGTAAGAATTTAGAACTCAGTACACTATAGTCTGAGGTCGATAATAGAAAAGTCAGTGGTGAACTCTTTGGGCCGAAGAACTTTAATAAAAAGTCGGATCCCAACAGTACACTCAACCTTCTGGACGTTGTTTATAGAGTGTGGTACTGTACCATAACGAATTCCACGTGAGAAAAACTATTTTTTTTCACTACTCCAACTCAGTATTCTTGACTTTATTTAAATCATGATCAGCTCAAAGACATCCGATTACATTTAGATGGGGAACGGGTTAAACTTGATTACTTTTTTTTCGTCTTTAATTAATTAATTACGTTTTTATATTTATACTATAGTAGATTAAATGGCTTTAATCTCTTAAAACAAACTATTATTTATTAAAATGCAAGACAAAAAAACTAATAAAAGAAAATATCGCTACGTTGCTTCGACTTACGAAATAAAAATGATTCCTCTATAAAAAAAAAAAACAAAATTATAAAGAAAATATTCCAGGGACTTGAATAAAATTGTAAGTTAGATACAAATAAAACCTACGATTTATTTTTTCAAGCGATAAAACGTAGCATTGATTAGTTATTATTTGCGGAAAAAAACTAGTCTAGCAGGAGTAAAAAGAGAAATCTTTTCAGTGTCAAAAAATCTATGAAAAGCATCCAGGATTTTTAAAATATTGAAATTCTTTCGTTCTTTTATCAAAGTGGGACTACCTTGCAGTGAAAAGAAAAAAACATCGTACACGTCACTTTATTTCAATATTTTTGCCTTCAATAGGGTGAAATGTATTATCGGGCTATATCTGTCATATCGTTAGGAATCACGAGCGTGACGCTTCTGTCGAAGAATATTAGGCTTTGGTGCCAGCCTAACGTCGACAGATAAAATATCTTAGATACTCAGGGTGGTTACTAAAGAAAAATAGGGAAAAGATAGCGACAAACTACACATATTTCCTTTTGATTGTGCCTGCTTCTCTGGTAAAAAAATGTACTGAAACGATAAAATTTTTCCCATACTACGAATTTTTACCAAAATAGAAATATTTCATTTTTGCATCGATGTTTCTATAAAACTATGCAAAATAAAAATATTTATGGTCGTTATACTACAATAATAATAGTTTATTACGTTTTTACATTTATATCCGCTTTATTCATTGTGATGGCAACAAAATAAACTAAAAAGAAATAAGCCATAATGAAAACAGAGCAAAACTATTTCATTTCCGATTTGTTTTACTTAAGTCATATGATTCATCTTTATTTATTTTTTTTTTTGACTTTTTCTGGATGAATTATAATAATGAAGCTAAATTATAGATCTATATAAAAATATCTTTATATCTTTAAAATTTACGAAAAAAAATTTAAAATTGATTATGCTATGAAACATAAAATATTGAATAATTTTCTAATTTTAAAACTCAATTAAAAACTTTTAACGACTATCGTACAACAAATTTATATTTGTTAATGAAAAAAAATGTTACAATTGATGAAAATAAATTAAAGTACAAGTATTTTATCTTTATATACTTTATTGAGACTTTTTTGAAATACTTAACGTTTTATTTTTTTGTTAAAATAAAAGTTTTTAGTGAAAATATTTTGAACAAAAATGTTTAAACCCAAAAAATGTGATAAAAAAAACACTGTTGACAAGAAACTCATTGCGCTTGCTGTACACGATCCGCAGTATATAGAGTGTGTGTGAGTTGTGCTATGAATCGTTATAAATACTTGCTACAAAAGATAAAAAAAATATTTAATGTATGCATGCGCACTTAAAATAATTAATCTGAAAAGAGCACAAAAGAAACAAATAGCATTATATAATCAAACCCAAAGTCAACGAATATTTTCTTTTTTAATTTGACAAATTTTCCCCTTCTTTTAATCAACATGTTCTTCAACAAATGCATTTATTAATTTTAAGAAGAATCAGTTATTTTTATGCAATGTTTAAATGTCAAAATTTCACTTTATCTTAGAATCGATATAATAAAAGAATAACAATTACATTCAATGAATATGAGTTGAATCAAATGGCATACGTGGGAAAGAGAAATTTCATGTCGAGTGCAATTTTGTTGAGCGCAGAATACATAGTCCGAGGGTGTATTGGTTGGTTGCATGTTGCAGTATTACAGACATTGCTTTTTTATGACAAAATGTATTACGAGCCAAGCTTTATTACATTTTCTAGAGAAATTCATTCGATAAAAATTTAATAACTATGTACAACAAATACAAATGTTTTTATATGATAACCAGTGTCACTAAGCTAGTGGAAAATCTTAAGAAAAGTATTTACTTTATGTCGTTTTATAGCTACAATTTTTGATAAAGAATGCGTCCAACCTATAAAGTCAAAAATGTGGACACTAGCTTCAAAGTGGCAAAAAAAATTGATCGAAAACGTTTTAAGCGTAAAATTGCAGTCAAATTAATAAAATATTCATATCCTGTATAAACACGCGTTTGGATTATTTTCCGTTTGTTAGCTTAGATGTATGTTATGTATGCTACGATGATTTGTTGGAGCTAACAATGTAACGTTTCACCACGTGATTTATTTATCTTTGTTAAGAAAAAAAAAGCTGTTTTAAGCGAACATCTTTTGGAACAGTTTTATTACAAAGGTATGTATGTATGGGTTGAATTAGAGTTGATAGATTACTTTAACAAATGTAACCTTATCATCGATGTACCAACTGTAAAAACTAACATTTATTTTTATATTAAAATGGTAGACCCAGATGTCTTTTATTTCGATGAATATCTTTTTCCTCAAAAATTGGTATAATTAATTTAAAACACATTTTATATCACATGAATTTATTCATATACCTTAATAAATATAAAATATATATAATATCTAGTAAAGGTACATTCTAATGCATCGGCCGGCGCATGTAGCGTAGAAAGCTTAAACAGAAAATGTATCTTTAAATCTTTTATATTGCAAAGTTTTATCAATTAAAAGATGATTGATGTCTCAAGATGAGACAAAAAAATACTACTTTTTAGTATTCAATTGATTAATTTAGCATTTCATTGATAGTTATCATTTTTTAGAACGATATTATTCCAGTTGTTCATTGCTAGTTAAACAGTACAAAGCACTTCTTTTAAAATTAGAATCAAGTCAAGAAACTACCACCAAACGCAAGATATATGAGAAAAACTTTCATTGAAACAAAAAAAAAATATAATTTGACATATTGATTTTTGGCATCCATTACCGTAAAAAGAAAATACATATATTACTTGCAACAGCATAATATGAAATTAAATATTAAAAAGAGTTTCAAATAAAAATATAACACATCGTTTGGATGCATTTAAGGGAATGATTTGCGGATTTTTTTAAAAATAATATAAATGTTTTGTTTATAAAATCAGCTTTTATTGAACAAATATAACGAATTCTCTTAATAGTCCTGCTTTACGGTGTACATACTAGCAGTGAGGGATGAAAAAAAGATGGAAATGAATACGGATTAAGATGTATACACGAAACCCCATCGCAGTTATTCCTCTCCAAGGATTGTCTACCACCGAGCGTATTTTAGGGTAAACGAAAACATGATTCAAATAATTTTGAAGCGTTGATTTAGGAGGAAAATAAACAGATATCACCAGATAATAAAAATTGCAGCAATATTTTCAAGCAATTATTTCGTTTTATTTTTATGCTATGTATTATTATTATGTGTTAGATTCTGACAACCATCGGGATGAATATACATCTAATATATCACGGCAAAAAATAATTTTGATAAATACAGTAAACGAGATTTCTACATGGCTCACGGAGACTTGTAACACGTAGCTATTTTTGAAATAGGCATCAGTTTTTATTTTATAATATATAAAACAAAACAAAAATAAAGCCACCTTAAATAATTAATTTAAATAATATTTTTATTGTGCTTATTTGTTTCAGGTTATAGGATATGCCAGAAGTTGTGTAAACCAATTGTAATTCCAAAAGCTATAATTTAAATGTGGAACAATTATTCTCTATCTCAATTGTGTTGAATGAATGAATTTTATGCGATCAAATAAAAATCGAATTTGATAGCGAAATCATTATTTTAAAGTGTTGTCGATAACCTCTCAAGTATACATATATTTGTACAATTATTGTGTGTTTATCATTTTTTTTATGGAAGCTATTTTGGGTACGGGTATTGCGATCGGAGGTAATAATAATTGTATTTTACGACCTCAAACTATTATCAATTTTAAAAATAATTCTATATAATAAAGAGACAAAATCTAATTTATTCAAAAAATAATACATCCTACTCTTTCAATTATTTTAAATATTGAAACAGTGTAGTTTTGCACTCACGACCCGGGTTTCAACTTTCGGCATTTTTGTACATTTATTACAGAAATGCAATAGAACTAAGAGATATTAATCAGTTTACATCTCATATATACAAGAGAAATTAAATATATAAAAACTATGTATATAGACCGTGGGCCAAGTGGTAAATACATGTGTAATTACACATGTATTTACATAGTTTCAACAATTCAAAGTATGGCCTATATTATTGCGTAATATTAGCGATTAATAGCACTTGGTAAAAGCCATAATTTTATTTATTTAATTATAATATTTTATTAAGGCTTTAGGCTATGTATTATAGAATTCTAGACAAAAACAAAGATTATATTTGACAATCTTGAAAATGATAGCTTTTTTTCTTTCCAAAATAAAAAAATCTTCATATTTACAAGTTGTAGATACTCCATTAAGTCACAGAAAAAAAAAGCTTGTTTTTTCAACAAAATTTAATAATGCCCCAGGTTACAGACAAAATTAAATTAATTTTTTGAATTAAAATTGTATTGTCAAAAGCGGTTTACGCCATGAACAGCGTATTGCTGGAAATTATTTTATTTGTGAAAAAGCGATGGTTGATTTGTTAATGTCTTCTTTTTAAAAGCTTGCGGCTGGTAGGATGGGGTCAATCCCATATATTATTATTTGCCCACCCATTCCGATTGATTGAAATCTTTTTCGAAACACCATTGTATTTGATTTGAATTAAAATTGACGACATATTACTTTATAATATTTTATATACAGCGCAATTGTTAACAGAATTCAAAATAAAATTAAACATTCATTACAGTGAAAAGGTTTAATATTTTTAAGCGAAACGCTTTAAGTAAATAAGCCAGAGTAATATCAGTATTTTTATATTTTAAATCCAAAACATAATGTAACCTAATTAAATTATGTGTACTTGATGTTGTTTCTAAAATTTTAATTAATCCTTTATTACTTAAATATGATTACTAAACGAATCTTTTCTTTGCGATCCAACAAACAATAAAATAATCTGCCAATCAAATAATATTTTCATTATTCCGTTAATTTCGATAACAATACTTAAATAGAAAACCTCTTCTAAAGAACGATATCATTTTATGATTTTCAACCATTCGTAATGAAATGATTTAAATAGAGATCAAAGTGATTCAGCCAGAAACGTTGTCGCTTTGAGATGAATGCCTTCTTTAAATCGTTTGAAAATCTTTGTAATTTCCGTTAAAATTAAATTTTATTTCTAAGTAGGCACCTGAAATATTAATTCGTCACTTATTTCAAGGACAATTTTTTGCGAATCAACACTCACTTTTTAAATCGATGATGATAAATTAAATAATCAAGATTTTTATAAAAAAGAAAGTGAAATTGATTATAAATTGATTAAAAATTATAAATTAATACAGATAAATAGTAATAAAGATATTAAATAAAATAATAAATATTACAAAATCACTGTTTTTTTGTTGCAAACCTAACTGTTACTAAGGTCACGGATCCAGAACGGCATAAAGATCAGTTTCAGTATGTAGCTATAGTGATCAGATACTTTTAACATTTTGTCTTTCATCACGGTTATACCATAACTATATTCAAAAAGAATAATTCTACAAACGAGCAGTACGGGTTGAATGTTGCACTTAGAGTTATAATATATGATTGAAAAGGCGGTGAAATTTGTAATTTATATCGATATTTAAATTGTTTAATGCGTTAAGTCCTCTTATTTTTACGCATAATAGAATTGTGTAATTGATTTATCTACATGATTTTATTTAGCTTTTCATCATTGAAAATATTTTTTTTTAATTATTTGTATAGATAGACACATATCGATAAAAATGTGGCATCAAATAAAAGGCTTTAATAGCTGTAAACAGTTAAGTTTCCTCTTATATAAATAAATATTATTTTATGTGTTCAATGAAATAACTTCCATCTTTTCTCCCACAACATCGGCGCTCAGTATTTTGCGTTTGATTTTGAGACTTAATTTAAAACCAATTTGCACAGCTTTCGACTCACATTTTATTTTTTATCCCGTCATTCTCGACTCGGGCTTATTCAATGCAGAGTTCGCGAGTTGAACGGAGTGTTATTGCATGAACGTCTTCGACTTAATAATCAAAACTTCTAATTGCCAATTAAAACAATCTGCATACCGTCGGGAAAACCCTTTGACAGCATGCCCCACGAAACATTGAGATACTGGTTTAAGTCTCTTTCCCCAACAGCGAGAGGCGTTCCTCATAAACGTATTCGCAAAATAACGCAAGTGACGAAAGAACTACCAACGAAAACTAAAAAAAACACACAATAATACACATGCCATAAAATCATCCAATAATATTATTAATTAAAAAACCGAATACTTAAAATACTACACTACATATATTTCTTGTCGTATAAATAAAAGCATCTTAAATATGAAGACTCATCGGTCTTATTTATATTTTCATTCCGTATAAAATCCATTATTTAGGTGAATTTTGAAAGAAATCTTCTTTCTACTGGGTCTGTATATTTTTAGTGGCAACAATATTCCTAATTTAACTACGGTGTTGCGCTGAATACAAAATGTACTATTGCTTTTAAGTTATAATACAAATTTGAGAAAAGGTTTTACTGCTTTCGACTAAAACGAATGTGTTCAGATTAAAAAAATGAATATATGTTACATTAAGAAGTAAAGTTGCATGGTATTTATAAAAATTCAATTGAGAAAAATATTCACGATAATATTTTTTGTATATATATGGTGTATGTGATATATTACAATTATATCACTTAGTAATTTTTTGCACTAGGGCTTAATACAATTTATAAAGTAATGTCATGTAAGCTAATAAAAAAATCCCTTAGCTTAAAAATATGTAAACAAAATAGTAATAACCAACACCATTCATTGTTTTAAATATCAAATATTTGAAAAAAAGTAATTTGTACGATAATAATTTGTCAGATATATACTGTGCAGTCAAATTAAAAAATAATTTGATTTACACCCATCAACGTTTATTGCTGAAAATAAAAAAAGAATTTTGGTCCTGCGAAAAACTTTGGAAATCAAATTTAACTTTCCACTATTAAGGGATTAAGGAGATAATAAATTTACATACATTAATGGAAATGAAGGTTCCATTTGTTAACAAACAGAATTCGGTTTTCGAGATTTTCAGTTCACAATTCTCCATAGCGCTTTAATTAAAAAAATAAAATATTTTCTTTGATATCTGCCTTAACCATTTTTAAGCAATTTATTGTTTTGATTCGTTGCTGTTGAGTGTTAGTATAATAATTAAAAGATTTATAAATTAACAATTTCGCTTTAAATATTATATTTTTATCATATAAAATATAAATCAACTGCAATTATTCTTAAGAAATAGTGACACTACTAGTTTTTAGGAAGTATCTTTTCATTTTTCGATAGATACTTTGTATATTTATTCAACAAATATGTATGAGGTTTTGTTTATTCGTTTTAACATATTGATATGGATTGGATAGAATGTTAGATTAACTGATATGATCCTTAGTTGAAATTCATACGTGTATGTTGAAATCAAAACTGCTTTCAAATAAAAATATTGACAAAACTAAAAGCTCGATTCACTAACTCTTAAAAGTAGAAAAAGAGAAAAGAAATCTTTTCATTAAAAGCTTTATCTTTTTAAATGATTTTTATTTTATTACTGAATAATATAATAATCATTGATCAAGGTGGCGTGGAAAGTATCAAAGATATAATTTTATTGAATTTTTAATCAAAACTCACTATTTAATTTTCAAATTTCACCAGGTGCCGATCGGAAGCATATGGTTACATAATGAAGGTATTTTAGAATGAACTTTTTAACGAGAAATACTAGTCACGCAGTTGCTCAACATATTTTTCACACATAGAGTAGGGATATACGAGACACTGCTCGGAAAAGAATAAAAGTTGGGTGACCACTTTTGACATGCCCCATTTTTTAGAATCGAATTGGTAGGGGGACATTTTTAAACATCACAAACGTCCACACCTTCAATTCAGTTTCAAACGATAAAACGATTGAAAATGTTGCACTACGCCAATGAAGTAAATGACGAAAAATGCATTATATGTATTGAATTTTTGATATTCTTTATGACAACAACTCTTTACATATTATAACATATAACCAGTATTACAATATTACATTCATGCATTGTGTTGGCTTTCTGTGTATTATAAATTTCAATTACCACGTGTTTCCAATGAGTTCAAATTATTAAAGAAAAATATTGCATGTACAGACACATTTTCGAGGTTACAAAAATCATTTTTTGTTCATGTCTCTACACAAATCAGGCACATGTTTTATGAAGAAATCTTATAAGTTCTGAGTGATGATGCTTATTACTGACAGAAAAATGTGTCGCACGTACCGCCGACATATTCGTTTCGTAGAAATTTAGCTTTTAATAAAGCCACTGAAAGCTTTTTATATACATTTCCTGTCGTGGATATAGAAGACACTTGATCACTTTGGTCATTTTATTTTTTGCCGCAGTCTGGAGCAGATAAAAGGGTAAACGACACCGGCCATTTCCACTTTTTCACCTTTTCCTTCACACGTTGTGGTGTTTTTTCCTCAAAAGGGTTCACGCTTTCCTTGAAATGATTAAGCGGCCTCGTTTTTGAGCTGAATAGTTGCAGTATTCATCTGGTTGGTTAACATGTTTTATCTAATGAAAAATACTTTCAAACTATTATGCTTATAATCCTTACACTGACAAAAAAGCTTTACTCAAAGTATAATAAATCCTGATCTCAGTTTAAAATTGTTTAGAAAATTTGTATTTTTATCCACAAATTTTAATATTTTAAACATAAAAATAATTTTGACAAATATATAATAAAATAAATATTTTTGAGATAACTCACGTAATTTTACGCAAAGTAATTTTTTTGTAAGTTAAACGAACAAGTGTACTTTTTGATTGTAGATATTTTTTTATAATCCCGGACTCGGTGAATATGGGCAATGGTTTACAACTTGATTATGATTAAGTTTCATAAAGCACAGTGACTTTTATTTATTTAATGACATGACAATGTTGAAATAGGACAGAACGTGAAATATTTGTAAATAATCGTATTTTATATACAATATAAATATCATATAAAATTGTTGCCAGAGTTAAATATTAATAACGGTTAAGCATTCATGACATTCAACACATATTGAGAACGCTATCTAATGAAATGATTAATTAAAAAGATTATGGGGTAATATGCTCTTTCTTCAGATCGACCCATATCATAATGGCGTGTTAATTATTAACAGCAGTATTGGTATATTTCATTCCGAATATCTTCTATACCGTATTCAGCAAGAGTGCGCTATTAAGCTCGACATCTACAGAAATGAGCTACTATTTCTTGCTACTATTACGAAAACTACACATATGAATTAAAAAATCATAGGAAATTTTTAAATGCAAAATGTACTTTCTTATAAAACATACAGATGAGTAAAAAAAATGTATTGCATCGTGGAATCATCAAAGTTAATTAAAGTATTCGAAAAACAGTTTTTTTTTACACGAAGATGAATCATTTTTACAGTTTAGCTTTGATGAAACTTTAGTTTCGATAGTGAATATCATATCATATCATGGAAATGGATTTAAATAATCGCAAATTTCTATGTACGATGTAATCAAAACTTTGCGTTAAATGTTTCATTCATGAGAGTTAAATAAAATGATAATCTAATACTCTACACCTCACGCTCACACACATGCTAATGTAAGCGTGCAAGACTTAGACACCCGCGTGTCTCTTTCTTTTCAACGTTTTGTTGATAATGGCATACTGTTCGGCCGATTATAACCTTTGGCTGATATGTTTTAATGTTTTCAGATATAAATTAACAATTGGTGGATTCAAATATAATTACTATTCAATCGTTTCTATATTTAAAATTTGATATTGAAATTCCATCAAGCACCTTCAGTCGATATCATAAGTTGTTTCTATATTTATTTGATTTTAGATTTAACTATATTGCCACGGTGGATGTTTATTACACAGATACGCAGGATACTTAATTTAACTTAAGATAAATGGCAGAGCAAGTCATATTTTCATTGTTTCTTTTCTTTTAAGTACAATAGTATATGGTTAAATAATCGGTTCGTGAAACTCTATAAGGCTAAATTAGGTTAAATCGATTGTTCTTGGATTGTTCAGAATTGCGTTATGGTTGAGGTGGGACAGCCAATTTATATACTTTTCTGTAGTTTTATTATTTTGAACCTTATTAAATCACTCATATGTGTTGATTACTGGGTATTGGATGACTCGTAGTTTTTTTTATCACAGCAAGGTGAAAGTAAAAAGTTGATATGTTAATTTATAAATTCTAGCAGAAACGGCAGAGTAGCCTGAGCTCAACTGTCACAAGCACAGCTAAAATAGCGATATCTAACGTTCATAGTTGCTGTCAGCTGTCAAAACATACCACTTCCTATTGTCGTCAGAAGTTTGTGAAGCGTAGATTGTCTGCAGTCGCGATGACGTTACTTCACGAGAAGCTGACACTGGACTTTAGCCAACCATTGATTTACTAAGAACTGACATCTTGTTTTCAGATAAACAAAGGATTCTTAAAGAAATACACCGAAGCATCAGCTATTAACACTGTTGTCATTCTAATAATGTGGTATTAAATTACATTTTACTCAATTTTGTCAAATTTTAGCTACATTAATATCTATCAAGTTCATTCATATTCAATGAAATCACACGTAAGAAAAACATATTTAAAAAAAATTCTACACTAAATTCATTGAAATAATTATGGAATAAAAATAACTAAACAATTTATAATCTAAATAAAGCAGGCAATATTTGAATTACATAAAATATATTTAATATTTAAAGCATATAGCATTTTAAATAAATAGTAATTAAAAATAAAGCATATTGAAGGCATATCTATGCGATTTTGTTTTCGCGTTGCCTTGCTCACATTTATAAAGACAATAATAAAATTTTTATTATATTGTCAGTAATTACCATGATTGATCTTTTTTGGCCATTAGGATTAATGAGATAAAAGTATAGTATTTTTTTCAGGAGTACGAAGGCAATTTACATTTTGATCCACTTTTAATGTAAATGCAAATAAAGGCAAATTGTGAATTTTATATTGCTTTACATCTATTCAACGACATCATTTGAAAAATGAAAATTATAAAATATAAAACTTATTGACTTATTTAATTTAAATAAAATATTTATGTTAAAATCGCAAAGTTTTTATTCAATATATAAGAAAATATTTTTTTTCTGTACAAACAATGAGAGTAAATGTACAATATATTTAAAAAAAAAAACATACAAGAAAATATGGAATTTAAGATTGATAAATTTGATTTTGAAGTAACTTGTAATTGAATCCATGCTCTTCGCTTGGAATAAGTACTTACAGCTAAACTACAGAGGCCATGAGGCTGATAGTGTTAATCAGCAGGAATAATTTTCCTTTTGAAAGTGTTACAACAACGAAAGAAAATACTCTTAAATAAACTGCTCGTAGAATTAATAGAAACGTTTAATTTAAAGGTCAACAAATGTTATATCATATAAATGACATCAACAATCAAATCATATTTTATAAAAGGATCAAATTGCTTTTCTCTTCGTAATTTTTTGGTTTTTTCTGTCAGTGTCCCTTTTCTCTCTTATTTTTATCACTTAAGTCCTCTAAAAGGCTTATCTTTTATTTCCACTTGCCTTCACCCTTCTTTAATTTTAACCTTCGTCACTAAAAACAGTACCGTGCATAAATGAAATGGTAATGAGTTTTAAAGCTTTCTATTAACTCATTGATATTAAATATTATATTAAAGAACATATCATTATTACACTGAAGAGTTAGATTGAATCAAATAACACAATTAAGTTTTAATTGGTAATAATTAAAAGCATTTAAATAAATGTAATTTAATGTAAAAAAAAGTACTAAAATTATGCATTTAAGTTAACGGGATATATTCATTTAGCGTTTGATGCGATTGGTTCATATTACAAAGGTAATACTTTCGATGGTTTCGGCGGTAACTTTGTGGAAGTTCATTTTAATATAAAATTAAAAATAACTTTGATTATTCCACGTATTGTGCTACTAACTGTGACACGTGTTTCGCCTCTTTCAGAAGCATCTTCAGACTTACTATCGCAAAGCTTGCTTAAGTAAATGACTTTTATAAGCAAGCTTTGCGATATTAAGTCTGAAGATGCCTCTGAAAGAGGCGAAACACGTGTCACAGTTAGTAGCACAATACGTGGAATAATCAAAGTTATTTAAAATTTTATATTACAAAGGTAATCTATCTATTCCACCACTATTTCTCCATTAATTTTCAAATATGTTTTTACAAATGTTGCACACGTTCATTCAAATTACAACTTTGTTGTAAAAATGTCAAGAAGAAATCAGAGACGTTTTACTTTCATACCAGATAGAAAAATGTACGCCTCTGATCTCTAAGGTGTGGTAAAAGACATGATTTTCTTTCTCGTGTTTTATTTTTTTTGCGAAAAATCAGTTAAATCACAAGATATAGATGCCTTGAATTGTAAGATTCATTTCAATTAATTAATTTTTACAGTATTTCTCATTTTTGGATTTTATTACGTGTAGCTATGTAATAACAGACGTATTAAAGAAAACAAAATTGATAGCTGTTATAGAACTATGCAAATAATAAAAACACATATTAAGTACTTTTTCCACAATTTAATTTATTTGTGATCAAATTTGGTTTGCTCTTCGTCAGATTATCAGTTTATACCTAACAAATCTGAAATCATATTGAAGAATAAAATAAAGATATTTCGGCATGTTTGCACAAAGTAAATATTTTTTTTTTCAAATAATTGTTCTTCAAATTTGAAAAACAGGGTCTAACATATTTACTAAAATATATGTGTATTATTCCATTCAAATCACAATTTCAACTCAAGTGACACTATCAAGTTTGTACTGGAATTACCTTTTGGATAATTAATGTTTCTCTAACCTTGATTGACACGCAGACGAAAAAATATAATGTTATATCAATTAACTATAATAAGAACAATATTTCTAAGCAATTTACAAATAAATACCCGATATTGTTTATTCTCTGTCAAATTCAATATATATTATTGGAAATGTAATTTATTAATAAAAATTTATGAACGACTGAAAATCGTGTCACTAAAGCGTACTAAAAATACTGTATTTTAGTACCTCTTGCAATTTTTAATCAGCTGATTTTGTAAAATTAATATTTATTTGGTAGCTGTATGTTAGTTAATGTAAAAGAAACAGTTATGCTTAACATATTGCCAAGCAGTCGAAGCTCCTGAGCGTTCATGTATTAAGACAATTTCATAAATTTACCTTCCGAAGAATATGTGGATTTAAAATTGTTTTTTATGTTACGGATTGAGTGATAAAAATAAGTTAAACGCTGATTTCTCTCCTGTTTCATTTTTCACTTGCAATCTTCGTAAAAACGAGTGGTTGAGTGACTAAATAGGAGTCAATTATTACTCAAACACTTTTTGTGGAGCTTATAAATATTATAAACCATATTGTAAGAAGGTGTCCATTTATATGTTTTATTATAGTTAGCAAAAAATAAATCTTTGTTATTAATTTCGCTCCCGTTAAAATAAAAAAAAAAATTTTAAACCATTCTCATTAAATTTCAAGGAGTCCGGTGAATGATTTCTTTTAATGCGTATTACAAAGATGAAAAATGCATCAAATTATTCCATGCATGAGCAAATTATGTTTATTAGATAGAGCTTAAAGTTTCTGAACACCAATGGAAGCAATTTCATAGGATAATCCTCAGCTGTTATACTTGTTACTCCTACTGAGTCATGCCTGACCCACTTTCCATGTTATTGATGCAGCAATGACAGCACCAAAAGGTTTTTAATAAAGTTGCCATTCCTGTTCGGATGTCGCTAATCCCAAACACTTTGACAAGGAAAAAATGATATGAAGTATATTGATATCTCGGTTGGCTGAACGCAATATCCTGGAACTTATCAGCAACAATTTTTATTTGGAATAATGTCATGTATCGTTACACAAGTAATTAATAGATACAAAAAAAATCAAAATACAACTGATTCAGATTGAATATTCAAATACGTGTTGAATTTGTATATAATACTTAAAATCAAACTTGGTTGAAAATATATAGCCCCTTCTCTCAATGTTACACCTTTCTCTAATTACTCTAAAAAATTGCATTTAATTAATCCAAGATTCTACAAAACAAAAAACTAGTTTTACATTCGATATTCTAGGATATTTTTTACGAGCTTGAATTTTTTAGTCATGGCGTCCGATATTTACATTTATTCTCACCCATCTTCACTTATTCGACCTAAAAATTCTAATATTTTTACCCATCGTAAATTGGGTCTGAAAGACTTTTAATGACAAAGAGCCAAATTGATACAATAGTATTTTAGGTATTAACTGACAACTTTTGGTGGAATGACATGATATTTAAAATAGTATTTTTTCTAGTAGTATTTCCACAGTTTATTTTATGACAGGCTCACAGAGAACGAAATATATTGTGAAAATTGTACTAACATGTATTTCAAATATTTAAAAACAATTTATTATCTGTAAATATATTTTTTCGTGGGATCTAAATTATTATTCAAGATATTCCACACGACCTTCACAGTGTGAAGAGTTTAAGAATAAGAAAAACTGATCAAAACTCATACTTATGCTGGAAATTGTATTTTAAATATTCTATTTATATTTCAATCAATAAATTTCAAGCAAGATTAGTTTGAATAATCAAAAAATATGTCAAAAAACATTTATAGAAAAAGATTTTAACACGGTGAAAAAAATAGCAATGTATTTTAGTTCTTCAACTTTTTTTAAGAATATAGTTGATAGCTGTTTCGGCTCACGCCATCGTCAGAACCAAGGTTTATAACTAGGTCAGAACTATGGTCAGATAGTTCTGACGATGGCGTGAGCCGAAATAGCTATCAACTATATTTTTTAGAAATAATTTTGTAGAACTAAAATACATTGCTATTTTTTTCACCGTGTTATAATGGAGTTCTACCAAGTGAATGCCAATTCAATCAATAAAAAAGATTTAACAATGAAAAATGTTAAAACAATCATATATTGAATTAGAAATCATCTAAGGTTAAAAAGTTTTAATATTAACAATCAACGTGAAATAAAATTAAATAGACGACAAAAAATGAAAAACAATTTTGTTGTGATACATCATATAATAAACTATTAAAATTACTTTGAAGCATCACTGATTGTGTTGACGAGGAACCGTTATTATATAATATAATGTATGTAATATACGAGATGAATATGCGGCTAGTATTTCATTTCAGTGTGTATCGGTCGTTATTGAAGGTTTCCCACAAAATCAATCATCCCTTTTCCAGTGTTTACCCAAACAGTAATCATCCAAGTCCCGCATGTGATGTTATAACTTGACACTTGAGCCAGCGTGTAATGTAAACATTTACACTAAATTTACCAACGGATATGGCTTACCAACCGGAAGTCTACGAGACGAATAAACTTAAGGGAGAAAATTCCTCATAAAGTCATATTTACAGTTTGCTCTCGGACTATTTTCTCCCCGAAACAACTATTATTTTCAAATTTGAAACATGATACTAAGTAAACAAAACCATTTACTCTTGAACACAATTATACACGAAGATGGCAACAATACAAACTGTAGCAAATATTTTATTGGTAAATAACGAAGTTAGTTATTGAGTCAGCATTTTCAGCTGAAAAGATTTTCTATATAACGTGTTTAATTTATATTAATAATGCTTTTCATTTTATATAAATATTAGAACAAGCAGACATTATTTTTAGCTTGAAAATCCACTAGGTTATATTTTATATTCTTTCGATGGTAATCCGTGAAATTACAGTGAATTTATTTTAATATTACACATAAGCTTTAATAGAGGTGACTATAATGACTTACTCTTGAATTTTTCCATTGAAACACTGCAACCTTTAGACACACATATATTTGAATTCAAACGTCTATGGTTGATGATGTCGCCATTGATTTATCACCTCGCGCCCAGCTGTTGCGTAATGCTTTCACAAGACCATTTCAAAGTTTTTTTTTTTTAATTAAGTTTGATATGTTATATTCAATTATACAATATTGATATGGTACTAAGTTAGGAGCCTTTTGGTGAATTTCTACACTATTCTTGGCAGATTTTCTACAGTTCAAGGCCTCGTTAGTTTCAACAATGGTATATTGGTTATCTGGTATAATTATTGAGTAAGATGACAAGTACGAATCACAATTGGATCATGTTAAAACGAGATGTGTCTTAAAAAATATCAAAAAATCAAAAATTCTTTTACAAAATATTTTAATCGAATTTGAACGTAGATCGAACCGCTGTTACTTATTTATATAATCTCGATCTTTTTAATTAAAAACAAATTGATCTCATTAAAAGATCATTCCTTTGAAGCCTTTCGCGTATTTGAAGACAATGTTATCTTTCACAAATCAGAAAATGTTTTTTGTGGTCTCATGAGACAATTTGAGAAACGTTTAATTTTTTTATTACTAACTTTTGAATCGTTAAGTCTTAGAAAAAATATGTAACCCCCATTAAAAATTATTTTTAGTCTAATGAAAATATATTTATTTCACTAAAGTTTTAACTGAAATGGTATGATATTTCATTATCACATGTCATAATCGCAGTCTATATTTTGTATCCCGTCAGAAAGAAATTTACTGATTCTAATTGAAGACATATTGAAGTGAATATAGAACTTTCATCGATTAGACATTATAAAAAAAGCAACGAAAAATTTTTTTGTTGCTATTAATTTGTGAAACGAATGAAATGAAATTGAATTAATTTTGAAATTAAAAAGCGTCTTTTTTTATAAAATTATAATATAAGCCCGTTGGGATTCACGCGAAAAGGATATCCAATTGAGAAATAATCTAGTTAGTTGATACGAATTTTTTTTTTTTTATTCAGATAGGCTTTTTTTCAATGCGGTATTGGGTAAACACATATATTGAATTATAATATAATCAGTCATCCGTTTTTTCACTTAAAGAATTAGAGTTTTACAAATATTTTTTTTTTGTGATGACATGGTATTCAGATTAAATAAGATATTTTTGGTTCATCGTTGAAAAATATGATGATTGAAATTTAAAAAAAACATACAATACGGTTGATGGAATTTTAGTTTGAATAAATTAAAATAAATGAAAAACAGACAAACAATATCGTTTATATACAGATAATTTTATATTTTAGCGTTTAAGGCTGAGTTAATTTTTATGGCTACTTTTCCAATTTGCTTAATATGGCCTTAGTTGTTTGCAAGCTCTGAATAAAGCGTGCGGTGCCGAAATTATTAAATCGTTCTCTGCGCAAGAAGCACTTAGCGATGAGGCGCCATATTGGATAATTCGCAAGAGCTAAATGATGACTCGACGAAAAATATCCATTAAAATTATCTCCTATACAACTCCTAATATAAATGTATTGATTTCATAGAACCGTTGAATAGATTTCTCTTACTAATTATCTGCATGCTCTTATACTGTGATTTTATACAATACAGCTGCCACGCCAACCACTTAACGCATCATCAAAATAATCTGAAACAAATGAATATTTTTTTTTCATTTTCTTTTGAATGTAAATAACAAAAAATAATAATAATGAAACAATATATCAAAAAATTTCATTTTCTTCCAGTAATAGAAACATCTTTGAATTAATTTAATTTCCTGCATGACTTAAACACGCCCTGAATAACAACGGTAATGCAGAAATTGCTTTTAAATTGATATTTTTCAATATTGAAAATAGCTCAAATAAACGTAAATTTTAATTACAATTTGGATCCCAACAAATTATCGAGATATATACTTATTTAATTGTGTTTTCATTAAAAAAAAACACATTTATATGAGTATTGCCTTCAATAAAGTATTCATAAATAGTCAAATGAACTGATCAATAAAATAACCCCCAAAATGATTACGAAGTAATTTTAAATCAAAATGAAATTTTATTTTATATTAAATATGTACTGTTTTTTATTTCGTAGGCTTTTGAGTTTTATTAACATATAAAGCTAACTAATTGTTCATGAAAAGATTATTTATGTATTCAAAATTATTGATGTATCTCATTCTAATTATATTTACTTTTATCAAAATGATTTAATTAAAAAAAAAAGATACAAGTTTTACTACTTTATAGAACTATCATTTCTACTAGCCTCGCGTATACGATCATTGCCTTTGATAATAATTTATTTATCTCCTTTGTAGTAATGCTGACGGAAAAAGTGGATAAGAATAAATACCCTAAATTCGTTTTGTTATTCTTAAAAATAAGTTAGCTCTCGTAAATTGTCTTACGCAAACAATGGCAGCTTGAGGTGGGAAGTGTAGGTTATTTGGAATTTCGGTGAGACGTGTGCGATAGCCGAAGTGAGAGATTAGTGCCAACTCTCTAGCGCCTTATTATTATATAAAATATAATAAAAATGACGCAAAATTAGTCGATCCTCGCATTGAAAACCATCGGTTTTTACGTTCAGCATATTTTTGTTTACATTTTTATAATTAAAAAATATTGAAAAAGTAATCGCGTCGACGTTATTTTGTAAACATCGGCACAAAAAAACTAACGTTTGATCAGAAAAATATTTTTATCAAAAGAACTTTTTTGAGTGTTCTTTACCATGAAATATAAATCTTATTTCAATTAATACGCGTATAGGAAAAAATAGATTTGGAAGAAAAATATATTACTGACTACATCTACAAAAATTATCATAAAAATAATATTTTCTTAAACCATCACAACATTAAATATTAATAAGCATGGTATTTAGAATTTGATGGATATCATTCAACTAGGACCATTTGCTTGTCAGTCAAGAAACATTTTGAACAAAACAATGTGAAGTAAGAGACTTATACACTATATGAATAGCTGATGTGTTAAGCAAAGGTGAATATATAATATAATAGTAACATTTATTGTAGAATCTTTCATGGGTTTCAATTATTTAGAGTTAAAAAAAAACAATAGAAATAGTATATTTATTTTTGGTGTGAAAATATTTTTACACGCCTTTTATTAATATTATACCTTCAAGAATGAACAAAATTGTTAATGAAAATTGTTACAGGCGATTGTGTTAATTATTATTAGATTAATAGTATTAAATTTGTTTTAGCTGCAATTTACTGCTTGCCTTGGGGTAATTGTTCTTGTGTTATTAATAACTTTCGTATAAAGACGATGCTTACTGTTTTTACGCCAGTTCTGTTGCATCCCTGTGATAAAATGCCTGAAGATGCGAAAGGCGAAATCCGGATCATTGGTGACAAAACGTGTGGAATACATAGTTGTAACAATTCAAATTTGATATTGAAATTCCATCAAGCACTTTCAGTCGATATCATAAATTATATAATTTCTATAAGCATTTTAAATAAAAGACAGCTGACAATATTTTTGGAGTTATCTTCATTTGTATTGTGATAGAGTTAAGAAATAAATGTCAACCAGCCATTCTGATATAAAACTGTTTAAATGAGATTTTTCTTTCAGAAATCAAATATAAACCATATTATATCGTCATTAATTCCATTGTCTTGGCGGTTAAAACAAATATCTATAAATACCGCCGACCCGTACATAAAGCGGATCCCTTTGTCCGTCCGTGCATTTAATTTGAGCGAGAACTCAAATATAATTTATTTGCCTAAATATTCAAAGCACCGATTAGGCGATAAAGTTATTGCTTGTCCAATAAGCAGCTTTCAGGTTGTGTCGGTAAACAAAAACAAACATTTTGTGTTTATTTCGCACAAAGAGAACGAAAGCGGGTAGCCTGCCTAAAAATGCCCGAATCGTTCAGCGCCTCATGAGAATTTGCTTGTTTACATGTTTTCATAATAATTTTGTTACACGTTGAGATTTAACATTTTAACAAAGATGATGTTCGGTCAAATTATCCGTACTTAATTAATAATAAATAAAGGCTTCGTAAAGAAAACCTTTTATTCATTTTCATTTCAAAAATTTTAGAACATATTGATGTAAATATAAAAAAATATCTTTTTTATCTATGTATGGTCTATACAAACTACCTGTTTTGAATCGGTTAGTTTCGAAAATACTCACATGAGAATTGAAGGACCATCATAACAAAAAAAAATACGTATCGTTATTGTTTTATGTTACAGTATCCGTACAATTTTGGGATACGTTGAAACTATTTTTTTTTCATGTTATTATTGCAGAAATTCTTAAATAAATCTCTTGAAAAGCCTGGCAACTAAACGATTACACATTTTTTCACATGAAGCCAAAAGCTTTGAATCACATTTACGTGACTGTATCAATTTTTGGATAAAGCGAAATAGGTTTGTAAAAAAATCTACTTATCTATGCGATCTATAAGCACTGCTAAGTTCCAATTATAATTAACGCATTAAAAATAATGCAACATATTTTTAAGAGCATTAAAAAGACCGTTGATAAGAAGTTATTTATAAGAAATTATTTAAAGCATTTCCGCGTTTGTCGGTTCCCGCATTTTACATTTTTTTCATGCTCTCGTTAAAATGTAGAACCGGGGCTTCACTGAAATACATTATATAGAAGTCACTTTAAAAATATCTGAACCGTTTAATATTAAATTTCCACTGTCAATTTTACTGAATTTAAGCAGAAGTAAAACGATAAGTGAATGATAAGAGTTTTTTGAAGCTCCAAGTATACCTGAAGGTTATGGAAAAGATTTTTGTGCTATGAACTATTTTTCTGTCAAAGGTATGAAATATTTATTGAAAACATACATATTTCAATCACATACCTGTTTAAAAAGAACTAGTTTCAAATAACTTAATGTGAATAATTAATGTGATTACATCTGTATTCCACTGTAATTGTCGTTGCGAAATGGTATAACTTTGTTTTTCTCTTTTAGCATTATTCTTCAAATAAGTTCAGAAATGCGAGTTGTAAAATAACACTATTCTATTTAATGGAAAACATAAGAACTACTACTGGTTTACTGGTCTGCGATTTTTCAATATACATTTTGCCTGAGGCTGCTCTCTATATAAAAAGTGGCTATCTTAGGAACACACAATATAAACAGCTAGACTAGCGTCCAAAGGCAAATATTCCCGCAGAATATATTCGATGGTATCTAGGGGCAAGTTATGAAAGCAAACATTTATATTTTTACTCACAACAAGGAATAAATATATATATATTATATATATAGAACAAATGTGCGCTATGTTTCTACTGCGGTCCATGTACATCGGATCAATTTTTTTTAACGTTTAATCTTGATGTTGCATGATTGATTCTTCATTTCTTTAAAGTGAAATAAAACATAATATTTATGACTTGAAAAAAGTCGGTCAGTAAACGATATATATTTCTTTAAAACATACTTTTTGAGAAATGATAAATGGCGAAAATTTACTGTATTGATCAATTTACTGATAATTTAATTATTGATGTTTCAACAATAATCAATTCCAACCAAACAATATGAAAAAATGAAGTATGCACAATAACGTTTTTTTGATTGTATGATACTTTCAAAGATGAGCGTTTTTATATGAATGAGTAAATGTTTATTGAAAAAAAATACTTTAAAATTTTTAAAACATGAGAAAATATAAATAGCTTTTTAGTGTTTCAATATTTATCTCATGATAATTTATAATATATGCCCTAGTAATTGCTATTGCTGGTATTTAATACGCCAGAGTGACATTAATTAACCACAGCCGACAACTCCGATAATGGACTGCCATTCTTCACATCTCATTTCTATAATCTCTCGGTCAAAGAACTTATAATTACCAAGATAAAACTTAGGTTTTTCCCAACGCCATGGGGCGGGAGGCGAATAAAACATAATTAAATTGACGAGAGATCATGTCATTGGCGTGCACTCTCAAAAAAAATCGATTTACTATTACAATACACGAAAAACCAAATTAAATTATGTGCATGATTTCAGAATTATGATACATTATTTTTCACTACTAATTTTGTTCACAAAAAAATATAAATTTTCTAAACAAAAAGATTTTCCTCGATTCAAATTCCCAATAGTTGTAAAAACATGTCGAGTAATCTAGTCATGGACCGTTCGTTACTCATTTATTTGCTACACTTGTTTATTATTAGCTTATTTACACATAATGATATCATTAATCTCTCTAAGTTTATATTCGCACCAGAAAAAAAATTACAAATGATGAAAACATGACCTCTTTTTTTGAAGTTGTATAAATATTTTCATATTAAATGAATGTGTGGTCATTAATTGAAAAATATTCCTAGAAGTTACCTGGCAGATTATATACAATTAAAACAGAGTAAGCCACTGTTCTTGCAGTGAAGCAGTGAAAGGCGGGAACTCCTCCAACCCTCATTATAAGATTAAAGTCATCAGGTTGTTGGACAATAGATGCGACAGGCGACGCTTCCTCCTCACCTCACACCTCTTTCCCATTTTGCTCTTCTATTTTCAGAAGCCCAGAATATGAATGCCTAATGAAATTTATTTACCGCCTTGAAAAAAATGTGTTATAACTTACAAATTAATGCTCTCTGATTAAATTTACACTGGGAGATATTTTCATTCCTAATATTCATATAAAATAATGAAAAATATCTTATTGATGTTTGACACAAATTCGTTTGTCCTTTTTTTTGTTGTAATATTATTATTTTTTTCAGTACACTTATAAAACGGATGTTTTCTGTTTGCAAGTAAATTAAAACTATTCTTCCATACTTGTTGTATTTACTTTGTATTTAAAAAATATTTGTATGTTGCTAAGTTGAACGTCAAGATCGTCATTCTTTATAATATGGCATCGGCAATATTGTACGAAAAGAAATTTTACTTTAACAATTTTTGAATGGTTATGATAATTACAACTGTATAAAGAAAACGGTTTAAAATTGTATTCTATTTAAACTACTGCACATGGGTCGTAATTATTTGGAGCTATATTTCTTCACTCACAATTTAAAAAAAAGTATATTCTGAGAGAAGTAAAGACCTAATCGCGATAAAGATCAATGCGTACGCCAACCAAACAATTTACAGTCAGAAAGAAGTATTCTGAATATAAAAATCTGTTCATTTTTTTAAGTCTCAACTCAACCAGATGTAGAACATAATATTTAATGTTTGGCACCTTCGTCGATTCTTAATATGAAGGAAGAAAAGGACTTGGAAGCAGCCCATGGTGATAACAAAAACTTTGTTGGATAGCTATAAACACTTATTTTTACTCAATTGTTCATTACTCTCAGTTGCTTAAATTGTCATGAAAAATGAAAAAAAATAAACTCTTATTTTATTTCAGAACTTCTTTAAATAATAGATTTATGAAGCAATTGCACGCCAGATTCTAATACCTGGCGTTTAATTCAATAAATTACATTTTTAAATATAAAGGTTTTTTCTTTGAGCCTAAAACGAAAATAAGAAATATTTCATTCCTTCGTGATTTGGAGAATTTTAATTTTAATGATATAAAGAAATCATAAAGTATTGTTTACGATCAACTTCAAACCATCCTATCAAAAAATAAAAACCACCTTTTAAAGATAGGGGTCATACGTAAAAAAATAATTGACTCTATTTTTTCTCATATTATATAATTGAACTAACGAATGGTCTGAAATTGTGTAAAAAAGTAAATAATACTTTTAGAAATAGTTTTGATAAAAGAGCGTTATTTCTTCCCTTTTGTAGTCATAATACCTACTCAGCCTGCATACCTAACACGTTTTGCATTGTGTTATATTTAAAGGGATGGTTATAAATAAAATATTATATTCATTTATGACAGTTTACAGGTTTTTTAGTAACCGCTCCGGTTAGAGCGCTTACAATATAATAAAACGTTTATTTCGGCGTTTTCTTTTTGGCTTAAAACAATGCACGTTTTAATTACAATCCAAGCGGGAGACGACCGCCTGGAAGCGTAAAATGAAATCAAAATAATGTTTTTTAATTATGCGTAACGCAATATTAAAGTGAATTACAAAACTTAAGGCTTTCACACAATAGTATGGTTAGAAGCATTATAAATTTGATTACATTTCTAAGAGACCGACGCGAGGAATTGTCTTTTTCTCTTACAAATTTTAAATAATAAGATTTGACAACGTTTTGATGGTTGAAACTCGTTTAACATTGAGCAATTAATGTAAAGCGGCTAGATACTCTTAAAACTACACCTTGAAAACCATTACGCTTTAAATTATTATATCACCGGCATTTCATTTAATAAATTTTATTCAGTTTAAAAAAATGAATTACCTTATCATGGCGCCATCTTGAAACAAAGAGTCAATTCCATCGTCAAAAATACTTCTACTTAGTCTACAAGATAAATATATAAACGTAGTTTTTCGCTTTTTCTGTAATTTCAATACAAACCTTTCGTTGATACAAAATTATCTGAAAAAATTTAGTTTTGATCTTAGATAATATGAATACAGTAAAGGCGCACGTGTGTGTAACTAACCAAGCCAACTATTACGCTTATTAATTGATATAATTATTAATATTTAGGTAAAAAAACACATTTATAAGTATATCTAAAACATTATGTTAAAATTTATTGTACAATTTTGAAATGACTCTAATAAAGATAGAAAATCAGACTACCAAAATAATTCTCAAAGCAAAATAAAGTATCTTACTTTTATTTTTTAGCAAATGTAATTTTTGATATCGACTGAAGGTGCTTTATGGAATTTCAATATCAAATGCCAAGATGCCGAAAGGCGAAACCCGATTCGTTAGTGACAAAGCATGTGGAATCGTACAAAATTGTAACAATTCAAATTTGGCAAATGTGTTGTAATTGAAAGAATAAATATTGTTACCAGAAAAAAGACAAGAAATAGAATGTGACATTAAGCTTAGCGTTAACTATGACGTGGTTAAAATTTAACGGCATCCAAATGGTTGAGATTCATTCAGTTTTATCTTAAAAATTTTGCATTACGACTGTGTTAATCGCCATTTAAGAGAAATGCATTTTATTTGAACGCTCTCAAGTAGATAAGATCGTATCTTGCACGGAAAAGTTTCTTCAGTTCTTTAAGAAAGTTTGTGTAAGGGGCAAGTTGATGTTTAAAATTGTACATGCCTGGGGCAGGCTTTTAAATCTGAAAGGAAGTAAACATATGGATAATATAATATTTTAGATGTTGATGGATAAGTGTGCACTATTTTACATCTACGTTATTGAATTTATAAGGTTTTTTTTTAATATTTCTGTGAAATTTTAATGTTAACAGATTTTACAGCTGATTATTTAATGTATATTCGTACAAAAAATACAATTCTACTAAATGGATAATGTTTTTTGTACGAAAAATTCTGTTAAATGATAAGAATAAAAGAGTTGATTGAATTGGCATTTGCTTGATACAACCCCATTATCAAGCGTTGAAAAAATATATACACATATTTTATAAATTTTGTAGGACTCAAATACATTGTTTTTCACCGTGAGAGAGAAGAAGAACGAATCGATATGTGCATTTGAACTGAAGATTTACTGACCCTTTTCAATAAACGAAAATACAATCGATAAAAACATCTATTTACCCTTTGAGTAGTGAGTTATTTTTTTACGAAATAAATTTTTTGGTTTATTTTAAATATTTTTTTTACACTTCATATAAAATTATGCGGTTTTTTGTGGTTCAATCTAGAAAGAATATTTATTTTTATATCATGTAGTAAATAAAGTTGTACAATTGAGACATGCATAGTAATAAATGTAAATAAATTTATTCACTATGAATTTTCTAGAAACAATTACTTTAGTTTGAGCCTAAAAAAATAATTGCAGTCTGAATAAACACAGTTCGATATTGACACTGCTTCCTAGAAAGAAAGCGGTTGAACAGTAAATTTTATGATACATGATTAAAAGTGTAATATCTTTGAATTTTTTTTTCGTAAAATTCTTTTATTAATTTGAAACAAATAAAAAATGTAAGCCTGACTGCTTGAAATTATTGACAGATAGAAATGTGCAGCATGAATATCTGAAGAAATTTTTATTATTCAACAAAAAATACGGAACTTGCAATCGATAAAAGACATCACAATATTTGGACGTACATGTACGGCCATACTCCTCAAAGGGCTAATAGTTTGTTTATATTTTAACAGACGCAGTGGTAATTTGGTGCCTTAAATCAATCACATATCAGTATATAAAACACAATATGTCTTTGAAATTATAAATCCTTATTCCCATAAGCTGATATATAGTTATTAAATTTAAATAATAATCAGAAAAGCCTCATTACGATGTGGCTCATTTTAAGTAGCTTAAATTTGTTTGGTTGGTATCAATTTAATGTACTTAATTTGGCCTACTAGAGAAGCTTCATTTAACAGAATAATAAAAACCTCTGTAGTATGCGTAATTTTATTGATCGCAGTTTCGTTATTACATTATTTTTCATTTTGATATCTGACCATTGTTTATATTATATAAAAACCTCAAATGTTAGTTTTGTTTGGAAAAAACAAACCTTAATATTGAATTTGATTTATATTTATGAATGGTTTTCTATGTTTGCCATATTTGACTGAAGTCACGAAAAACTTTTTTACTATACCCCTCATGGAAAATAGAACCTACATATTTTTGAATAAAACATCGCTCATACTAGGTACCTACAATGACAAAGGGATCGGACAAAATTCCTTTTTTTTGTGCGAGATCAATGGAGTAACAATACTGAGCCTAAGCTGTCCTAAGTCAAACCCTCCACCTTGGTATGTTACAACGAGGGTTGTGTGCATTCAAATCTTTTTTAATGGTTATACCTAGTCTCAGCTCGCTATTTTATCTTATAACCCTTTTCGATGTTTTTTTTCAGCAAAAAGCGAATTTCTTTCACTTCATATTTAGTGCTATATTGACATTACTTTAAAAATACAAATGATAGTAAAACAAGTCATTTGTAAAAATACAACCAAGCAAGCATTCCTTAAAAATATGAAAAGTGTGCAGCAATTTTACCTAAATATTCAAAAAGGTGTACTAGTGACGTTACTAGATGAACGAAGTAGGAAACAATTTTTTTTTATAATATTAGATATTCAAAAATCCTTCTTGATAGTCAGTCGCATATAGTAACAAAGAGTTAATCGGTTTTGAACATGTTTAAACATGTGAAATTAGTAAAATTAAATTAATTCTATACACAGAAAACTCTTTATTGTATAGTATATAAGCCAATAAAAAATTACTTTTAGGGAATGGAGTCGGTTGAAAATTTGAAAGCAGTGAATGTATCATAAATGAAAAAATACATTTTAAAATAAATTATTTGAAACAAAGCTTTACCATAAAAACTAGTCGTTCGTCTACTACAGCAAAAAAAGGTTGATAATCGAAACTACTATAAAATACTTAACTATATTCTTCTGGGAGAAAAAGGTAAAGTTGTCAACAACTTTTAATATTAAAATTTATACATCAAGCTTTTATTAAAAACTGTCTGTCGTCAAATTATTTTCGATAGAAAAAATTGTGATTTTTTAAAAGGTTCTATGAGGTGAATAGTTTTTTAGTGTGATTTTTATGCGATATCGGCAGAACTTCGAAGAAATGTAACGTAAAATGTTTCCGATAACACTTATACGACCATTACGTCATGGCAAATATTTTTTATGGCATCCAGTAACATAATTATTTATTATGAGTCATATACGTTGTGTATAAAATGCTTCTGAAATCAACGAATTTAAAACTTTAGAAATTTATCATTATCAAATAAACGTTAAGTTTTATTGCTAAGGAATATCTTTTTATTAAGAATCATCGAGAAACCTTAGATAATTTTTATAATTCATTGAATAATAAATAAACAACGATTTGGGCAACATTATAAGATTATATATCAAATTTATTTTGAATATTTTAGATTGCTTGAATATTGGAAATGGTGATAATTAAAATATAAATTATACCCATAATATATTTCTTCAGTGTAATAACACTAAGGTTGAAGTGTCATAAAAAAACACTTATATCTACACACAGTCATTATACTAAAAAATGCAATATTTTTCGATTCAGTTTTGTGTGTTTTTTGGTAGGGAATTTTCTTTAATTTTCATTTTTATTACAGTGTAAAATGTAATAGAAAATTAATTAATTTTGATTGAAACAGAGAAGACGAGAACAAGTAAAACATTCTTGAGAAATTTGAGTTTAATAATTTAAAAAACAAATTTCTTATCCAAACCTAAGATAGTTTTGGAATTCAATATGTCTGTATTGTTTTTCAGATTTTCAGTCTAAATATTAAATATAACGTGATTTTTCTTGAGCGAACGTGTCGGTTGAAAGTACTTGACGTATCAAGTGCGTAACGATTCTTGACACGCTTTTTGTAGTAAAAGTAGTTGTGTATGAAATTTCTTTGATATAAGCTTAAAGTGAGTTAATATATTGTTGGATCTTTCCATTGAATATTAATACTACAAAAACCTCTTTTCAGAATGATTTTTTTAGAAATCACTACTAATTAAATCGTTAGCTACATCACTTGTAGAATTCACTGTAAAACGACAAACCCACTTCCCACTTATTCTCAATATTTTTGTTTAAAATTAAATATATATCATTCTTAAATTGTATAAGATCGTGAGGTAACCTTTTTTAATTTAACTCAATATTTTATGTTAAATATATTTAATAATTATTTTTCAAAAAAAAGTTTAAAATGAACTAAAATAATTAATTAACTCTTTATTGAGATAGTTGATATATGGTTTTTATTATTTATATGGCTCATCTCTTAATACACATAAATGTTGTGAAAAATCACATTTTTAAGCACTATTATTATACTACATAAATAAGGGAAACATTTTCCTTAAATACACTTTATTGGTTGTTTTTGCTTAACATGATCTAATAGATTTTTTTGTATTTACCGAAATTTGTTTCAAATTCACACTGTTGCTTATTAATATCCCAATTATATACATTAGTTGACATTACTTATAACCAATACTCTTTTCAAATTTAATACTAAAATATATAAGGTTTGCTATTATATTTATTTTACGATAAGATTGGCGAACACAAAAATTAAAACATTCGAGTTTTTCTTAAGTCCTTAAGAAGCGCTGTTATTTAATACGCTTTCGGAATTAGTATTGAGTATTTTTGTAGCTTGACAAAACAAAATTTACTACCGCAATAAACTGTCCAGGGAATACAGATTGTTATTTTGTTATTTACTCGTGAGTGGCAAAAAGGAGTTATTTTATTTTTGTTTACTCGGCAAGGAGTATTGTTGAATGTTAGAAATCGAATAGTTTTGCTTTCCCCAAACTTTTACCTACCGTCATTCTTTGGATACATTTGGAAACTGTTGACATGTTTTTTTAATATGTAAAATTTTTTACTAGCTTTAGACAAACAAAAACAAAAGATTTCTCCGTATTTAGTTTGTTTTATGTGATATTTTCACAGAAAAGTGTATCCGCAGTAAAACTAAAATTATTTTTTAAAGTGACTTTCTCAGTGCGTATTTTTATTTTCAAGAAATTTTCTATTTTTTTATCACATGTCATCAAATGTGACGTCAGGTTCGTGGTGCAGTGTTCAACGTTGGTAGTATCCATGAAAAATCTCACATCCTCGAGTACCCCTACGAGCAGCTATTGTAGCCAATCGTTTTATCGACTCTTTTCGAAAACATGGATGTTCGTGGCATTTAAATATTTTCTTTCATCCATACAATCCTTAAAAAGCTGGTCAGATTAACATCAGTAATATCCTGGACGTATCTTTTATATCCTCACTTATTTTGTAAAAAATACAGTTAATACTGTCACGATTATCACTAGTGTTTTTTGTAATATTGATCAGAATTTTCATCGTGCTGAAAATCATTTTATATGATATTTATTCAAAAAAGTATAACTTAATTTACTTTTACTTACTTAATAACAAAATTGCTTGTACGAACTCTGGAAAATAATTAAATATTAATAATAATTAATTAATAATTAATATAAAATCAAATTTTATAAACAAAAAATATTGTTTCGTTATCTTAATAAATGAAGATTATTAAATACAAATTAAATATACAAAATTAAGTCTGGCTTACTTACCTTCACTCAAATATTAAATAGCAATAAAAACGGCCGATATCAGAAGAATAATTAATAAATTACATCTGAGTACAGAAATACTTATGGAGTTTTATTTGATTAGTAAATGCTTTTGACATTTCTATACATTATGCTCAACATTCACCGAATAATTAATGTAAGCGTAGATATCCATGAGTTTTTACTTTCATAATTTAGATTACGTCATTTAAAACGATTAAACAATTCCTTCGCTACTTTAACGATTCTTTTGTTGTCTTATGAAGTTGTGCGAAAATTTCGAAGGATCCGTAATCAAATTATTACTGTTTGGCAGGCCCTCGTGTATTTAAAGTATGTCGACGCGGTTTCACGGGGAATTTTTAATTTCTCATCCACTCTATATTTCTTCTTCACTGCGTTCACGTAATAAATATTTCAAACTTTAAACCGATTCAAAATCCCCGGCCGCCACGTAATCGCAATACGCTTCAGGTAAATCCGATTACCCAACAGAGGTTACTTGCCGTAAGTAATTGCCACACAAAATCCCATATGCCAGAGTTACGCGTGCCAGGGGCTTGTGCCAATGGACGTCTGAGAGGTCTTACTCTGTTTCCCACAAAATGATCTCGTATAAAAATGGATTTACATTGTCATTCATAGTAAAAAATTTGGGTAGATCAATTCACAACCAAGTAAATACTTTGTATATCAAATGTTAAAAAAACATCTGTATAACATGACGATGATGCTGATGAATACATCGTTGGATACCGGCAACGATTCACATAAGCAATATGTGTAAGATCCATTCTGACTTTCGTACAAAGTTACTTTTTTAAATTCAATAAGCAAGTCCCTGATTTCTTGCTATGTGTACGAGAATAGTAATATGATAATACTTTATGACGGTAAAGGTGTATTTAATCCTTCTTTGAATGTTTTTAACGTGTCATAATATAAATCAGATCAATTGATTAGATATCAAATAAATAGTATAACATTAAAAATTGTTCAAAATGCCGTTAAAAACGGGTACGGTAAGTAATAATAATAAAATTTGATCATGATATTAAAGGTAACTTGAAAAACATAATGAACGAGAATCAATCAGATAAGACATTACCATATCGTAAATCAATATTTTTTATCAGAAAAAAGATACTAACTGCACTTACAAGGTCAGTGACACTTGATACACACAAACTTATTAAGAAATAGCTACTTAAAACAGCAAAACAACTACGCTTAAAGGAAAAATTAATTTAACTGAAAAATCAATAATTAACTGGAGTCCCACTGAATATCGAAACCGACGCATTCACGCCTAAACTAATTATGCGGAAAAATAAATCATTTGCTCTTAATTGATTTGATACATTGCAAATATTGCACTCATGATGCTCTAAATTTTGTAATCTTACACTCAAGTACATGTTTTAAATACTGACAGAAAGAAATAGCAATGCGAATCATGATGATGGTATAAACACCATAATTAACAAAATAGCAATTGACTGTGTCAATAAATTGAAAATTTTCAGCATTAGATAAAATAACAGATTATATGTGAGAATTTAAATATTCATAAGTTTTCTAAAGTCATGTAATATCTAATTTTAATTGTTTAAATTTTTACACTTCCACATAATTTTATGATATAAATGTAATAGAATTGATGACACTATAAGAAATTGTTAGTTAAATTATTAAGCGAATATTATTAAGAAACAAATGAAATAATAATTCATTATAAGGAAATCTAGAAAAATATTTGCTCATTTAACGATATCGATTACCAAATATGCTATGAAGTTAAAATGATGTTAACACAAATCATCAGAAATTTATTTACTTTGAAATGTATTTAATTGATATTTATTACTTGAGTTGTATTTTTACATGAGTGCTGGGTACGGTAATGGTATGCTTTTATGTTTATCAAATATGACCCCTAAAGAAACCACTTTCAAAGCATTTCTAATATGTTTACTTATTTACTTTTCCCTACAAAATTTTCAACATTACTGTATTTATTATGGGAAGGCAATTATCAAGCAAAATTACAGCTAATGTTTATTTTAATCAAGTAACAGTGGTCCGCGCAATTACTTCGTAAACACATTTCGAACCAGTCTCAATTTCATATATAAATTAAATATATTCCGTTATCCAACACAATAAATTTTTTATATTATATCGTTTGATAAATTGTGTGCATGCATTGCACATTTTTGATTAGTTGTGTTTAATAAAAGAAATTTCATTTTACAAAGATTTTTGTAAAAATATTTTTCAAAAAATTGTCATTAGAAGTCTGGAAAGCAGCGAAAAACATTTTTTAAATTTTTATAAGTATATATATATACTTATGAAGCTTCATGCTAACGAAATGTTTGCATAATCAACTCTTAAATCACTGATAATTTTTCTCCATTTTATTATTTTACTATGCAATGGAGTAATTAAAAAATAGATGAGATGTCATGACAATCATCTGTCTATTTTAAATTGCCGATCTAACACAAATAACACGTAATATTGTTTTATTTTTTAAATAATAGCTTTTTTCCTCTACTAAATAATGATTTTTTTTTAATTTTTCGAGACCCGGTGAATATGTTTTTAAGCACAAAATTATATCAATCACACATATTTTAAATTCCGTTATTTTACGATCACGTTGGACATATATTATGCCTTAGCAAGGCTAAGCGAATAATATTGGGAAATGTAAATTCAACAACTCAGGGAGCGTATTTGCGCGCATTTTGCTCAGTATTTGTTTATCATTACTTTTTGCGCAGGCACACGTTTTTGCCATAAAAGTGTTTACTTGGAACCACTTCAAATAATTTCACATTAGGGACGCTAGTCATGGATAGCACCCTGCCTAAATTATGGCTGGGATCACGAAGGGTGTGCGGACGATCTGGCTAAAACCACGTGACGGGACCAACCCCCAGTGACTGAAGCAACGGCGTCTCACGGAGAACGGATATGTGAGACGCCCATTCTCCGACGTTCCTGATCTTTCCTGATGGATCTTGTCACGTGAGAGATTTTTGAAATTTCCTTTGTCGTTTTATAATCCAAATTATTGTATTAAGTGAAATTTGTATTCACTTAGCGTTTGACTTTAGAACTTTGTTTATCAAAATGTTCATAGAATTAAAGAAGAAAGTAACCAAAGCCTTTTGCAATTAACAAATAATACTTGTTTCTTCAGCAATCATTCTACTTCAAAACCGATAAAGTCAACGGAATAAAAATGATCATGTTAAGTTCAGAAAAATGTCCTTTAATTAAAATTATCTAAGTAAACAATTTTGATATCTGTAGTAAAAAATTTGAAATTGAAATCAAGTTTTTTTGTACACAATTCATTCTTCAGTTCAATTGTTAGAAAAAAAATGATGAAGTAATGAATCACACAAATTTAAAAAATAAACCAAGAAAATACTATTCATTTTTCAATAAAATATTTTTTCAAAGTTGAATTTAGACTATACTAATAAATGAATTTTTCAACAGCAGCATTAACTATGAAAAAAATTAACAATGATCAACGATAGCTTTTTTTTGAATTTTATGGTTTGAGTTTCATAATTTTTATACTAAACTTTATCAGTTCTAATATAGCTTTTCAGTCGTATTGAACGTGCTTTTATGACGCTCGCTAAGAATTATTTTTTAAGTATTTAAAATAATAAAGACACATTTTTAATTACTTTCATAAAATTTATTTTAAGATCAAGATTTCGCTCATCTTGATCATTATCAACTGGAACATTATGCGTTACCGTCAAAAAATATCAGTTAACACTTTGAAAGTGGTATTTTTGAAATGATCAAATTCAGTTGAAACATGATTGCGTGAAACAAATAGAAAAAGGGGTGTTGTTTTCCTTCTTTATATCTAATTATACATATGACTGGTTGCTTTGCTACTATTGTCAGCAATATTCATTTGTTTTTTATCATGTGTTTTTTATTTTTGAAATCTGAGCAATTTCGACAAATTAATCTTATTACGCCGTTTGTAGATAGTTGTACATTCATAAAAATCTCATACGTCTTGGTTATTTGTTTTGAAGACGTAATGTTTTTTCGTTACCACATTGTATTCTGCAATGAACCCAATGCAGATTGTCTAATTTTGGGAAAATCAGCAGACATTATAACAACGTATCATATAATTCATTCTAGCACATGGACCAGATTCCAAAAGTCAGTTAACCAAAACAAATATGCTTCATTATTTTCTTATTCTCCTACTCTGAAAAGATGTATTCTGAACAAAAGCTCATTCACCCATTACTATGAGCTCTTCTCATATAATTTAAAATGTTATTTTATTGGTTTGAATATTGTAAAGTGCACTTTTAATATTGGCTATGGTAATTTTAATTAAACAAGTTTGTCAAACAATTGAAAAAAAAAAAAATCCAAAATATGGGCATTCTTTTCTGTTTTAATACTTTGAAGTTTTTTTTAAACAATAAAACACAATGTTGGAATTTGTTTTCAGCATTTTTATTTTCAAAAATATTTACAGCGAGAGTTTAAAATTAGAGTTCAGAGTAATTCACGGTGGACAAACCGGTATTAATTTGATTTATGAAATAATAATATGCATTATGTTGTATTAGTTAAAATAATTTATTTTCAACACAAAGTGTCAGTTATCACCTATGTGTAGTTTATGTTGCATCCTTTAGAGTTTCAAATAAAAAATATTATTTTTGTAGTAATTTATAAATAACATAGGGGTAACTTAAAGCCATAAAGAAGTAGGGGCTATCTTTTAAAATGATTAAATTAATTTTCTTTATGAAAATTGGTAAAGTAATAATGGTATCATTGGTATTGATAAATTAGGTGAATTACGCTATTTTCAAATACGTTGCCTATATTCTTGACAGTCAACAACATATTGTGCAATCAATTGCATTGAGAATTCCCACCTGAGGTATTAATATCACAATATATTCTACGTTGTATGTTGAACGTACATAGTTGAAGTAACATGGGGCATTAAAAATCAACCAAAAATATTGTAGCATACGATGGCGCATATCAAAAATAATTTCATCCTATATAAATGACATTTGTGGTTGTATCAAATTCATCCAATAGAACTATTTCCAGAAAATTTTGGATCCTTAGAGGGTGAGAGATCTTTCAACTAAGAAGAAAAGACAGTGAAGGTTCACTTACTCCCGAGGTATACGCAACCCGCATTCAGAAAAATGGTCATAGAATGATCTTTTTTGTTTTAACCCTTCTATCATCATTTTATTTCAAACCTTCGTTGTACATTGTGTAAATAAAATAAAATCTCTTTTTTCAAACACCGATTTCTTGTTAATGGACAATTGTTTCTCGTATTTTAAGTTGTTTTAATATGCTATGTTTATTACGAATAAATAAAATAAAAAAATTTAATACATTTAAATAAATATAAATTTATGAAACAAGGCTTTTAATTCTAATCATTTGCTTCGGTTATCAAACAGAATTAAAACGTCAACATTAATAAAAAAAAAACTCAATAATATAAAAGATATATTCTCATCAAAATTTTACACACAATAATTTTTACTTAACAATCACTTATGATGAAAATTAAAACGCAGAGGCTTATAATAAAAGATTTTGTGATTATATTATACAACGGCATTCATAATATAAATAAAATAGTATGTTTTATGAGTGTTTTCATATCAACATATTCACAAATATTCATTTTATAAGTGGTGTGAAATAAAAGTATACTCATTTTAAATCAAATATATAGTTTTATTGATAAACTTTTTCAAGTTGCTACGATATACACCCAGTCCTTTTCTACGCGGTATATTGCTTCTAGAAAGTGCAGCTTTAAAAAAAACTGCGTTAAACAACTTTACTTTCATAAATTTGATAAATCGCTTACCACATAAAAATATCACGTAAAAGTATCAAATTTGTATGAAAAACATTTTATGTTTAAAAATTTGTTTTTTTTTTAAAGTGTATACATGCAAAATTTTATTCAACCATATGAGTTATTTGCGGCCGTCGCTGTTGGTTTGTAAATATAATTGTTCTCGATTTTTTGAACGAATGTATTGATTGAATTCTATTCAAAATCAGTTGATTAACTGTTATTTTTCTTGAGCTGAGTCACTAATTTTATTTATTTAAGTCACTTTCTGTTAAAAAAATCGTGTAAAATCAAAATCTCGAAACAATGTCGTATAAAAAAGGACTGTATGTAATCGGTTCATATTTTCTTTGCCAAATTATTGCTATACGTAGTTCCAGCATCTCTGAAACCAACCGCTCAACTGAACTGAAATAATGAATGCTGCTTTCACTGTTGGCCATGCATGGCAAATTTATAGATAAAGCTTATGTCATCAATAAAATAACTTTTTAAAATGTTATACGAACATATCATCCAAATTTTGTTTCCAACATTTAAGTAAAAAAAAGGCTTTTTTTATTTCTTCTTCTCGTTGATATAAACAAATATGTCAAAAATATAATTAAACGATATCGATCTTTCTATAAACGATGTTTTATAATGATTAGCTTTGTGTCTGTTGGAGGCAAGCTAATGTTGAGTGTTAAAAATATTACTATCAACCATACCTCAAACATCCACAAAATAAATTTCACCATTTATTTTTAATCAGTTTCAAGGTCTTAACTGTCACATGATTTTTTTTTCAATAATAAAACACAATTTAGTAGTATTTTCGCAACATATTTTATGATCATTACTGGTTTGGCTCATCGTGGGCATTCAACTGATCGGATCTGATTTTCATCATTAAATATATTGTAATATTAAAAATCAATTTTAATGTTCCAAGTTAAAAATAGCTCAGTTGACAAATTTTATGTGGTTACTGAAAACCGGTTTGGTGGATTTCTTCCAGATAGGTTGACAACTTTACACATAAGAGATACATTGAGAAACAATTTAAAAAAACATATAATATTGATACAGTGTCACTTTTGAGGTGTTCACTGTCACTTCTTGATGGAAAGGTATGATATTTTAAATAATAAAAACATATTTTTAGTACTTATATCCACAATATATTTTTTGATCAGGACTGGTTTCGCTCATAGCGAGCATTATGAAGTCATTGAAGCGAGCATTATCATCAGTTAGTAATGCTCGCGATGAGCGAAACTGGTCCTTAATAAAAAATATATCGTGGAAAAGAGTAATAAAAAATGTGTTTTTATTATTACTAAAAAAAATTATATAGTGTATTAATTATTACATCTCAATGTGAGTTTGATAAAAGTTTTATAAAATTTAATTTCATGCTGTGGCAAAATAAAAGACCGCCAACCTTATATAAAAGTCAGGGATATTTTTATATATCTATTTGCATAAAATGCGAAACTTTAGCGTCTGACAGGTGTGTTTCATGCTTCGATCTCCCGATAGAGTTTTCCATACTTTATTATTTTTCGTATTCGCCTAGCGGATTTGGCGCCGCTATGCCGAACGGCTATTCCCAGCCCGTCGTGTCTTATTGACTCAGTCCAAATTTCGCGTGCACTTCTCGCAATGGATTGTTTGACAGGCGCAAGTTTTGTTTCGAGAAATATTTCAATTTGCTTATGAATAAAATATTTTGCTGCACTTATACTCCACTGTAGTTGTGCTGAAAGTGTTACCTTAGAGATACTGTGCATATTATTACACAACTGAGAAACTACTTCCTTTCCAGAAATTTTACAAATGATTCATTCTTAAATAATAAAAACACATTTTAGAATCGGCACTGATCCTGATAAGAAGATATATTGTGGCAATAGAACAATACTATTTTTTTAATATTATTTAAAAGCATGCTTTTCTATCAAGAAGTGACTGTGACCTGAAAACTGTTATGATTTATTGACTTTTACAGTATTTAGAACTCATGGTATATTAACTGTGGTTATTGATATAAAAATGTTCACAATAACTTAACAAATGAATATACCACTTCGAACATGATTTAAATTCTGCTGCACTTTATTTCAATGTATCCAAAATTTTTAAAATGTTTCCATTCACTATAAATATGCCTGTAACTTTATTTTTATTAATAAATATGGCGTAAACATGATTTAACTTTATAAAAAAAAAAACTGTTATATTATATAATTATACAAAGACTATGGTTCTTTCGCTTTTAAAGCTGTTTACAAACTCTTTGTCATCTGTGAATCAATAAAACTAGACCAAATTTTTTGTAGACATCTAGCACTAATTAAATTTGACTTTGATTAATTATCACATAGGCTTAAAAGTTTAATTGAAAAATATTTTGATCATAATTGAAAAGTCGTTAAATTTGCGATGTTATCACGTTCAAATTTACTCGACAAAAAACCTAGAAAAATTCGATAAACCTTGTAGTTTTTTTTTGAGGTATAAAAAAGTTTGAATATCGTTTTAATTGCTTATTAAATATAAAAATGATTCTTAACTAGAATTTATATTAATAATCGATAAAATTTATGTCTTATCTTTTCTAAATATAATTACCACATGGAGTTACCATGTTACAGTATTACATTACCATAAAGAGGTAATTTTCGAATCTTAAATAGCGTTTAAAGTAAACACAGTTAAAAAATCCAATTTTTAATAAAGATACATGCACAGTTTATTCTGTGTGCATAGTTCATAGTTCAAGCAAGTAAAATAGCTGGCGTATCGGTATGCAAGATATTTATTTATTTAAAAAAATACTAAGGAAGATTTTATGAAATTTTTGCAATATTCTTTACGAGGGAAACAATTTACAAAAGTCCCAAATGCAAAATGCTGGTAAAAAAGAAAGAAATATTTAAAGAGGGTGGGATTAAGGGAAAATAGACTGAAAATGGAAGGCTTGAGGGATTAAGCAATTTCCACTCTTATCGCATTATCGCGGGAATTCACTTAAAATGTTTGAGTTGTTTTGAACTGTGGCTAACCGAAAGGATTTTTTGGTATTAGTACCACGGATCTTGGTTAGGCTTCAAATTTTAGTCTAGTTGGTCACATGTTTATTTTGTTAATTCGAAAATCAAATCCCCATGAAGGCTTTAATTATTATGAACATAATGTGATACGTAGGTAACCCGTAATTTGAAACGGTTTTTTCATATCACAATAAGTATTTTGAATTTAAAGTAAATTAAAAAAAGCCATTTTGCAATTAATAAGATGTAAAATATTACGAGGAAACTTATCACTCTTTCATTGGGTACATTGCTGGAGTTTATTTCATTGCATATTTGAAATTGATATCAACGAAAATATTTGTTTCTTCAATACATTTGAATGTTAATATATGAAATGTTTTTTGGTTTCACATATATATAAACAGTTCATTAGGCGATGCTGTAATATTTATTTACAAAAAAATAGAAATAATGATAAAAAAAAAATTCAACTATTTCATCAGAATACTCATTTTTAAATATTTTAGAAAAAAATATTCTTTGTTTATTTTAAGGATGTATTTTGGAGAATTAGCTAACGATTAATTTGTTTTATTCAACGTGAAATATATACAATAGTATAATATAATAATAAGTAATAATATTTTCACCGTGTTATAATGGAGTTCTAGCAAGTGAATGCCAATTCAATCAATGAAATTATTAAAATACAAACACTAATAAATAAATGTTGGATAATCACAAAAATATATTATATTTCGTAAATATAATACATTAATTGATAAAGATAATAAAAAATTTTGCGCAGCAGAAAAATTGAATCGTTCATTGCAGTTGTTTACCTATGTAAAAAGTTAAAAGAATTTTTAAATCTGTGCCTTTTATCATTGTAAAACTGAAAAACAAAATAAATATTTTAGAAAAAAGTATTCTTTGTTTATTTTAAGGATGTATTTTGGAGAATTAGCTAACGATTAATTTGTTTTATTCAACGTGAAATATATACAATAGAATGTGATATTCATTGGCTCTGTTTAAAATGATGTCCAATCGCATTGCGTAACATATTTGTATTCGTCAATCAATCTTATCTCAACAGAAGTATTTCGTATTAGTACTGTTTGTACTGAAGAGGGTAATTATTGGAAATCAGGACACGCAATTGGTCTATTGCCAGAAGTGCGCTCCATTTAAAAGAATGAATACGCAAGTAGAAATTTAATATATTGCAGAAATTCATGCAATTGAATATAAATAAATATATCAATTAAAAATTTATTTTTGGATTCGAGTCCGTGAGCACCACAAAGTCAATCACGTTGACTAATCAGT
Source organism: Himalopsyche japonica (assembly GCA_028555115.1). Classification (NCBI taxonomy): domain Eukaryota; kingdom Metazoa; phylum Arthropoda; class Insecta; order Trichoptera; family Rhyacophilidae; genus Himalopsyche; species Himalopsyche japonica. Next base: position 1,025,776 of record JAHFWJ010000395.1, read on the forward strand.
CGTGGCGCTGAAACAATTTTAATAAAGCTAAATGAAATAAATTATTTTTATTTTTCTCCTATATTCAAGCTTTGTGGTTTATGGGAATTAACCTATGTAGACATGCAAATAAGTAATTTGTTTATATTTCGTTTAATTTTTGCAAAAACTGAAATACTATCTATGAAATTATTACCGCATATAATGTAAATAAGGATAACTTTCAAATCAAAATGTTCCATGGCCGGTTGTGAAAATTCACCACAAAAATTTACAACGTTGATTTACTTTATTCGAAAAACGTCAAAGTGAATAAGTATTCGCTGTATCGCGTTGGGGAAGATAAATCTTCCGCGCAGCATGACTTTTCTCTGCTTTTTGCTTGTTTTTTACGCAAAGGCTTTAGAAAAACGATCCTATATGTTTAAGTTGCACACTAGAGTCGTTATTTTTAAACATTTTTACACACTATTGGCATATAAATGGGATGTAATGTTCTCAGATTCCGTTATAAAAAAATCTCATTACCAACTGAAATCTCGAGCAACTTTTTGCAAAAATACATTAACTTTATGATTTAAGTTAAGAAAAAAAAATAAAAAAATTATATCACGTGATAATATTTGTCAAATATTTTTTTATTGTAAGTTTAGTCTGTATTCAATTTTATAAACAAAAAATCGAAGTCTCTGAAGATAATAAAATAATGATAGGTCAAATTCACTAAGTATTAATCATTTTTTTAATGATGTGGTAAAAATCAGAACAAATCTTTAATTTATATATAGGGCCCTTTTAAATTATGTAAACTTTAAAGAGTCATGTGAAAGCAAAAACATGTATGCTCTAACAGTCTTGAACATTTCGCCTTTGTCTATCATTATCGAAAATACATTACTTAGCTCATAAAGTGACCGATTGAAAGAACCGAAATTACGCATATTTGTTCTGAATTCTTTTTATATAACTACATTGAAATCGATGAAAAAAAAACACCTGTAACTAAGTCTTATAAAAATACCGTCTGTAATAATCTGTCTAATAGACCAAATTATTTAAGAGAAAACTACTGGTCCTAGAAATTATGAACTACACTTGGTACAAAGGTAAGTCTAAAATATCGATATCTTGTCTATCGTTTTCTGAAAAAATGAACGTTAAACGCTTATATTGATACAAAACGATACAGTGGCAAGTTGTCAAAGTGCGGGCTTATTCTTGAAAAATAAGAAAATTGGCTATCAAACGTATCATATATTCAAAGAAAATCCTTATAGGTGTGGCATCTCGAATAAAGCATACAATTGATCTTTACTAATTTGTCGGTCTTCGGATATTAAATATTCAGTATTCATAAAATTATCTCAATAAAGACGAAAATATATCATGGTGAAAAAAATAGCAATGTATTTTAGCTCTACAAAATTATTTTTTTAAATATAGTTGATAGATATTTCGGCTCACGTCATCGTCTATGCTTAAACTAAAATTTGCTTATGGATGTGTTGTGTGCCTTTTCTGCACAGCTATATATAGATAAGCGAATGTTAGTTTAAGCATAGTTCTGACGATGGCGTGAGCCGAAAAAGCTATCAACTATATTTGTTAAAAATAATTTTGTAGAACTAAAATACATTGCTATTTTTTCACCGTGTTTTAATGGAGTTCTAGCAAGTGAATACCAATTCAATCAATGAAATTATTAAAATACAAACACTAATAAATAAATGTTGGATAATCACAAAAATATATTATATTTCGTAAATATAATACATTAATTGATAAAGATAATAAAAAATTTTGCGCAGCAGAAAAATTGAATCGTTCATTGCAGTTGTTTACTTATGTAAAAAGTTAAAAGAATTTTTAAATCTGTGCCTTTTATCATTGTAAAACTGAAAAACAATACTTTGTTCGTCAAACAAATTGCCATAACCATTTTTAAGTTATGCAACGTATTAAAAATACTACTCCTATTATAACATCGAGCGTATGCAAGTTTCAAAATTCTACTAGCTTTTCCTGTAATAAAATAACAAAAGCAATATATCTCACAATTATTTTTTCATTTTAACTCTCTATGGAGTAATATAGAAAGCCCAAACAAAAGCTTCAATTTATTATATCTAAGCACTATCTACAACGACAAGTTATCGAGCTTGAGGCTATAACGGCAGTACTTCCCAAAACTTTGTATTTCGATACTCTGGAAAATTATTTGATGCCGATATGTAATATACATGTATAATAATAAAGTGAAAAGAATTATTAAATAGATTAATAATAGCTTATAAAATTTTACCGAATAATTCACATATTATATTGCTTTCTTTCATTGCTGTGTGCTTACATTACAATTTTATTTTGTGTTTTCTTTATTTTTTCACAAAAAAACATATTTTATATCAATCCAGTGAAGTTTTGTTGAACTTAACATAATTAAATTCGTCAAATTAATTGATATTTCTCTAATTTGAATTGTTGAAATCGTTCAAAATCGACTTTCGGCATCTTCACACGGATACAACAGAGCTGAAATGTGTTAGAATGTCTGAAGATGCTGAACCGAAACCCGGGTCGTTAGTGTATGTTTATATAAAGTTCTAAATTGTACAATTTGATAATCTTATATCAAAACTTTTCGTCTCAAAAAAACATTTCAATAGATTTATACAAATGATAATACGATTCATGAGAAAATATTGTATTTCTGAAATATTATTAACCTGTCTTATTTTTTAAGAATTAAAACGGAAATAATAGTATATAATATATATATATATATAATTTATGTGCCTATGAAATGGTTTTATTGAGTTTTCCAACATTATTTAATATTTTATAAGAACTTTTGCTTTCATAATTGTGTTTTGATTAAGGAAAGAATGTGGCTTCTTGCAGGTTTCTAGGAGTTTTTTTTCAAAGAAGTCTTCTACAGTAAAAATAATGAAAAATAGTCTTTCTTATTTTTCAAAATAATAAAAAAGATGAATACAATTATTTAAGTCGTCGTGTTCGACAGTAACTGTTGTTCTCAAAACTAATGAAATAAAAATGAAAAGATATTGCTGAGAAGCTCTGGTGTACACAGTAGTATTAGTAGAGGAAAACTGCAACATGGACGCGCAGGTAACGCTGTGGGAGACAAGATACACTCCAGTGGCTAGATTGTTCATATTCAATTTAATGGATGACGCTTCAGACCGACTACTCATGCAACAATATTATTAACCGCGATACGGATAAGATATAGATCGAAAGTTAACAGATAAGTTTTTTTTAAAAAAAGAACATCAATGGCTATCTGACTAATGTTTCAAAATGACATTCACATTTTAAGATAATTGATGACTATAATGAATAATTCATTTAACAGATTATGGATTAATTTAATTAACAATAAAAATTGCCGTAAAAATTTGAAATGTTTTTTTTTTATTTTGAAACTTTAATTCAAATTGATTGCTGCATGCTTTTTAGGACATGACATCTGAGCATTTAAAAGTAAAAAAAAATGCTAATAATTCAGTAATCAGAACTGAAATATAAGATTTGTAGAACATTTATTCCTTTTCTTTTTGTTTACAGGATATTACCGTAATTTTTCTGCGATAACATATTTACAGCTGAATAAGCACCGTAAAGAGTTGCGTAATTGACTTGCAGGTACAAATTATATCCCAGAAGCTTGTACCTATCGCTGTACAGGAAAACTTTTACTAGTTTCTAATGTCTACATTCTATTCTGCCTGCCAAGATTTTCGGAACTTGGTAAAACAGTAACGCGGCAAGCACATAATGTGGAAAATTTCCTTCAAACTCGAGGAACTTTAATCTGACTATCGCGCGCCTTCAAATATATGTTAATATATGTGCCAACTAACTTTCACTGAAGTATTGTACACACACGTCACATGCGACGAAAATGTTTGGCAACAAGAATAAATAGATAATAGTTTTGTCACATTATGAAACTTTGAGGCAGACTCTCGCTCTTGATGATGAAGTCATTAATGGGACCGTATGTTGCACGTTAAAACATGTGGCACTATAACAACAATGAACTTAAATTAATATTCATACGATTAAAAAAAACATTTCACAAATATCAATGGAACATTCATAAGATAAGTTTTCGAACGTTGAATGAAAATAAGGACAATTGTATAACAAAATGCCGAAGTAAGACGGAATTGCATATGATAAACATATGTTTATATTGAGGGGCCATTATTCAATTCGTATTAATTATTGGAGTGAAGTTTATTGTTTTGGTCATAAAATTTCGGATTTCTTGGGTGATGACGATATACAGGCTGTTCAGCGAGAAAGTTTCCTATTGGATTTTTTTCTGCAATCAAAAATTTTATTTTTATCATCATAACAATTCATGACTGATCTAGACTACATATTGGCACGATATAAAAAATATTGATTTATCAAACATTCTCCATAATAAATTCGCCACGCAAATATCAATAGTCAAAATTTATATTTTTCAAAAAGGCGACCAATCAGAATGATTAACCTACCCGACAAGCACCCTGTATAACACTATTTTGATTGATGTTTTGAATACAAAATTACTTATCGCTTAGAGATTATAATATATCTTATCGAATAATTATTTAACGAATTTTAATGATTTAAAATATTTGTGCTCTCAAGATAAATTTTTGTTATGTGTAATAAATTTTAATGTTACTGCATAATAAATATATACTGAAGATTTATATGCATTATAGACGAATGTCATCAGTTCTGTCAAAATTGCATAATTTATACGGAAATAAAATAGAACAAGTTGATTCATATTTAAAAAAGTTCATTAATATCATTGTGGACAGTCGACTTTCAATATCAATGGTTTTGTAAGGCCAAGAAAACTAGAAGACGTTCATATATTTAACGGCGTGCTTAAAAAGACCAAGACTGGAGACAAATCGTGCAAGGAATTCAAATTCACTATAATGCTTACACATGAGCCAAAAGTTTTCGAATATAAACAGATACACAAATAATGAAAAAACTTTCTCCAAATCTCTAAAATGGGCTAACCTAGAAAAGGGAAAGCTTAAGCAGTCGCATTACCTAAACTTTAGCTGAATTCAAAAATCTTAAGAGCGAAGAATTCTTCCCGCATGAAACTATGTAGTATTTTTTGGACACTGTTTAATAAAATGCCTTTGTGCCATTTAGAGATATTAAAATAAGAAAATTCCAGAATTTCACGGAAGAGAGACAAGCCATGAATTTTTTCACTCTACTAACACATACATAGACTATCCAGGGGTCGCTTTATTTCACCCCCTTTACAGGAACCAACCCTTGTCAAGTTGCGACGTCGCTTAGTAGAATTTTATTTTCTTGTTTTGGCAGAATTTTAAAAATGAGACCGTGAATGGGATTTTGTTCGGGATGTTTTATAGCCAAGACTTTCGCGCGTTGATGCCGGAAGGATAAATGGTCCGCAATCCTGCTTTTACTTTTTATCTTTCATTATGCGGATTTTTATTTTTATTTTGCGAATATATATTTAAATGTCTTGTCTAAAGATGTCGGTTGTTTAAAAGGAATTTTATCTGGAGATGTAAAATTACTACACAGGAAATAAAATTTTTGTCAACTTTTTTTCTCAAGTTTTTCTGGTTATTTTCATTCTTTTTGGTCACGATGTGTATCTCAATTGTTTACACGTATGTGTATTTGTATTAAAAATAAACAAAAACATCTGTGTCTTTAATATTTTGTCGATTAATATGATTTTTAAATCGTCTCCATCATATCGGCTATTCCATCAATTCCCTAAAAAAAAGTTATACTAAATTATAATGCATTATTGAATGTGTAAAACCAATGAAAAATACCAAAACCAATAGCAACTTTAATTACCTCTTCTTAAAAAATAAAGGCTACAATCTATTTTTCATTCGTGATTATGTTATTTTTATATGACTTGAATGTTTGATGTTTAATTTACAGCAGATGATCTAATTGAAATTTTAAAAAAATACACATTGGGCCTTGTTATGCATCATAAACTTTAATAATTTTAAATGGAAACAGAATAAAATAACTAACGATAAAAAAATGTGTTCACAAACTGAATAAAATCTTTATACAATACTTAACCATTATCATCATTCATTCATAGACGATAAGTTTATGAATTCATAACAATTCATATATGAATATCTTCTGAAGTAGTACTATTTACGTGCCAGCAATCTGTTTGTTCCTGGTTCGTGGCTATGTTTGCTCTTTGATTACCTTGAAATCACAACACGTTGCTCGGAGGAATCGTAAAATGATTATTTGCTCCTGCCACATAATAAACCCTCGGGTATAATCAAATAGAATGATCTTATTTAGGGCACGCAATATTAGACAAATAAAATGATACGTTTACCCTGTGGTGGATATATATGTCTCATAGTAAATAGAGTGGAATCAGATCGTGCTTGATGGGAGTTATTAGATTTTATAAAAAATGTTGATTATTGCCAAGAAAATCAATTTGAAAGTCGGAGTAGAATAACAAGTATTTCGGATCTTTTATCTGGATTATTGGATATTGAAATATAGTAAGTATCAAACAACTGTTTTCAATTAATTCACAACGATTAAAAAAAAGTTGTTTGATTCACAGCGATAAATTCATCATTCTAGAGGATACAGTATTATTTTCAAAATATTTCAATATATCACTAAGAACAAAAATTCTTGAATTGAAAAAAAATTGATAGTTTTTTATTATATTAATCAAACAATAAAAACGAATCTATAATTAAAAGAGTTACTTCCGATTCATTAAATAAATTTTTTTTTTTAATTCATTACGAAATTTCGTATCACGCCTGCTTTCGTTATTCCGTTACCACTGTCAATTACCAGTGAATAATTACGAAATGTTAACAGCTAACGTCTTTAACGTGAGAAAATCTGTCAAAATACATTAGAAAATTTATTATTATATTTTGTATAGTAATCAGTCAATAGACGTCGCGGCGTACCGCCTGGTATTTTGACATCGTTCATTAGGCGGGCTCTCATCACATAACGACACCGACGTCCGTTAAAATATCTCCAAGTTTCATGTAACGGGCGTGGACACACAGCTTTCAACGGTTAACTTAGTCAGTAACAAAAGTAGAATTTAACTTTAAACCTTTGTAGCTGCAAGGCTTGTGTAGAGTGGTGGGTGAATCTCTTATAAAAATGGACAGAATAATTTGATAAATTTATTTATTATATATATTATACTTAGACTTAAACTGGTCTTGCAGAAGTATGTTAATATTTTAACAATATTTAATAATTTAAATTATGAAAGTAGAACATTTTCAGTTCGTTTTACTATCAGAAAACTGGGATATAAAATAAAACCAAGAAATAATGAAGTATGTGGAGATAAAAGCTTAGAATATTTATTAATTTGTTGAATCAAGTTAAGCGTTAGGAAAATTATTTTTTTCTACCGAATTGAATAAAATCAAGCCGTGTAGGCATAGTAAACACCTACTTCCACGATTGAAAACATATTTTGCTACCATTGTTGTCGAAAAACAAAACTTTTTCCGTTTTGATGAATTTCTCGGTTACTTTATGGGAGTTAATTTTCAATGTAACTTAATAACTTAGTCGAATAAATAAAAGAGAAAATGAAATGAATAACAAAGAATTCTGGAAAATTAATGAAAATATGTAAATATCACAAAAAAGTTTCACTCACTGAAATTTATTTCCATCATTTACTACAATTTATTAATTTTTAATCATGATTGTAGGTTTTTTCACTTTTGGGATTAAGCCCTTTCCTTGTATATAAAATTTGGATGCACATTTTGCACAAGCAATTTGCGGGCATAGATCTGGCCACCTAGATTGTGAGTTTTATCGCCTTTAGACTTCTTCTTTTGGGGCTATCTTAAATCACAGGTATTTTCAAATAAGCCGTAAACAATTGACGTCCTCAAAGTCAATATAACGAACAGTATTCAACAAAAATCAGCTAAATTTATGTGACAAAGTCGTTTAAAATTTGACTTTCCAAATACGTGCTACCAAGTAAAGCCGCGGCAGGCATTTGAACGAAGTTATATTCCTATTACTTTAAATATACTAAAAATTAAAAAAATATTGAATGTATATCCTACACACAGCTTGTATTATTTTTATTTTACAAATTTTGAGCGTCCCTATTAAAACACTAATTAAATCTCAAGAAAATAAAACAAGTATCAAATTTTTTTTATTATTTATATTTGAAAACTTTCTGCTCGTTGAACTCATGTCATTAATCTTTCTATCATATATTTTGATCTAATTGTATTTAGTTAAAAGTAATCAACATTTCTTTTTTGTAGCGAAAAGTCACTTGAAAATTGCATTTAGGTTATTTAAGTAGTACTGAAACTACGAAAACTTTTTTATTTGTTAATATTCGAACATGGCCGTTGCTATATAAATTGAAAATAATATAACAACAAAATGACAACAGCAATAATATATATAGCCCATGTTTAATCTTTCAGACAAAGAAAACATTTATTTAATAAAAATTGAAAAAAGTAGAAACGCTTATTTTAAATTGTTGCAATCATGGAAAAAAGAAACGACTTGCTTAAAAGTTACGTATTTTTCTTTTGTTGAAAATCAAAGATTTATTTCTACAAGTACCAAAAATTTTTTCAGCGTCATAATAATATTATAACTCTTTTTGAGGATTTGTCCTTGCAAATGGAGCGTCGTGGCCCTTCCGACGTTGGCGTCGTTTGCTTTTTGTGGCGTCGACTTTATGTCACCGGAACTGGTGACAGAGACAGTCGTCATTTAAAATGGTAATTAAGTTACTCCATTCCTTTTGCCTCCCAAAGAGGGATGATATCATTATTTTTTAATTCGAACTACGCAGTTTAAAATAACTGTTCATTGAATTCATTTAAAGTTTTCAAGGCGCTTAATTGAAAAGTTGCAAGTTATATTATATAATAAGTTTAAATGGAGAACCCTTTGTTTACTTTTGTACTTATAATTTATTTTTCCTGCTTGGATAACTCCGTTTCAATCAATTAACGCTGTATGTTAGGTTTATGTCATTTTTATAAGTTAACAGTAAGAGTTAATATCTTAAATTAGTTAAATTTTAATGTAATTTAATTCATGGGTATGAAAGTTTTATTATTCATTTAAGCGAACGGAAATTAGTTCACTGAAGTTGGGCTTAACTTCATTCAGAATAGTGAAATATGCATTCAATTTATTTATATAATAAGATTGACTCATTTATGACATTAAATATAACTAGGTAAATATATTTTTTTTCTGTTTCTGTTAAATAAGTTGTAAAGTTTTCTTTCATAATAATATTCTTTCAATTAACTTATATTTTGAGGATTTATTTTTCCTATCACAATCAGATACGCGTATGTTTTAATCGAATTTACATTTTATTCTCAAAAGTCACCCATCCGTCTTTGCCTAATTTTGAATGCGAGCTCAAAAAAAAAACCAAACCTTTCAATTTAAATGAATATAATACAAGACAAGCTTGAATTGTTATACAAAAAGGTGTATTGAATCAAACAGTTCTAATTCACTAAAAATTTCCATAAATTTGTGTTTTTTCTGTATATAATGGCTAACATAGCGAATATAAAATATAATATTAAATATGTATTCTAATTAACATTATCATATGGCATTTACTAGAGAATAAGCAAACAAAACATCTTCACAATACGGTGACAGCTTTTCTTGAAAACCGTTGCCACTAAGGTAAAGCTGCTTTGATGACATCAATGTGGCGTAATCCATACGTTCGATAAATTCAATTACCTTACCAAATGCTGGTGTTTACCGCCAGACTATCTTGCCCAAACACTTCTGTTCTAAAGATCACAAGAAATGTCAGGGTTGAGCAACATATATACAACAACTATGTATGTTACAATTGACATATTTTATTTTTTTGGTGAGTAATATATTGACACATACAATAACCAAAGGAAATAAATAGGATTTTTACTTCAATTTTTCATTTCAAAGAAGTATTTTTTATTGTGTGTTTGTTATTTCAAAAGTTAATAAATGAAAATAATTACTTATTTGTATACTTCAAAGGCGCCTTATCAGAACTTAAGCCAAATGCGTAAAGTAGGCGATGCTATAAAACTATATTTTTTTTTTATTAAAATCAAGACACTAAACTGTTTTTGATCATAAAATGAGTAAAAAAAGTAAAGAGCATAAAAAGGTGAGCATTACAGTCTTGCGTACAAATGTAGAGTTAGGTAAAGATTGCAATGCCTATTTAACAACTTTGATGTTTGGTTATTCATTAATATTCATAAAAGCATATTACTAAATGACGAAATCATTTATACAAATTTACTACACATGTTAACATGAATCGAAATTCTTTATTAAAAATAGTTATTTTTAATCTTCCACTTCTACAAATTGAAATGTTATGTAATAGTTAATCAGTCAGAAATGGAGCTGATGTTTATTATAATAATGGTATATTATGATAAATGTGAATTTTTCGAAAACGAAAAGATTAAACAACTACCTTGTAATGAGATCAAAATTTAATCGATAAATTTTACAATCATCGCCATCATAAACTTTTTACTGAAAATTCATTCGGCACTCCTCACATAAAATAACCACATAAAAACTTAACCTGCTGAGTGAAGATTTTATATACATACCTACATTATTTATGATCAAACAGTTTTGCTTTTAATTTTTTCAAATAAACTCGGAAACGCTATGTTGTTTATGGCGTGCATATTTCATTTTCTTCATGTTTTTACATGTATCAAATTGAATTCATAAATCTCAACCCAAACCCTTAAGCTCCGTGCATTTTTTACGTAATCATATTTGGTTGCATTAACACAATCCTTTTTTTGTTTTAATATTCATGAAATGAATCATTAGAAAAGCCAAATGTAATCTTATAACTAAAATATTCATAGAAAACTCAATTTAAGAAACATTAAAAAATTTATATAACCTAGATTGGTTTCAGATGAATATTTTTTATAAATTTTATAAACTGAACCAAATGATGCCAACTTCCGTAAATTAATTATTATTATTATTATTATTATAAAATGGCGCTAGGGGCCGTTCAGGTCCATGGCCGACTGCACAACCTCTCTCCAGGCATCTCTGTCGAGCGCTCTTTCTCTCCAGTTGACTATCCCCAGCCTCTCAACATCCTTTTGAATGTTATCCGCCCATCTCCGTCGAGGGCGACCGAGAGGTCGGGTGCCAGCTGGTGTTCCTTCATAAGTCTTATGGAGAGCTCTAGACTTCTCAGATCGTACAACGTGACCCGCCATCTGAGCCTTCTCGATCTCAAGACATTAATGATTCTTGGTTTGTATCGGTCGAAGAGCTCAGCGTTCGTACGAATGCGCCACTGGTGGTTTTCATTAACGGGTCCAAGTATTCTCCGGAGGATTGTGTTTTCAAATACTTGGAGGGCCTTTTCTTGTTTTTCTGTTAAACCCCAGGTTTCACATCCATACATGACTATCGGCTTAATGATTACGTTGTACACCCGGCACTTGGTTTTGATGGACAGCATTTTGGACCTAAACAGACTATTTAGTGCGAAGTACGCTGCATTTCCACTTCTCAGTCGGTCAGCAAGCTCCAAAGTCATCTCATTTCTAGAGGAAATATTAGAGCCCAAGTACTTGAAAAGAGAGGTTCTCTCGAACGAGGAGTTTCTTATTACAATGTCTCCAGAGGGTTCGTTGCCTCTTGTCATTTTCAAATACTTAGTCTTTCCCACATTTACTCGTAGGTTTAACCTTTTTGCTGTGTCCTCCAAAGGAGTGAAAATGTCTTTTATTTCGTCTTCAGATTCTCCGAGCACCACTAGATCATCCGCGTAGCCCAATATTTTGTGGGACCCATTCATTATAACTCCGCCTTCTGCTTTCATTGCCTCTCTTACGGCTTTCTCTAAAGCTAGGTTGAATAGCATAGGTGATAAGGAGTCTAAATTAATTATTGTAAAGCTTATTGTCTTCATAACTTCTTTTTTTTTTGTAAAATTGTCAATTTTGAGGTATGGTCTTTGAATATGTCTTCTTATTATGTATAGAATAAAGATAATTTTTTTTTTATATTTACTTTAAAAAATTCGAAATTTTCAATTCGTTAAAAGGTAAACGTGGATAATTACGTGTTTTACGATGCTGATAAAAAATGCATGATTTCTTTTTTAGCTAGATATAAATTTTTGACTTTTAAAGAAACATATTTAATCCAAAATTATCTAAGACTTTACTAAAACGAGCCAACTACTTTAAAATAATAATTCTCGAATAAGATAAATTATAATATTTATGCGATAATTATTGTGTTGTCTTGAAATGTAAATTCCGCTCTTTCGTACATTAATTGAATATTCTTAAAAACTATTTCTTACAAAAGTCTTATCGTATACTTCAAATTTCAACGATCAAAGTCATGACTGCGTATTCATAAGCCCGTCGGATTTTTCGCTGAAAAACGGACGGAAGTACATTCGAGGAATTTCAACTCGCGTCTCCCCTTGAGGCAATATTAGACAGGAATCGTTGTGGAGACGTGCGCAGTTTGTCAAGAGGCAGGCAAAGAAGACCTCCGGGGGTAGCTAATCATTTATCAAGGAGAAGGCTATTGTAAGCGCCACTCGTGGTCAGACCTCACTGCAACTGATCCTCCTGATAAAGCTGTTCTGTCAGACTGATCCTTAAGGATTCCTTACAATATGTATAGTGAAAAAAGAAGCAGCGTCTTCTATTGCGATGTTAAATAATTGCAAGGGAATTTTTTCCGTTCTTGTTAAAGTCTTAATTAAAGTAACAAAATAACTCATTTTACTTCAATGACTAGAAACAAATTTAACTCATTCTATTATTAGTGATTTTTCAATAAAAAGTGTGTTATCACTTTTATCACGAGAATAGAGCTATCGATTTTATGATTATAGAAAATGGTTTATACTTTCTTATCCATATTTTTACACCATATTCTTTCAACTATTTTCTAGATATTATGTCATTATAATTGAAATTGAAATTCATAAAATTTTACGTTAAGGCTTGTCACTCAAATTAAAATGAAAACAATAAATCTCTCTTTTATCAAAAAGGTAAACCTTACAAAAAAAAACTTTTATAACGCTTGTAGTAATAAATTTTCTTCATGAATTCTCGAGCATTTTGCTAATTTTCATTTCGATAACTCTAAAACTTTACAAGGGAACTTCAAAATCAGTGCCAAGTTTTGAGAGGAAAATAAAAAGCAACTTAAAGTTGAAAACAAAAAATGCTCAGCAGATGCCAACTTTAAAATTTACAAAACAAAATGCTTCAGCTATTCGTGACATTGCCCGGCAATATAATATGTATTTTGATATGCTTAAAAAACAGGAATCAACATCTCAGAGACGATAAGTCATTTATCATTTTTTTATGTAGGAAATAAAAAAATACTTGAACAACGAAATTGATTCTTAATAAAACGACTACACTGAGTTCTTTCAGTAGGTGGACATTTACATGTAATAATAACAATATCATAAAAAGACTTATGCTTTCGGAATGATCAACAATTTGGATAATTTATTTAAAGTCATAAATAAAAACTGTCATGTTATTTGAATCAGATTATCTACCCAACTATTTTTTTGATTAAAAAATCTAGCACCTCTCAAGATACTAAAACAGTTTAAAAAAATATAACTATGGCTGTATTTCTTAAATGATGTACAAAATTCCGATTAAAAAGACAGTTGGTTTTTATAACTAAGCAGTTTAATTGATTTTGTACAGATAGGCAATATAATAATAATATACAAATAATAAATGTACTATTTAAAAAATATATTACTAAGCTATGAATCAGTCTCGAACAGGCATTATCAATTGATATAGTCAAAATTTAAGCAAGATTAATTATAAAACATTTTGAAATACTAATTATCAGGTATTGAATAAAAGTGATAAATATTTTTGCGGAAACTGTTCCTGATATTAATAAAAAAAAAAATGGATATAGTTAAAATATTGTGTTTAATTTTTGAATGTAATGTCATTTTATTATGAAATGACAGTTTACTAACACCTTAAAAGTGTATATCAATAAAATCTAAAAAAACATATGTTACATTGTGAACTGTGACAATGGCTTGGATATAGGTTTCGAATGTGTTTTTGATAAAATATTTTATTTAGTTCGATCCCTGTGTTGGTTTGTTTAAATTGTAACAATTCTTAACACCTTTCAAATTGCTTAATCACCCTAAAATTAACCTTATTAATGTTCATATGCTTTCAGAAGTCACAGAAAAAACTAACCTTAAACCTCGACTCCAAAATTGAAGCAACAGTAAACGTCAAATTTAACGGGAACATGCCTACCAACACGAACATACCTATGTTATATCTATAAAAAGTTGATATGTTTATGCTAAAAAAAAACGTATTTTTTTATGATTAAATATAGCGCCAAGTTTTTTAAAGTAAAGCAAGTTAAGCAACAATATATCGAAGCAAAGATTCAAGTTTTTGGTAAACATTAGCCGAATAAATATGTTTTATCAATTGAATTGATAAAATCATTCGATAGATTATTGAATTGACAAATAAATTACTAATATCTCTATGAGAATTGTTTATTAATTTAATGATAATTCGCTTGTTTTGTTGTTATATTGTTCATCAGCTATTTCAGTCAGGCGTGAATCCAATGATACATAAATATGGGAAAGAATGAGCAGTCAAAAACCTATTATGGACCTAATATAGCGCCGGGTAGTGTGTGGATCTCATAATATTATATTGTATGTCGACCATTAATAACCCCCTTTATTGTGATGTCACGTTTTATTCTCTTAGCGGAAAACTTTTACGTTATTCAGCTTGGGATGTGTATCTGTGTATAAATTTACATCGTATGATGGAACCTTATTTTCTTTCCGACTTAGATAAAATCTTGGTGTTCTATTATTTTCAAAAATTATCTGCCTGTTTTGTCTTACTATCCATAAATAAAGTAAATAGTTGACTTTTGATACATACACTGAGATGCAAAGAGTTTTATTATAAATTTTCAGAATGATTATGAAAAAAATGTGTATTGTCGTATTCAAACATTTTTAACCAATTTTTATCTAATTATTCAACCGAAAACCCCAATTTTTGATGTTTCAGTATCCGCATAAATATATACATTATATACCTACGCATGCATACTAATGAAATATATATGTGTCACAAACGAGTTGAGGATCTTTACCAATCTGTCCTAAATCGGCCGTCGACATTTCCAATCCTATAAATATTGGTGTCAGTGCTTTGAATATCCATTGTCATTTTGCAGAATTAGTATATTGTCTACAAGGGTCTCAAATTCTTCCTATTGGATAATATTTCACGACTGATCATAATTTTTTCAACAATGCTTAGATGGTACTCAAGACCATAAAATGAAAGGATGGTGATTCAGATCAGTTCGTGTAATAAATGACTATCGTACTGAAGGTTCACTGAACTCAATATGGCAATATCTATAACGTCTGGAATACCACTATTTTTCAGTAGGGTCATTGGCTCAGAGGGTGTCGGTACAATTGCATCGACATCATCAATCTAAAATTTTAATTGACGTCCATGTGAGTTTGTCAGTCTGCTATGCCAGTCAATGTGTTTTGCGACATCTTAAAGGATAAGAAGAAGCGATGCTCTTCATTCTTTGAACTTTAATGATAAAAAATTTGAGCAGCTTCAGTTCACTTAAAACGTCCTCATTAGGTATAAAGCATTATATATGGAATGCCTTGCAAGACCACTTCCAATGACTTGTCTTCGTATAACATATAGGAGTGGTACGGTGAATTTCTATTGTCAAGAAATTTTGTTAAGTTTCTATAGGCAGTGATTGAGGTGGCTTAGATTTTCACTCCAAGCTTGACATCTGTCAATACTGGAAGTATCTGCCTGCAGTTTTATGCAAAATGAATGGGACGATTTTTTGATTTCAAGGTTTTTGCGAATCTACATTATTAACGGGTTCTGAAACTCAAAGGTCAGAAGAAACGCTTGAGAGGATCCCGACGAAATGAAATATTCTGGATGAGCTTTCAAAGAGAGACAAGGGCTAACGGAAACCCTTTCTGGAGTAATTTTCATATCAGAATTTCTCTGTTTTAAGCAGAGTTGTCGTATTTGCTTTGTTGAGATGGCTAATCAAAAACATCTCTGCCTGAAGTTATCCTAAAAGTGTCAGACTCGTTATTTGAGTTCAATTAGCTCAATGGAAGACTCTGCTTTACTCTGACATGACTCTAGGGACAGCGAAATTCGCTATCTCCGAGCTAGGGATGGATATGGTTTCTGTAGGGACCGAGGTTTTTTTAAAGTTAATTCGAGGTAGAGGACTGAAGTAGGAGCATACCTTCCGAGGCATGTTTGCTTTCTCACACGTTAATAAACGTTTTTATAATATTGTAGATTGACAATAATGCTTCAAATTCCATCTTATTTGTATATTCTACTGTGTCTTATGAGCGCTATAGTCTAATCGTTCATATCGGATATCTTTGAACCAGGACATGGTTTTGCACACTAATGGCATCCTGACTTGTTAACTAGATCAAAATAAGCGACGAAATTGGAAAAAAAGTAAAAAGATGTGGCGCTAATACCAACAAGTAACAAAGAGTGAATGAATGAATACAGGAGAATCTAATCTAAGAATTTAATAAAAGAAAAAGGGTTTTGATAGCAGTTTTTTTGTGGAACGGTGAGCTTTTCAGTTCAGTTTCCGCCACAACGATTAACTGTTGGCACAAGCACTGAATTTACTTAATGAAAACTATATATTTATTATTTATGAGCGCAGTGTAGGACACTTAAAGATCACAAAGCCTAACTGAATTAATTTGAAGTATACAAATGCTCGTAATATTATAATATTTCGAAGTTGTTATTTATTAAATAAAGATTCAACCATTGCATTTCTATTAAAAGAACACAAAGCTTCACAGTTGGTTTTATGGCCGGTCACAATTAATCCCAGATGGCAAGGGGCGGAAAGACCTTTCTGGACAGTCACAGCTAGTTGATTTTGTAGAAACAAAATATCACTGGTCAGCACGTTTTACTTTGAGAAGATCTCACGAATGAATGACAATTTCAAGTTATCTTGTAGCAAAAAACTATCCCAACTGCATCTTCAAAATATGTCATAAAAGCAAAATTTTATAAATATATAACTGAATAACTAAATTCATTTAGTTTCAGTCAATCGGGAGGCCGAATGCTGTTGATTACAAAGTGTTTTTAGGAATTGCTTTTATTAGAATAATGGATATAAAATTTAATAATTACGCTTCAACAATAGAATAAAATAAAAATACCAACAATGTAACATGGCGCATAGTCTTGAAATGACTGCAGTCTCTGAGCTATTTCATTAAAAGAAAATTCAATTACGGTAAAGAAAACATCTCTAGAGAAGCGGAGTGGGAGAAACGAAGAGCATTCGACTACCCAGGCTCTCCGAACAAAAAAGTTTACAATTTCAAACTTTTCACGTAGACTAAAAGTTGTAAGTCCTTGGGCGGATCTTTTAGAGTAAAAATTATGTTTGATGCAGCTAGCATCTAACCTTCCTAGTATGATCTTCCATGCGAAAGCTCCATCGAAAATTTCATCCAAAGCGAATTTTGATAGCCCATTCAAAGTTTAGAAATATTTTTTGCATTACGGTAACTTTGGATTGATTGAAAACATTGAAAGCTGCACCAAATATTGGAAAGACTTTTACGAAAGCTCTCAAGAAAGTTGACTTTACAAAATAATGGTGTTTAGAGCTTGCAGTTAGGTTCTTGAAACTTTGTGTATCATGTCATGTTTAAACATTCAAAGTCTTCAACATTGTAAATTGGTAGCTGTAGCGTGAATAGATTACTGCTTACACTTTAAACATGAAAAGCAGTTTATGATTACAAAACACTGTTACCATCGGTCGCATAAAACTTGTAAAGAATTTAAACCATTCAGTTTATGGAGTTTCAACAAAAGGCTGCCTACAGTAGAAATAAATATTTATGAACCTTTTGGAACAATTTAATGTATGAAGTGATACAAAAATATCAATTGTACTTAGAATAAAATACAATTAGAATTTTACAATAAAGTCGTTTTGAGATCGAAAATTTTATCATGCTATGAAGAATACTTTTTTTTTATAATCAAGTCAAACATTATGATAAATTATAAAATGGCTATCGTCTAAAATTGTTTTTGAGTAGAAATATAAAGTGCTATTCCTGTTAAACAGGTAGCAATAATTTTACAAATAATAACTTTTTGCTTCTCATTTTACAAAGTTCTCCTAACTAAATTGCAATTGAAGGTAATATTGTGGTCAATTGAAAAACCAGAGCTCAAGTTTACTTTTAGTACAGACAATATCACTGTTCCCATTTTCAATTTCAAATCTCCTATATTACATATTGATTTAGATTGAAAACAGAAAAATATGAAAGTACTGCCGAAGCAATATTTGCGTTCGACGTCTTAAAATAATACTTTTTTAAAATCTAAATACCATAAACATATGTCATAGTATGAGTTATATTAAAAAAACCTTTTGGTCAAAAAAACTTGATTATGTTGACTTATTTTTAGAGGACATTTAAACTCGTTAGTTTCGTTAATTGCATTTTTTTTGAATTCTACAAAAAAATGCAAAATAACACAACTTTAAATTTTGGAATAATTAGCTTTCGTTAATATTATTTTTAGTTAAAATAATAAAGGCCATCTTTTTTACAATAATTTTTCGTTAATTTTCTTTTTAGTTTTATTGGTTTTTAGGTATGTTTAACATCAATTCTTAATTCTGATATAATATTTTAGTATTTTGGCATTACAACAGGATGTGACGGTTAAAATATTATTTTCAAACATAATTCTTGTTAAAATATGAGTCTCCATGGTTTTAGATGAGAACTTTAAAATTGGAATTTATGTGTCGAAACTTTTTACAACTTCCGAAGTACAATATAAACTAAGCAATATAACAAAGCTTCTAGATTTTGATTACTAATGCAAGTAATCTCGAGACGAAACTTTCCTGCTCGCGTCTAAAACCTTATTTCTGTATCATAAGCAAAACAAATAAAGGCTTGCGATGAACCGTGAAGGCTGTTGCCAATAATTTCCCATTATTTCCTTGCCTCGGCGAGCGGAAAACACATTTCCCTCGTTTTATTTTCCAAACCAACGTCTTCTGCTCTTTGCCGAGCGTTTGTAATTCTCCCTTTGAATTGCTGCGCCCAACTTCACTCTATTAAACATTTAAAATTTTTGACACATTGATTTTGTCGAAATGCAGATTAAATCAAATTAAATGTGACTACCTTTGATAGTATATAATGAATTTTTCTACTCGGTGTCTTCTGCTAAACTAACCTAAAATATACTTCAACCTTTTTCACTCGTCATCTGGCTTAAAACGTGTAAATTTAAATATCCATATATCATTGTTTTTAATATAAAAGAGATCAAATACCAACATTTATTTTATCTATTAATTTTCATTGCCAAATAATCTTATACCGATAAACCATTATGAATACCGGTGATTCAAATATCGGTACAAATATTTAAAATATTAAGAACAAATATATCTATATTTTTCACAATAACAGTAAGTTATTTTGGAATTTAATGTTAGTTAGCAAATAATGCCGTCTCATTTTCTGTTAACATTTGCAACATTTTTTCAGAATTATTTATTTTTTATTTATAACGCTATTTTGTTCAAATTTCAGCACCAATATACCAATATTTTTATCAATGATTTTATCATTGCGGAACCATCAACTAAAGGTTTTTCCAACTATTTTGTCATGCTTTCGCGCTTACAGATAATATGACCAGTATAAAATAAAAAAAAAACTTGGGCCAACCATTTTAATTAAAAATCTAATTCGAAATTCGTAAATGTGACACTTCCAAAGTAATTTTGTATGCCATGAGACTATGTCCAGAAATCTTTTCTGCGCGCAACGTAATGCTAACGTGCGCATTTTTATGTGCATTTGTCGGATAGTTATGTTGTAGTAACCTTAATTTGAAACCGAGATTATAAAATTTTCAGAGCTAATACACGAATTATTATTCAATGAAAGAATTACTAGCCGAGATGATTTTTAAGATATTTTTTTAATAGGAAATAAATTTACCTGTAAAGGGTATAATTATATTAAAGAAAATATCATCGATAACTCGAATTTTTAAACCTACTACCAATAAATAAAATAGAACATTTTTATATAAATATCCAGAGATAAGTTGGTGAGTTGAAATGCAATCTATTTGAAATTTGTTCCTCGTTCGTTTGTTAACTACTATGTAGATACAAACTAAAATTGCTTGAATTGCTTTCGCTCACAACGCGTAACTACGATCAATGCGTTATTTTACCATATAGAATAACGAAAGCACGCAGTTGATGATAACGCTGTATTAAGAGGGAGGGAATGGCAATAGCCTACAGTAGGTTTCAAATAGTCAATTCACCTATTTAATAAATAAATATGGTTTTAAAATGTACAAACAAAAGAAAAAGCGAATCACATTATCACGCATATGGTTTTAAATTTTTAAATTTTATTAACACATAAATATATAATACATATTCACCTTTTCAAAACGTACACCAAGAGCTTTCAGACTTTTAAAGAAAGCTTCCATGACAATTTAAAAATAACCGTAAATGCCAACTTTATAACTATTGCCACCGATAAATCTTAAGTGGCTTAATCCATTGATTATATTGAGATAGAAATGGTACCATTTATATACTACACGGTAAATTTTCACGTAGCATATATATTTATATATAAACATACCTTTCCTTTATGAGTCTAATTCATTACGAATGTAGTGGTTGTGTTTTTTTCACGAAATAAATAAATATTTTAAGTACAAAAACTATTCGAAAAATAATATAATACCATTAATATGTATTAAAAAAACCTAATATTAGTTCTTTTTGTGTATAATTATTATGAGTATTTTAGTTTCTTTTATTTTAATTATTTATGGATAAATATAAAAAAACGTATATTGCAAAAAATGTGTTTTATTTTACTTATTCGGTTAACAAAAAATACCGGACAGAAGCGTGCGTATTGAACGGATTGTATTGCAAAATAACAGCATATTTATGGTCCTAAAATAATCCTTTGTGGGATGAGCTGGTGCTTTGAAATGGAAAACAATTTACCAATGAAAATCCACCGTTAATATGGCGTCATTGATTTCATATCACAATGGATGCTCATAAATATTGACAAAGCTGCAACTCGTGTTTTAAAATATCTAAATAAAGATAAATGGAAATTTTAAACATAGAAAGTGTTTATTTACTATCAATTTGGATAAAGTATAACTATTTTGGACTTTTTGTAAATATGCTGTCTTTGAATTGAAAATTTACATATTCTGCCAAGGAGTGAATGAGTTAAAATTAAAAATGTTGTATTATTTTAGTTTCAATAAAGATAGTTTGTAGCTTTGAAGCTTTTGGTTGTAAAAACAGATAACTTTATATAAGACTGGGTCATAAAAATGAACTTTCTTTTGAACAAGTCGTTGATAGATTGTTGTCATCAAAAGCAGGTATATAACAAAGCAATTGATCAAACAAATTTTTGCATATTACAATGCTAAATAAATGGACTAAAATCAAAACCCTAAAGTAAATTGATTGTTTTTTTCTATCCATATACATAAATAAGTGCATTTTGATGAAAATATAATATTTTTTGTTTATTATAAATAACATGCAGTAGCATTCTTGTCAAAATTATTCTAAAGTTAACATTACATTTGCATTGATTGAATTGGCATTCACTTGGTAGAACTCCATTATAACACGGTGAAAAAATAGCAATGTATTTTGTAGAACTAAAATACATTGCTACTTTTTCACCGTGTTACATTTGCATTTGAGGAAATAGATGATAATCATATGGTCATTTTTCGATTATTTTACCGTATACTGCCAGATCATCAAATGCATCAATCTTAATGTTTTACCGGTTAAAAAGGATTGACATATTTTTTGAATATTTTAATATATGAATATTACTGACCCAAATAAAGATGTATTGAACCTTTTAAATGCAAATAATCTTTAGAACGCCATTTACATGAGCCACTTAGCAGAAACTTTTACTCTTACTATTGGATCCGAGCAAAAACCATTCGAAAGCACCCGATTTGTCTATACCAGGTACCCGGTTGATGAAACTATTTATTTGTCCAACAAAGGAAGCGTGAACCCTTTTGGATTCAAAAGTTACAGAACAAAGAAGCTTTATGACTGAGACATTAGTGACAGTTTAACGTTCAGATCACGAAAGAAAACGAATGAAAAAGATACAGAAACTTACATAACGTCCAATAAAGGAAAATACGTGCTTCGAATTGTGTAATTTAATAATCATTTCGTCCACCTATGTGATAAAACTAATAATTTTTCCTCAAAAATAGAAATAATTTTTATTGAAAGGACGCAAAAATATTACAGCATTATATAAATATGTATAGAACTTCTTAAAGATTTTTTAAAAATATCTCGATTGCATAATCAATTTAATAACAAGTAAAGTATATCAAAAAAATCTTATTCATGGCCAGGCACCCACAAAAATGATCAATATTATGTATATATAAGTAAGTGAGAAGATAAATGTGTTGGAAATGTGTGGTGGTAATTGAAAAAGCAGAGATATTGGATGTAGATTGAGAGAATAGATAAAATAAGAAATCATTTTTGAATTTTTGAAACATTGTACGATTTCACATGTTTTGTAACTAAATACCCAAGTTTGACCTTTCAGCGTCTTCAGGCAATTTATCACACGGATACCACATCTACAACTGAAATTTGATATCGAAATTCCATCAACCACCTTCAGGCGATGTCATTAAAAAATAAATCATTATTGAAAATCAATTAACAAAAATGTTTGACTTAATTATCAATTTGATTCTAAATTATACTTGATTAATTAATTAATTATTTTAATCCAGCAATTCAAAATTTCCTATTGAAAAATATCATCGTTTCCACCTTTTGTGTGCTTGAATTATTTAGTGGAAAACTCCATCTGCGCATATGAACCAAAAACAAATAGAATAAATCAGTTGAATAAAATAAGCGACAGATATCCAATGCTTTTATTTACAGAGTTTTGCATAACAATGTTTGCACCGATCAATTTTTCATGTCAGCAGGAAGTATGGATTGCGAAAGGATATTGAAAGGAAATGGGTTTTGCTTTTATTGACTTACAAACAATTTAAAAAAAAAAATTACAAATGCAGGCTTTTTTGCGCAATATTTAACAGCAAGATTGTATTACGTATCAAAGTTAATTTCTCGTTTCAAAATAAATACACGTAATACTAATAATTAATTAAATGGAGACCTCTCAGTTGATTTTTCAATCAATTTGTTCATTTTGTGCGAAGGCATGGACTTTTGCGGTGTTTAAAAATTCAATCTAATTAACAGGAAGTTACAAGCTTTAATGGGTCTGCTCTTGTCACGTTCCTCTATCCCACTGCCATCAAAAATCCGTGTTTAGAATTTTTTCGACACTAAGAGATACAAAATAATCTAGTGAAAACATTCGTTTGATTTTATTGGTGTGAAATAAATAATTTTACATGTTTAATGATTTAAATATCTATATTTAAGTATGAAAATAACGTCAATAATTTATACATGACTTTAATAGTAAAGATAAAATCAATGAACTGATTCTTAACGAACAAACTAACATAATAGTATCGCCACTTGTCCAGCTGTTGTATAAAGGGGTGGTCTGATTTGCTTCCAGAAGGACCACTTCCATCCCACATATAATCTTATTGTCATAGACACCTATTGTTTCATTTAGAATTTTTAAAATTTAGTGTCATTGTGTTAAAGTAACAAGCTAGGCCGTTGGAACAGGAGAGAGTATGTGTTGTGTGCCTTTTTTACACAGCTATATATAGATAAGCGAATGTTAGTTTAAGCATAGATCTGACGATGGAGTGAGCCGAAATAGCTATCAACTATATTTGTTAAAAATAATTTTGTAGAACTAAAATACATTGCTATTTTTTCACCGTGGTAAAAATATTCAGTTCAAGTATCCAATTGAAAAAACTATCTAGGATGCGGATAGATGACACTGGGCTAGAGAGTTTACATATTGGTTCCCGGTGAATGGAATTTATATATATATATGTATATATATATAAATTTAAATCAATTCCAAAGATTCTTACTTCAACTATTTTCAACTGCTAGTACTTCACCACTTGTTCAAACAAGTGAGTCTCACTCAGTTGTTTGTCAGGAATAAGAGTAAAAGGTAGTGCAACACAACTCCAAACAGATATGACGAAATGGAAGAGATAATAACTTCACTCTTCGCTTTTGCGGAAAAGCAGTATTCATAGTGTTGATATACATGCATTGATTTAGTGTCAGCAATAAACAATATATCTAAGACTTATACGCTGTCCCCTAATAGTACTAAATAAAATTATCCGGTATTATAGCACACATTCATTGGACTCAAATCTTAATTACTTGTTCATTTCTTAATGTTTGGGTTCAGTTTGTAATATTTCTTTACACAAAGAAATAAAGTTGTGTAAAGTGGTTGCGTTTCAATTGACCATAAATATTGTCTCTATTGACATATTTTTTATTTTATATTCAAATATAATACAATAACATTGAACATTCCGAAACCCTCGAAACAAAACAGCAACAGAGATGTCGGTATTTGAATGAATATTTTGTAGCTTGCAGCACTTTCCGCAAAATCTTATGATGGGTCTGTGAATTATTTCCAACAAGATATACCTTCTGTCTAGGAGCAAATTTCAGTCAAAGCTTTGCTTTGTCTGATATTCGATATAATTTTTTATAGTTTGATTTTTGAAACGTAAACTTGAAATAATTTTGTTGCTATCACTATAATAAATATTTATAAGATAATAACTTTAAAAAAACTGTGGAATAAACGCAGATAAGACATTATACAATATATATATATATGCAATGGGTTACCTATTACAAATAAACAGATCTCGCTCCAATAGAAATCCGATAGTATTACAATGATAATAGAATCGATCACCCTGACAATACTTAAGAAGATACGTTCGTTAGAATAATAATTGGCACCAGTGTGATGTCAGTTCATCTGAATACGCCTGACTTAACTGATTTAACTGAATGCGTTCCCTTGAACCAAACATAAGCTTCAGTAATGAGCTATTATTTGCTACAATATCTCTGCAGTATAAAATACGACAATGCTTACGTATTAATTCACGCTATGACACTGTTTTTTAAAGAAAACGTTATTGCATAGAAAGATTGACAATAACCCTTAAATTAATAATGTATTGAAATAATTTGCTCAATCAAAAATATAATAGCATATTTTGAAAAATACCTTCAGTAGTTCATTTTTTTTTGCGATGGATGGCTTATAACCATATCAATAAAAAATTTCTAGCACAAAAGTACTCTCTTTTTTTTGTAAAATATGTTATTTTGAAAAGGTATGACTGTTGAACTTTGATAACTATAAATATATAACACGGTGAAAAAAATAGCAATGTATTTTAGTTCTACGAAATTATTTTTAACAAATATAGTTGATAGCTATTTCGGCTCACGCCATAGTCAGAACTATTCTGACGGTGACGTGACGATGACGATTCTGACTAGCTCTGACGATGGCGTGAGCCGAAATAGCTATCAACTATATTTGTAAAAATAATTTTGTAGAACTAAAATACATTGCTATTTTTTTCACCGTGTTATAATGGAGTTCTACCAAGGGAATGCCAATTCAATCAATAAATATAAATATATACATTGTAATAATAAACTAAAATACATTGCTATTTTTTCACCGTGTTATAAATATATACATTTTCGAAACGCCACAAAATGATGCTTAGTTGTTATTGATATTGCTATACTAACTATGATATAGCATTATTAATTAAATAAATGTATAATAAAATTTTGATGCAAATTTAACTAATGTATACATTTTTTTTAATTTACACATCAGAACCGGTTTCGTTCTTCCCACAAGTTATCAAACGATTTTAGCTAATAATGTTAGTGAAATTGGAAATACCGATAAACCTTTTCATTTGTATATTGCAATAGAATGCATTCTTACCAAAAAGTGAAAGTCAGCACCTGGAAAGTGAATAATAATTAAATATTTAATAAAAATCCCATTCATTTGGAAATCAGGCATTGTAAAGAAGATCCTTGGGAAATATGTGATTTTCAAGAGGGTTTTTTAAGTTTAAATAAGCTCACCGCTTTATAAATTAGAGTTCAACAGTCCAAATAAGCAAACTACTCGCACAATAGTTCAAAGTTTAAATGATTATACAATATAAAACAATAATTACTAGCAGTTTATGAAATGACAAAGAATAATAACTGAGCCACACTGCTTGATTGGAAAAAATCAAATTTACAAAAATCTACCCATACATGTTATCTTATCACGCATTTTTGACCACTCACAGAGATTAAATACCCATTTATGTGACAATCTGTATTAATAAATATCTATATTTTTACATTCGGTATGCTGTAGAAGAATGCTGTAGATTATCTATACTTTTGTTTATAAGCAGAACCTAAGTTATGTAAGAAGAAAAAAATATTAGAAGCACTTTTATGAATATGCAATTCAGTAATTTTGATAAGCCAAACAATTTTAAGTGATGTCTTAATTTAGTATGATTATGAAATTCATAATTTGTTACAATTAGCGAAAAATTTTCGATAAAGCAAGGGACACCCGTTAATCTGACGCCGTTTGTTCTGTCGTCTACAGTGGGTTCTGTTTTCAGACAATATTGACACTGGTGCATCACATCAAAGGCTGTTACACTACGCGCATCGTGAGATGTCATTCACCAAGAGAATGCCTATTCTATGACTATTACGCTATTTTTTCAATATTTTTGATTATCATGCGATTAGGGGATATAAAAATATATATCAATTTTTTTTATAAAGTTTCTCTTTCTACAAAACAAATTGTAAAATTGCAACTTTCCGTACTTGTTGGTGTAATTTATGGTTAACTGAACATAGATTACTTAGTAATAATTCCATATACGTAAGTGCATGTAATAATATAAAATTTTAATTCTTTTATTTTAATTTTACCTACAATACTTTTATTCGAATGGTTAATTTAAGATTTTATTAAGAAATTGTTTTTATCAAAGTCTTAATCAAAACCTATCATAGGTTAATTCTCTCAAATAAAATTTACTGAATGATTTTTTGGATAATTTTCAAGCGATTATATGCGCAATAAATAGTCTTTCACTAGTAACGCTCAAAATTTGTTTAAATGTAAATAAAACTTTTTAAGATATTCACTCATTTATTTCATTTTTTAAATTTATGTATTATATGGAATTAAGTGTGAAATACAACGTCATTCAAATGTCCCCTGCGGGTTTGCTTGGTTGTACGTATTTGAGATGTCCAATTTTTAATGATTTCGTCACAAAAATCTGGTTGAATTTGTTCAATGGCGATGGTTATGTTAACTTTTAAAGCGTCACTTTTTACTGTTTGCAAAGACTTGTGTCTTAAGATACCCATCAAAGAAGTCAAAATGAAATTAAATAGCATGGTTTCGGTGGCCAGTTGATGTCATCATCGCGCTAGATAATCATGCGCTCATCAGTCGTGCTGAATGCCCGTCAAAATTTGACATGGTAATTTTCCATACTCAAATTTCCATAAACAATTGACAGATGTCACGTTAACAACATGATTGCTTAACCTGATAAATTTTGAGCGTCCCTATTGAAATAATAAGAAAATAAGCCTGATTTTTTAAATAATTAAATCAAAATCGATATAACAATTTGGAAGTTGAGCCTGAATATAAAACCTGGAATGCTTTTAAAAGATTTTAAAGAAAACGCATTTTTTTAACATAAATAGAAACATACTTAGAGATAACTAAATTCTTTGTTTTAATTTGATGAGCATTTGTTGAGTCTTTTGCAAATGTTGTAAGCTATCTTATATTTGTTTTAATTAAAAAGTTATAACAAATAACTTCTTTTTAAATTTCTGCTGAAAGAACGACGTCTTTTTAATAAGATCAAAACCCAGATTTTAGAGTTTCAAAAACTTCTCTTCTCTTGCTACATTTAATGGTTAAACGCCTCAGGAAAAATTTTCATGACACGCAATTACAATCGGATTAAAAAGAATTGTTTAGCCGTGCCCCGAGGATGATTTACTTGATGAAAAATTTTCCGATATTTTATAATATTTTTGAAGACTTATTACTTTCAAAAGAAGTTTTTTCATCATAATTGCAAGCTTATAGAATAGCCTTCATAGCCGTAATAAATATTTATATATTTTTTTAATAAATTTAAACAAAAATTTCACATGTAATTTAACAAATGAAGATAAATAAAACTTTCTCAAAATTATTTTCAAATCGGTTGAAAATATATTATTGTCAATATCAACCAATTTCTGACAAAACTTATTTTCATGAAAAATTTAATTT
Source organism: Himalopsyche japonica (assembly GCA_028555115.1). NCBI lineage: Eukaryota > Metazoa > Arthropoda > Insecta > Trichoptera > Rhyacophilidae > Himalopsyche > Himalopsyche japonica. The sequence continues at coordinate 1,054,451 of JAHFWJ010000395.1, forward strand.
CTTTGATCGTTCAACAAGTGATTCATTTTTGCACTTTTATTGACATTAAAATTAATTTATTACACCGTCTACTTTTATATTAATCATAATTTTTCACATTTTACTGGCGCTTCATAAAATATTAAGTACTTTGTTGTAAGAAAATTTCGGTGCCCAAGGCATTTAACGTTAGAGGAATCTACGAAAACCCAAAATTTCTGAATGACGTTTGCAAAGTCCGCCATGAATCTATATGAACTAAAATAACAGCAACAAGACAAATCAAATATATTTATCAAATACGAATTAAATATTCAGAGGGGATTATATATTCAGTAAAAACACGACTCGAAAAACAATATTTAAAGGATCATTCGATATGAAAATAAGCGCCACATATTTTATTATTTCGTTAAAAAAAAAAACTGAGCTGATTGCTTAAGATGTTTTTTGATTTTATGACTTACACTAAATAGATTGTTATCATAGAAATAAATAGGTGATGAGATCAGAGAATAACAGAATTATGTAAAAAATTAAGGTCATCTTCTAATTCTTAAAACATAACATTCAACGTTCTTTGCTATTACGAAGATTGAATTATTTTTTTTGAAAAAATGATAGGAAAAATACATTTTTGTAAATAAGAAAAACCGCTTACTTGAGCAGTTATATTCAACGGTCCTTACGAAACCAAAACAGCTGATTGTCTCATTGCCTTGACAATTTATTTTTATAGCATTTTAGGAATACTAAGTTATTTGGAGCATTCTTATTTACTTAATATTACATAATAATGTTTTTTTCTGTTTTATTATTGTAAGCCAAAAATATGAAGTTATTAAAAAACATGGATTTATATTTGCTTTTATGTAAGTGCCGAACGGTTTCTTATAATATTTCAACAGTAATTAAAATTAAAAATGTAGTTACAATATAGTCATTTAATAAATCTACACATTAAGAAGAATGAATTAAACCTTTTAGTTGACTTGAATCTTAAAATCAATAGAAATTCAAGTAATCAAGGTGAATTTTCTTTGTGTTAAAATTAAAATTTATCAGCGCATCTCATTCAAACAAGGAAATCTTCGTTAATTTTTTAAAATATTATATATATATATAAATAAAGAACAAATTAAAACTAACATAACGATATTAAAAAAAAAAAGTTTCCAAGATCATTTCAAAAAAGAAAGTATCTCTTACGTATATTTTTGCTAAAAAGAATTTCAAATTTAAACATAGATATTTTTAAAAACAAAATTTGATTTCTTAGTACTTATTTCCACAATATATTATTTGATCAGGACATGTTTCAGGATCAGTTGATAAAGTTCGCGATGAGCGAAACCGGTTCTGATTAAAAAATATATTATGGAAATAAGTACTATAAAATGTGTTTTCATTATTTAAAATATCATGTCTTTCCATCTAGAAGTTAAGGAAATATAATTTTTAAATTTTGATAATACATAATTTATGAGGAAATATGTGCTGGGCTCTGCAGCAATAATTTGAGCATTAGTCTATAAGGCTGTTTATCAACGCGCTTCATTTTCCCACCGCTCGTCCTTGTTTGCACATCTCGATCGATGCAATACGTGAGGAGAGAACCACAACCGGTTTGTTTGCGAACACAATTATTTGAGTGAGGTGAAATAATTGAACTATCTTGTTTTCTTAGTTTGGAGTCTTCGGCAGGCGTTTGCACCAATATCTAACAGAAGACGTGGCGTAAGTTTTAATCAAAGCAACGACCATCATTCTGGCGTAGGGCTTCTCCAGTATCGCAATATGTTCCGTCGGAAATTAATTAAACTTTTCCACATAGTCCTTACGACAACATGATTATTTCCATGTATGATATGACTTCGCTGAATACTTGATAAGATTATTTGAGTCGTATGATGGAATATCTGAATATCGTCGCCTTAAATTATTCCAAGAGAATATTTCTGAATTATTATTCCTTAAGCAATTTCAAAATAATTGCTTTTCTAATAAACAGCATTATCATTAATGCTTGAAACTTAATAAAGATAATACTAACATCAATTTATGGCCGTAAAATTTTAAACAAGAGCTGGCTTCAGTTTCAAGGATTAATATTGGAAATATCATGGTTTCTTCTGATTACCTGTTTCGTGTAGAGCAAATAAAATAATTTGGAACTGATAAATTATAACATTGAGGTAGGTACGAATGAAAAACTTTCAGCACTTTAATTTGCATATTAAAGATAAGTTTTCAAAACACTATTGATTTTAATGATTGAATTGACATTTACTTGGTAGAACTTCATTATAATACAATAGAAAAATAGCAATGTATTTTAATCTTAGAAAATAAATAAGGTGTATAATTGACGCCTACATCGGAACTATTAAAATTTATACCTTACTAGCAATATCATCATTTTGAGTTCCACAAGACATTTCTGAAAGAATGAATTTTTAATTAAGAAGCATCCGATATTCGGCGGTCAAATTCTCTGCTGAAAGCAATGGGGATCTTTTGATCCTCTATCATAATGTTATTAATTCCATAGTTAGACTATACAACAGATGTTGGTAGTGCATGGCTTTTATGCATAAGAATGATAATGAAATACGAGGTATTATTACTGCTAAAAATTTTAATGTTTCCTGAAAGAAATGTTTTGGTATTATAATTTTATTTTTCGCATCCATTATTTGTTCTCATATATATGAAAACTAATGTTTGACACTAACAAATAAACAAGCATGAAGAGATGATATACAAAATTATAACCTTAGTTTCGATATAAATAAGATCCATTTTTTTTTTAAATAAAATATTATATTATACAAGGGAAAATCAATATCTTAGTTAAATACTTTTTTCAATGCAGCATTCTATGATTTAAAATGACGTATCTTACAAAACATTTTTGTCAGCTGAATTTTCTATCTTGTCCGTCCAAAGCTTTAAAGGTGTTTATACCGAAAACCCTTCCTCCTTCGCATAAACCTTGACGTCATATATTCCATCAGTATGTTACGTATCACGCTCAGGGTACGTTTCGCCTTTCTATCGACAGATTTCCCCTGTTTTCTCCCACACGCACAAAATATTTATAGAAAGTCCACTCGACATGTGAAAACTGTGAGAGCCAACAAGCCGACCGGTTTACATAATTCAAGCACTTTATAATAGAAGAGGCTTCTTTCTGCCTAAAAATATTCCAAGCTAGTCATATAAATTATTTTTTTAATTTTTATGAAAGGAAAATGACAACGATTTTCTATTAATTACATCTTTTATTATACATTATATCATTGTCTTTCGATCACTTCATAATTTTTTTATTCGAAAAATGTTATGTTAATGAGATTATATAAATTATGATAACTTTCTGAGTAGAATTATTGCAGCTCTGAATGAAAAGTAATTAAAAGCTCTTGAATCTTAAAATTGAATTGTCCTTGAAGGACGTTAGAAAACGTAAATTAAAAAAAAATCTCCAAGATGTATTGATAATATCTTATATTGACTGTACCTTTACATTAATGTATCATCATATAAAAGAAAAACTCTCAATATTTATTTCTCATTACAAATTAATACAAGAGAATCATTCTTTAAATGACGCTCTCCAAAGGAGTTAAACATATATCCAACCTTGAATACTACTAGTACAAAAAGTATTTATTTAATATTTTTTTCGAAGTTTACAAACCCTTGAGAATATAGTTTTATGAAACATTTATGACAGTCAAACGACACTTATACTTCCCGGTTTATTTACAGTAGCTAATCATGAAATTCGAAGATTTTTTTACGCAGTTATAAATTTATATAATGGGTAGAATATTGAGTCACTTTATGCAAGCCACATGAAAACTTTATTTGTTTTATATGTTTCCACTATTTCTTTTATCGTAGATAATTTCAGGAAAAGCTGTTTTATTACTCAATGACGTATTCAAATAAAAATATTCAACACCATTTTTATTTGTATAGGCTAATATTATTTTTGTAATATACTTTTGTAGTATAAAAGTAAAATCTAAAGTAACATTTAGAATACACTTAAGAAGATGTTAAGAAAAACTTGGGATTAAATGCAAAATTGTATTACTTTCACAAATTCAAATGACTTAATAAAAATAATCAAAATTGACCCAAGCTTAAATCTAGTATTTTAAGTACCTAAAAATATTTATTGCTGCTTTTTGAAAGAAAGTTTAATTTTGTTGTTTTCTACATGACAGTTCTTTTTCAGGTAAGTTATTTTTGTATCTTTTAACTTCTATATTTATTTATGGAATATATGTTTGGTGTTTTCTGCGAATGTGTTTAAAAAAAACGAACAACAATAACACGAAGACAATAAACATATCAAAGGTCGTTCTTCCCTGGGGGCAAGGTACCTTTGGAAAAATCTCATATTGACAAGTTACTGCCCGAAATGTACGTACCTACGCTCCAAATATGGAACAAGTTTGTAGAGTTCTCGTATTGGCAGCATTCTGCGGCTGGCGACAGATGGTATATGGTATTTGCTGCGAGGACCGACTACTGTGCGACAAAACTGGACCATTATCAAATATAAAATAATACAATAGTTGTTATCTTAAAGCCATATGACTTCGAAAGCTATGTTAACCTATAAATGTTTTTCATTTGGCATTTTTTTTAATAAAATCGGTGCTTTTTTCACTATGATACGTTATTTAAATTGTATATTTAAAATATTAATATATCTATAGACATGTATATTTTTTAAACATCTTTGTTTCTTTACAAATTAAATTTAATGGAACATGTTTCATTCGCAAGTTTTATTGTATATTTTTTCGGATGTTTAAATAGGAACTTATATAATAAACACGTATTATTTTTGCATATTTTCAAGCTAAACACTTACACAAGATTAGAATTTTTTTACTTTTTATAAAATAAAGAAGATTTTTTGGTATTTTCTTGATGGTAAAGAATAAGCACCTCATAAAATCGGTCATGAATAACCGATACTTGATAAAGAAATATATTTTAGTCACATTAATAAGTCAGTGTATTCGATGTAAAATTAATAAATAATACGACAAATCACCAGATACAAAATATAACAGAAAAACTCTCTCGAAAATGACAAAATTGTGTAAGGAATTGTAAATGGAATAAATAATACTAATTATGTTGATTACAGCAAAAAAAATATTGATTTTTAAATAGAGGATCTTTCACATTTGAATTACAAAAATAGCTTGGTTAATTATATTTTTTTAATGTACTAATATTTTCTCGGAATTTTTATAAAATATACGATTATTAATTTTTTAAAATTGTAAAAGACACTCCACATACAAAGATTCAAAAACAGGTAAGACATGCATCCCATAATCGAGTAGTAAATTTTTTTGCAATATTCAGTAAAGCAAATGTACTTAAATAAATTTATTACTATTCATTTATTTAAATATAAAAATCCACATAATAAAATGACGAAACTGTTACTTATCATACTGAACTTATTCAAATATTTTAAAATACATTACTTATTTAACATTTACACGTAAACATATCAAATATCTATATAATGTGTTTGTGAAAGAGAACAGAACAAAAAAATCATAATAAATAACAGAAAACAACAACTTGGATTTCGTTTTTATAAAAAAGGTATCAGATTTGTTTCTAAGCGTCTTCTTAGATAAAATCATCCGATAGTAGGTAATTTGAAAGCGTACAATATCCTTTGCCTATTATGGAGTATATAAACGGAAGAAATCTTCTAAGATAATATCATTGTTCAATGCTAATGGGTCAGTTGGCTTACAAATATAGCTCTTAGAGCTTTTTCTGAATAATCTTTTTATTTTAGGATAATTCATTTCCAGCAGCTTACGAGCATGTATGACTTTATCCTTTTACTGTCACAAACGAACTTTGTTTTTGTAAATTCATATAATAATAAGCGACACATAAAATATATTTTCGTCCATAATAATAATCAAAGATTTATTTGAAAGCCGTTGTAACTTTTTTGTCATATTTAATATCGCCAGTTTCGTAGCCAAATGGTTAACACTAACGTCTTGCTCAATCTCATGACAAAGGATCTAAAATCTTATATAAAGCCTTTGATACTTTTATCATATCATTTATAAATTGATTTGTATAAGATAATTTTAATAAGCAAAAGTCGAACTACTGTCACCAGTTTGTGCAAATTATGTTAAGAAACGTCAATGTTAATAATCATAGATAATGAAGCGGTTTTCTTTTTAATATATACCATTTGTTTTAGGTTTTATCTTTGGTCAAATTATTTTTTTATGAGAATATTTTGAAATAATTTTTTGATCTTGGATTTGATGTGTATAAAACGCATAAGCACGATCGTTACGTCAGTGGGTTTTATTGATGGAAAAAGTTTTAATTTTCACATTGTTATTTCAATGGTATGACAATAAAGTCACATTAAAATCTCCTTCAACTACAACTCCAGCTTCAATTAGAATATCATTTTAGCTCTAGTTCCAATTTGATGATTGTATTTTTTTCTGTTTTGAAAGTTTGTGAACTCAAAAATCCATTTCATATGTATTATACACATATTTATATATATTTATATCATACATTACATTAAAACATAACTTAACACTTATAAAAAATGTATCGTTACACCAACCAACATCATAAAAAGATTAACTATTGAATATATATGCCGTATGCATGTAAATGTGGTTATGGATCAAAACATCTCCATATACACTATTCATATTTTTTATAGAATATTATATATATTCATAATATATATATTCATAATTATAACCCCAGAAAAATATTTCACAAGCTAAGGAGCATTTTTTGCAATACTATATAATCTACAACAATACTAGTTTTAAGATTTGCTTTATACTGCTTAAAACTATATAAAACTAAACGTCATGTGTTTTGATTTAATATTGTCTTATGTTACCCATAAAATTAATTCACAAAAAACAACAAAATAAAGCCAAAGCTGCTGACGAATTCTCATCGAATCTCAAAGGATGGGGTAAAGCAAGGTTCGCATGATCTCATTAGATACTAACAGTTTCTGGTCGTCAATCATTCTCCTTTCTCACACCACAACCTCCGTATGTTTATATTCTAAAGTAATTATTTACTTATGTTCGTATACTTCTACTACCTGTACCACTAATGCAGTTTTAAAAAAATATTTATAACAACATTCTTTATGGATAGGCTACGTTTTATTATTTTGACTTTAATAAACTCTTATCTCATTTTTGAAAAATATTTGATAATATACTTTATTTTACATTTACAATAAATATTTTGTTTAACCACTTCATATATATTAATTATCACTTCTCGGTGGAGAAGCACATCATAAGTCAATAATTAAAACAAATTGTTGTTACTATTTCCATTATAATTTTAAAATTTACACTGGTTTTGCGATTGCAAGTATTATCAAGTGATCTTGACTGATATTTGAATTCAACTGTTTGAAACTACAAAACGTGCAATTTGCTTTCAGCTTTCGCATATCTATTAGAAGTAACAGGAAATAAAAACAAGTATGTGCGTATAAATATATATATATATTCTTATTGGAACACATCAAAGTGGTTTTCGGGTGCTCGACGGATCCTGGTAATGTAAAAATTACATACTGGCCCAACAAAAAGGTTTTTTTTCCATTGGTTGATGAAAACAAGTAAACAGGAAACGGGCTTTTCTTAAATAAATAATGTCTAAATCCAATGTTTGGTCTGAGTATCATTTAAACAATACATACAATCTTTTCAGAAGTATCGTATAATTCCATTCAAGGTGGGTTCCTTTTTACATAATTAGTTTTAAATTCTCATTGTTATTTAGTATCGGTAAAAATGCATTAAAATCACGAATTAACACGTTTACATTATTGACTCACTTTTTAGTGGACTGGCATTATATTTTAAATTAAAAAATAACATTTTTATAAGCTTTTTTATGAAATAATTGTAGAATCTACTAGCATATGTTACGTACAATGTAATAGATACTTTTATCAAACATGATTCAATTTTTTTGTAGAATATCAATTTTAAAATAGGTTATTGTAGACATTTTTATTGAACAATCATTTTTTGTGCAAAATAACATAGGAACACTAACAGTGTAGTCTGATTTGCTCATTCATTCAATCGCAGAATCGCTGAATGAATTCAATAAATATATTCATACATTGATGAATGCTTCTAAAATCAATTTCATATATGTTTCATATGAAATATTATTTATAGTTATAGTTTATTTAACATAAACATAATTAGTTGATTATGCATTTTCTGTAAGTATGATACGACATTTTAAAACTGTATGATCTGTATTCCCATTAATGTAAACTGAAAGCGCAAACAAGCCACCTTAAAAATAAATTCAAAGACACGAGTAATGTTTACTACATAGTCTGTTTTTTCATCATTTTATGGTTGGTTGCTTCGGCAAGAAATACTTCTCGTTATCATTGCAATGAACTCTTTTTGTGAGAACATACGATAGACATTGTCTACTCGTGCTATTTTTAATAACACTATACTGACATATAAAAAGCAAAAGTTATTTACATATTTGTCAGACAGGTTATTACGCTAGAGTTTATTCACCTTTGTATTTAGGAAATATTTGAAAAATAAAATTTAAATTAAGGTTTTTCATTCACCAACAGAAAATCTTAGTTTTTATCTATGTACTTGTAAAATTTTAAATAGTTTTATGCTTTGTTTCTATGTATAAAACATATTCATATTTCTAAAGGTCATCTTAAAAAAAAACTTTTTCTTTTAATGTATAATAATTGATCCAGGAATAACCTTGCCAGACACCTTATTTTATTATATTATAATTGTTCAAATAGGTAGTTAAATAGTTGCTCAATTCTCCTAATTTAGCGCATAGCATTTAACTAGGTCTTCAGTTTTCGCTACAACGCCCTTCTAACGATAACTAACTAACTTGACGCACGTAGATGCATGCATATGCCTTAAGTAATTGGAATGTGTGCATAGTAATATAACGTTAAATTAAATGACGTGCTCTAACAGATATATAATAACGTATTGTACAATGATTTTTTTATACGGAACTTATTGAACAGTAAAACCTTACTGATAGGTAAAATTTATAAAATATTTGAATAATGTCACTGATAAGAAACTTTCATTTTAGAATCGTTTAAGACTAACGTAGCGTTAAAAAAATAATATCAAAATCATGTACAATTTTCTTAATATATAAATTGATTTTGTGACATATTTGATAAAAAAGTAATATTTATTTTAATTGTGGTTTATTTGTATTCTAATCATAAAAATAACTGATAAGACAAACAAGTGCTATTTTATGTCTTGTTTTTAAATGAAGATTGGCTCAATATCCAGAATCAACTGATGTTTGTTTTCAAATTAAAATTGTTTGAAGCGATTTTTTGTCATTTTTAAGAAATCCTTACCATCTTAAATTCTTTTTCAAACTGCTAGTTATTTACAAAAGCTCTTGCATTACCTCATCTTACTGTCTTTTAAAGAAACATGACACTCTTTAAGTCTGTTCATTTGATTTTGTCGGATATATTACTATAAACACTATTAGCATTCAGGTAAGCAGAAGGTATGCAAATAAAAGTACGCTTACAGTAGAACAGTAGAAAAAATATCAGAACAATTATTTTCAAAAACATCTCAATAAAACAATTTTATTCTTTTTAATTTTTATTTCAAGTATAACTCCATAAGTAAACAGTTTTTAAAGAGTAAGAAATTTATTAATTATATGAATTTATGATAAAATAAATTATTTCAATATTTGACATTGTTTGAATTTTCATTTTTATCATCATATATTTTTCACAGTTTTTTTCCCTGTTATAAAATCAATTTCAAAATTATTTTCGAATGCATTTAAAATCGTTGATGTTTGAATCAAACTAATTACTTCTTTGTTAAGCTTCTCAAACTCTTTATTTAAATTAGTCCTATTGTGCAATATTATTCGTAGGTTTCATCAAGAATAAAGTAAGCCGGTTAATATTTACTGTAAAACCAACACCTTTTTCTGCCTTTGTCTGCTTTCTGTTGTATTTTTGTTGGATTGTTTTGTGGACAGGAGAATTTCCACGTGGGCTCACATAAACACCCGCGGCAAAGACTACGATTCCCCTTAAGCTGACTTGTGGAAACTTAAAAACTCGGTACAGCTCAACTCTTTGTTTAAAAATAATGAAATACTCGTTAAAAAGTGGTTGAACTTTTATACGACAAAGAACTGTGTATAATGATTTGATTTTGTCTTAATAGTTTGCATTAACGAGAGGAACAGAATTATTATCAAAATATAGTGCAATAAAATATTTACTTGTTAACAAACTGCATCGATCACATTTTTCAACATACGAGCTATAAAAAATGACGGAATATCTACATTGATCAAATTGCCCAAAACCACTAGTTTCGAACCTTCGACTTGATTTTTGTAGAATAAATGCATAACATAATAGAAGATCTCTCCCATTTAGTCAAGAATCTTCCTTTGTGTTTTGTCTAATCATTGAATATTCAAGCTTAACAAGAGCATTCATTAAAAATTCTTAAAATTATCAGGATTTTTGACAGCTTTTCCTGAGCTTTCAACTCACAAAAAATTTGATATATCTGAAGGGTCACTAAAAGCTCTAGCGAAGTATTGATCTCTCTTAATGAGCTTCATGGAACTTTAAACCTAACACTTGCCTTCATTGAGTACTAAGTATTAATATTTTTCAACGAGTTTTTAGCTTCTTAAATGTGTTTGCAACTCATAAGCTAATAAAAAAGCTCACGTAACTGAATGATTTTAGTGAGATTAAAATTTAAAAAAAAAACGGAATTGAGCACAAGAGTTTAGGTAATTTGAAGGTATCTATTTACCGTTGGGTACCTTTCAAAATCAGAAAGAGCTGTGTAGCTTAACGAAAACAAATAAATAAGTTAAGAAAATAATTTGTCGCTGCTTCTTTCTGCTGGCTGGAAAATTAATGAATTTAATGTTTTTTAATAAAAAGACGATTGGCCAATACCTTATTATTTATATATCTAATCCTACTGAAAATATAAATAAGAGTCCATTAGGAACCGGTTACGATTCATTAATGTTTTTGAAAGAAGACAGCTTTCCGAAAGTGCTAGTTTCTTCATTAATCGCGAAAATTAAAAAAATATAAAAATACAAATATGATAATTTTGCTGCGAATTGTAATCGATTTATTTTTAGCACTTATTATCGCCGATGTTATTGAAGAAATGTCATTTATATCAGTAAAAAAATACTTAATAAAAAGACACATTGTAAAATTATTTCTTATATTTTGTTATTAATAAAAATCATCATTTTAGCTGTGGTTAATTTTTGACAGATGCAAAACATCTCAAATATTCAACAATTATTCAAAAATGCCGGAACGACGAATTGTATTTATCGTGTAACAATAAGAGCTGTAGTATTGATATCGATATTGTGAGGATATTATTTAGATTAAAAAAATAAAGCGAATCAAACACATTTGCTACGTTGGTCAAATAATGTTTTGAAAAATGGTATCTACTTTGTTGAAAAAATCAACGAAATATATCGTGCTCAGCACTAAACAGAAAAACCAATTTCCGATATCACAATGGAAACAATTAGGCCATCCAATATCTAAAATCTTTCAGTGTGAAAAATAACATGTTAAGATCTATTTCATCCGATAAACGGAGCGGTTGTATTCATTGAACGCTACTAGAGCTTAATTTTTATTAATCAAGTCACACTCATAGATTGTTTGAGTGTATCAAATAAAATTCATATTTATTAAATAAAGTAATACGAAATTTTTCAATTGGTGTTTGAATCTATTCAAAAAAAAAGTTTTTCTATGAATCCACACTGTATTTCAATCTTACTGTTATATGGAGTTACAAACAAGTTTTGAATATTTTATAAAGTCATGTATTTTTTTTTACCAAAGTGTTTTATCTTAAAATATTACAGAAGTATATAAAGTCACTGGTATAATTGATGGACATGTATATTACAGATCTAATACTTTACGTGGCTGAATCATATGAATAAAAAAACTACAAACATATCTCGATTATAACATATTTATAAAGTGTTATTCATGACATCATTAGATATAGTTTTACTCACAGTATTAACAAATACGTTTTCTACTTGTTTTTGTTGTAAAAAAAATATAATGAATAATGTACATTTTTGAAATTGGTATGAAACTTCATTAACTTTCTTTCTTTATTGTTTTTGAGTTATATTGTTCTAAGAAACACAGCAATCATTATTTTTCATTGAATTTTTAAGAAATAGTTTTATATTAATAGGAAATATTTTATTAGTTTTTTCATGGTACTTCTGTCTGTATAATTGAAACAGTCAAAAATACCGAGCTCACCTGTACAAATAGATCTATATTGCCGTTTTTTTTTTGTTGTTTTTTGGGCAACACTTGTTCGCGGTGTGAGCTAATTTTGGGGCGGGTGTTGCTTTTAGCTGCTCGCGCAAGTTAATTAGATCCAGAACAAACAAACAAAGGTTGAATGGAAGGGAAGCAACAAACGCCCACGGAGCAGTATCCGGAAATAAGAGCCTTACGAGGTCGATTAAGTAAAAGGAATTTTTCGAGAATTAGTTTATTTTATAATATTTGTCCACAAACATTGAGACACGTCACTAAGAAGATAATTGGTTTCTAAGAATAAAAAGCTGTTGAACTTTTATCTTATCGTATACCAAACAAAATTATCATTACGAAAAATGAAAAGTAATTAACAATATTTCTGTCCCAATTACCACTATTTTTTCAACTGTGCCACAAAATTATTTTAATTAATGTATCATAAATTATTTTTTCAACTTACATACATGAAATTAAGTAATTTATCAGCGCATCCACATTCTAATTGAAAATTAATTTTAACTCTTTAAGGTGTCAATTGCCGCTTCTTGGTGGAAAGGAAACACACATATTTTTGTAAAAACGATGTAAATACATCATCAGTTAGGGGTGTTCCATTAATTTCTGATTCAGAAAAAGGCAATATTTATAAAAATAGAGTTTTTCTTGATTGTTTCTGAACTGCCAATTGAGTTTTGTTTTGATTTTATTTTTGTTACCTATTATTAGCAGAGGTATCAAGATATTATTTGTTAACAAAGTTACCATAGTTAGATATAACATATATTGTTAGATGGCCAGAATTTTTTTTCTTAATTCTTAGGTCCTTGCTACGAACCAATGTAAATTTTTAACTTAAAATTTTATAAAAAAATACCTTCAGTTGATTGTGCTCACGATGAGTGGAACCAGTCCTGATGTTAGAATTTATAATTTTATAGTTTTTACAAATTCTTTTATCAACATTTTAAATTATGAGATTGACAATATTTTTTTTAAATATTTAAGCTAATAAGTAAGTTGACGCATTGAAATTATTTAAAAATGTCTTATTATACTTTATTCATCACCATTTAGTCATTTTTTATTTACTTACATTGGTTTTTTGATAATACTTAGCAAAACGATGTATTTTTCATATTTATAAGAATGTACACATTTTCACAGAATCACTAAAATACTAAATTCATTACTTTGTTATGATAGTAAAAATCACAAAACAGTCTATTTAATATTAGGTAAAGCTGTTTAGATGAATTCAAATCTTTATAGATCATTCAGAAGTTAAAAAAAACTCACGTTAACTTATATGACACCGATATGTTCAACTATATAGACTGAAAATATAATTTTTCGCTTAGTTTATTCGATTATTTTTAAATCGTATTGATGAAAAATCAATAGGTTGGCATACTCCATAATAAAATGCATCAAATGGCAGTATTTAATAAAGAAGTAATAAGTTATCCTAGGGCTGGGTGTTATAATTGCATTAAAACTTCTAACACGTTTCTACCAACTACCAAATGCAGCTACTAACTGCAAAACACCTTCATATAAGAGTGTTTGAACAACTAATATGAAAGAGAGTTTCAAAACATTCAAAGAGAACACAACTGTGAAACATTTTAATTAAATCATAGTTTATAAGAGTTCACTTGTAACTGTTTCTAAAAATTAAAACGCATGTATATGTTCAATACTTTTTAAAAAAATGTTTTCAATTGATTGAATTTCAACAATAGTGTTTCTTTTTATATGAATTATAAAACGATAAAATTATTAATTATTTTAGTAGTAGGATTAATCTTTAATATTTTGTAAAACAATTTTAATTTATAATAATTGCAATTATCTATTGAATTAGTGAGTTTGAGAACTAAATATGAACCTTATCCAAAACCCAATCAATCATTTAATGTGTATTGTAAAGATTTTTTTTTTAATTCAATCACACACATATAAATTTATGTGCGTGCTTAAGGATATTAAATATTCCTGTGACCTGACAGTTTTTACAATACTACTTACACATTTCTGTGCATTCGACTCATTAATAATAATACATAATTAGGAAGACTTTCATCACAATTTTAAAATAATTGTGAAGATTCTTAAAACATCAAAATAATATATTGAAAGCTGATTGTATGTATTAATACTAATATTAAGTAAACTAAAATTTTATTTGCACTAATAAGTAAAATTACATTATTAGTATTCGTTAAATAAAATAAAAAAGCATATTTTCCAAACAAAATATTCAAAACTTCAGTTGATTCAGTCAAACACAAACTCTTAGTCAAAAATCAAACGTTACCCTCCAAAACAGTTGACAAAGCAAAATGTTTTTGTTAGTTCATAAAAGAACACTTATATAATAATATATCTTGATTGTGGTTAAATAGCAATGTTTTATTTTACGTGGTTCGTAATTATTTTTTTGTTTAAATGAAACTATTATTGATATATATAATATAAGATATTTTAAATCTATCCTTGGAAAAATAGTATTCATAATAAAAAATGTTGTGCAATGTTATATTATATTTGATTAAGTAATTTTCATTTTGATAACCAAATCCTTTTGCGTTATTTTTATCAAAATATTTTTTAAATTTAAAACTTTAGTGGCACGATAGCATTACATTCAATATTATTTCACTTTAAACAGGCAACCATAAATATTTGGTTTTCATTATGATGTGCACTCGTAGATTATCTGTTATTATTTTATCGAGAACTAATCAGTGTATATTTTTAATTTAGTTAATCGAGCGTACTATAATTCAACGAGTATTGTTTTACACTATGAAAATTATATTGAATGAAAATAAAATGAATTTCAGTACCTATATTATTTTTTATAATTTGTATACAAGTTGAATACTCATCACAGATCACGGCTTGAAACGAAAATAAATATATTTAAAATTTTTTCATACATCTAGTTTTTAATACATCTAGAATTCTTTTTATCTTAAAATTTGAGACACATAAAATTTTCTTTTTTGATTGAAAGGCATTACATTTATAAGATACAATAAATATTCATTAATTGATTTTTTTACCCCTGCCTTCGTTTGAGCGACTGAGAGTTTATTAAAATAATCAACTTTTTTATGAATATATACTCAAATGTATTTTTAAGAGATTTTTGGTATGAAGAGATAGACACCAAAAATCATGCATGACACTTTTTGTTTATAACAATAAAAAATAATTTAAATTAAAAATTATTTTAAATTTAGCGCATGGTTTTTATTTTATTCCTAAAGATAATCAGTCAGTTTATAAAACAATCGTTTTTTGCATATGTATATAAATTTACTAAGCCATTGTGGCATTTGTGATACAATTTCATATAAAAGCAATGTCAGCAATGTATAAGCCACGAAAAACAAGCAACTTGGTATAACTGTTATTCTCATATAAACAACGAATGGTCCCATTACTTTTACAACTCACTTTCATTCATAAAACCGATGATCCAAAAAACCTTGTGTAAAACATAATATTTGTTTCTGTGGCACGCCATAACATAAAAACCCTTTGTGTTTAGGAGTATTTTTTTCTTACATTACCATCAAGATTAAGAATTAGAATTACGACCAATAATAACTATTTCAATACATATCTAAATGAAGTCAATTATTTATTTTAAGATGAAAAAATATCCAATATTTTCAAAATATTTATTGCATACTAAAGAATACAAGCTACAACAGCAATAAAAATAAATTCATCGTAGTGTGGTCAATAAAAGTTTGCTATTCTCGAGGCAATGAGGACCTTATTTTATTTAAAGAAAAATTAAATTTTAATTGTCTGTATTGACTTTAACTAAGTAGAATTCATTATATTATATATAACAAAAAAATATTAATTGAATTTTATAGGCACTGATAATTCTAACATTGTGTGATGATAAAACACCTGTTATATTTTATATCTATAATTCACTTGACATTTCGTACTTTGCGTTATGGCTTTTTGAAGTTATAGCAATGTTTGCTTTTCTTAAAAAGTCGCCTCTCAAATAAAAGCTTTCTTTCTTATTACTTTTATAAGATCTTGTTGATTCAATTGTGTGTTATTTCAAATGTACATTGTGATTCAAAAAGATAAATCATTTGGAATGTATTTTTTTCAGAAGCAGAGAAAAGCTATTAGAAATATTTGTATCACAATATTTACCACTTGGCATTAGAAAACACGGATAACGCTGAACCTTACCCACCTTTCGTTACAGCTTGGTAAAAGAATATACAGAAAACCAGATAACCTATTCAACATGTGATACACAGAACAGACAATAAACCCAGCACCGCATTTTACGTAAGAGACGCAGTGCTATGTGTATCTAGTATTTTCTCAATTTACTTTTTTTATGAAAATAAACGGCTTAAGAGTACTGCGCAGTGCCGTGTCTTTTACGCCAAGTGTGGAACAGATTTTAAGTTCTAACGTGTTTCTGACTTGACTTACAATAGATTATGAATATTACATAATTTTTTTTCTTAACTGCATGATTATTTCTTTCGTTAGTATTCGATATATATAAAATAAATATACATCTGGCTTAAGCGTTGCTCCATGGAGTTGTGTTTGAAGTATACTAATTCTGCAAGTGTGCCAATGGCTAAGACTATAAAATAAATTGTTTTTTTTTGTTTACATTGCGTGAGCCGTTATGAAAATGACTTTCGGCACACACTACTATCATTTTGTATTCAATAGACTTTCTTTATCGCCTACAAGCCAACCGCATATCGTTTTCGAGACAAAACAATCACTTTTGTAGTCAGCAATAGCCAACAGAAACGACACGAAAACAATGTACACTGTAGATAAGTAATGACTAACGAAAATGTGAATTATTGAAATTTGAATTAATCTTACTGTCATGTAATATAATTCTTTATGCTTTCTGCTGTGCTTATTCATATTACTCATTTTAGTAAAAGCTTAGATATTTTTATTATATGCATAGAGAAAGCGTGACATTATTTCACGGTGAAAAAAATAGCAATTTATTTTAAAAAAAAATAATTTTGTAGAACTAAAATACATTGCTATTTTTTTCACCGTGTTATTTTAATTCTATAAAATTTGAAAAAAGTGACATTATTTTATTGTATATCAAACGATGTTAAATAGTCAGTTCATACAATTTTACACAATTCTGATCAAGACAAGTGTATTATATATAAAATCGTCTTTTAGTATTTTAATATAATGCATTTATACCAAGAAGTGACAGTTAACCACTTATAAGTTATTCATGCCATAATTCTTTTATAACATTGTCACTATATTACGAATTTAATATTTTTACATTTATAAACGGTTGTGTCGTGCATACTACAATTAGACGTGACAATCACAAAGTCTTAAAATTGATATTATGTTTATTTGTTTTTTCGCATGGTTTAATTTCTTGAAACATCATTTTTTTACACTGACTCAATCATTGTATATAGTTTATGATGTAATGTATTTATACTATAATTCTTTTTTTCACAATATTTAATCGACTATCTTATTTTGTTCAATTCATTCAATTTTTCCGATTTTGGTGTATTTGATTTGAGTAATCATTATACATGTACAATAATAATCAAAGAATTTCGATTGAGATAAACGCCTAGAAATATTCATATATATAATAAATGTTATTTAAATGTATTATATAATGGAATAAAAACTTTTACAATTCTATGATGACTTTTCATTATATGTTACGCTTATAACATTTGATTTAAGATAAATACTTGATAAATAAATATTTCGAAATACCACATTCTGAAGCAGAGTAGAGGTCTTCTGAAATTAATTAAGAGAATGTCTCATGTTAAACAAATTGTTACTTATTTTAATTTGAGTGGATCTAATAAATGTTACATAATAAAGAGTTTTTCTATGAGAAATTTAATGAAAATGTATAAAAAAACATGTTCATTCTACGTTCCTCAGAGTTGTGTTAAATGAAATTCTCTTCGTCGTTCTCGGTCGTTTCAGAATATCTCAATACAAAACTATGTTTGCGCAGTATTCGTTGATCGATTAAAATTCAATTTTTATTAAATAACGGTAATTTTAATAGGAAGTGGTTGACCTGTAATAATAAAGCGATGTTAAGTAAACCTTACGTGGGCTTAACCAAAATAATCTTAAAAGGGTTCCAGCGTTAATGGTATTAAATTTGAATTGTTAAAGCTTTGTGCGATTCCACATGTTTTTTTACGAACAACCCGGGATTCGCCTTTCGACATCTTCAGGCATTCTATCACACGGATGAAACGGACTGAATGTCAGTCCTGTTGCATCCGTATAATATAATGCCTGAAGATTCCGAAAGGCGAAACCCGGGTCGTTAGTGTCAAGACATGTGGAATCGTACAAAGTAGTACAAATTCGAGTATGATATTGAAATACCATCAAGCATCTTCAGTCGATATCATAAATTAATGATTTTAGTTTACCAGCAGCACCATAAAGAGCAAATAGATCACGTTCAAGCTTAATTTATTTAAGTACAAATAGAGTCGTAAGTATTAGTTCCTAAAAAACTTCAGCTTATCATTAGAAACCATTTCACAACAACACATATTGCATAGTAAGAGTAAGTTTTTATTAAATTATTAAATAAACTAATTGAAATATATTTTTTTAGTGTAACTGCAGAAAATTTATTTTTTTGTAATACCATTCGACCTATTGTATGATAGTATAGCAACTAACTATTATATTATCTCTTTCTGAATGTGTATTTTAAAAATACCTTCCAATGATGCTTTCGCTTGAAAATTTAAATTAAATTTCATACACAAGAGTGACGATATTCTTTGAAATGCTATAAAACGTTATTTGAACGACTAGAATGTACATTTGTCCGTTAGGATTCCGCAATCGAACACTCAGTCGTATCAACAATTGCCTTCGCCGAGCAAAGAGCGCAATACGAGATGTTTTATTCAAAGATCGCAAATGGCAAGCGAAGCAAATAAAAACGATAGCATGGACCACTCCTCCGAAGATCTTCACTCCCAGCTCGGGAGCATTCCACCCTGTTCTGCCCTAGCGTCCGTCGGGGTGAGAATACGCCGTCGCTGTTCTATATATTGTACTTCGTTCTGCGATAATTCGCCACCATTTTTTTGTATACGCTTTGAAAGCAAATTTTATTTTTTAATAATTCAACCTTTAAAATAGCCTATTTAATACGTCAAATGGTTATTTTCAATTAAACAATAACGTTATTTATATATCAAAAAAGCAACAACGATGTGCTAATTCGCAAAGATCGTCTGGTTTGGAGTGAATTCAGATATCACAGGCACCTTGTATACAATTGAGTAAATATGAAAAATAAAAACTGCGTTCAGTGAGAAAAATCACACTGATATATCATCGAGATAAACGGTTAACCATAACATTGACGAATCAAAAGTATTCAAGTTTAATGCGTTTAATGCGAGTTCTGTTGCATCCGTCTGATGAAATACCTGAAGATGCCGATGGGTGAAACCCGGGTCGTTTGTGACAAAACATGTGGAATCGTACAAAATTGCAACAATTCAAATTTGATATTGAAATTCCATCAAGCACTTTCAGTCGATATCATTAATTATAATAATTTATGGTTTTTATTCCATTTTTGGAGTGATATAAATAATATATTATATAATAATGCCTTAAATCAAAAAAGCGTAGATCACACACTGAAATTGATTATCTCTGGTGTCGTTGATTTTTTTATCCAATAGAAAAATATTGTTTGACGAATTGTCAGCGATTTATCATTTAGACCCACGAATCACACCCTATACCCGTGAAAGTCCAACGTTTATGGGTGCTTCG
Organism: Himalopsyche japonica; assembly: GCA_028555115.1. Classification (NCBI taxonomy): domain Eukaryota; kingdom Metazoa; phylum Arthropoda; class Insecta; order Trichoptera; family Rhyacophilidae; genus Himalopsyche; species Himalopsyche japonica. The sequence continues at coordinate 1,074,747 of JAHFWJ010000395.1, forward strand.
TGACGAAGGGATACAAAGGACGCAAAATCAAAATACTTCCCTGTGAAAGGCATTCCTAAATAGTTTTTTTTTTCAATTAAATTACACGAAACGTGTTTTATCCTGTATTTCGTTACATCTGCGTTAGTTTCAAAGATTTTCATTTCGTAATGGAGTCTGGGTTATTTATATCCCTACTCTTCTTAATTTGTTCACAGACTATTTTATATATCATCTTCCGAAGAAATTTATTCGGTGTCATATGAGGAAATTCAATTTGTTTTAGCTCAGAACTATTGGTCATAAGTACCGCAGCGGTGCGCTTAGTAAAAGCAACAACGTTCACCACTTCAAGACAGGCCAGGTAAATTAAATTTCATGTCATATAAAATTTGGCGCTTCTCTTTCTGCTAATTTACTTAATCAAATAACTGCTCTTGGTTAAATAACAAGTGATGTCAGACATCACGCGTAATCTCATTATAAAGCGGAAATGGTTTTTAGTGTAGTGCCGTTTTATAGGCTTGGCCTCTTTGTATGATTATCTCATATAGAATATTTTTATTAAAAAATTATACTATATTCTTTAAAAAATTATGTTTTTAAGCCACACGTGTTGCTAAAATGGATTAACTGTACCCTTTTGAGAGCTATCCGTACAATAAACACATCACCAAAATTACAAAATTTTGATTCAGACTGTTTGTAACGTACCATAATACTTTAAAATCGTTGAGTATAAAATATAAAATAAAATATTATGGAAAAATTGAAACTAGTTTGAAAAGAGCATGATTTTTTTTTCTAATTTATACACTTGTTTACAAACAAAGTTATTTTCAGGCAAAAATGTAGTTACATTGATTCACAGTAATAACGTTTTATAATACACATAAATATATGTTTAAGTCATTGCTATAATTCTTTTGTTAACATAACTGTAAACATCTTTATTATAGAATTACAGTGTTAAAAAATGTCTAAAATTTACTGATCTAAGCTCTCTATACGTTTAGATACATGATTAAAACGATAGCTAGCCAGACTGTGATAGATTTTACTAATCCATTTTCTCATGTGTATTTATCGTATACAAAGATGTTCCAGGATCGACTTAGTTGTCGCACTTAGCTTTTCATAGATATTTATATCTGCATTGCAATAAAGTATTCTATAAAGATATTTTCAAATAACTTTCAAATGATAACCATTATATAGTTACAATATTATCAGAAGTTATGATCGTTTAATTGTTTTATTTCATTAATTAATGATCTAAAAGGTATGCCTTGTGCTAGATACTAGTTCAAAGTTTGCAGATGTTTCATAATATATGAGCATCTATTTCTGTAGGCCTTGTCATTGCCGATAAGGCTTTGTAGCTATCAAAATTAATGTTGTACCAGCTTGAGCGTTTTCAGTAAGGTTACCTTAATTTGTAACTCACCCTCGCACTTCAAAGATGCCAATACTAACTATCTTATGGATAACTACAGGGTCATTATCATCTGGCATTATTAATCCACAACTCAGACCATGCTGTCACAAAATTTCTTTTAAACAAAATTGATGCAATAATTTAAAAAAAACTTTGATAATAAAGTTTTTTTAACAAAAGGAAACACGAGAAACTGCAAAATACAACGGTATTATTTCAGAATGACTGTCAAAATGCCATACATTTTTTTTTCAGATATGATAAAAATTTTTAAGTAAGCAAACTGATGAATGGCAACTATCAGCAATTTATATGTTAATAAAGCTCATTTAACTAAGAAAAATAAATCGTTCAAAAATGATATTTTTCATCACTTAATGACCTAATAACGTATTAATTTACCTTTATATACGAAATTCCGCAGACCAACCCGCCTGGGCAGCGTGGTGTGCTATGTCCAAACAACCCCCCTGAAAGAGAAAGTATGGGGAGGCCTTCATTCAGCATCGACCCCGGCTGATGATGATGATGATATACGAATTAATATAAAAGTTTAATGAATTACAATTTTATTGGTTTACAAGGTGCTGTCCAAAGTCCACATATAGTTTATAAGCAAACAGTCCTATAATCGGATGTGATATGGGAAAATATCAAATATTCTTGAAAATTGTTTGATATATGATCATCTTTCAAAAAAGGCACGATTTGTAAGATATTCGAATATTTATTGTTAGATCAAATGAACATTGTTAGGATTATGAATTTGCGATCGTAATGCTTATATTTAGCACTCATTATAATGTAGATAAGAAAAAATATTAAGTCATTTATATTTTGAATACGTTATGAAATACTGCATAAAGTAAATTTTATAATACAATTTTATATTTTTTAAGAGTAGTTTTACTCTATCCTCGTTTTTAAAAGATAATAGTAATTCCTGTAACAGTAGAAACACTGGCGGAAATAATTATCACAGATAAATTAATTCGCGATTTTCCAGCTGACGGGAATCAAAGTAGACTTTAAAAACCAGAATTTTAATTAAAATCTGTGACAGTGTGCAACAATTATTTCATATGAATCGTTTAATAAACGTATAATTGAAAATAACGAGGCACGCTGTAATCCATTGTGTGCAATCCACTCTTTTCAATGGAACCTCGGTATAATAGAGACTGAGCTATTTTAAACTGGTTCAAATACGAATAGTTTTGTTAATCACATTCATTTTATTAAAATTACATTTTTATGTAAATTTTTTTTAAAAAACATGATCATGCACATGTAATCTTTAGTGATAAGTCTTTAAATAAATAATACTTATAATTTAAAAATACAGTTTTAATTAATTAAAAAAATATTGCACAGTAAAACATTTTACATACTTAAAAACTCTGTTTTATTATATATAAAATAAAAATATCATACAGATTTTTTCGGGTATAAAATAATTTTTAGGCGTTTGTCTTAGTGTTTGAAGTATGAAAATCACGAACTCAAATTTCGACTCATTTCGACTTTAACACATTGGAAAGAGACATTTCATTACGTAAAAACACAAAACAAATAGTTAAAGTCAGTGGTTAACAAAAACAGACAGATACCGTATACAGAAAGAATTTGAGAAAGTTGCTTAAGATCAACACATGGTCAATTGACTCCCACCTGAGATTAAGTTTGAAACTGCCTGATCATCAAGTGTATTTTAAAATGATGAAGTTTAGAATTAAATATTTTTTTGGGTATCAATATTATAGGATATTTAGTTTATCAAATATAATTTTGTATAAAAAAATCATAGATAAAACCAAGTATATATACCATTTCTTTTATTAATTAAAATCAACATGCAATGATACTCAAAGTAACAATATTTACTTCTATGAATTTCTGTGCAAGTATATTGAAGCTATCATTTTCTTTTGAGTAATTATAAACCTGGACAAAGTGGAAGAAATGCATTTTAATAATGGAATTCCATCAACGTGACGAACTGTAATGCACCGTTTTAAATTAATTGCATTTTTAATTAAAAATTAAGCGTACTCTGTTGCATAATACTGTCTCTAAGATAGAATGTTTTAAATTTTTACCCAAGAACACCGGTTTCAGATCTATTCGAAAAAACACACATTTGCGTTTCCACTTTAAACTTTCATGATACTTTTTGACATCAAAATATTTAAAATGAAAAAAAGTAATGAATGCTTTTGACATGTTTTTTGTGTCACATTCATTTAAGCCAAATTCAATAAAATAATGCTAATGACTATTAATCAAATTTATCACAAAAATAAAAACTGAATGATAAAATATAAGAAAAGAAAGAAATTCATTTTACCGATAAAATGCTGGTGGTTCTGAAGGAGGCCCTACTTCCTCATAATGAGAAGAATGTTTTTTGAAGATTAAATATTAAAAACAATGCATTTATATTATTTCATTCACCAGCTGCTTAGAATGAGAAAAATACGTGTGTTGTGATTTACACTTAAAATGAAGCATTTCTATATAAAGCGTTTAAAAATAACTGATTGTTATTCGATTTCCAAACATCTCGACTCAAACATAAAATGACTAAGATTTGGGAATAGGGGAGGACAAAAGTAATTGATTTCTTTGCATACTGTTTCCAAAATCATCGATTTGTGCAAAGAAGGAGGAATAAAAAAAAATACACAATATCGTCTTAGCTATAAGTTACTATACAAGGCCATAATCGGACAATTAAATATTGAAAATGTCAAAAAAACCTTATCTATAAAAAATGTATTACAAAATTTGTCTAAAATTATAATTGAAAATTTTTCATCTGTACTTATCGTTGATATATTAAAGAAATAGTCAAAAAATAAAGATCAATAATTGAAGATAAAAGTGATCACATTGTACATCTATAATTCTTACATCACAAAATCAGGATTCCCACATAAGCCCTTTTTATTATTTGACCGAGTGATAACACCGTGTCCCATGGCACGCCGTCAAATACACCGAGAAGATATCTAGGGACATTTTCGAGTAGTTTGCTTCCACAAAAGGCCATACTGGGCCTTTAGTGTCCCTTAGTCAAGTCCCTAAGCCTACGACCCTTCTTTCTGGGAGCAACCTAGTTACCAAATAAATTACAATAATTTTCGTTAATGGGACACAAGGAGATAATAGTAGATCACCTTGTTAGTTGAAATATTTTGCCAAGCAGTTTTACTAGAAAATGTTATTATGATATTATTGTGACAAAGTCTAAACATATTACTATTTATCTTTATTTTCATAGTATTTTTATTTTTTATTATCATTTATAAATTTTTTTGCTGTAGTTATATTATTTTTGTATTTTTCACAATATTTTTCAATATTATTATACTACGAAGTCTGTACGTGCAGAATTGCTTGAAATTGAATTATGTTTAAGCTTAGTAATGGTTTATCAATGTTTTACTAATAGATAAATTAAATTTTTAATTTATTTACAAACAACTTTACTTTGTGTATAAAATAAATAAATGTCTCAATATAATCATAAATTATTAAAAATGTATTTGAATAACCAAAACACATAGAAAACGTGAGCACTGTTAAATGACTTATTTCAATTTATTGATTGAATTGGCATTCACTTGGTAGAACTCCATTATAACACGGTGAAAATATAGCAATGTATTTTAGTTCTACAAAATTATATTTAACAAATATAGTTGATAGCTATTTCGGCTCACGCCATCGTCAGAACTATGCTTAAACTAACATTTGCTTATCTATATATAGCTGTGTAGAAAGGCACACAACACATCCTCTCTCCTGTTCCAACAGGACTTATTTCAATATTTACAAACGCACCAACGTAAAGCTTTCGACATAATGTTCATTTGAATACTGCGGTATTTCATTAAGTATTGTACATATTTAGCCATACTCTCTTTTAATTGCTGATCATCATAGAAAAAGACAATGAAAAATAATTCTCATGCGAATTTACTTATAAATAAAGACTCCCAGCGTTTTTAAATTTCTACAACGAAGACAAAATAATACCGATATATTATCTTCTTATGGGTAATAATATATGCTATTTAAATATTACACATGGCGTGTTGAACTATCCAATAAAGGCCAATGGGTTAATATCACCAAAAACCACGATGCTAAAATGGCAAAAGGGACTCGAGAACACTTTCAGATGAAAATGTCCAGTAAGTCGTATTTACGACTAGGCCACGAAACCTTATTTCGTTGATCCAGTAGCTAAACCTTCATATGCTAATCTTGCCGGTTGTCGATATAAAATGTAGCAGCTTGCTTTTAAAGGTGACCCAAGCAAGAGCACTGCCACAACCTTTTTGTGGAATGTAAAGCAACCGATATTGAAAATTTTCAATCACCTAACGAAGTCAATTCATCACATGTACTTTATTTATTTTCATCCAACCGTATTGAATAATCATTTATGCAAACTTAACAAATCATTTATAACTACTTAAAATATTATTGGTCTGGTTTGTGTGCATAACATACAAATAAAAGTTTTTCAATATCACCAGTTGTGTAATCATTTAAACTGTATTATTATTAAATAATATTTAACTTAAAACATTCTTAAATATTCAATTGTATGGCTGAAAAATTATTTGATTCTTTTTCACATCTATTCGGTATTATAAGTATTTATTAAAAAAAAAACTTTTGAAGAATGAGCATGTTGAAATATCGATAGTAATTATTCGAAAGAATATATTCATCTCACCATAAATACTTTTTTTTATATAGGTTAAGCTTTCTTACATTACAGAATACACCTTGCTTAACTAATAAGGCAATTGTATCCCCTGGCCATAATGTATTTAAAGTAATTAGTTCAACCATACCACTTTTATTTTGAACAAAAGAAAGCTTATGCATAGTAACATTTACTTTTATTGAGAAGTCATTCCAATCATTTTTAATGCGACCTGTGATACATTCCCAAAAGTATTATATTTATGCACCGCTTTAAATCTTCACTGGACACAAATCTCATTCTTACCATTTTCACCACCTCTTACAAATTAATTTCGAATAAACGTTTCATTTTTTATTTAGTAACTGCTTTTATGGATTCATCAATATAATATTCGTTACAACTTGAATGACATACAATAAAAACAAGTTTGTAAAGCATAATATTTCTCTCTTTAAATGTGCTAGCGGTCACTTCTTGGTGGAAAGATATTATTTTTAAAAAGTTAAAACAGAATTTTTTGAGATATAATATTTGATATGAGATATGATCAGGACTGGTTTTTCTCACCTTACAAAAATAAAGTTGTGGAGAGAGTACTAAAAATTTTGTTTTTTGTATTTATTTTTTTATGTCAGAACTAATGTGTATCAGACATATGCTTGATTTTCGAAGTCGGACTTATTATACACATTTTGTATTTTAAGATTTTCATGACCTCTGAGAAGTGATTTCATTACATTACCTATCATTTTTGTGCAAAATAGTCGCTCTTAAAAATCTATTTTAAGTTAAACTGGAATTTTTTTTTTCAATAATTTCACATGCCTTCATTAAGCAGTGTGTTGCGAATAATGAATCATCAGACGAAAATTCGACATATCGAGTTAATTATCTTGAAATATAATATTATATTTAGCCCACATTCTGTGCATTGGGTAAGCCGTATCTATCAGTTTACCACTGTCACTTAATTGCTCAACTGGTCTGCCGCAAAACGAATTTGGCACATGTCACACGTACGCAAATTCCATAGCGAGCAATTAGGAGCACTGTATGTAAAAATAGGCTGGGTGTAATTAGTAGGGTACTAACCCTCAACGGTTAAATGTAATCGGTTAAAAAAAATATACCAAGCAAAAGGGGAATTCACAGGTGAAACACACAGCTCTACACTCATTTTCCCAAAAATGAAAACCGTAGCTTAAAGTACTCGAGAAACTTTTTCTCTGACCTGAATTCGTGCAAAAAGAATCCAATAAATGTGGCCTTTGTTATCAGTGTAATTTAATGTTTTGGATTAAAGGGTGATGAAAATTTTATAAATCGACTTCGTACTGCTCTCTGAAATTTTGTTTTGATGTATCAATTTTCGATTTTCTTAAAGAACGTGCAAAGCCCAAGCATTCAATTATTTTATAAGTCGACTATTATGAATATTTTCTTTCTTCTGAATTTATTGCAAATCCTGTTTTATCAGGTAATCTAAATTACTTTTAATTTGAGGCCATTAATACACTTTTTTAAAAACTACATCAATTAAATTGTCTTACACGAGAAAACAAAGAAAATTACTTATCATAAAACAAAGATTAATATCAATAAAACTCGAATATAAATTCAAAACTTGAATGTTATCACAAAGAAATTTTGTATAATATATTAAAAATAATACCGGCAATTGAAGGAAAAAATGTTTCATATGAATCCGAGCACAATGTGAAGTAGAAGTAATTGGTGTACGACCTAATATCGAATACATATAATATACGTGCAATTGATGTCAATTGAATTCGAAAAGTTTTGAATAGAATTTGCGCATAATGGAAATGTGAAATTCTTGCCGAATAAAAAACGCCAATACGATTATAACGTATTATTTGTTGTAAACATTTTTAAGAGGGGACTGGAAAACGACTTTGTGTTTGAATATTATACACAGGAGATTTTTATCCTTACTCAGGGTTCGCACAAAAAGTTGCTTTGGATTTATTTAACAAACATTCGTACATCGTCAAACGATAAAAGTTTGGATATATCGGGGGAGATAAAAAAAGAAACTTTTGGTTGTCGCTTGTTTACGCTGAGCTTATAAATGGCATACATGTTCGAGAAGATAAAGTTTCAGCCTTGCCGAAAAGCTGCGAAACCCTTTTCCAAATAATCCGTGAACAAAATTACACAAGATAAATTTAATACCGAGTAATTACAATCGGCTGCGACATTGTGCCGAAAAATGGCCCCAGCGGTCATGTCTGGCTTTTTATTTGGAGATCTTTTGCTTTCGTTCGCTTCAAAATATAGCTAGACACAATACAAGAACTACAACTTCATATGACACAATTATTAATGGCATGTTTTATTTATTTCTAGGCGTACAACATTGTCTTGAAATTTATTAATATTATGAATATACGTTTATATAATTTATCTCGATAATAACTAGTCTGCCACTGACTGACAAATTATAAAAAAATTTCACAATAACAACATAAAACTTAATTACATTAAATATACTAACGTTTACAAAATGTTGTTACAAAGTTGTTAAGAAACTATTATAGTATGATTGTACTTGTGTCATAGCTTTAGATATTCAAAGTCGTGCTATAGTAATTAATGTATATATATATATTAGACCGGTTTCGCTCGTCGCGAGCATTATCTACTGAATATGATGATCACCATACTGATGATCGGTTGATAATGCTTGCGAAACCGGTCCTAATCAAAAAATATATTTTGGAAATAAGTACTAAAAATGTGCTTTTATTATTTAAAATATCATGACTTTCCATCAAGAAGTGACAGTTAACACCTTAACAGTTGTTTATATATTTTTTTAAATATTTCCAAAATTCGTAGATATAATATTTTTAAAATAGATAAATCCCAAATGAGAATAATAATAAATATAGAAACCGTAATAATAAAAAATTATTTTTTTTTGGTGATAACTGACGAATAATATTTATTTACAAAAAACCAAAGAATCAAGTGAATTATTTTACTAACAATATTGACTGCAAAAATTCTAGTCTATTTAAAATTTAATATCAATTTGCAGTAAACTTGTAACTGAAATCCACTGTTATATTTTCTATGACCGCTCGTATAATTTTGCATTCCAATTACACTATTATATCGATTAAATCAAACAAAACATGTTTACACCGCGTTCATGTTAAAATTTAGAATAGGTCGGTAAATCTCGCATCAATTTATCAATATCAGTTAGCTTTAAGCGTATTGAGCAAAATTCAAAAGCCATTAGGCATCAGTGCTAAATTTCCGCTGCACCAGAGGATTTGCATCGCTCGCCTGAAGCTGAATTGCATAAAGCTTCGTTTAATGAAAATGCACTCTGAACTTATTGATTAAAATGCACTTTTAACAATCGCTTACGGCTCCTGGGTAGGCATCCAAATTTCGCTAGTATTTTTTTTCGTATTTCAAAAGAATTTACCAAAAACATACAAGCAATGTTTCACTTCAAAAATCGCTTGATTATTATGTCCAACTTTTTTTGGTGACCGAGCCATAAATCATTCACCATCATCACAAATAAATCAAAAGATTACCTTAAAAACTTCAATAAACATTTTTTTAAGTTGGATTGATTAAATTCAAATAAAATATGTGTTTCCAAATAATTGAAGAAATCAATCAATATAGCTTAACTTACTCACAGTGCTTCGGATTTTTCTTAAACAAACTATATCAGCAAAGGTACATTTACGAAACTGACAATCGACATTAGCTCATTTTATTTTTATTTACACAAAAAACATTTAATATGTGAGATAACTTAGAAAGTAGTATCCATTATATTTTCCTTTAAACCAAAAAATAGATCCACGTTCAAGATCCGAAATTTGCATTAAAAAATCTGAAAATAATGTCTTTTACCATCAAATTATCTGCGATAAATCGGTTTTCTATTAAGTTAAAGATATGTGTCTTTTTGCGTATTTGTCTTTTTTATTACTTTTTTATACAAGTTGTATAATTATTAATGGGAAAAATACAAATGATAAAGGCTCCACAGCCCTGCTTTCTAAATGTACATGTCATTGTTTATTGTGTAATACATTAAAGACAGAGATATAAATCAAGAAAAATATATTATTCATTGACAAATTACTTCCTGTAAAAAAACAATTTGTCTAAATGAATCACTGAACAATTCAATGTTTCACCTTGGGAACAGTTATAATATTTTGCTCATGTAACGACAATGTGAACGTGTATAAAATATTATTTTAAAATAACAGCACATTATTGTTATCAAAATTTTATCTGACAGAAAAATATTTTGTTTTTTGAATTAATTACAAAACTACTCAGTTTTTCTTAGAAACAATTTAAAAATATCATTCCTTAAACAGTATTGTAAATTATAACAATACATTTTGAGCACTATTTTCGCAATATAATATAATGATTTGACCATCGCAAACATAATATATTGATTTAATTGGCATTTACTTGTTATAACTTTATTATAACACGGTGAAAGAAATAACAACGTATTTAAGTTCTACGATTTTTTTTATAATATATAGTCGATAGCTATTTCGGCTCATGACATCATGAGAACTATGTTTAAGGTTACATTTGCTTATCTATGTAAAGCTGTGTAGAAACATAATAGACTGACGACAGTTCATTGATTGATAATACTTGCGAAGAGCGAAACTGGTCCTGACAACTCAGTATGTTGTGGAAATGGTACTAAAAACGTTTTATTATTATTCAAAATGACAGTCAACACCTGTATAATATTGATGATATAACAAAAAGGGAGTAATTTGAAAAAAAAATATCAGATAAAATAGCGTGATGAATTTTAGAATTAATAATTTCATCTTAATTGAAAGCTTAGTTTAGTATTATTCATCTGCATTAACCGAAATTAACACTTCATGATTTGATTGGAACTATAACTGTCATTTAATATGTCTGGCAGTCGTATTGGGCTTTTATAGTGTTTCGTAATCGTTGTTCAGAGCTTTCTCTCATGGGTCAAATAATGTATATACACTTGTTTTTAAAGACATTTGACGCATATAATGGTACACCATAATGATCAGCACCAATTAGTAAAATCGTTTTTACTTATTTTTTAAGTGAGGTTTACTAATATCCAATGCCGCATTTCAAATTATTGAGTGATTTTTTAAAAAAAATCTATGGTAAATGGAAAAAAAATCTCTAAAACTTTACGTTTAAAGTCACCCGAGATGAATTTAAACGTTATCAATCTCAAATATTTGATAGTCTTTGTCGGGACTTGAATCCATATCCACACGCTTGCAAGTGAATAGATTTTACGTTACTTTACTTAAATTTTATAATTTTAATGTTAAAATTTCATAGGCTACACTGAAAATTGATTATAAAAACTTCAAATAAACATCCATAGTGAGAAAATGCATAAAAGTTATTTGTTTTAAATTATAAGCACACTCATAAAAACGCTTTATATAAATCAACATTTCACTTTTGTTGATAAAGACAATTTACAAGATTAAAAGCAATTACAGTGAAATGAAAATAATATTTTATCGATCAAATTTTTGTAGACATACTTCAACGAAGTAATAAGCAAAGAGACTCCACAAATATTCATAATCGGCGATTAGTAAAATTAAGCACACATTTTCATGAAACATATTATTTCCATATAATAAGTATTCATACTGGAAACAGGGTACAGCTCATACATTAATCTGAAATTGGATTAAATATTAATAATGAGGTAAAATATAACGAGTTCCTTACCATTTAACAGGAAATTTATTCCTTGTAAACTCAATTTAAGCTTGTTCAAATTGGCTACATATTCTCAGGAGACTTTTATCAGAGTTAGGTAACTTTAATCTTATTCTGCTAAGAAAAATACTTAACACAAGTTGATGCTTATATATTCATGAAAGTTTGTTGATAGAAGAGTCGTCATTTGCTTGAAAATATAAATACTCACGAAGAAAATTTTTATTTTCAAATTTATATTTAAACGACCAAGAGTTGCCCAAAACAAATTTATATTATATTTAATAAGAAATAATTTTTATAATAATACAGTAACATGTGATAAACATAACTATTTTTTTAGTTATAAAATAAAAAAAAATCATTTTAGTATAGACGCATTTTTTTCATTATAATCTACTTTTCAAATTATTAATTGTATACATTATAAATTAAAAAATACTTTTTACATTATTTTCATCATTTTTTACTTGTTCCTTTGACAGGAGTTGTGAAATTTTCAAAAAAAATCTCTTTGTGGATTGAATGAACCCGCTCGAATTAAGGTTAGATACTTTTTTCGGATGATTGATCGGAACACGTGCTAAGTCTATGAAACGAGAAGGTATTTTGTGATACTCAACAGTGCTAGGCCGCATAGCATATAATTGGATTTCCAAAGAAAAATAAAACTACACGCACGTAGAATTCAAGAAAAAACCCATTACTGCCGTTATTGTGTTTTCTTTAAAAATATATACCTATTATTGTAACCCTGGGCAAAAGCTATTTCTCAATAATACTTCATCGCATGCACTGTGTCAAGCGATTTCAATTACAATCTTTTGTATTTCTTACCATATCGATTTCCAAAAATGAATAATAGTGTTTCAAAAACAAGTGAAGTGATGAAGATAAGATTCCAGAATTTCTTAGATACAAACGTCATAAACGGTCAGACGCTTTGCTTGGAGAATTTTTTACTAGCTATCTCAATTCTAAACTAATTTACTCTTCATAAGCTCATCGTAGGATTGTGTATTGAAAACATTAAAGTTTTATAGAAGTGGCGGAATCTGTTTAATAGCAATGAAAGTTTTCTATAGTTTATATTTCATGTCTTTATTTTTAAGCACAGCAATGTTGATACAGTTCATGCATTGTTACTGTGATGGAATGTTTATTATTATATGATAATAGCGTTATGGAACGTCGCCGCGAGGTATAGACAAAAGCTGTAGGTAGTACCTACATAAGCTGTGTATAAAATAAAATATGTTTGCCGTGTAAATAATAAATTAATATTCCAGGCAAATTTCAATAGTTAAGGCCGTAGCGCCTGATAAAAATGAATAAATATATTTGATGAACGAAAATAATTCAAAATAGTTAACAGGAAAAAATCTATATATGATAACTTTTTGAATCTAGAATTATTTTTAATAGAAATAAAACAATTGAAATGGGAGTAAAAAAAAACTTTCTATTCGAAAAAGGAATATAAAGTGAAACGCAACATGTTCAATGAAATAATTGAGTTATTAAAATATGATTTATACTGGCATATAAAAATGAATGATTAAGTGTTATGTGTATGTAATGTGTTATATAAGTTTTATTTATGTCGTCATTTGGTTGCTGAAATATAATGATTCCCTGATTGTGATATTGTTCAATCGGCCGTAATCAATATAAAATTTTGATGAGTATTAAAACTCAAGTACCAATAGCTTTGCAATATTATTTTACGTACGTCTTCCGCTATTTCAGACTTTTTAACCAATATTTTTAGCCATAAACTCAGTTTTTTGCTAATACCGACACAAAAATGCTTCTTTGAAAAAAACTTTCAATTCAATATTAACCTCGTGAAACCGGCTGGGACACTTTTCATTGTTTATATCTAGATAGACGTTAAATAAAATATTGTCCCAATATATTTCATTTGCTGTCAAATATGATGTCACTATTTTGTTTTGTTTTAATTTAAATGGACGATATCATTTTTTTTAAGCTGTAATAATATCAAATTTTAATTAATTGTTAACGCTTGATGGCTGGATGTTTTCTACAACAAATAATAATCGACGATTATAAAAATGAAATTGGGGAATTTTGGACTTAAAAATATCTACTTATTTCAAATTGGCAGTTGACAGTAAGAATTAAACTTCATGTGACGTAATATATGAAATTAATTTACGAGGTTGTCGAGTCATTACACCAATCTCACATAAAGATAAAGCAAGCAGAATCGTTAGCCGAGTTTTATATGAACTACTAAAGAGATATTATTTTTAATAACTCATTAGAAGTAAAAAGCGTAATTTATTGGTTTCGATATGATTACGATATCCTTTACCTTTTTTCTTTGAAATTTATTTCAGTTGTTTATTTGTGTCCTAGCCTAAGGGTCTATGTTTTTCCTTTGTAATTAATTCCTTTTGTAAATAACCGATGCTAACTGTTTATCGAGTTTAAGTTCTGTTGTATGTGTGTGATTAAATAGCAACGAAAGGCGAAACCCGGGTCGTTGGTGACAAAAGATGCGGAATAGTTTAAACTTTCATCAATTCAAATTTCTTATTATATTTATTCTAAAATAGAATCTTATATCAATGATGAAAGTCAGCATTATAAATTATTTTTTTTTTTGTGAGAGAAGCATTAATAGTAAAATCATATTTTTTTGGTCAATATAAAATATAACTGACCCGGCAAAAATTCCGTGTGATCTCCACCAAGAAAATATTTTTAAATTAAAATTCAAAATTAACTTACGCAGGTGCTTCACGCGTAACTTAATTTATGCACAGTCAAATGCAAAATCATGTTTACATTTTGCGCTTAATTTTTTATCACTACGTTCAGTTTTCAAATCCATACAGGTTATTTTTACGAATTCATACGAATTATTTTTAAATGTTAAATGATTTTTGGAAATGATATTACAACTCCGAGAAGTCAAAACTTTTACCATGTATTTCAATATTATTAAGGTTTATACATTCAATTTAATAATAGTAAGAGTCAATCCTTCAGAGCATGACTATAAAAAAAATGTAAAGTAAAGATAAAATCAATAAACTGGACAGAAGCGGTATTTATAAAATGTCCTGTGGCTCATGTTTATCCGTTTATATCGGACAGACAGGTAGAAGTATATCTACTCGAGCTAAGGAACATGTAAGATCATTCAACAATAAAAAAACACAGCTTCACAATTCGCTAATCACGTTATTAATGAATCACATAATATAAATTCTAACTCAACGCCTAAATGCTTGCATCTTTGTAGTAAGGGTCGGAGAATGACGGCCTTGGAACAGCTGGAAATCAATAGACACCAATTATCACAAAGGATTCTTTACGAACAAACTAACATAATAGTATCGCCGCTTGTCCAGCCGTTGTACAAAGGGGTGGTCTGATTTGCTTCCAGAAGGATCACTTCCGTCCCACATATAATCTTATTGTCATAGACACCTATTGTTTCATTTAGAATTTTGATAATTTAGTGTCATTGTGTTAAAGTAACAAGCTAGGCCGTTGGAACAGGATAGAGGATGTGTTGTGTGCCTTTTCTGCACAGCCATATATAGATAAGCAAATGTTAGTTTAAGCATAGTTCTGACGATGGCGTGAGACGAAATAGCTATGAACTATATTTGTTAAAAATAATTTTGTAGAACTAAAATACATTGCTATTTTTTCATCGTGTGATAAAAAAAATGATTTCGATTAAATATAATTGAAAACTCACTTTACTTTCAAGTTTGAACGATTATATTCTCGATTGTAATAAGTAATATATATTTCTATTATTTTCACCCATTCACTCTTGAAAATCGAATGGCTTAAGAAATTGGCAAAATACTTTTAGCATTCCAATAATGTTTCAATAACTTACAAGTTTATATCCACATTACATATATTAAGTCTGTTTATCTTACATCGTACTGGGCTGTCTATATTAGTACTATATAAAAATGAGCATCGTTTTTTGATCTTAATTTTTTTTCACAATCATTAACTTATTCCGTGCTAAGAACACGCCTAGCGTGTCCACACGTATATCTACTATGAGCCGCGTAGCGTGTTCATGTCCAAAACGGAAAAAAAATATTTTACGACAGTTGATATTTTTTATAAGCCGACAATATTCATTTCTGTATTCGTCGCCTTTTGATCTTACGGCGTGTAACACATTTTTGCATAGTAAAGCTGAGTCTACACGTTCAGTATTGAATATTTTTTTTGCAATTTTTTCTCTTTGATTTATTGCATTGTTGTTTTTGGCAATTGGAATATAAAAATAATTGGACTATTTCTATACCGTCGTTTTGTGAAGATTTCAGCGCAGAAGAATCATTTTACATAGATTTTGATTATGGTAATTTTCGACCTTGAGTTATTTGGTGAATTTTGAGCAAGCATAAGCGTTTTTTGAATAATATAGTATAGAAATATGTATGTATAGTACATATTTAAAATCATGAATCAATATATATTTGAAAATAAAAACACGCGTGGACCAACCATTGCAGTATGAACTTATATTACCGGCGATTTATCAGTGTAATATGAGACACAAAATATCGACGTCGAGTTATTTTTACTTACTGACACTTGTATTGTCTTTGAAATAGTGCACATTATCAATAATTTGCAATACATTTTTATAATTCGAATATACTCAGCACGACACTAACGTTAGCAGTGAAAGCGTTTAGGCAATGTTTTTGAAATATTTCTCCAATAGTCATTCATACATTTAGCTTTATACTAAATTATTATCACTTTTAAGGTGTTAACTGTCACTTCTCGATGGAAAGGCAGGATATTTTAAATAATAAAAACAAAAACTAAAAAATTATGTTACTTTATTTAAAGATATCTGTCTATGATAGTGTTGCATGTATAAAATACAATCAAAGTATTTGTAGAAGCAAAACATCGCTTAGAATAGCCTCGCAAACATCGCCTCGTTTGAATTTTATTTTCAGCTTCAGCAAATCAAATCCTCGAACAAGGACAAGAAAATAAAACCTTTTCCAAACCAAAATGCTCGGTGTTCACAAAGCTCACTTAGTCAAACATTTAACATCTATACACGCAGTGTGAATTATCGCAGTTTTTTTTTTAATAATAATTTCACTTCAGATATTATATAAAATATATATTTATATTCAGTAAAATTTTCCTGCTGAAGAGATAGGTATACGCGTGCAAAATCAGTCGGATACATTTATTTAATTTATAATCAAGTTTGGTGATTCTTATCTATCATTTACAATC
This sequence comes from Himalopsyche japonica, assembly GCA_028555115.1. Classification (NCBI taxonomy): domain Eukaryota; kingdom Metazoa; phylum Arthropoda; class Insecta; order Trichoptera; family Rhyacophilidae; genus Himalopsyche; species Himalopsyche japonica. Next base: position 1,091,939 of record JAHFWJ010000395.1, read on the forward strand.
ACCAAAAATTCCCAAAAAATATGAGTACCTTCGCTAAAATATTAACACTTCACATAAGTTTAGCCCATGAATTAATCGACTTATATTTTTATTTGATTGTCACACATGTTTAACTGTAAATAATTATATGCGTCGAGCATCGTGAAGTTGTACTTTTTTTGTCTAGAGTTATCAAGTTGTAATATTTGTAAATATTAGTTTATAAGTCTTAAAAAGATTGGGTACGTTTTATAAGCCATAATTTAAAGCATTTTATATATATTTGCCTATCGTTTAAAACTGCTTAAATTAATAAAAAAAAAACTGCGATTTCAAATAACAACTTTGTGGTCGAATGCTAATTTTTTTTATTAAATAAAAGAAATGATCTAAATTATCTTGTTTCGTCGACCATCGGTTTGCATCTCTATTCATAGGACAACAGACGATGTTTCTTTTGTTATTTGCATAAATTTCTCGCAAGCCCGGTCCTAAAAGACATATTAGCATATTGTCAGGGATTATTTGAAACAAACTCGTTTTGTTTTCCGGTGACCATGAAAACAACAATACATTAATTTGTGAACGTTTCTATTTAAAAGGGTCACTAGAATAAATTAATGTGACAAAAAGTTATTTTGTGGTAGAAATAATCACAAAGGAAAACTTACTTTGGAGTATATCTGCTTTTAATTACTTTGGTTTTTTCGAGTTTTCTTTGTTTCTTTTTGAACGCTTTTTTTAGATAAATATTTCCCTTTCATCAGTTATGATGTTTAAATGGTTTTATATTATACATCACGAGTAATTTTTATACTCACTTCACATTTTGCAACGATTTATTTATTTATTTGCAATTATTTTAAGCAAATAAATATAAATGCATTTTTATTTTATTTATTTTAAACAACCACGCCATAAATTTTTGTAAGCTCCTTATCTATTAATTTTAATCAAATACAATCGTTTCTTTCACTTTCTAAGAAAATTTACCGAAGCACCATAAATTATGTACTTTTTTCGTTGATAACAATTAAAGTATATTTTAGGTATTGCAAAAATATTTTTTCTCTGTATGGACATCCACAACTAACATTCCGAAAAAAAAAGCAATCAAAAAGTATTTTAAAAATGTCACATTTGCTTTCTACATTTTTGTTATAATATTCATCAGATTTAATGAATACAATAATAAGCCTCACAAAATTTTGTACAATTTAGTCTCAAGAATTTTTTACTTGGCAAAAAAAAAGCTCTTAAAGAGCTTGCAAAGCTTTTCGGTTGTGAACAATATATTGTCGTTGAATAAGTTCAACTAGTAAATTTACGCATGCATGTGATTTAAATGAATGAATTAATGAGAGACAGAAAGTCACAATAACACAAAAGTTGTATTAATTCGTTTGGAATAAATTCAGAATTTATATTATTATATTCTATGACATTTCCATAAATATAAATATCTACAGCAACCTGCAATGGAAAAATATTGAAAGGATACTATGAATTTATATAAAAGAAAAACAATCTCCATAAATATAGAAACGAATGTTTGTTTGTCCCATATGCGTTTTATACCGTTCATCCGATTGCGATGAAACTTTGGTGGGTTGTTATACACACGCCCGCATTTTTTTTTGAATTAGTATAATCATTAGTATAATCATTAGATCTGGCCCGGTTATGAATATCGCAAGCATTATGTGTTTCATCCAATTGCGATAAAATATTGATTTTTTTTGCACGCGGTCACGAAGATTGCTGATTTTGGTATTGACCGGTAGATTAGGGCCGGTTTCATCTACATTCTTATTGCAAACACTATCAACTGATACACTGGACTTTGTGGATATGTTTTCACATAGACAGCTTTGTGTGGCCTACTTACGCGTCGTAAAGTCATCTGATTTATTCGTGTACGCAACAGCCGGAAAAACAAAACATAGTTCAAAACAACTTCGATGAACATAATTAAAACACAAATACTTTCTTTCTTTGAGTGGCCTTGCAATACATGCAGTGTACTCACTTGTCATTTATATTTTGGAAGGTGAGTAAATTGGTTAATGATTTTTTGTGTTGAACCTTTATTCGTTGCTTAGGGTTTATTTTGTTTTAAATTATTTTAAATCAACATGCCCACTTTAAACTGAATTTCATTATGTTTTTAAATATAATAATAACGAATTAAAAAATTTTTGAGGGACATTAGCAATATAAGATAAGAAATAAATTTATATCAAGTCATTCATATACTTTCATTACTTACGTTACATTTTGTACATATTCAAAAAAAAACACAAACATAACAATGTTTGAATATGTGACATCTAATTATTTTAAATTTACCCTGTTTCATAAAACTTTACTGTATTTAAAATTTTATATAAAATAACATAACTAAGCTTAGTAAAATATATTCTTAGTCTTATTATTTCAACAATAATAATGACATTATTGATTTTAATCAAATTTAACATGAATAAAGGCAAATCAGGCATTATTTTAACACAAATAAGCCCTTCAAAAAAGTTACAATAATCTTAACTCTACCATTTTGAATGACAACTGTCATTTGAGACATTACTAGTAAAATATATAATATTAAATGTGTCATTTGTTAAAAAAAAAAAATTGAAATTATGTCATGGCATTAAAATGATTTTTACCTATGACATTCAATTTATATGATGAAGTAAGCTTCAGTGTCAGGTTGATTGTCTTCAAATAACTTAAATAATAAAAAAAAAAAATTTACTTTTCTATCGATAATTATTTGCCGGGTTAAACGAAAACTTTCATGTGAGTGAGTTCGCAGAAAAATATCTCATGTCAAATGCGGTTGACAAAACAACATTCCCTTGACAAAAAAATTACTTATGGTTTCCCGTAATAACCTTTCATATTTCATTGAATGATGGCTCTATCCAGTGAACCGTATGATGGTCGATACCCCAGATACGATAGAAACTTTTACTGGGCAAGAAATTGAGCGAGATATCTACGATGTATGGAATATATCAATAGCGCATAACTTATACTCATAAAATAAAAAATCACCATTTATACCATTCTCTACATGAATATTATATATAATACAATAAAGCTGAAAACAGTTATGGGCGCTACTAACATTTTATTTAATACAAAAACGATAAGGAATATTTGTAATAGTTGCAAATTTTATTACTTATAACGATAAGGTACCTTTTTTGTATTAAATGAAATTATTTCTTAAAATGTACTAACTGACACCTTTTGATGGAAAAGCATTTGTTTAAATTATAAAAACATTTTGCACAGTACTATTTCCACAATTTCTTTTTTTTTCATATATTTTTTAAAAGTTACTAGTACGTCCTTGAAAGATAATTGTTATCATTATTTATTTAATGTAATATGTAAAAAATATTTAAGTGCAAATAATTTCATTTTAAAAAGTTTCCACTCGTTATATTATAATATTTCATAATTGTTTATGAACTCTGAATAAACTTTATACTAGGAAGACAGTTTATTTTTTACTATTTTAATTAATTTTGGTAAATGTTGTATAACATACAGTACATTGTTTTCTCACTTCCTGAATCTATAGATATTTTTTATATCAACTCGAACTATAATAATAGTCTTGTTTTGATTCGTATAGTACTAGTTGATAATACTTGAGATGAGCACACCAAAGGTTAAATAAAAAAATATTAATGTTTGGAAAAAAACAAAAAAGCTGATATATATTGTTCAATTATTATACTATACAAGTAAATTTGCTGTGACGTAAGCGTAATATATCGTAGGAATATTATAAATAGATATAAAGTAAATTTTCGAGAACATAAGCTTTAAGATAAAGTGACATATTTTAAAATCAAATTACATCAACTAAAATCAAGCCTTTTTGCTAAGTCACTTGAGATCGATTTGAGAACAAAAGATATCACAGACATCCATCTCCAAAATCTCTTATTTATATTTGGTATCGAGTTCTGTTATCTATTGATTAAATCGCAGGTCAATGTCAAATTAGGGTGTTTTCATTAGAATTATGGAGATCTTAAGCTTGTGGTTTTGATATTTTTATTTGAATTTTTATTATGTGAATAAAAAAAACAATATCCACTTTTTTGTCAATTTTTTTTTAACGATATTCCAATAACGTTTATTTTGACTTTATTATTGTCAGAAAATACTGTGGTGGCCATCATACAGTAAATGGGTGACTAATGATAGATCATATAAATGGTTTATCTTCTGTTTTAGTGAATTACCTTCTAAAGATAATTGAGTAATATACATACATTTTTCTACAAAAAGAGTTTTACGACCAAATGTAAACAATACATTGTCTTTTTCATTCGGTTTAAGTTTTATAAGAAGTTACAATATATATTAAGAAAAGGAAGTTATAATATAGTAATTTATAATATTTTCATTTATTTTGTAATCATCTATTGTTCTTATTTAATCACATTTGTATTTTGTCAAACTTACAGAAATATTTTTTGAATCGTTGAGCTTCAATTTATAATTAAAATATGCAGTTTTATATATTTTTGTTCATCAGCCTTTCAAAATAATGAAAGACTTTTTTGCACGATTAGGAACCAGATTTATGTTAGTATTTTAAAGTGCTCGGAACTTAATTTGCGTTTTTAAAAACTTGTGAATATTTGCTTTTATTTTCCGCGAAGGCATTTCTAATTATTGGTTTGAACATGTTCACTCATGTGTGATGGATTTTGTTTGTTAATTGATGTAACTTTCATAAAATTAAGTTATATGAAAGCTTTTTTGAATTCTCGCGAAACTGAAAAAAAATATTTTAATTAATTTATATCAGTTTCAAATAGTTCAGATAAATTACAATGATCTAATCACATAAAAAGTTTATTTAACGATAAGCAAACTTTGAACTATAATTTATGGATACTTTATATTTACATTAAGCTCTCAGATTTATCGATAGATCGTTCCATTTATCGTATTTAGTTTCTCAATTATAAAACTGTTCTTTAAATCCAAAATTAATTATTAAAATATGATTACTATTTTATGATATTATTTTGAAATGCATTCGTTCTCTATTGAGTTTACATGAAGTTTTTTAATTTAATTTTTTATTTTTAATACTGTTAAATTTTCATGAAACTATCTGTGGGTTAATAAAAACCTTTCAGCAAAGTCATGTCGTTGAGATAGAATTTCATCAGTTTTCAAATTTCTTCAGCGACAATATTGACCGGAAAATATATTATAAACTATTAAATTGTTATAAATACTAATTGCCAGTATTGAAATAGAAGTAGATTTACCTACTCTAGTCTAAAATAAATAATTTTATGTCTTATTTTAAATGAAATTTCATATTTTTGAACAATTTCCTACATGTATTCGTTATGAATGTTATATTTTTCCATCATAATTTATTCTTTAGTCTCATCTCAAATCACAAATTTGTTACTTTTTTAACAGTTTGTAAATCTCTTTTAACATAATCTACATAAATCAGGTTTCTTATTTCAAAATGAAAATTTTTGAAATGAAGGTGTTTGGTTGGACTATTAATTTGTCTCCCACATTTAATGGCCTGTTATATTTATCTACCCATTACAATTCATTCCATTAGCTAGTTTTTTTAAAAATATTTGATATTCAAATTATTTATTTTATAACTGAATACTGAATAAAATATAAATCTAAGCTTATGTTAATCATTATCAACTATATGACTATAAACTACTCATAATTGAAGTATTTAAATACATCTGAAAATGGATCTATATACCTCATTTTTTTATGAATTATCATACCTAGTATGTAATTTTTAGACTTGTAACACTATTTTTTTTAATTTGTGTCTTACAAAAAAAACACATATTTATTAATATACGAGCATATACACGAAGCTTCCAAAGTTAGAGACAAAATATAAAAAAAAAATTTATCTTTTTCTCTCTATTGAAATTTATTCTACTCTATTGATTTTTTTTCTTTTTTTTAATACAAAGATTTTGCTTAAACGTTCTCTGTTTCAGTGAATAAATATATTTTAATACTATAAGTGCCGTAGTTTCTATTTATTTATAAAATAAAATTATCAACAATTAAACATATCGAATCTTAATATACTATCGTTCAAATAGCCTAAACATTTCCAGACTTTAGATTTCAAGGTAATCGAAAATTGGAAATTCAAATTGGTATTAGACATGTCATTTTGTCTACGTTCGGGTTATTCTAAAATCCAACCACATTTTAAACTTTTGGAGAGCAACGGTCCCTTTCACATACAAAACTAATCGTAGTTGCTAACAGAGTAATACGTTACTCGCTTTGATGTCCAATAACATATTGGGCAAATAGTTTAACACTTTTGAACCCATTAATAAGCGACGCAGACCTCAGATGAAGATCCCCATTAGTGGGGTCGGGTACATCAGGGTTGCCAGATCGTTACCTTACAAATCGTCCCGATAAATCAAACCCTGGCTTCGGCGATAGAGACAGACCTGAGAGCTCATTACTGCGGACCGCGGTCGGTCTACAATGATCCGCTACCCAACCTTAAGCTACACTTTACAGGACTTACATGGATAGTATTTTTTGTGAGATCAGTAATAATCAAACTCGGGTTATCGGATCGCCATTAATGACAAGAAATTCGATTCAAACTAACACGTGCTTAAAACGGCTGTGTTCAAATAGTATAATAATCATTATCAGACTTGTAATGCACAGACCATCGTTCAAATTAGTTTTTTACCACGTTCGACTCAGATTGATTATTTATGACATGTAATGGTAACATTGGAGTATATGATGTCAGAGAATATGAAGCACGTAACTAAAAACTTTTCTACACAATAAATGGAATGGAAAAAAATTGGCTTCATGGATAAAATGTTTATTTATTTGGAACATGTACGTCACAAAAATTACGAACAATAAGCTTATTCATTTTACAGCATAGAAATAGTATACTAAGCTAAACGTCAAAAATAAATGCTTAGAAAATCATTTGAGGATTTTTAAAGAAAATTCAAAGTGAAGACAATTCAAATCAACTCAAGAAGAAAAAGAACCAAAAAAACTAAAATCTCTTTTTTTAATTTGAGCGAGATAAGTTCTAAGATAATTATTTTCATACAACTAGTCAAAATTTAAAAAAGTAAGATGACTAATTATTACAAAATTCCTATACAAGATCAGAAAGATCAATATGAAAAGATTTATGAGAAATAATTTAATAATAATTAATAAGTTAAAAATAGTCTCCAGCTAGACTAAGCCTATTCCTAAGAAACACTTATACACAACAGGTGCGGAGTACGCGTCTAGCGCGTAAACGCATACATATATTGGAAAGACGTTGATTATGCAGATGGTACGTCAGAAGTTTCTCCAAATTCGTATGGTACCGAATATTGTCAAGTGTTACAAGCTATCTAATATACTTTTAGGACATCTTGATAATTATGATGTGCTACACAATACGTTACAAAATATTTTTACGGGATATGCATGTCTTTCATAGTCAACGATTGTTTCTTATTGTATTAAAAACAACAAATAATTTAAAACAAACTCCTCTCTTCCTGGCTTAGTTCAGTCTAGCTCTTTGTTACCGTTTCTCTCTGATAAGATATCTCAAGTTTTTCTCATTAAACTGAAAGCAACATACTTTTTATATATTAAATAGTAGGCTTATAGATAAATTACATTTGGCTCTATTTTTAGAATTACAATGAGATTATGTAGGTGAGAAAAATATGAGACATACGAGATAACTATTTTGCTTCTTTTCGCAATTAAGTAATGCCCTGCAGTATATCTGAGATGTCTTTATGGCACACCCGCATGCGTGGCTCAGCGGTTGCGGAACACTGACGTATAGTATGCTACAGTAAACAAGTAACATGGGTCAATATGTCGATGGTTTTCATATAAGAACAATCAACTCAACCAAAAATACTATTATAGATACGATTAATTTGTCTTTAGTAATAACATGTACACTTTTTGTTTGAATTGTGATGTAAGTCATTAACCAACGGATTTGGTTTTTTTATTGCTCGTGTTTTATGTGACTCATAGTTGCCATAAATAACATTATAGACTCTTACTATCATTGTGGCCTAAAACTGGGAAAATACATTACGTATTTTTATATCAAATTGATTGGAGTGAAACCAGCATGTCACTAGTAAAACAACCCGTCAGATAAACAGTTAAAATTAATTGACGCAACGCACTTTAGAGTTTATTTGGCCGAATATATATTATAATACAATTACTTCGCAGCAAACAACGATTAAGACACCAGAAACGTAACAAAAACTTTGTGTTCTCTGAATAAAAATAAATAAAACGTAAATAAAGGAGGCATAATTTTTATGATTGAATATATGTAAGTGATGAGTCACTTCATACTTAATTTGAAAAACAAATTAGTTTTATTGATCAACAATATTTGGTAAGCAATACAACGAAAGGGTTCGATCATAGCAAAGTCACCCCAAAGATTGATATATTTATAAAAAAAAAATTGTAAGTATAAAAAATATTTATTGTACCGACATTTACATACTAGAGTGAGTATCATGCGGTGCTCCTTTAAGTGTACATAAAGACAGAATGATAAGTCTACATAAATAGTTAGTGTAATATTTTAATATTATTGAACACCATTGAAGTGACTATTTGTATGAGACTTTATTGTATCTGAGAAGATGCCTCATTAGTAAGAGCACCCAATTTCAATGTACGCTCATCACCTGTATCATTGGATTCGTCGAAAGGTATAAGCTCAAAACAAAACTAATTGCAAGTTTTTTGAGTGAGGTAGTTAATAATGATCGAGATTCGTAACATAGCGACGACTTCTAAATTACGCCATTTAGCATTGAAGATCAAGCCCTGCCTACAATGGCGTCATTATATCCAAGTCGAGAAGGCGTATTAACTGAACTACGCTAAGCTTCGATTAACTTTCTCTATTATACGATGTATAATAAAAACCAGTGACGTGCAATTTACGATCGCTGTCAATATTTTTACGCCGTCACTCAAAATATCTTTCAAGAATGAAAACTCAACCGTAGTCGAATACAATGTGTATGAAAACACATGCTACCTCTCGCATACAATAAACTGGAGAATATTGAAGGGGACCCGTAGATATTCAATCATAAACTTATTATTTTCAATAGTAAAAATAAACACTGTATTGATATTTTTTATGAATATTCAACCTAACTGAATAAACCGTGGCCTTGATAGATATCAATGTTATCTAAAACAGTAAAAGATTCACTCGTTCTTTATACATTTTTTTATAAAAGCAATAAAGGCAACATTTATGGTTGGTACAAAATTGATAAAATTGACGTTTTCAACTTTGTAGGCTACAGCTCTCATGATAAAAATAAAACAACGCATGCCACAAGCTTAAAAAATATTTTTTTCCACTTTCATCTACATATTGATATTTTTTTAGCAGAAATTTTTCATCCCAAAAATTATTTTAATTACTTGTTACTCTGGTTAAAACATGAATAACTTTATATTGACACATATTAAAAAACAAATGTAATTAAGTGTTTGGTTCATGATTTTTTTTTAAAGCAAAATTTGTTGCATTAATGTGTCAGTTGTCTAGAAATATTTTTTTGTGTCTTATAGAATCTGTTATATGTGTTTAAGTATAATTAATTTATTGAAAATGCTGCTATTATTAAAATTTTAAATAACGTGCTTACTTGAATTTAACATTTTTTGAAACGTTAAAGATGACTAGTTAAATAGTTATTAAATAACATACATTAGAAAAACATTTACACAATTAGTTTTTGAAAATTTTAAGCTATAGTTATATTTGATACAAACTAGTGGTATCTATCAAAACCAGAAAATATTTTTCTTACATATTTCATTAGTTAGAATGAGTTAATTAACCAAACAAAAAAAAACTTTTTAGATTCCATTAATCCCTGAAACTTTCCAAAAATTTATCATTGTATATCCTGAATAAATTGAAACAACAGATGTTTGGACTTAATCAAACTTCTTGATAGAATTTCAATATCAAAAATTTCAAAGTTTCGAAAATTCAAATTTGTTGAATAACTAAATAATCCTCGTGCTAGGATTACAATTAGTAGATTTAGAGTTTCGTTTCGCTATTATGCTTATATTAATTACGTGTATTAATGATTCGTAATAAAATAAAAATAAGTGCTTATGACCAATAAACAATTCTTTATTTTGGCATCCTTCAAAGTATTGTACACAAATTCTCAATGAATCAAAGAATATAAATTAAATTTTATATAGATATAAAAAAGGCAATCAAGGATTGTATAATTCTGTTTACCTTGTGAAATTGGTCTGAGCTTATTATATCTAATCGGCATCTACAATCATTTATAACACGAATAAACTCAAACTGACTACCAATTGTTGCATATCATTTATCATACAAATGTGAAAATGATTTATTGCTTCGACATAGATATAGTAAAAGGTAAGCTTTAGAAAACCAAAAAGAATACATTCTGATTTTTATATTTCATTTAGCAATTCTTAATTTCTCGTCACTTTAGTATTTCAAGCATTATTCTGGCCAAGTATGTCTGTGAAATCTTTCATTTTCATTTCATTGAATTTTATTTTTTATTTGAGCTTAAAATAGCCTGCGTTTGTATGAAGAAGTATTCAAAATTATTAATTAAAAATGTATTTCATAATCAATACCATCTCAAATATAAATAGAAAACAAATAGTCATGAATTCATGTTACACTGACAGTTAGCAGAAAATATTAAAAGCCCATAATATTTTTGTGAAAAGATTATTCTTAATATTATTTTTCCACGGATGTAAATTATTAAATCACTACGTCTATGAGAGATCTAATGCTATATAATGTCTTTTAAACTTTAATTGAACAATTTTAATACCTCGATTTTCAATTCAACAGTCTTAATATATCTTAACAATATTGAAAAAAATCTGTTTAAACTAATTGTTTGGAATGTTTTGTTTATTTGGTGGAATGTTTTGTTTAAGTTAGATGTTTGGTTATATTCACAAACGGTGATTTTTTAATCACTTAATGTTAACAAACTTTAACATATTTACTTACAAATACATAGATATTTTTGCCTCAATTTCATTTGCCGACTTCCGCATTTCTGCATTTGACTTCATATTATCATTCTTTTTTATTTTACTGAATCATCATCATTATCAAAAATACTGAATAATGGTTCATCTGTTTCGCATTTAAAACGCATTTACAATTTTATTACAAATTGACTAAAGATGGCAGGTGGTTTTTCTCCACCTCTGAAAACTTGAAAGTTACGATGAACTAGAGCGAAAGTACGTCGAGCATTTACGAGTAACACATGAAACCGACTTGACAATAATTCGAGATTCTATTAGTAACAAAATCTAGAATGGTTAATTATCTGCTACTCGATTTGAAGCATTACAGCTCGGCTTAATTAGAGCTCTAGATTTCAATTGAAAGATAAGTTAACCCTTTATTAAAGTTATTATTGCTAATTAATGCATCACAATTTAGAAGGAACTTGTACATACAATTAATACTGAATGATGTATTGAAAATACAATAAATGCATATTAAATTTAATATTTGTGTACCTTCTGATTCCACAATGTTGTCAGAGATAACGATTAGCTTCATATGGCAAAAATATTTTTCTTTGTATCAATACAAAGGAAAAGTTTTAATTCTTCAAATAAGAAGACAAAACTAATGGTTTTAGAAACATATTTATTTCGATTATTATATAATATATATAGATAATTATATTTAATTCGAAAAAAAACAATAATTTTATGCTTCCGCTTATCTTAAAAATTTTATGTTTAAAGGTAAACAGTAAAATTAAAAATAATGAAGTAAAAGTAAAGTTTAGTAAAATCTCAATATAAGTGAACAACTCAATCAAGGGAACATACATACGAACGTTAAAGCAATAGGTATAATACATTGTATGTTATTGAATTTAGGTTGTAAAATTGAATGAGACAACACATTTATACCATACCAGATGAGTTAAGTTTTAATAACTGAAAATTAAATTGAATTGAACAAATGAAAACCACTCTCAAATATCATTAGAGTTCGTATGACAGCCATTTTTCGTAAATCGAGCTAGTTTCCAACCCAGAAAAATTAAGAAAAGTATTTTCTTCCTGTTAGTTTTATATGATAAATTTGTTAAAATATTACTTAGCAAAGTATCTTCTCAAAATATTGTGATATATGTATTCTCTAAAAATGTAAATCTTCTTCCATTGGTAAAAAAGACATTTGTTTTAGCTTTTACATACATTTACAGATTTCTATAATTAAGTTAGCTTTAAACTACCAATTTTTTTTTTGCAAACTACTTATGTATAAAAAATGCATACAACTTAGTTCTATATCTCAGTGATGTTAGCCTACAGTTAGTATTTCCTGGGACTTGCAAGTCTTTCGAGAATTCATCCAGGAAGTTGGGAATATAGGCTTGAGTTGAAATCTAGTGCTTACCAAGATGATCCTTTGGTAGTGGAGCACGTGCTCAGTAATATTAAATGAATTTTAATATCAAATATGCTTAATTAATTGGGTAGCAGTAGCTCTGGGAAATGCACAGGTAGAGTGCAGGAATTAAAGCCTTTAAGTCAGATCTAAAATCTAAGCGTTTCATTCACATATAATCATATAAATTAATTTATCGTAGAATAAAGCTATTGTTTGATGCAATCCATCAACTCAGCAGTGTATTCTGAAAAGGTTTCAAACAAAAAAACATTGCATATTTTTTTTTTCACTACCATTAACTAATTTATTCGAAACTATTTTTCAGCTCACAAAGTTGTTCACACATTTTAAATAAATAATTGACAGATTTAAAAATAAGAGTACAGAGCGAGTGTTAAATGTGTTTTTAATGGATATATCATCTAAATTGAAAAACGATTTTTCTTAACAAATATATATATGAGAAGTTGTCAATGATTAAACCTAGTTTATTGACTGAATTGACATTTAATTGGTAGAACTACATTATAACACGGTGAAAAAATAGCAACATATTTTAATTATACAAAATTTATTAGGTATATAGGTGAAAGCTAATTTGGCTTACGCTCCCATTACAACTTTCTAGTTCTAAACTATATAGTTATGAGGGCGTAAGTCGAGCCGTAGCTATCAACTATTATATACACATTTTAAATTTTGTAGGACTAAAATACATTGTTATTTTTCACCGTGTCACAAAACCTGGACTTAATACTTTTTCGCTTTCTTTTTCCTTTCTCTTCCCCAGACAAGTGATGATAAAAAAATATAATTTTTACAGTCAACAGTCAAAATAAAATTCGTATTTGATATCGATTAGTCTGCTACCCTTATTTTTTATTGCAAAATTTGTGATAATTTAGGAGTGATTTGGATTAATATTACATCTCCCATACAATCTTTAGTTTATTGTATTCACAAAACCGACTTAAAAAAAAAAAAAGTTTTACATGAATTACATGGCACAGAATAATAAAAAATCTTTGATTCTAATGTAAAATACACTAAGGTACGTTCATCGCTATTATGGTTCAAATCTCTTTCACTAAGGTATTTAAACTTTCTAACTATCAAAAGTGGCTGGTCAAAGATATAAGGGGAATAGTATTGGCATCTTTACAAGATAACTTACTTTACTAGATCTGCATAGAAATTTAGTGTTCTGTGCAATATATCAAAATTCTATCAATATATTCATTGATATTATATAATATATGCAAAATTATCCCAATTCTTGAAATTTTATAATTAATCGTATTACATAATTTCGCAAAATTGTTTTTCATATTTCATTTTAGAGTATTTTGTATGAGATATAGAACAAATGATGTGTTTTATACGTGTTCCCCAACCGGTGGTCCGCGGCTCAGTTCCAGGACTTTCCTCTGCGCTGCAGTATGTATTCCAAATTCCAAAAAAAAATACCATGCAAAAATGTTTAATGTCCATTTTTTCGTCTACACGTTTATTTTTATTCTTATCTATTGTTAAAAAATAGTATTTTTTTAAATAATGCTACACGAAGGAACTTAATAATAGCTGTCGAGAGACAGCACTCTAGCAAAGATGCTACAGCTGGTGTCGCATTAGTGTGTTGAAAAAAAACATTTTTTTACATTATATTTGTATCAGACTGTTGCTTTTATGTTGTATGGTAATATTTATGTTCATCGTTACAATATAAAATTTTAAACATACAACGTAAAAAAAAAAAAATTTCAGTATAAGTGATATAAGTGAAAATATTTTTTTTTACTGGTCCGTAGGTGTAAAAAGATTGGGGTGCACTGCTTTATGCGATATATATTATATTAGGTAAAGTGGGAAGAAATAGCAATTTCAAAGGTGTGACTTCAAATTAATTTGCCGCCGGCTGCCGTCCCGTTAACACGTAAATTTTGATTTTATTTAAGCTCTATTAGTGTACTACGATTTTTACCTAAGATTTTTTTTTCAACCCTATAGCAAAGGTATCAAGGCTAGAGATTAGCGAGGCACATCTGCGATATTTTTTGCATTTTTTCTTTTATTATGGAATAAAAGCAAAAGAAGCCGTTTTTTACAAAAAAAAAAATTACAAATTGTATGGAGATTATAAAATGTCGTATATTTTAATAACATAAATATCTTTCAAATGTAGACAATTTAGAAAGACTGAAAACACTTATTGTCTGAATAACGCCCCATTTTCATATGGTTTTTGTTTTAATGTAGAAAAGTTTAAGCGTACTTTTTCTATCGCAACTCTTAAAAATGATTCAAATTAGCACCTTTGAATCTTCGTAATATTTCTTATTATATATTTTGTTATTATATGAACAAACGAAAAATATGATATTAACAAAGATATGTCGTTTTCTTCGATGACAAAAATCGCGAAGCTCTTATTCACATATTGTAGACAAAAATATTCGAATAGTGAGAGAACAGCACGATGCCATTGAGAAAGCAAAAATATCATTAATGCGAAAGTTAACAAAGATTTTTTTCACAAGAAAACACATCACACAAAAGATCGTTGATATTTTAACAATCATTCCAGTTTATTATTTGCCTACATTTTTTCGGCATTAATGACGGTCTATTTTCACACACGAGCCGATCGCATAAACAACCTGTCTGACGTAAATGGAGATGTTAACAAGAAGGTAGCATCCGAATTCGACACGTGGTACTGGCGTCCTTCCTTTATTCTCCGACAAACATCGAACGAGAGCAAACCCCGACGCTTGTTTGCGAGAGGCTTGATGAATGGGCGACAGTGCGGGGGAAACCCGATAATTTACCGCCTGGAAACAGATATGTGCGTCTGCCTAAAAAAACAGTGTAAACTACCAAAGAATATGAATATAACATTTGCTTCGACATATTTATAACTTTGCGACGAATGTGTATGGTCTATGTTTAAAAATATCACCATATATCCAGTAATTTAAAACATTTCGTGTCTATATATTACATGATTTTTTTAACCATTTCTGCTCCAAGTGACAAAAATTTTTATTCTTTTCGAAAAAAAATTATGAGGACTGTTTTGTATTCAAACACCCCAGCTGTATTCGTCAATAGTAAATCAGTATCGTTAGCGGAGTGGCGCCGGTTTTATCGATTTACGTATTTAAGAAGCATGGATGTGCTTATAATATACCTGACTTAATAGGAATAAATCACATTTTTGATTTGCAACTTTCTATTGTCATAATTCACTGTCGTAAAAAATTCATTCATTACAACACGGTGAAAAAATAGCAATGTATTTTAGTTCTAAAAAATGTTGTAGAACTAAAATACGTTGATAATTTTTTTCACCGTGTTATAATGGAGTTCTAACAAGTAAATGCCAATTCTATATATAAGCAATTCAATAAATTCATTCATTACGTAAAAAACTTCATCATAGCGTATGATAATTTGGATTTTATTTTTGATTTATTATTTGGATTTGATTTAGATTATGTGGTAAAAATATTATTTACTATATATTTTCATAGTTTTGTAGTGTACATATAGCTTTTTTTTAAATTATACTTCAAATTGGATTCAAAAAGCTATGTGATGTATATGTAAAGCATTAATTAATATTTGTTATTATGGTGGTTGCAAGGGCATTGATTTTTTTAATTGTCAAGATTTTATGGTATATTAAACAATTTTTAGACATGAAGCTATATTTCAGAGAAAAGGGTATTTCGACAGGAAACTTATCAAAAATGTTTTTTCTGCTGTATGAATTCGCATTACAAATTATTCCACATATCGTAAATCTTTTCATTCGCAAAATGCAAAAATACAAGACCGACAAAATTACGCAAAAAAAATCCATGATATTTTTTTTTTCGAAAACTTAAATCATCATACCTTACAAATTGCTTCCGCCAGATTTCTTTGAAAATAATTTTTGCTCACATTTCAGTGTTCCTCATACGCTATTGAGCTTTAAAATACCCCAATTCTAGTGAAATTCATTCCGCGCAACCAGTTTACCGAATTGCAGTGTACCTTTATTTATGTTCTGAGAGTCTGTTCTGTCAAAATAAGCCTTTTTATCCCAGTCTTAACTTCTTTCAGTAAAAAGAAAATAAGGTTTCTCAGTAGACAGTCTCTTGGCTTATGTTCCCCTTGTCTTTTGTAGGATTCCTGGGTTTATTATGTTTGCTTTGCTTTGTTGCGAGATAACCGCTTGTCCTATACAAGTACACTACATTCTTTATTATACATTGAAGCAATAATAGCTATAGTGTGAGCTTTTTAAGTGATTTACCGGATCATATTATTTTGGTGGTATTGTTTACTGGTAACAAAGATTAGAATACATACAAAAAATACATCATATACGTATATATGGGGCGATATAATTTTTCGTGTGGGACTTGAGAATTATTTTGTCAGAAATATAAACTTTATTATAACTTTGCTTTCTTTGAACCAGAAAGATTGACAATATATCAACAATAAAACTGTGTTTATATATAAATAATTAAAAGAAAAAAAATATATTATTTCTATTTAGCACAATCAGTGACAAAAAATACAGCAATACTAAAGAATTGTTTGAGTCATACAAGATATATGTATATTTTAACATCTCATTAATCTCATTGAAAGCAATCCTCCTAATAAATAAATTATGCTTCATCTGGCATAATTATTATATTTTCCAATTATAGACGACGAATGTTCAAAATCCAAATAAAAAATTTAAAAATGTTAAGTTTAAAATAATTATGTAGATGCCTTAACTTGTAATTCGGTCGTAAAAAACAGTTTCGCTTGTCAACACGTTTTTCTTTATAGTCAATGATAGCAAGAAATAAGTGTTGCCGATTTTCTTTTGATGCTCAAATTTTTTTATCGACTTGTTTTCAAATAACAACTCGTTCACACAAACCTTTATTTTAAGTAAACATCTTTTGTATATGTGAACTGAAGATAACTAAAGAAATAATAATTGAAATATATAAAATCTGAGAAAAGCAATACGTTATCGTACATGTACTGCTATACTCCTCAAATTTTTAAGTATGTTGGTGTAATATCATGAAAATGAGTACTTTACATATTATTAAATTCAAAACTCTTTTTAAGCGACATTTCAGATATCCAAGCAGCTGCTTAATAGTTGTAAGTTATTAATGATAGTGACATAATTAAGATGGTTATTCATAGAAAAAAAATCATAATAAAAGAGCGATATTGCTTAAGCTTATATTTAATGGAGGGATTTAGAAAGTTATTAAGAACTTGAGAAATTTATAAAGCTTTGTCTACAAAAGCACGAAACAGCTAACGGCATTAATCATAAGAGAAGAGATGGTTAATCAATCACGTAGTCCGTAGAGTTGTACTTTTAACGTCGCATCAGCTTTTAAACAAGTTATTCTGTTGAAGCTTGTTAGCACTTCCTGGCCGTTAACAGGTGCCCTCTTATCATTTCCTCCATTAACTACACCACGGAAGATTACTTTCCTGCACGCGATATCGTTTGCCTTATGGCCATTTAATTGGGAATGAAGAAACGCGATAAAATTGTCTTGTTTCTCTGAATTTACAATAATGCTACATTCGGTAATTATCTTTTTGAAACAATCAGTGGTTTATCTCAAAAATAAAAAAAAACCCTATATATATTGGCTATATTGGTGGTAAATAATAAATCTTTAACTATTACAAAACAGCCAAATATAATTTTAAGATTGATGTTTTATGTAAGATCAAAAATTAAGCTCACCGCTCGCAACGAAAATTATTTTACCAACTAATCGACATAATATTTTTAATTATTTTAAAATAAGAACAAAACAAGTATTCATTATCATTTTTATGGATTTCGTGTATGTAGAAATTACAAAACCACTTCTGTAAAAAAATATCTTTCGTTTTACTACACCTTCAATTATAAACCTCAAACCTGCATTTAAATGACATCGCAAACACAAAAAAAAATGTTATCCGTATCTAAAAATACCGCATTGTTAAAATTTATTCGTTATTTCATATTTTATGCGTTGGTAATCGTTTTGTTCAGAAATTGAACTGAAAACTTTCCTTAACTTTTTCAATAATGCGATATAATTCTATACATATTATTTCCATTGAGAAAAAATGTCTTCTTTGAAAAGTAATAAAAGATTTTCTTTGTTCAGTAATTTAATTTTCTCGTTAAAAATGTTTTCTCGTAAAAAACAAACAAATATTTCATTTTTGGATCTGAATATTAAATTAAATTTATCAACTTCAAACTGGCCAGAATTAATTCAATAATACAAATAATTAAAAAAAAAATCGCTAAAATTCTTTTTGCATAAAAAAAAGTTTTCCTTTCCCTATACAGGAAAGTACACAAGGATTCGTACAAAGGTAAATTCACAAAATCTTTGTTCTCTAAAAAAAAGCATTTTTTTTTTTCATTGTTAAATATATATAACATATTTCGTTGAGCATAACTATTATACTTTCACCTCCCGTGATCCGTCCCAGACAATATTTTGGCGTATACAAATAAATAAACTGTAAACATGATATGACTTTTAAACGCACATATACTTTTATTATTAAAAAAGATTTTGCGTTAAATTTAAATCTTATACATTCATATAACGACTTCGAAGTAGCTCGTGTTGTTGTAAAGGCAAATAATATAATGGGCACATAATATCCACAAAAATGCGTGTCAATACACAATTTCAGGCTAGTGGTTTGTAACCTGAGACTCGCGTCAATCGTATTTAAATTGCACGCCACAAACTATTAAGATTTTTTTATTGAATATACAGCACACAAGTGGATGTTGATATTTTTTTCATCTATCACACTTGATGCCTATAAGTGTATTGGTATTCATGACTCAACATCATATGAGTGTATTTTTACTTGTTTTAAATACGTATGGAATAAAAAGTGTGTTTTATTTTATTATAAGCTCTCAAATCTATAAATAAAATAAAGCTTTAGAAAAAAGGGTGCCGATCACTGGTGTTTACTATTGTAGTTTTGCGATCACAGACAAAATATGTTGTTGAACCTACATTCCTCAAATGCCCTACCTGCTCTGCTTAATGCCAAACAAATTAATAAGATACACACCGTAATCTTTCGTAATTACCCTAACTTAAATGCGCCACCTTCTCCGGGCGAACACCTAAACGTATGCTTGAGTTCGCTTTTCACTGAGATCAAAGCCTCTAGACTTACAAAGCCTGGCGCCATATTAAATACGCGAATGTATTTCTACGCTCCGAAGGTTTTGCACAAAACGGAAGTTATTATTATTTAACGTCGTTAACTTTGATACCGTTAATACTGTCGGCGTGTTTTCAAATTATTGTGCACACTAAATGGGGGAAATTAATTTTCGGATACTATAAGAAGTTGACACAACATCTTATGCTGCCAAATGGCTTTCACTTGTCATCGTCTCAGAAATGAGGATGCCTGAGAATCTGAGAAAATTTTAAATGATTCTATAACGCAGTTTGACAGTTAACATAATTTTATAAAAAAATCGCATTTAAAATGTGCTAGGATGCTTAAGACAGGAGTTTTAAATCAAAATTCTGCTTTACGCAATACATACTTTTAGACCGAAGTGCTGAAAGCATAAAATATTTTTTTATGCATGATTGAGAGATGATTTTTTTTTCATTAATACAAATACAAGTAGTAACATATTTCTCGATAGACATCTAAATTAAATTCACGAAACTAAACATAATTTTATCGTAATCAATTGAATCAACTCGGACTCAAATTAATTTAATTTACATGGCATATCTCTTTATCATTATTAACTAAAGAAAACCCTTGTTGAGTTTAGACTTGCTACAAAAACACTCTCTGTTTTTATGGTCCAATACTTTTCTTAAATAAGAGTAGTGATATCGAATCTTCTTATTGGGATAATATTTTCCATGATAGAAAGACATTAATTTAGATATTGTTTTGTGATAAAAAAAAATCAGAGAAAATAAAGTTAACAATACATTTTAAATAGACAGATATGTTTTGAACGAAGAATCTTGACGTTTTTCTATTTAAAAACAAAACTTTTTTTATTGCTATAAAAGATTTATTTAAACTCAAAACACAGTTTTTTCTCACAAAGGAAGTTATTTTATAGTAAAATTTATTATTCTTTTATAAAAATATAAAATATATAAGAGTTAACATATGTCCGCGCTGTAACAAAAAAAAGTGTTCAGCTTTAAAAATCAATATTAAATATGACATTTTTATACTACTTAATATATAAAAAGGTAAGTTGTCATATAAATTTCATTTCACTCACTGATGGTACATAAGTGAAATCTAAGAATTAGTGTAAAACAACAGTTCGTGGCAAATTAATGTATAACGTAGAAAAACCCTCAGTGCGACGCTTAGAGATACGGAGTATTATCTTCTGGAATAAAGGAGCGTTTTGAACTTTACAGACCCTGTCAGTAGTAGATTAAGATATCGTAAATCATTTTTTGTTTATTTCGATGGACACCATTCCTGACACTAATATATATTTAACTGAATTATTTCTACATCAAACAAAGTAAAATTGTAAATTATATTCAAAAACTTTGAAAGTCGAGAAAATTTAACTTAACAATTTTTAGGGGGCTCAAGTTGTTTACTTTTAAGCTCTAAGTATTTTAATTGATCAATTTTGGATGCAACAGAGATGGTAATACATTATTAAAATTGTAACGCCATGTGATTATAATATCATAACCATGTGGTAAGTAACCAATAAATATTCATAAAACTTCGACTTCTATACTAATTGTCTTAGATTGAATTTGCAAAAACTCATACTTTTCAATATATTACAAAATTATTAAGAATATTAGAATTTTTCATAAACTTGTTCAATTCATGGAATTTTTTTTTTTTTTTTGATAAAATAACTATATTATTTTTTATATTATACTTCATAACCAGTCAAACGAAAGACTAAAAAATGTCTAGGGTATGATTTTTCAATGTCAGTTGTGTAACGGTGTGCTCCAAGCATTAACGAAGACCAACACTTAGGGTGTAATTACCTTTTTATTCCGAAAAAAATAAGTAACCAAAAGACCATAGCGTTCGTAAAAATAACTACACTTTCTTCACAAGTTGTGAAACGTATGTTATGTCACAATTTACGTCATTTACATTATGTGCTTGATGCAATTCAACACGAAGAACGTTTTTATTAATAATAACAATACAAACATTTTTAATACTTATTTACACAATATAGTTTATGATCAGAACCGATTTCGCTCATATAGAACATGTGTTTTTCTTATTTAAAATATCACGCCTTCCCATCAAGAAGTGACAGTTAACACATTGAAATTGACGAAATAGATCTATTACGTCTTTGATTTACAATGAATTGAATTTAGATGCCAAAGGGAGAAACTAAAGTTGTTAGTGACAAAACATGTGGTAATATGCAAAATTTCAATAATTAAAAATTGATATTCAATGTCACTTGATTATTGCAATTCGCTTTGTTTTTAAAAAATAATTAATTAATTAGTATACCTCGTATAAATACATATATATAAATCATCAATTAAAAAATTTCATTAATTAAAAAGTTAATTAGATGGCACTTTTATTTAAAAACTGTGCACGGCACTGTTTATTATAAATTTTATCATAAAGTTTGGTCTATTATGGAATAATATGACATCAAGTCGTGTGCAACTTGAAACTAACAAGTAATAAAGGTATCCTGGTAAAAACTTACGCATTTTCACTGTAAATTTAGTTTGTCAAAGTTTTACCTAAATGCTCCAAAGCTCACCCACCGTAACATCGTTGACTTCAGAACAGAGTCTTCTGAAAGTTTTCATCTAAAGTATTCGGAATCAAAAGTATCAAACTTTGCAAATGTTTCGTATTCAGTTTGATATTTAACCCTGCACTTTTGATAAACACAATAATGGTTATATTTTCTTACAGACATTTCCCCAAGCTAAAGTAATAATATAAATAATGAATACATAATTTATTCAATTCGGCTTTTTGATACAGTTGATGATTATATATTTAAGAAAGTTTACTGAAAACGATAAATTATGCAGCATCACGTTTGTTTAAAAAACCTATAAGAAATTTAAAATTCTAATAGCCCAGAGAATTTTTCTCTATTTTACTTGCAGCGAATATATTTTTTATTTAAATTTAATATAAATTTCAACGTCATTCAAATTTATATAATAATTATTCAGCTATTCCGCTTATTTTTTTAACAGAAAATCGAATTCAGCACATATTTGGTTTGGGAAAAAACGGCATTTTTTCATTGGCCTTCTATTGATTTTTTTAATAATAGTATCGTCATTAAGGATATCAAAGTTATCTGAAAATTCAATTATATAACAAACGCCAAAAATCTGAATATTTGGCATAACAAAACACATCAAAGTTTGCTTAATATTATATATGATTACTTTTAATATTTTTACTTGATTTATTACTTCAAATAATTTCTGAAACATATTTCTTTACTTGTGCAAGTTTCACCACTAACTAACGATTGATTGACATACGATATATCTGTTGCTGAAGTATTTTTCATACTGTAGATATTCATTTCATGTCGAAGCATATTTCGTTGTAAAAATCTGACAGTCGATGCATCATCTGTTTGTGACATTTTATTATAACAAACATTAAAAGCCTTTGCATACAGCCCGAGTACTACTAATGAAAAAATATTTAAAAAAAATGCTTTTTCATGGAACCGCCATGTTTAATTTTAAAATTTTCAGTACTTGGGTCATGCCTACACTACAAATCGAACTATAACTAAACTGTTCTATAATAAAAACAATAAAAAAATACTTTTTTCTTACTTTCCACAACTCATGCTCGCTACTATGTCAAATTAACCAATAAAGTTATAACATTTGTATAAAAAAAAGTTATTTCATAATTGCTTGTAGGTGGAAAGGAATATATTAAAATTATAATAATTAAAAACATCATACCACTCAAAATGGATTTTAGCATCTGTCTAAATATTTTTAATGTTTTACTATTATAGTATATAATAACATTATATAATTGTATCAGTAGAGCAATTTCTTATAAAATAGATTTTTATATATATTTATTTAAATCAAAAACTGTTTTTTATAGATTTATAATCGTTACACCTGTATAAAAATAATACATTCTTTTAATATAATACTTAATCGATTTATAACCTTTTTTCTTTGGGACAAAGTTTCTCAAAAAATGTCTCCCCGTATCGATTATTTGTTTTCGAATATTTTATTTTAAATTTGAACATCCATTTGCATGTTTATGTAAAAAAGTGGTACTTCCAGGCAAGCATTCAAACATCTTAAAATAAATTCTTTGTATATTTTTACTTTTTAAACACAAACCATGATTCATTTTCTTGAAAAATATCAATTTCTGTTAATATAATGATGTTAGAGGTATATCTATGAGATTAATGATATATTTTATGAACACTATTTTTAATAAGCATTACATTTATGTATGATTTTTTTAGAGATATTTGTTTCGCTATTAATCATTTAATGTTAATTTTTCATTTTCAAACTATTTAGTTTATTTGTAGAGTTGAATGATTATCCAAGAAAACTATTTTTCGCATTTTTAATTTCAACGTTCTTTTTTATTGTTTTAATAGTTTTAAGCTATTGATTTTTCGCATTTCTTTATTAGAAAAACATAATTTCGAAAATTCTCACCGAGTCTCAAAAAATATTCTTGGGTTCAATAATTTAGCGACGAATAAAGTTAATCATATTTTTTTATGAAATATTATTGTTCTAAAAGGAAAAGAAAAAGTTTAGCAGAGATAGATTAATAAAATTCGTATTACGTATTATTATTGGAAAAAATTTATTCAATCAAAGAAGATTTTTCTAAAAATATCAATAATTTTATAAGGGCCATTTCAGTGTTAATAATTAAGCATGGTTAAGCATAATGCGATAAAATTAGTACATGAAAGTACTTCTGTTTGATGAGTCTTTTATACGATTTAGTATGTGGGGTCTATACAATTATGTAACTAAGAGAGAGAAGGTTGGCAGGTAATAGGATTTTTATTCCCAATGCAATGGGTACAGGTAAGCCTTTCATTAATTTTACTCTTATGAATTATAAGGTAACAGCCGTAAGTCAAAATGTAACACTATTCTTCTGTGTCGCATAACAGATTAGCGCGCTTGAAACACGTAAACTTTTTCAGCTGCTGAAATGCGGAATGAATTTTGCGTTAACACATTAAAACTTTACACAGTAACGAGTAGAAAACGGCGCACTAAATAAAGCACAGGGATGATTTTTATTTGGATGAATCAACAATAGCGATTAAATAGTATTGTCTTTCGGTGATATGTTAATAATAGTTGCCAAATGCAAAATTCCGATTTTAATAATTGTAATTATCCTGTTCTTAAAATGTGAAAATGGAAAAAAATATATTACAAATATATCCTAAAAACTAAAATTTAAAGCAAACGTTTCTTGAACCGATCAACCTTACAAACCAGTGACTAATAATATAATATACTAGGCTTGAAGAGACCTAGATTCACCATATTACATGTACCTATGGTAAAAGCTGTCGTTAGTTGAACTGTATGAATACTATATGAAATAGAATATTATCACTTCATACTTTGAGCAACAGCTCAAGAATTGGTATTCGTAAATCAATATTTTTTAAAAATTATTTTTGAAAATTAGCGAATGGTCAAATATGTTTTTTTAACTATTTTAATATCATTAGTTTTATAGTCAAGTTAGGTATGTTTACTCTCGTCTCATATATTCCTCACATGTTTATTTACTTGTTGGTGCCTTCAGTTCTGTAGCATGCTATCTTTAAACGTTTTAAATTATATTTATATAATACTACAGTTATTTTTACTCAAACGGCATACATAAAATTTGATTAAAAAAAATATCTCTGATTTTTTCGGAAATATGTATTTTTATAATATTTTACTATCTAGTAAATTGTTTTTCTAAGAAATGGAAAAAATGGAGTATCATTTTTTCTTTTAAAAAAATCAATAAAGTTATTACAGTAAAAGGTTTTTAATGAAATTATAAACAATATCACGATTATATCAAAAATTTCTTAAATTATATTTATCATCAATGCGTTCTAAGCCAACCCTGTTTCTCCATCTGCTTGGGACCTGTCATTGATTAATGAACGAATTTCACCAGCAACAAAGTTTAGTAAGGATAGAAAAGGGAGAACGTTGAGTTTCAAATCGTTACCTTATATACAGGGTACGCTTAAAACAGCGCTTATATTATGAACTAACATAACTTCGTATAGATGATGGTAATTTTAAAGACAAAACTTAAAAAATTGACCCACCAGACAAAATCTTAGGGACATAACAGATGAGAGTTAATATGTGATTAAGAGTTTTCATTACTCTAAAGACAAAAATTTCGAATAAAATATACGATTAAAAGCTGGTTGCTGAAATTTTTTTTCGAAATACGTCATTCGAAAAGCTATGCTACACACAATGATACCTTCTCAAAAAAATAGGAAATGACAGTAAATTCTTAAAATATAATTTTTCTCGAGTAGTGATGATATTTTGAAAAATATCAGCGGATATGCATTTGAAGAAATCTATTTTTTTTTTCGTGTATAAATAAATGCAAAATCCGTCAAAAGCTTTTGAAATGTAAAAGTTTATTACGTTTATTATTCAGGCTATTTTTTTTACTGTAATTCAGTTGGTTGAAAGTCTATCATTACGGCTTAAAGTAAATAAATTGTACAAAAACGAACTTTTTTTTGCAAAACGTTTGGTATAAGAAATAATTTTACATCAATTAAAAATATTTGGCAGGGTTTTTTTATTAAACAATGACAAAAAAAGATCGTATGTGATTTCAATATTTGTCACTATTTTTATGAAAAAATAAAATAAGGTTTTTAATGTATTTTTTATCCATCCTGTAAACATATTTGCGATAAATAAAGTGAAACGATATATTTACAAGGTTCTATTACGTAGCCATTGCCAGGGAAACATTTATCCAAAGAAGGTTTCAATATACGATGAGTATGAGTGAAAATTTATGCAATGTAAACAGTTTAGACAGTTAATCTAGAAAACTGGTCAAAATTGTGTACGAACATTGTAATCATTATATATTACCTATTCGAGATAATTATGTAATCCACAACCTAATTAGCCATATTCTAATTATGAACTGAAAATTAATTACTCTGAAAATATATAACCAGTATACAAGAGCAAGGAATTTAGCTTACTTGATTTTAAGCCACTAATTGGATTTACTCAATGCAATCACTTCTAACTGTTTAAAATCAGTAAAAAATATTGTATTAGCAATGAACATAATCAATTCATATATTTTTTAAGATCTCAGTCAAAGATAATGTCATCTTTTTATATCATTTGGAAATATGGAACATTTATAAATAAAGTTGAAAAAATGAGATAAACAATGAATTCAAATTTATTACGCATTTTTTAAAATTTCAATAAAACTCTTATATCATTATGTAAATTAAAAGATTGATAGATCATATGAATCATTTAGATTCGTTGTTCAATAACTATTCGATTAAAACACACTTCTCGTATATCGATGAATTTGAACTATATGTCACAGTGAAAAAAAATAGCAATGTATTTTAGTTCTACAAAATTATTTTTAAAAAATATAGTTGATAGCTATTTCGGCTCACGCCATCGTCAAAACTATAGATAGTTCTATATATATATAGCTATAGATAGTTCTGACGATGGGTGAGCCGAAATAGCTATCAATTATATTTTTTAAGAATAATTTTGTAGAACTAAAATACATTGCTATTTTTTTTCACCGTGTTATAATGGAGTTCTACCAAGTGAATACCAATTCAATCAATGAACTATATGTTTGTGTAAATTGTTGGCAATTTTAATGATTATGTAAATTTTTCAAATAGTCATTCATTGCGTGCGCTTTTTTTATTAAGCCCCTGCAATTCGTTATATTATTTAAATTGAAGCCTATTTGTTTCGGTAATTAGAAGATTGTGTTATAAATTATCATTGTTATTTACATAAGGAATTTACAACAGTCTATTAAAGAATAATAACTTCAACTTATTTTCAGTTCACTGATAATTGTTGCCAAACGGCTACATTCTGTGGTTATATTATAATCCAGGCACACAAATAAGAATCCAAAGTCTCAAGTATACTTTTCACAATATTTATCTCTCACTGGATTTCTAACACAAAGAAAATAATTGTCTTTGATTGTGTCATCAGTTGCCATCAACTTATATCTTATCTTTAAAACGAGGTTTCGAGAGAGAAATTTGTTTACTTCTTTAATACCATTCTTATTTTCTTGGCGAAAGAAATAGGTTGATTCATTGACTTATAACCAGATAATTGTAAACTGGTCTTGTGAAAAAACTCTATCGCATATGGTTTAAAAAAACTTTATTTTACAGCTTCAAAAACAGAGAAAGATAAGTAAGTGGTAATGATAATCTGAAAAATTATTTTGAATTACTTCCAATAAGCTTCCGTTGAAGTATATGGGAAATCCATTTCTTCTGCATTGTGAGTGAAAAAAAATATAATCTACGAATATGCAAAAAACATAAAATTTTTGATGACTCAAAAATTTTCAAAAATATATTGTATTCAAAAAAGCGTCAGCCACATACCTTCAGTTAACATATTTTTAAACGTATATATAATATATTGTATATACCAATGAGGCACTTAAATTTAGTGCACTACTGAGGGTTGTAAATACTTTCCATTTCAATAATTAATCTTTATCGAAATGTATCCCCCTTTTCACTTAATGATATACTTAAAAGGCATTACTTTATCTATCTGTGGGTAAATTATGTGTTTTTATATAGATAAACCGTAAATTTATTCCATTTAACGTTATTTTAAAACGTTTGAAAATGCTAGCACATCCTGCTTCCTTTCAAGATAGCCCGAGCCTAATGGCTCTTTATAACAATAAAAATTATTTTACTTTTCCGAAAATAAAATGAGTCTTTGCTGGTAGTGTGAACAGGAAATGACGTCAGTTGAGTCGAGGACCTCGTCGAGAATATCCTTTCCGTTTCCTCCCGGTAATGTAGGTAACGTAATGTCCGAAGATTTTCCTGCTAGGGAATCAACTGCCTCGTTAAAAATCCCATCTAGCAGTCAATCTCCACACTTTAGTATTTTTTTGCGCAGCCTTAACCCAGTTGATTTATATGTGGGATTTATTTAATTAACTCATTGAGCAGGCACTTCACTATATAAATAAAATAAATCACACTTCATCTCAGTTATTTTTTTTCCAGTTTAACGTCTACTGTAAGAAAAAGAATATTCAACATGAAAAAATATTAACGTGTTATTAAGGAATAATAACGTTAATATTTTTTTTTTTTTCATGTTGAATATTCTTTTTCTTACAGTAGACGTTAAACTGGAAATTTATTTACGTGTTATTAAGGAATAAGCCAACGACCGTACCATGTTGTAAGCGCCGGCTCTCGTGCGATCACCGAAGTTAAGCAGCATTGGGCGCGGATAGTGCTTGGATGGGTTCTTGGATGTTCTCTTGGCTATGGGAAGGAAAACCCAGACAGAAAACCGAACAACAACCCGCCTGGGCAGCGTGGTGTTGCTATGTCCAAACCACCCCTGAAAAAAAAAAACAGGGGGAGGCCTTCATCCAGCAGTGGATCGACCCCGGCTGATGATGATGATGATGATGATTAAGGAATACTTTTTTTTTTTTATATTCACAAAATTGTTTGAAAACTTTGCATACCTAGCATACTTAGCATCCATATGGTGTAACTCTTAAAGATCATAACCTGTCGCACTGCAGATTTAAACGTTTTACATATGTCCATATACGGTAATTCGTTACAAATTATTGTCATCACTTAAAGCAGAGGTATGTGTAAAACAAATATTAAGACTTGAAAAATATGGAATTTATACAAAGCAAATAACTATTTATAAAAATTTCAAATTCTACTACTAAAACATTAAGAAAATCGTTATCTTTACTCTTGAATAACTCATTCAAGTCTTCAGCTTCAACAAAATTGTACAGTATTTTGACTCTTCAAAAAATTTCAATTAATTTTACTTAATACGAAAACAATTCAATAAGCATTAAAAAATTTTTTTCAATGTTTTCATATTTACGTTTTTCATTGAAACACATTCTCTTCTTAATCGATGCATTTGGTGTTTTTTTTTTGTTGATGTTTTCATTTTCAAAAAAATAAAAACGCAAATCCGCCAACAAATGATCCTGAGGTGAAGTTTTTCTCGTTAGTTTTAAATTCAATATGATTCCAGGGCTTCAAATAAATATTTTTTGCATAACACAGGTAGTGCTTTCCTTTTATGATTTAAAATTTTTCTAACTGAATATTCAAACAGATTACCTTTGTAGATTTTCTTCTCATAAAATACTTTTTTTACTGTACGTGAGTTAGAATAAATTTATCACACAAATAATGAAGATAAATTTATTTTAGAAAGTGTTTTCGTTATTTACGTAATGGTTTATAAAAATAATACTCTTTCGTCAAATACAATTTTTCTAGCCACATTATCATAAGCGTTTATTCTTTAATACTAAAAGAAATGATTTTTTTTATTCTGGAATATCATAATGATTTTATTCGAATTATATATTGCCTCTCAAATAAGATATGGTCAAAAAAAAGAAAAATCAATTTTTTCAATCATCTTCATTCTCTATTTATTAAATCACAAATAAACAACACACAAAGAGATTACTTCAAATCTAAAACACTTGATACATTATAATAAATATATTTTTATCATTATCATTATTAATTGAAAATATTTCAATATTGTATTTATTTAGTAAGCTTCATTAACAAATTTTTGAAATAAAATAATATTTTTCCTTTAAACTTTTTTTTTTGATGATTTTACTAAAAGATAAGCAACGTTTGTTTATCAAATAATATCTTTTTTTATGTGAGTTTTTAACTTTACAAAAAACTTTTTCTCGGCTTTGCATATTTCTGGAGCTTTTTATGATAATGACATAACCGCACTCAGCTTCTTGAGAACCATCTCACCATCTCTTCTAAAGCCATTCCGGTCTGAGAGTCCAATGTATAAAAGACTTATTACAAAAATATATCAGGTTGCTTGGCAGGTCAAATGCTGTGCGATAACGGGTGCAAGTTGGCATTCTGTAGAATATTGCTCTTCATTGGCAGATCACTATTATTTAGTCCATAACAAATTGAAAATCAAATTTCAATATAAATACAAATATTCCATGAAAAGTCATGAAACATAACGTTTCATAGAATAAAATTAAATCTAATTTATAAGACTATAGCACTTTTAAGCGAACAAAAGTAAAATCTATGTTATTCTCGTTTAAACATCTCTAAGCTAAAAGACTTGAGATGACTCCTAAATAATTAAACAATTTTTTGTTCTGTATAATCACCGAATCTCTCTTGAAAGAAGTTTTTAATAAGATATTGAAGCATTTCAATTAAAAGTTATTTTAATTTAAACATTATATTTCACAATTTGCACAATTTTTTGAATATTCAAAATGGGTGCCAGGAAGTATTAAAAATGCTCATGATGCGCAAAATCAATTTGATAATTGCATTAAACCACAAATTATGAATAGCAACTTTGATTCATATTCATCCAAATCATTTTATGAAATGAGCCTCCATAAATCATAAACCATTGATATTTTCAGTAAAAACTTTAATGCTTAGAATTTTACCATAAAGGAGTTGGTAGCAATTATTTTATGAACAATTTTTTTGTGTATAAGAAAAATATTATTACTTTCCGCTTTACCAAATATATGTTTTTTATTATTTAAAATACCTATATTTCCATTGCTTTCTATTTTTTCGATTTTATGATATTTTTTTTTAACCAAATTTAAATATTCACAAAGGTCCATCACCACGAGGCGTCAATGTTGGTTATACAATTAACTGAGCTCAATACCTACCAAATTCTTAAGTACTCTCATACTTCCGGAGTATGATGCAGCAGGCCAAAAACGGCTTCTATAACTAGACTGCCACTCTTACTTAGATCTAACCGTACTAATGCTGGGTAAATTAAATCTACAAAGTGCTCTACAATCGGGGAATTCATCTATCTAGAACAGTTTGTACGGCTTAAATCAGATTGAAAATGACTTCTTTACTATATTATGAAATTTGAAAACCTCGGTATTGACGTTTTTGTAACCGATCTATATCGCTTTCCTCCGGTTTTCTTATCGGAAATAAATAGCCGTTTTTGGGTGTTTATATATATATAGCATTGTAGGGGGGGGGATTGACTGATTACATCATTATTTATTACTCTGAGAAGATTAATTTTAATTTTCGTCTATGGGAAAATGACTAGCTTATTTTTTGCATTATTTTATGAGATCATTTTCATCGGGTTCGGTTAAAGGTATGATCGGGTGCTAAATAATTTGTATATAATAAAATAAAGTAAAACTTTAACGACAATTCAACGAAAGTCAAGATTGCATGTTTGAGAATTCTTAGTACTATTTATTATTTTTCATATATAACATATCAATATGTACAGACGTATAATATGATTTTATTAATGTATTGAAATTTATTAAACAATTGCATTTTGACTTTTTTACTTACAATGAAATCAGTCAACGATGTTTTGTGCAGTGGAATAAAAATAAGTTCCATATTGAAGACTTCGAAAAAAACAATGTAAACACCAATAACAGAAAATACTTATCCAGCATATTTTAACATATATTTTTAAAACCACACAATTCAGATAAAAAATAGAAGAATTCTATGAAAAAAATAAAAATTGTTTAATTAAATGAAATTGATTCAAAATTAATAGCCAAAATTGTTATCTTAGCAACAGTTTTGACGAGTAAATGTGTTTTGATAGTCTTACAATGATATTCATTATTATAAATAAAATTTAAGATTCGATTTTATTGCATAACCGCATGCAGTGAATTGCATTCTACTTACAATCCTATATATCTATAGCACTCAGTTTAACACAACTTTACTGCATTGATATACCTATTTGCTACAAGCAAGTGACTATATTTGCATTACACTCAGAAAAGGAGGGGGCGCTCGATTCGATTGTATATTACACGGACGGCTAAAATTTGTAAGCGATGATTACTTGCGATCAAAAACTGTTACTTTTCAAAAATTTCCAAAACAATTTATAAATAAAAACCATTCGCTATTGCAAGTATTTAATTGAAAACTAAATCTCACAAAGTTTGCAACAAAACAATAAGTTTATTTTTCGATTTAATATGATATACCAGGACAAAAAAAATATCATGTGATATGGAAATGTTTTATTTCATTAAATGAAACCGCACTGGGCTTTGCCACAGTTTTGATAAAGCTGAATAAATGTATTATAAAATATAATTCACAATGGCAATTTATTTTAAAAATCTCTATGAAAAATATGAAAGGTATTCCACACATGTTTATTTGTGCTGTATGTACGGTATATATTGAAAAATATTTTTATATGTTAATTTTTAGATGTATATGTTTTTACAAGATCTGATATAAATTTCTCATGTTTATCTCTTTCGACCAAAAATACATATTAAAAAGAAAAAACTATTATAAAAGAAGTTGAGGGTTACTTTTTATGTCTGCAAATATTTTTTTAATGTCGATGTGTTATTATTTATGACACTGTGAATATAACATGAAAATGATACCACTTTTGTAAGTCAAAACCGTTGTATTCAAAGGAGACATTCTTCTAATGGCACATGTTCGTTGTGTTGTTAAAAGATGATTTTTATAGAACAAACGATTGCTTACTTTTATATATATATATATTGTATATATATCAAATTATGTCAAATCTTGCATTTTTAACTACAATGAATTATATATATTCATGTGAATAAGTGTATAAGTGGATATTTTTGTTTTACAAGCTTTTAAATATATATGGTACAAATTTGTTTCATGGTAATAATTTGCATTCTGTAAATTACGTCATTAATTATTGTCAATTTTATTTATTATACACAATATAAGTTAGGAAATTTCAAAGAACATTCGATTGTTTTATTATTGAATCAATTCAAAAGTTATATTACACAAAGCATCCATCAAACGTAAAGCATTGAATTAATAGTTATAATAATAGTTAATTTTTAATATTTTATTTACCATCATAATTTTGCGAATTCTTGATAATTGGATTATCCGGCAGATCGTTAAATAAAATTGCAATAAACTTATTTTTGGCATCACCAGGTGACCTGAAATAATTCTTTTTTGTGTTAAATTAAAAGGAAAAAGCAACTGAGAAACCTTCCAACTCCATTATGTGCTATTATGTTTTATTTTGAACTGAAGATTTTGTACCTTTACCAACACTTTTTTGTTGATAAAACCGATTGTATGTTGTATTCCTTGAATGAGAACTTTATAGTGAATTAAAGTTCTCTGTATTCCATTTTTCTTTTATAGAGAAAAATATGATAATTTTATTTCTATTTCTTTTTATTTAAGCAAAAGATTTTTAAGAGTAAATTTGTCATGTCTTACGCACTCGCTCTTAAAATTTACTTTTGAAGTGAACAAATCAAAGAGCTCTTCAATTTAAAAAATCTCATAAAAAAAAACATTTTCTATCGTAATTCAACAATTCTGTTCTTTGGCTGGTTTTTGTTGGTTTTCCTTAAAGATTTTATTATTATTCAGTTTTTAAAAAATAAATTACTAAATTAAAAAGAGTGAGTAATTTTTCCAAATCAAAATCAATAGTTCTCATATATGCATATGCTATTCACATTTCTAAATAAAACATGACTATTTGTAACTAAGCGATCAATTAAGCAAGTTACGTAGTGAAATATTAAACTATTGACAAAATATAAAATAGATTTGCATGCCTTAGAACTTTCCTGTTGTTTTATTTCGCATCTATTTCCAGTAGATATGTTATCACGTTACCCCTTTCAATCAATTATTTACAAAGAACGTCTCGTTAATTATGACGACGCGCACGTAATGATACACACAGAATTTCTGTGTATCTGTTTGCTAGTCAAATAAGAGGGTATGTGTGCTCGTATGATGCAATGACAGGTGTATTTTTTTCACACAAATGCAGACTGGCTTTGTCTCATTTACGCGCAGAGTGGAAAATGTCTGCCGTCGCTGTCACACTATTGCACGCTGAAAAGTTTTTCAGGACAATAAAAACCACGTGACGTAAACTGCAGCTGCTGTGAAGATATAAAACGCCCAGTTCATTTTGAAATTACATCCTTTCAGCGACTGTTTTCTGAATATTTAAAACACCGTATGTTTAAGCTTTGGATTCGTTCTAGGAATTGTGGTATAAGTGTGGCACGCTTGTTAAGTGAGATGAATATTTCGGAATACAACAGTATTCATTTCAAATATTCTTTTTTAATAATGTTTTCGGTGTCCAAGTGGTCAATCCTTTTGAAAGGGACTATATATTTTGTAATGTTCATGGCCCATTTCGATATTTTGATTGTAGTATGAAGGGTGATGAAGGAAAGAAATTTTTGAATGTATGAACAAAATGACATCATTTCTCAATAAGAATCATGAAAAAGCATTCAATTCAATAGCTATCCACATAAAATCTAAAATGTTTGATTTTTTAATAATTTTAGATTTTTTGAAATTTAATCTTTCTTTATAGAGTTCCACTAGTGATAAGCGGTCGGGATTTTTGACATATTTAATGTAATAGATACATTATCTAAATATTTTTCCCGACTATTTCAGTGAATGTCATTTGAATTAAAATACAAATAGGTTGGATCATTGACGAGAGCTATTGTATTTGAACACATATTAAATTTCAAATTCATTTTCGGGTTCATGGTGTAGTGGTTAGCACTATTGACTTCCGTTACAGATATCATGAGATCTAGTCTGATTGCGAATGTTATTTCAGTCGATTTATAGATTTGTTTTGTTTGTGTTGTCTGCAATTGTCTGTTTCCTCCCCCACAATCGTTAGAATTCATGGTACATAGTATTCTTCACAGAAAACAGCTGGTGAGATATTTCTAATGGAAGATCATACGCTCTGCACGAAAAAAAATGATTTAATATTTTCATTGCTGCCATCAATCATTTATATATTAAAAAAATGTTTAAAATTATAATACAGCAAAAAACATAATTCAATTTCAGTTTTATCAATATAGTATTTTTTAAATTTTGTAGTTTGTAACTCCCATAAAAAAAATATTAAATAGCTGAGGAAAATCTTGAGTGCAAAAAGGTCAATGATTTGAACAAAATTGATTTTGAAATTTTTAAGCGATAATTCACGTTTCAAAACGTAAGATGTGTTATTTGAACGGTTTTACCGCCTTTTAATTATTTATTGTTGCATTTATACAATCAATTGCTAAGTTTACACATTTTTATTTTTACAATACACTTGCAAAGAAGCAATCTAATACTTAAGTCGTTCCTCCCTTCACACATAAATAAAACAGTTTATAGTATTGCTCATTCTAGTTTCTTTTCCATGATACGTTTGTGTGGTGGGCTTTATAATAAATTGAAAGGCAATG
This sequence comes from Himalopsyche japonica, assembly GCA_028555115.1. Taxonomy (NCBI): domain Eukaryota; kingdom Metazoa; phylum Arthropoda; class Insecta; order Trichoptera; family Rhyacophilidae; genus Himalopsyche; species Himalopsyche japonica. The sequence continues at coordinate 1,128,168 of JAHFWJ010000395.1, forward strand.
TATTACAAGTTCAATACAGGCCTAAATTCGACGGAATGGCATGTCCCAATTTCACTGAATAAAACGAGGTTCATTTTGTACGGAAATAAGTCACATATATTGGCAGCGCTAAATTAAATTTCATCATATTTTCAAATTGAAAGATATATCCGAAGGAAAGAAAATAAAATTCGATACCCAATCGGCTTATAGAACAAAATCTCAACGTAAATTTTGGAGAAATGTCAATGGAAGTCTCAGGGGGCAGCGATATATACATCAGATAAAATAATATGAAACCTTTATTTTTTGTTCAAATGCTAGGGTAACAATCCCGTGAGAATACACAATGACCTTTTTGGCCAAACTGTGTCGTTTTTTCTGCAACAGTTTTATGATTACAAACGTAAAAATAATTTCTACTTTATTCATTATTAGTAATTACATTTTTTAATATATTCATAATTTTCACTCATTTAATTTACATTATAAATAAATATTACAGTAGACAAATCAAACATATGTTTATAATTTCTGCATAGTCGCAACTTACTGACAAGAGGTACAATTCGTTAAGTATTGAATAAAACAACAATGATCATGAAAACTTTATACCATATATATCTAACTTCTCATATTCATTCTTTATATATTACATTTCTTAGAGCACGGAAAAGGTCGTGCCATTTGCAAATCACTTGACCATTACCCTTTTTTCTATTTTAATTCAAAAAAAAAACAAATTTAATAATGTAGTACAGTGTAGTAAAAATACAGTATCGTTTGGTACGGCATATTCATTTTAATCGAAGTCGATAGCATAAAACGATCATTCAAATTTCTTGATAGATTAAGGTGGTAAAAAAATCTTTATTTTTACTTTAACTTATATTAATACAAAAAGATTATTGTTAAAAAATATATAACATATGAGCGAATGAAGACTTTAAAATTGTAATCAATGTTTACAAATTTTATTTTGTTATAAAGGTAATATATTTCTAAATCAGCCACAACATACATTCGAAAAAAATAAGCATATACCTTTGTCATTGTCATATAAAAAGATTAAAGTCGCTCTTATTATACATAAGAAAGTAATATACTTTCCCACAAAAATTACCTCTGGTAAAAAGCTCTCTTCAGAGCACCCACCTATGTATTTGGAGCTTATTTGATGCAAATTGTATGTATGAAAGAGGCAAAAACTGCGTGCCGCATTGTGATTTTGTCTTGATAATATTTAAAAAAATACATATGTTTGAAAAAGTCACTTTCAGGTATAATGAAATTAACGTTTATAGGCATTTTTTTTGTTAACGTGTTTAATAAGAAAATTGCTCTGAATATTTTAACATAAAATTTGTGTTCTAAATAATCATTTCCTATCAGAAAATAATGTTTTATTATAATATTCTTTCCCAATTTTCTGGATCGTAGAATTCAATTATTATTAGTTATTGTTTTTTATAATTTGTTTTGAAGGCCAATTATATCATTACCGTCATCGAAATGAACTTCATAGCAAAGAAAAACAGCAGATACATTCTATATTAAGTTATTATATAATATATGAGTAATTTTAAAAACCAAATAGCTTCAGTGAACTTAAAAAAACGATCAAAAACATTTTCATCTTAAATAATTATTTTAGTGTAGAGCAATTCGAATATTATGCAAGACTTTTTGAGTATAAAGAAAGACTTAGGATACGGTTTTACCCGTAAACCTAAAAATAGTACGAAAAGTGTAATGTGTACTCTTTTTTGTCTTACTGCTTTGCATGGGTTGACTACTTTCGTAAAGCTATTTTTGTCTCTAAGGATTTTCTGAAGTACGGTGGCGTGAATATTATACTATCGCAATCATTATATTATGGTTACTTTTTATGTTGCTCACAAGGCTTTTTGGTGTGAGATATAAAAGCTCTTTTGCTTAGAGTTAGTAAAATACTGCATAAAGATTGTATTTACGATTAAATACATGTACAAACTTTACGTTGTTCATTCGGAAAGAACCAGTTTATTGTTTTACTTGAAGTTGGGATTTTTTTATTCTTATTAATTTTCAAAAAATAAAAATCAAATCTAAAAGCTTATTAAAAAAATGTTACCATTAACATTAACATATTTCCTTGTGCGCAAGAGCATTTTTGAAAAGCATAATATAATATCTGTAAAGCTATACCGCGATCGAATAGTATACAATTTAAAACATTTTTTTTTCAATTTGAATTGTTGAAACTTTGTAAAATACTACTTGTTTTTTTACTAACGACATGGATTTTGCCTTCCGGCATCATCGGGCATTCTATCACACGTATTCAACAGAAGTCACACATAATATATAGCTAGCATCGGTTATATACCAGAGGAGCTAATTACCAAGAAAAATACAGATCATAATATCTAATAGAGAAAAAATCTGAAATAACTTTTAATTCTACTGATTTAATAATAATGACAATCAATTGTCTGTGATAAATTTTAGTAACACTAAATTCTGTCTTTGATTCATTGATGACAGAATTACACAACATATAATTATTAACTACCATTAAAATGCAATCGGATCATTTTAACCTCAGAAATTATTATTTCAAATTGGTGGGTAACGATGGGAATTAAAAATCAAATGACGTTTTATAGGAATTTAATTGATGAGATTGTTGGCTCATTGAACTTACATCACAGAAAGCATACAAAAAAACATCTAGGGGAATTTAGAAGACAAAGCTAGTCATTAAGAATATTACTTAAATTTAATAATTGACGTCTATTTATTTCTAAAATCTCCTAAAAAGAATCATTTATGATCCCCCCTGTTTTTATGCAATTATTAAACACTTCCATCCGCGTTAAATGAATGTTTGATAACAAATGGTTGGCAAATTTTGAGATATCTTTATTTATTCTAAAAGCAGCTACGTGTTCTGAAATTCTAATGTTTACATTATGCGTGATTTTACCCACGTAAAAGTGTTGGCATTCATTGCACTGCAATTTATTAATTACAGATTTATCCCTAAAATGGAAAGTGTTTACATTATTGACTAATGATGTTGCTACAGAATACTTATAATAGAAAACCGGTCTGAATCAGCGATTTAAAAAAAAAAATACTGGTGTGGTCTATGTCCTTAGACATTATACCTTGATATAAAATATTTACCCGTTGTTTAATTTGTTTTTTGCTAAATGGTAGTCTATAAGAAACACATCGTTACCGTTATTAAAAGTGATTTGCTTTTAATAAAATTTGATATAAAGTTGATATTTGAAATGTTCTGCACCAAGCGGAATATTGACTAATCTATGGATTCTTTAATTGAATACCGCTAATATAACGGCACCCGAAAATATTGGTATATAAAATATTGTAAAATCATAAACAGAGTTTTCTATGTTTATATTAAGGTCAAGAAAATTTATATTCCTTCCCCCAACATCTTAAATAAATTGTATGTTAACATCAAAAATATTTGAAAATTTAATAATGAAAGATAGTGAATTGTTCTTTATGTTCCACTGAAAATACAAAGGATATTGTCAACATATCGAAACCAAAAAATCCTTACTTCTATTGAATTATTAAAGATTCTTGTCACTTGCTCACCTTCATTGTTCGGTATCTGTAAAGATATTTAATATTAGAACTAGAGTTTCCTAATCGGACTTTCCAATTTTCGTTTTGTATGTTGGAGAAATATATAGATAATAAATATTTAAAGCTTATATTTTTACTCCTTACACATTTTGACCGACATCTATCACTTGTTGTTTACTTTATCGACGTGATGGATAGATTTCGATAAACAAAATATTAAGGCGTCTTCAAAAAACATATTCAAGTGGAGAGTTCACTAGCTTATAACTTTGTTCAGATGACTTAAAATCAATAAATTTATGTTGCTGAACATCAACAAAAAGTTTATTAATTTATGATGTCGACTGAAGGTGCTTGATGGAATTCCAATATCAAATTTTAATTGTCACAATTTTGTACGATTCCACATGTTTTGTCACTAACGACCCGGGTTTCACCTTTCGACATCTTCAGGCATTCTATCACGCGGATGCAACAGAACTGACGTTGAAGTCAGTCCTGAGAAGTCAGCTCTGTTGCATTCGTGTGGTAGAATGCCTGAAGATGGCGAAAAGCAAAACCCGGTTCGTTAGTGACAAAACATGTGGAATCATACAAAGTTGTAACAATCCAAATTAAAAAGTTTGAAGAATATAGAAAGAAAGAACAAATATTTTCGAAAAAAAATAGTACTATCATCAAATTACACTAGTAAAAATATAATAGTCATATGCTTAAATTAGCACTTTTATCATCATTTTGTTTTTTAATATCCTGAAAATATTTTATTAAGCAAAAAAAGAGAAATTCTGCTTCCTCCCAGCCAACGCCTGGAGCTAATATACTATGATACAAAAAATACACGTACGGCGTTCATAATTGAAATTGACAGCGACCGACTTTCGCCTCCCAATAAAGCTGACCAGCGATGGACGCGAGCAAGGGAAAAAAGGCGACACACGTTATCAGACGCCCCGAGAGCAATTTCCACCCAATTTGTAGGAGTCAGAGGTCGCAGTTGACGGTCCGCGGCCCGTTGGCCTAGCAAAAACCGCTCCCCAGAGCATCTCTCAACCCAGCGGTAAACTTTTCTGATGTGCGATACAGCCGGTTGCTGTACCCCTGGATCGACTCACCCCATTGCTTATATTTGGTAAATATTTTCCGTGTGATATTCTGTGGCCTTTGTTATTTCTAGGGATTTATTTATACGCAAGAGACGGCGTTATAGTTGTTGCGATTTTATTGTTATTTTTTTGGTCTGGCAGGAATGCGAATACTGTGTTTTGTTTCGTTTGCTTATGATAATTGGATATATATGAACGATTAATCTTTTCGTTGTTGTGATTTTTCTATTGTTTTGTTATTAAATACTCGCAACGCAGTAAACAATCACGCTTTGTTACCTCAAAAATAATAGTATCCTTAATTGCAAATGTTATCTTTGTACCATGTACTATTAATATTACAAGACTGTATTGTCAACATTTTTTTTTCAAAAATTACGTTCAACAAAACATTTGCCATCTTTGTGCCCAACGCTATATATATAAAATGCTTAGTTAACACTGTTACCATGAAAGAATAAAACTATTTTTTCGTAATCCGTCACTGTTAACTCAGAATTCATGTCAAGTTTATATTAATAACCAAATTTATTTCGTTGTCTGATAGTTCAAATAATTTTGGAAACTAGCCTACTTCATATCCATATTTATAGTTAAAAACTGTACATTATTTAAGTCTTATAATGTTTTTAAATTATACTGGTGCCGTTTTAAATGATTTACCAAACAGAAAACAATATAATCCCTGAAAATTATGTATTAAAATTAATTGTATGTCACGTATGAAAAAAAAAGCAATGAATTTCAGTTCTGCAAAGTTTATAAGGTATATGCTTAATATCTATTTAGGAGTACGTTTTTATCAGAACTTTGTTTAAATGTACGTTTAATTATCTGTTTTGAGCTCACAAAAATTCCAGATCAACTCTCACTTGCAAAAATGCATAAAATCAAATTGTCACATTTAAGAATTTATTAGTCGAATATGAAACTATGATTTTAGAATAGAAAAGAAGATGTAGAGGGCGTAAGCTAAAATAGCTATCAACCATATGCATAAATGTAAATCCCAATTCAGTCAATCAATAAAGTAAAATGTGCATATTTGATGCATACCAAATATATAAATATGTTATGTATAATAGATTTTTTTAGATCTACTTACACAGACAATTATGTGGTATATTTCAAAAGGTTTTTGGTTCTTCCGAAATTTGAGCTATTTACAAAAAAAAAGTAAATATTTACAATGGAAAAGAGACTATATATATTATACATGAAGTTATTTCAGAAACATAGCATTCATATAATCGTCCACACACTGTAGATCACATTCTAAAATAAGAAAAAATATTGCTTCATATTTGAAACAATTGTCAAATATTTATAATTTGTGCCGTATATATAATAGTTATGGTAACTTTTTCTAAAAATAGGGTGATAAAATAATGACTGCGTAAGGATTCGTATTTTTTTTTACCACAAGAATTCGCTATTTTAAATGGATTTAATGTCTAAGTAACACTTATTTTACCGCGTAAACCAAATGACTTTTATATGAAAATGATTGAGAGGTGACTTCTCCGTAGATTTGTAATCATAAAATGTCATACAGGAATCAGGTGTCCAATAAATACCAATCAGCTTTCCTTGCCTAATTTTAGAAGGGGAGCACTGAGATTTATTTGGGGATGGTGCTATTGTCAAATATGAGATAAGAATATGGAACATCTGTTTTACAAGATGTTAATAATCAATATGAATTCATATATAATATATTAAAAAATGTCTTAATTTCACAAAACATGGATTTGTTTTAGTGGTATTACTACAATTTAATATTTTTCGATCTCTTTTAATCAACATTAACATTGTAATTTTATTATTCAAATATAACGCTTTTTTACCTTGAAGTAAGAGTCAACTAAAAAATTTGTATTGGTTGCAACTATCTTAATATTCTTCCAAATGTTGAATCATCTTTCGAACATTTCATATGTGGCTTAATAAGTCGAATTATATTAAGGCGTATTTAGATATGTGCTCGTGCAAAATGTTTCACTTTCATTTATAATATAGACTTTATTCAAAATTGTGTAATTGAAAAGTATTAAAACTCTTCTTGAGCTGCTGTATCTACATTTTAGAAAAAGAACAAACAAATAAGATTCTCGACTCAAAAGACATTTAAATTCATAAAGGTTAGCTGAACTAGTGCAGTTTAAAATAAATATATGAAATCCAATCTACAATATTATACTTTAATGACCATGTGATTAAATGATTGTTTTACGTTTAAAAAATCTAAAAATATGCTTTCCCTATTGGAGCAATTCCAAATTGTTTGGTAAAATAATTAAAAAGATCTCTCTGTTAAAAGAAGGATTTTTCTAAGAACAAAAAACCATTAAGAAAATAATGTTTGTTATGCCATGCCAATATTTGCAGAGGAAGATAAAATTTACCTATGTCAGTTTGTTTTGTTAACTAGAAAAGATGAAAGCATACTGTTGTAGCTTAAGGGCTTTTGTACGACCTTTGTCATATCCAATTGCAAAAAAATAATTCAATTGAAAATTTTACAAAACTCAGAGTTTTGGACTTTTTTTAATACAACCCTATGTTTTTTATGAATTAATTGAATGCGGCCTACGGTGTGATCTATAAAACTCAGCTATATATTAAAATTACGTCATTTATATTGTTCATCATATATTAATGAACATCCAAATAAATTCTTCTAATGATAGAATATTTCTTTATTTTTCGAGTTGCTTGTAATTTTTTCTCAACATCTTTACTTGGCCATGTTAAAGAAAGATGTTGAGTACTTAAAAGATACTAACAGATAGCAAATCAATCATAGATTGTACATATAAATGTAAGGATTTTTTTTTTGAAAACCTTTTCGCTCTTCAAAAAGATTTCCGTTTAGAGTTTATTAAAATTTGTCAGCGATCTAAAAATTATTTCACTTATAAAAATAATAAATTATCTTTACTTGATGTTTTGTAATGTCTTCAATTTTTTTTTTTACTTCACAGAACACTTGTGAAATTTGTTTCGTGGCACACGAAATAAAAAGTTTACACCATTTATACATATTAAAAGTAACATTTTTTTGATATTTGAGTTTTTTATCAATAAAAAATTATGAGTAGGTAGATTGCAACTGATTTTTATAGAGAATTCAGTCAAAACGCGGCTCTAAATTTGATAAAGAAACACGCAACTCCTTGTCTAACATCTGAAACCACTCTCATCTATTTACAACTACTGTATAGAAACGGAAAAAATATTTATTTTTACATGGCGATGAAAAATCTACTGAAAATTAAAGAAAACTGAAATGAATAAGCATTGTTAAAAATAAAAAGTATAAAGTAGGATTCAAGGTTATAAAAGTAAATTTTCAATGATTTACAGTTCGAGGAATACAATATGATCTTGATTTAAATCATTAAAATACTAAATAAACAAAATAATAGTTTTCAAAGCGAACATTTGTGAATTATTTTTAATGGGTCTTTCGTTTGATTTGTCATTCTCGCTAAAAATAATAAATAAATATCTGGAAAATAAAAATGAGGTTGCTAATTTAAAAATTCCTGTTCATTTTTAGCGATGCCGTATATTCTTATCTTCTAAGAAGAAAAGGAATTAAATTTATCGAAATCCAACATTGTATTAAATAACAACACGTATTGTTTTCAAATGACAAGGTCAACAAGAATAGATTTTCTCGTCACTCGGCCAAAGGGTTAGAGATATAATGCTATAAATGCCATCTGCAAAGCACTAATATTATATAATACTTGTTAATGTTGATCCAACACATCTCCACCATTTTCATTAAAAATAACCGCGCTTATTTGTGTTACGATAATTGTTTCCCTATTATTTATGGGTGTTAACTTTATAATCTGAATGTTGTTTAGGAAATATAACTAAGCCGCAACAAAGGCAAAACTTACTTCTCTTGTAATCTCAACATAGAACTTATCTGAGGCCTTAAAGGCTGGGACCAAATAAGCATCGAGCCTATACAACTAAATAAACAACTTTTGGTAAAACTCACAAGGCAGGAACTCATGATACCACAATTTTTCATTTGGAACTATGTTGTATATTGGTCGGCCAAAAATATGGTTATCAGTTAACAAAACTTCCACAATTCTTACTTGTTGATGTTTAAAATCTATTACTTCATTACCGGAATTGGGTGTTGTATTTATAGTAAATTTAGTAAGTTAAAAGCATGTTTTTGTATACCTGCTACCTTTAGCTCAAAAACTTTTTTTTTGTTTAAATATACTTGTTTGTAAATTGTATTCTATCAGCTGATAATACTCGCGATGAGCGAAACCGGTACTGATAAAAAAATATTTTTTGGAAAAAAAGTACTAAAAATGCGTTTTTATTATTTAAAATATCATGCCTTTCCATCAAGAAATGACAGTTAACACCTTAAAATTAAAATTAATATTTGATTTTTCTTTAATTTTACTTCAATTATAAATGTTTCCCATTATATTTCACTTTTAGATGTATATTGTACAAAATTCTAATTCTTTCAAATTAATAAACAAAAATATGTGTATTTCAATGTTTTTAAATTTGAATTGTTGAATGTGTATACATTTCCACATGTTATATTTTTCACGAGCCGAGTGTCGCTATTCAGTATCTTTCGACATTCTAACACACGGGTACAATAGAACTTTAATAAGTATCAATTCAGACTAAAAAAACTATTTTTATTTTGATTATTTATTCAAATCAATTAATAAGTGAAATTGAATTGTAAAAGTATGTTAAAAGATCAATTTCAAAACTATGAATGTAAATGAATTATTTTATTATAACAAAGCCATGAAAAAAATGACTTCTAACTAAGTGACGTGTTTATTTTTCATTTTTTTACCGTGAGTTTCTTTTACTTCTTCAAAGGTATCCTTTTGTAAATCGCCGTTATCTAAATCTAATCTTCAATCCCTTCTAAGAATTTTCTTAAGTAGGTTTATAGTTAGAAGTGAATTTTAACATGTATTTCAAATAAGATCATTTGCTTTGTTTTTTAGCAAAATAAAATAAAACCTCTCGAAGTTTTATATGATTAACTTTTAACGAATTAATAAAAAAAAATAGTAAACTTCTGTTTGCTATAACTAAATAACGAATGTAAATAACATTTATTTTTAGAACAATAATAATTATTTAAGACTATAACATAAAAAAAAAAGAAAATTTATTCAGAAATTCACAAATTTATTGGAAAATTAACTTTTGTTGTATCTGAATGAAAATTTAAGCCCGTTTACCAAAAATTATCAATACTCAAAACGAAGCTTCGCAACCAAATTAATATGGAATTTAATACACAATAACAAATAGGGGCGATTTATTTAATGAACAATACAATTATTTATTCCGTGAATACAATCAATTTGAAATATAGACTTTCACGTTTTAGGTAAGCTTTAAATTTGTTTGTTTATAAATAATAAAGAGAAACTTTAATCGCAACTTAATAAATTCAGTATTTTTAACAGTATCTTATTTACAATCACTAATGATAGGTATTTTTTTTAAATAATTTGATTACGTTTGAATTTCTAATATATCTCTGAGGATATCGTATAAATATATTTCAAATAATTTTTATTTTGTAAAATTATGCTTTTTGTATGACGTTTTATTTTTTTACGAAGCTTAAAATTTCGATGTGTATCTTTTTAGACAAGCTTCGTGTTTTCTTCTGTAAGCGTTCAAATAAAATGAAGAATGAAATCATGCGGCCGAGCTTACCGTGTGCTTGCGGAAGAGATGTTTATTTTAGTAAATATTGGTGCTTTCTGTTTGTTTCTCTGAGAACTATATAAATTTTGTATTTTCTTTTAAAACAAAAATTTTACCAAAATACCAACGACGTTTCCAGTCATTTTGTTTTTGTGGTCGATATAATTAGAGTTTTCTATTTGCTGATACTTATTTCAATAATATTTTGAAAACTAACTTTGCAAATAAAAATATATTCTCAACAAAAAAACTGTAATATTTGATACTGTTTTTTTTTTTTTTATTTTAAACTAGATATTTATTTACTAAACATGAAGCTTTGCAATACATAAAAAAAAACATATTTAAAATATTGTTACTCGGTTCCAATCATTACTTTATTATCTAAATAACACATCACCCTTATAAGATAATTATTTGAATTAATTTAAGAATGATATCACAAAAAAATATTTATTTTATAATGGTAACGATTTTTTTAAAGTTTCATCGAAAAATTTAGGAGAAAATAAGTAATTATTCCCATCAGGTGTGACGTCCCAATCCAATCTATCTATACTTTAATTATATCCACGTATAAACGTATTTTCATAAAAAACAATCTCATTTATTGAATAAAAAAGAAAATTTTGTGCGCAAGACCTTTTATATTTAATGAACTTTATATTCCAGTAAGATGTTACTCATACTTATAACACTCTCAATTTCTAGGAAAAATAAATAATAAGATTCAATTCAATTTAATCGGATACGATAATAAACAAAACAGTCACGTCTGTGCAAAAAAATCCTCCAATTATTCTTCAGTCACAATTGTATTCATCAAATTTATCAATATGGTGCGCTATGTGGTGTGAAGGAAACATCAGTTGTTACTACAATATTTTGAAGATAAATGCCGCGTTTCGCTAATGGTAAACGGTAACCGTTATGGTACTATTATTGATATATTTTTGACTCCAGAGTTAGATGTTTCCAGTATGATCAAAATGTGATTCCATTCAGCCAATTTAACGATAGAATTACTGAGAAATATGTTTCCAGAAAAAAAGGATTTTATGAAAATTTGACGTCAATTGGCTTCCACGGTCACCGATTGAGCACCCCAGAAGTAACTTTGTAATGATATTTTAAGAAGAGATTTATACAGGAAAACCAAAAAGTGTTGATAAACTTGAGCAAAACAATCGTCACGACATTAATTAAATTCTTGTTGAAAATTTTGTATTTTTGTAAACAGCCCGCATTTTTGAAGCTACAGAGTTTGAAATGAACTAGCTTAGTACGTTTATGGCAATCCAACCAGCATGTTTTCATTTATCATAATGTTTTACTTAAATAAAGCAGAAAACTTTTCTTTTATAAAAACATGTAACTAAGATGTCAGATTTTAAACGAAACAAAAACACCATTTTAAGCCGATTGGTTAAGGAAAATTATTGATATGGAAGCAAAAATACGAAGCTGCTTAATATTGTTTTTTTCGCTATTTAAATCGAAAAGTCAATGCAATAAAACCTTTGTGGAAACAGTTGTTTGATTGAGTTGTATAATTTTTAAAATTCATTTTTTTAATATATTGTTAAATTAATTTTTTGGCCTGTCATGATAGCATTCACTGTTTTTTTTACTTATGGTTTAATTCTAAAATGACTTTGTTAAATTCTTAATTTTATGCCATCGTTCAGCGTTGTCATATTTTAAAAATATAAAAAAAGTGTTTATTGACGTGTTGTCAAAAACGCTTCGCGTGCTACGAAGTCATCATTGAGGATTGTGGATTAATTATATAACATGTTATACCATTTCTGTATGATATTTAAAATCAAACAGTTATTCCCTATCTAAGATAATATGAAAAATCATAAAAATACAAATTTCTCTTTCCATTTGATTCTTGTGATACATTATTTTCCTTTTTAATTTGAGCATATTTTAAATTATTTGTGATCTTCAACATAAATATTATTTAACTTAGTTATGAATAATATTATGATATAATTGTTTTTTAGATTCTGATCAAGCCTGTGTTGCATCTAGCACACCAAGTGAATATCAAAGCTATGATTTTCTTTCCAGAATTTATTCAAACGAAAAAAAGCTTATTCAGATGAAAAAGTATTTTTTTTGATTTTACGAATCATGAAAAAGCATTCATTTTTCATATTTTTCACAATTATTTGATTAGACAAGATAATTTCATTGAAAAACAAAAGTTTTCTTTAGGTTCACTGTATATAGTGAGTAAAACATTTTGTAATAATTGAATGTGTAACATCGAGTTTAGTGTATGTAAATAAACTCTTCCTTAAGCAAATGCTTCTAAGTAGGAACAAAGTTCACAGACCCGGCAGTCACTTAAAACAATTCTTCGCGGAGCTTTTGTTAAAGAAAGCTATAAAACGCCGCATTTCCATTAAGCACTCTATTATTTCCGCGATTACGAGATATACATGAGTTCGCGTGGGCAAACCCTACACCGACCGCTACCGCGACTGCATAGTCTGAGGGTGAATTTCAATAAGATATCTTAGGGCCATTCATTAGATATCTTGTCACTCCATTCCATGGGAACTTTTCCCAACTGAGTTTAACATTTATGTTATCTTAAAAAGGTGTTCACTTATATGAAATGTTTAAAAAATGCGTATTTTTAATTAAGAGGCTGCAATATAATATTTTATTTTGTTTCAGTAGATATTACTGCTGATAGGTAGTTTCTGGTGAATTAACTTTTTCATTGATTACGTTATTGAATTTTATGATCGTTATATATTTTAATAATTGAAAATAGAGCGATGCCAATTTAAATATGCTTTATAATTTTATTTAATTTAAGTACTGCTACATAAAGAGTCTATTAAGCTGGCTATAACTATTACGCCGTCATATTTTATAAAACTTTCAAGTGGAGAGGGTGATTCACAAGAATATTATCGTGTTTCCAACTGAACATAAAAAATCACCCCTACCAACTAACCGTGCTACGGCTTAGGGATTTGCGAGCTTTATAAAAGGCGCAGGATAATTTCGTATGCATTATTACGTTGAGGCAATTGCAAGCCTTTAGATAAAGGTATATTCTGATCCAATATCATACAGACATGGTTCACGGCTCATAGAAAATAATATTTAATTTAATAAGATTTTCGTTAAAGTTCTAAATTTGAATCACTGAAACTCACTAGCCGAGTCACATCTTTTGCCATCTTCATGCATTTTACATCTCGGATACTATCAAACTGACCAAAATAAAATATAATGACAGTTAACACGTTTTCATATAAAACTTATCAGTGAAAAATTGACATAAAAGTTTCGTCGAGTCCCCTCTGTCGTTAATTTAATTTACGCAAAAGTATTTCTGTTATTCAAAATATCAGTTCCGTTGAGAATTACATTGTCATACTTTTCTTAGAAAACTTCAGAACATACTATTTTGATGAATTAGTGTACCACAAAAATATCAAAACGACGAAAAAACTATTAGTTTAAGCATATATGGTTATTTGTGCTACAATGGCATCTATTATATATATACACTATATAAAATTACTAAAAATATTTGATGTACTGGAATATAGCATTACATAGCCGTTTTTTTTTAAAAACTAAAATAATTTTGGTTTAAGAAACAGATGAAGTAACCAAATAAAATTCTTCAAACAATTTGGTACTGCTTGCAATGAACGAAACCGGTTATGATCTCAAATTTTTTTGTGGAAGTCATACCAAAAATTTGTTTTTAATATTTAAAACACCATTTCTTTCCATAAAGACGTGACAGTTTACACCTAAGATGTAATTAATATAGACATTAAATAACCATTTTCTAATGAAGATAAAACTATAATTAACAACTAGGTAGCAAATATATTAATAATTCGCATGTATGATCAATTAATATTAAATAATCCTAAATAAATTAATTTGACAGCACAAAATACTTTGCAAAGTTGGCAATATTTATTTATACCACGAAAATAATTGGATCATGAAAATGATTGATGATTTCCTAATTACTTCAAATGAATCCATTTCAAACTTTGACATATAAATTATTGACAACATACTAAACAAGTTTGTTTAAGTACTTAGCAATTTATGAGTACTTTCACTATGTCCCAGGTGTTATTTCTCTGATGGTGTTTTATTAACGACATGTATGAATGATTGATTCAAATTGGTATCGAAATCAATAAAGTTTGATTTTAGCAACTTAATTATGTCGATACAATGATAATCGATTTATTCCTTACTAAAATAGTCTATTTTTTCCTATATTAAAAATAAAGAAACAGATTTTACTTACAATTTATATTTATCTTAATTTTCGTTTTATTTGCATATTTATACGGTATATTGCTTTTGCAATGTGAAAAATATTATAAAAATAATTGATGAGAAAATATATGATCACATTTCACTAAGATAAACATTAAAAGTAGAATCAATCTGAAGTAATAATTAATACTATTGAATATTTTTATAATTCTCCTTAATTACAAAAGCAATATACTAGTGTTACTAGACTCTTTGTGTTTTTGATACCTCAGAAAGTAATCCTGAATATGAAATTTATCATTCCAAATAATAAAAAGTCTTTCGTATCAACCTTACTGAATAGTACTACTTGCAAAGTGATGATTCAATTTCAATAACCACATATATATTATATAACGAGGCTCTTAGATTTCTAATTGTATACCCGAATAAAAAAAGTGTATCCAGAACATTTTATTTTCATTAGAGGTCACTTTAGTTTTTCTAAGTGCAATTAATTTTATTCTTCTATGATGATATGCTATATTAAATATGTGATTTTAAACCGTTCTACTTCCATTTTCCTTATTTTCAAGAACTCCTTAAAAACTACTCTCATAAATATAATGGGACACATTTAAATTCGCAAATTTTAAATACTTCTGTATATATTATAAAAATTGTATGGTTGCAAATTATTGAACAAAAAATATTGAATGGTTACCTTTTTAGCAAACTTACACTTAGTGTAAAGATAATTTTGATACATGGTTCAAATGCAACTTTGACTATAAAAAATATACAATGCGTACTATTAACGATTTAATTTTATTCGTCGCACTCTATACAATCGTCGACGAACATGTTTAATCAAAAATTATTAAAAAATGTCTCAATTGACAAGGAATTGGCCATAATTATAATTATACTGAAGAGTTTTTAATTTCTTTTTCAAATCTTCAGGCGGAATATTTTTTTTAGAAAATAAAAATTATATACTATTTTACTAAAACGATGTGATGGCATATAACATATAATGCTTTCTATACAGACTCTTACATTCCATTTAAAAATACTGATGCAGCGGATATGAAAAAAAACTCTTTTTGTTGAAAAAATGGTTTCATTGTGACACCGATCAAATTTTTATATACTATTAGAATAGTTATACACATTGAAATGAGTAATACACAAAGGAAACCAATGTTATTTGGAGCATTCGGTAATATTTTGAAGTAACCAAACTCAAAGATGATAAAATTAAATTGAAGATCTTCAATATGCTTTCTTTGTTAATTGAACAGATAATGGGTTGTTGAAGATTAATATTATCATTTATGAGAAATTTTTTTCACAACGGATGCGTTAAGCTTTATCCAATAAACTTCTGTTGAGATTTCAGGACTTATGTTTTATTTTTTAGAATGAAAAGAGAGACTAGCTATATCACTTTATTTGAAATTTAAGTCTTGTTTTATTTTAAGGGATGATAATTTTCATAAACGACGTTTAAAATGTCATCGTGAACGTCACATTACAACAGCATTGCATCAAATTTAGAAATTAATCAGCCATAGCAATTAGTTGCGAAAAATTTCATCATCTTTCTACGGGTTATTCAAGCACATTGGTCGAAAAATTTCCAACCGCCTAAAATTTTGAATCTTGAATATAATAATGATTCTCAAACATTGGATAGTGACCAATCGAACATTTATGACACTAGATTTTTTCAACTTGTTTTTGTTGTTACTGTTTGTTTGTCTGTGTTCATATTTTCAAAACGAAATGCGAAAATATTTTTTCTATCTTTTTTTCTTGGTTTAGTAATATTACCATCTTAATAGTAATAAAAACACATCAAAAATTGCATGTGTGGTCGCAATTTTAAAGTTATAAGATTGTTATAATAGACAAATTATTATAATGATAAAAATTAAAAGCAGGTCTCAGCTTCAAAGAGATTAAGCGTATATATTTTTGTGGAACGCCAATTAGTTATTAAAGTCAAGAATGTCATTTTTTTAGGAACTTTTAAATAAGTGATCAATTTTATTATCAGTTGCTTTTCACACAGGTGTGAATATAAGTTTGGATAGTTTTATTAGTTTATTTTTAACTTGTAGAGTGGATATCTCTAATGTCTGTATTTTTTTTTTCATAAATCCTATAAAATGCCGTAAAGAAAGGGCTGGTCAACTACATCTGTTTTCCAGGTCTCATTCTTCTACGATTAATCTTGTGATTACCTGATTACCTCAACAGAGAATAGAATTACTGATAAGCAAGAAGTTCTCGTTTAACAATATATATGAAGAGTTTATCGGCTTTTTGTTAGGATTAGAAACAGTCCACCGTCTACCTGAGATTTTATTTTTTTTATAATGTACGCATTTATAAAATATTATTTTACTGATTTCTATGTGGATACCAACATTATCAAAGAAACCATTATTTATAACATAAGTTACTTTAGAAAATACTCATTTATACTTGAAATACATTTTTAGACTATTTTCAAATAAGTCTTTCCTGATTTATCGTTATGAATATATCACAATTCAAACAGAAAATAACTTTTATTTTGCCTTTGACGAAAATTCAATCAGACCTATCAATCAATAAATGTTATTTGGTTTTCCGCACATACTGTTACTGCATTTATTCGTAGTCACAGATTGTAAAAATACCAAGAAAGCTGAGATAAGGCAAAAGAGTCAGATTAAACGAAATATGGGTTTTGACTGCTAACTATTCCTGCCTATACAATATATACTTTGACTTTACTGATTTGATACTCTAGAGTAAACTGGGTTAAGAGTAATTTATCTAACATATCGTTCTGGTTAACAACTTTTCAGATGTAACATTTTGACACGGTGAAAAAATAGCAATGTATTTTAGTTCTACAAAATTATTTTTAACAAATATAGTTGATAGCTATTTCGGCTCACGCCATCGTCAGAACTATGCTTAAACTAACATTTGCTTATCTATATATAGCTGTGCAGAAAAGGCACACAACACATCCTCTCTCCTGTTCCAACGGCCTAGCTTGTTACTTTAACAAAATAACACAAAATTTTCAAAATTCTAAATGAAACAATAGGTGTCTATGACAATAAGATTATATGTGGGACGGAAGTGATCCTTCTGGAAGTAAATCAGACCACCCCTTTGTGCGACGGCTGGACAAGTGGCGATACTATTATGTTAGTTTGGTCGTTAAGAATCCTTTGTGATAATTGGTGTCTATTGATTTCTAGCTGTTCTAAAGCCGTCATTCTCCGACCCTTACTACAAAGATGCAAACATTTAGGGGCTGAGTTTGAATTTATATTATGTGATTCATTAATAACGTGATTAGCGAATTGTGAATCTGTTTTTTTACTGTTGAATGATCTTACATGTTCCTTAGCTCGAGTAGATATACTTCTACCTGTCTGTCCGATATAAACGGATAAACATGAGCCACAGGACATTTTATAAATACCGCTTCTGTCCAGTTTATTGATTTTATCTTTACTATTTTTAAGATGTCTGACTAAGTTATTGTTGACCTTGAAAGCTACGTTTATTGAGTTTTTAATCTCCCGATGATTTTTTTCGCTAATGCTACCTAGGTAGTTAATAGATTTATAGAAGCGGTTATCTTGTATTGGGTTCAGGTAAATGAGTTTTCTAGCTAGATTTAATTGTTTTTTATATAATAAACTATTTATCGTCGTTATCTCATAACCATTATTATGGGCTATGGATTTAATAGTATGCAGTTCTTTGTCGTAATCTGCCTGACTCGTAGGTACAGTTACTAGCCTATGGACCATGGAGTTATAAGCCGCAAGCTTATGATTCCATGAGTGGAGGGACTTTGCGTGAATTGTGGTATCACAAAAGATAGGTTTTCTAAAAAAATTTAAAGTGTGTCTGTTTTTAACTCTGCTAATGGTTAAGTCCAGGAAATTGATGGAGTTGTCTACCTCTATCTCTAGTGTGAATTTAATATTACTATGTATAGAGTTAGCTTTCTCTAGATATTTATCTAATTGTCTATCTGTGCCTTGCCAACAAATCAAGATATCATCTACATAGTGGTAGTAATATACTATATTATTTTTATCTAATTCAAGAAGCTTAGATTCGAAGTTGTCCATAAAAAGTTCTGCAAGTAATGGGGTTAGAGGGCTGCCCATTGGCAACCCGTCATTTTGTTGGTAAAATGTTTCGTTAAATTTAAAGTAATTCGTTTCAATGCACACTTGAATTAAAGAGTAAATCTCTTCTGATTCAAATGGATGTAACTTAGATTTTTCTAATATGTCATGTAGCGTTCCCAAGCATTCTTTTACAGGAATGTTAGTGAATAAGCTAGTGACATCTAATGAGATGAGTTTGCTATTCGGGGGCAATTGTCTATTTTTGATTTTGTCTATTAAATCTATTGAGTTTTCTAAGCTATGTGTAGGCTTGAATTTAGTTTTATCTTTAAATATTTTATTCATCAAATAGGCCAGTTTAGCTGTCAGAGTATTCGTAAAGGATACCACCGGTCTAATACGGGTGCCTATGCATAGACACCTATTGTTTCATTTAGAATTTTTAAAATTTAGTGTTATTGTGTTAAAGTAACAAGCTAGGCCGTTGGAACAGGAGAGAGGATGTGTTGTGTGCCTTTTCTGCACAGCTATATATAGATAAGCAAATGTTAGTTTAAGCATAGTTCTGACGATGGCGTGAGCCGAAATAGCTATCAACTATATTTGTTAAAAATAATTTTGTAGAACTAAAATACATTGCTATTTTTTCACCGTGTTATAATAGAGTTCTACCAAGTGAATGCCAATTCAATCAATGTAACATTTTGTTTCACTTATAGTATTGTGAGAAAAGAAAATATTAATGACTCATTCATTAAAACGGGTTTTTACTTATTATGTAAAAGCAATTCATGTTCGGAAATTTATTTAATTTGACTCACCAACACGCAAATGACGAACTTTAAAATAACATATTTTGAATCAATCGTAAAACTCTTACATGCTAACAGATGACACATATATCACACTGCAAAATTAAATGCGTAAGTGAAAGCACAAACGTGTTACTAACAAAAAATAAGACTGAAAATTTCAATATAAAATTTGTATTAGTATGTAAGTCATGATTTTACTCAATATACCATTGTGTTGCCACTGATACTTAACTAGCGTATATGAATTTTAAAATATTACATGAGTTTTTTTACTTATTCTAAAAGTATTTTTTCTATTCACGATACTTTCTCAATTACTCTTATTCAAAATTGTCCATAATAGTATTTGTATAATTATTTTTTAGGTGAAATGCTTTTATCGTTCAAATTGCATTTTTCTTAACATGTCGAATAGCTCAATAAAACATACATTTTTTCAATTCACATAGAGACCCTACCACCGGAATTGTAAGTTATAAAAACTAAGGCAAGAACATCTAAAAGTGCTCAGCCATGTGTAAAATCGTCCCTCGGCGCCCTGTCAGTGCGTGGAAGGCTGGTTAATGTGACTTTTCCATTTTCCGTTTGGAATCACCAAAGCGTAAGTGTTATTTTATAAATAGTTGAAGGAACGCAAATAGGAAAACTCATGTGTAAAAAGTAATAAGTCACATAAAACATAGTCATTTCAGATAATAACACTTTTTGCCATAATTTCTGAACAGTATATTGGAAATAGTTTTTTCTGTTGTTGTTCATAAATACGTTTTATTTTAAATGTATAGCACGAAAGAATTTTCAATAATAATGGAATCTTTAGTGGGATACTTTTTTTGAATCTTTTAATGACATACAGTTAATTAAGTTTAAGGTTGATTAATACACAATTGAGCACAAAAATAATGTGTGGATTAAAATTCCACAAGAATCTATAAGGAAAAAAGTGAATAGGTCAATTACTTTTGCCTAATTTTTACAAAAAGCTTTGACAAATTGTAAATTTTAAGTTCACTATTTATTTCAAAGTCAATGAATGAACATATGAAAATACATTCAGAACTTGATCTTTTGCTTCAGAGTTCATAACTTTATTGATTGCTCCAGCAAGACCCCAAATCAACTGAGTTATGACTTTTAAATAAAAAAATATTATGTTCGATATTTCACAATTCTAGTAATTAGATAGAATTAATTTACAAATTTATTATATATATGTTCTGATACTGAAGAATTACTACATTAAACATAATTTAAATATTGGTTGTACATTATAATACCGAATAGATTTATGATCAAAAGATAAATTTATTTTTTACATCTAAATTTACCTAAAATAATTCAATGTTTGGAATAAAAATATTTTTTTAGCAATTGCTAAAATGGAAAACGTTTTACGTTAATACGGGTTTTATGGCATACTGAAGGTATACTGAAAGTCTATTTAAAACGGCTGCTAATGGACGATTGAGGCATAATCTATTGCACATTAAAAAGATTCAAAGTAAAATAATTGCATGTTTTTTACCTCAAAGAAACATTTTGTATTAGGGATGAACAATTATTATTTAGTAATAATTTCAGTTCGGATCCCATTTTGAATCTATAATCACATTTGTATGTAAATAAATATATGAAAATATTTTTTTTATTATCCTTGTCAATGTATATGACAGTATTCGAATTGACAAATCGCCTTCGTTTCATTGTACTTACCTACTCGTTTAAGGTTTCTTAAAATCTTTTATTAATATATTACTTAAATAGTCTATAATGATCTTCCATACATATAAAATATATTCAACATCCATAAATATTAATTCGCCGAAAGTCTAAAAAAAACCAGGCAAATTTTTAGATGGGAAATGTAGCGTATGTGTGATTTTTTTCTGATTGCTGAAAGAGGAAACCAGGGTCGTTAGTGACAAAACATTTGGAATCGTGCAAAGTTTCAACAATTCAAATTCATAAATATTTGACAGAAAAATATGGCCATATTTTTCAATTGCTGAATCAAAAAAAAAATGAAAATAAATTCTTACTCTACTAGTATTTGCAATAACGCATTTATTAAAATTATAAAATGATTTTTTAGAATCAAAATACGTCATTGCGTAACCCATATCAATTGTTACAAAATCGATAATATGAATATAAAATCCAAAACGGTGCCAAAGATTTTAACATTAATAAATATAGAATATTTTTTTGTGTAAGTGACCATCACTATTTGATAAAAATTCATAATATTTAAAATAATAAACATGTACTTATTTTTTATTTGAATATCATTTTTGATATACAATTTACTCACTTTCAGCTACTTTCATTCGGCAGATGATTGCACAGATGTATTTGATATGTCCACCCAAAAATTTATGTTTTTACAATGTTATCATATATTGTACCGATAAATGTTTTGAATTAATTTATCACAATCATTTTTTACCTTATTTAAATCATGCAATCGAACATTGAATATTTTTATCATACCAAAATTTTGATTTAAAAATGCAGGTGTGATATAATACGAGCTATGGTTGAAGTTGATGGATTGCTTAAAGCTTTGAAAATATAATCATTAAATATTTCAACTATAAATTATGTTAAACTTAAAAAGAATTAAAAATGTTATAAGTGAAAAAATAGACATCATTGTAGATCAGTGGTTCTCATGTGCGGCCACAAATAGTTTTATAGTAAATATTGATATTTTAAAAAAAATGTGTTTTTACAAATGAATTTGTAAAATTATTATTACATTTAAATTGATCGTATAAACTGACTCATCCAGTATTTAGTCGAGTAAAGGACCATTTTAATAATAAAACTGTTCAAAATTTTTAATCGAAGTTATACGTTGACTATGAATCAAGTCAATATAAGGAATTAACAACGATTGCTTTAATAATTGTGTTGATTTCACCTACAACTGTATGTTGTGAAAGATCATTCAGTGTAATGCACTATATAAAAAATAAATATTGAAACTATTTTATCACATTTGGTGCGGCCATGAGACATTTCCATAGGACCGCTGATGTTTATAATGCGGCCACAGTAAAATTTCACGTAAGAACCACTCTTGTAGATTAAAATAACAGAATTGTTCTAAATGGAACGAAGTCTTGTGTTGTTTCGTAAAATAAAAAAGTAATAAAATATCAAATTGCAGTTACAATACAATCTTCTTAATCCAGTCGTCAGGTAAACGGGGGAAAGATTATCAAGGCGTATTCTTTAAAATTGGATAGTTACAATGCCCTTGCCTATTCAACGTACCTCTCGCTATAGTGAGCGCATTTGCAGCACGTTGCTTTATAAATTGATTAAACCAAATGGTGTGGAAATGTCAGTTCATTTGTGGCGTTGGTGCGGTACGTGCCGAGAGTAATTTAACGCATACACTATACAACATTTTGAGCCTCTATGAATTCAAGTAAAGTCGATGTTTTGCCTTCTTTTTTACCGTTTAATTGAAAAAGTTGTTTTTCACGTCAGAAATGAAAAAAAAATCTACTGATATTGATGGTAATGTACATTAAAAAATATAAACTTGTAAATTTTATGCGTCGTTTGACTAAACGAACTTTATATTTTCTACGAAAAAAATATGATTTATTCTAAAATTTTTCCATCATAAAGACAGAAATGTTACATAATATAGACCTTAATTATGACGCAAAAAATACTTGTTTAACTATTTATGTATTTGTTTTGTTTTCAAAAGATTATTTCTCTAAGCTACTGAGCATGGAATATAAATTTTATACAAAGGGTTGCGAATTTATTCTTCATAAATAAAAAAAAAAAATTATTGATTGAATTGGCATTCACTTGGTAGAACTCCATTATAACACGGTGAAAAAATAGCAATGTATTTAAGCTCTACAAAATTATTTTTACAAATATAGTTGATAGCTATTTCGGCTCACGCCATCGTCAGAACTATCTGAAGTAGTATATAGTACTATAGTTCTGACGATGGCGTGAGCCGAAACTGCTATCAACTATATTTGTAAAAATAATTTTGTAGAACTAAAATACATTGCTATTTTTTCACCGTGTTAAAAAAAACATTCTCCACCTAATACTGATACTGATACTGAAAAAGACAATGGTGATTTAAAAATATTTTTTTTATTTTTTATATCTACATCGTTAAAATATTTATCATAAATGAAAAATAATAGTTTTTTTATTTGATGTGAACATGTCTATCAGTTGACAACTAAGTTAAAGACATTAAAATATGACGAAAACTGCGAAACATCTTGCGTTTTTTGATTCTAATGCAATAAAATATTTTTTTGTAATAAACTTTTAAAACACTCACAAAATCATATTTTAAGACATTTAAATATTTCATGCAAACCATGAACGTTTAATTTCACAACACATCGAGTATCAAAAAAAACACATATAAAAGTAATATTTTTTACAATGACTATCGAGCATGTCAATTAAAAATTACTAGAGAAACGAATTCAGTTATTAAAAAATCAAAAAACTTCAAAGATAAAAAAGTAGTAGCACATATTATATATTAACTAAAAAATGACAGTTACAATCTTTTTTTGTTCCATATGAATTCTTTTGCATTCAACATTATTACTTAGCTTTAACCTGAAAAATGAGAAGAATTATAAAATCATTTATCATTTGTGATTCAAAATCATATATTTACCATTTTCTGAATATTAATACCAAACAGAAAAATAGGTCAAAAAAGCATGGAATATTCCATGGCAGCTAAATGAGCACGGTTTTTTTACATTTTATATGGAAAGGAATTTAACCTTTCATGGTGAGTTCGTTTTTACAGGAGAAATCTTGAACCGCTGCGCCAAGATTAATGGCTTCATATTATTATATTAAAAGCATTATTTTGATGAAAGAAGCAGTTTGCATAGCGCAATTCATTTCAATTCAAAAGATTATAAAAAATGCATATCTAAAATGAAATATCTAAAATATAAAAAAGAATTCGTTGATAATTCAATGAACCAACATAAGCTTATTTAATTTGTATATTTATATTTGTATTATATATATTCTGATTATTAATTCCATCGTTAAATAGTATTCGTTTATTTTACCACATCTTTTCAGATACCCATTTAATCAAATTCGCCGCGCGTCAAGGGTACAAAATCACCGATGCAAAAAAAAACTTTAAAAAATCACAAACCATGCAATAATCAAGTTAAATTGTAATAGTGTCTCCCACGCAGCATAAAAGCATAATCAAACTCTTTGATGCATTGTTATACTTGTTTGATATTTATTAAAAATGATCAATAAAAATACATCTGTGGGATTGTTGAGATTTTTCTCAATGACCTGAATTCGAAACGAAAATTCATATCACGCGTAAAAAGTAAGTAGATACGTCGCGAGATTTGGCGACACATAAGTATCCATCCCGAGTGCAAGAAAGTGTCCTCATTTCTTACAGCATACCTAAAAACCGCAAGCTTACTTCAACTAGGTCATATCCTCTCTCTTATAAAGTAAAAGAAAACCTTTTATGCTAAATAAAATACTGATGCATAGAGATAATTAAAAAAATGTTTTTTGATTGTATGCATAAAACTCATACTATTAACCATATACTTAATTACTTAACTTTTATAATATTTCAGTCATATCTGTTTTTTTCATCCAAGCAAATATATTTCAACTACATAAAGACAAGATTTTTTTTATTTTCTCTGACTATATCTTTGAAATTGCAAATTTTTATTTTTGAGATTCATCACCCCAAGTAGTGCTTCTTTTTCAAAGTATATTTTTTTAAATAATCATAATATATCAAGCCCATTTTATATATGAAACGCAGATTTCTACAGTACGCTCGTGAAAATTGTGCCAATAAAGAAGTATTGTAAAAACTACGAATAAAGTATTTTTATTATCGTTACATATTTTCTGCCCCAGAGTTGAAGAAATGAGGAGAAATTCGAAAATAGTTACATCATTAAGTGAAAATAACTTCAAAATAATAATTTTGTTCAAGTACATATTGTATAATCTTATTAATACTATCAAGGGGTGTAGCATATATGAAAGAAAACTGCACAACAATTTTTCGCCATAAAACTTCCTCCATAAAAGATCCATCCTAGACCTTGTAGTGAAGCTATCGAAGCAATTCTTCAGTAACATGGAGGACCATCCAAACGCAACGTTCCATACCCTTGTTTATGTTTATAACAAAAAATTTAACTCAATGCACGGAAAATGCCGACAGATTTCCACAGACCCAAGAGAGTTTTAAGTCTTAAACTTCCTACGATATACCCTGAATTTCCATCCCCCAAAAACCACTCTTTTACAGGATACCTGACCGGTATACGAGTGTATTGGAATCAGCAGAAGAAAGAAGAAAACGACTACATGACTCCAAAGAAAGGACTTCAATCTGGAACTTGGATCTTTGGACCTCCTCTCGAGATGAAATAAAAGAAATTTCGCAAACAAAAAATAATTATTAATGACACAGCATGGCAGCTACACCATTAACAAACAAAAAAATCTAACTTCGCAGTTAATTTATCAACGATCAATATCACCACCAAAAAGAGTACTACGCAACAAGGACTCCAAGAGAAACCATTCACACATCAAAAACCTTAAAAAAAAAAACGAAGCACAAAATCAGACCACTGCTTGGATACCGCATTAAAATGGAAAAGCCAGCAATCAAACGTTTTCGGGTGTTTGAGACAAATTTTGATAAAATATTGGCACGAAATACTATTGTGTTACACATTTGGTACATACGGGTATTTACATTTAAAGTCCATAGATTCTTTTCGCGATTTTATTTTATTCATTTAATGTCAATGGTTTATTGTGACTGCCTAGGGCTTACGAAAAATGTTGAATCACTCCCGCGAGACACTACAATCTTTTATATTCGAGCAAGTAATTTGAATACGCCTTCATATTAATAAAAGGAAACAGGCTTCAGATGATGCATAATACAAACTACCCTTTCTTTGTGTCACATAAATACTGTTCCTATTAAATTGAAAAATGTCGCAACAATTCTATTGGTGAGAAGATTTTTTAAATCTTGTCATAGTCTCCTAGTAATAATAATCTTGTTTATATGTATATTTTTCTACATACGAGTAATATCGATATGCTTATGTCAAAAATATGCTACATCCCTAAATAAATATTGATTTCGAACATTTAAATTGACTCAATGACATCTTTTTACCAAAAAATCAAGTTCGCTTTTTGCTCGGAGTTTACGATTAACACACCGTATTGCCAAGATTATCTGTTCCTGCCAGTCTCCTTACATTTTTTAGGATCATCCCAATCTGCCACAGTTCCAATCAATGTGTTATAAATAATCATCAGTGATTTTCTAGAGTGATGGAATCCATCCGGTTGATGAAAGAAAATGTCTGTATTATATGATTTTTGGGATATTCACAGCACATGGCCAAGCCGGACGAACAATCTCTTTTTAAATAAAACTTAATAAGGGGTAATTTAGTCCCACTTTTTAAGATGTTCCGCGCATTTCTAAATCGGTCCACTGAGACTATGGACATTTTAAGGGGTCAGCTATCATTAGTCACAGACTTCATATGTGATTTTAAAAAAATCTTCGTGTAAATTATCTTGATTAACTTCTGCGTGACTCCATCTGCTGCTTTTGTTTGTTGGTTTAAGAATTACCGTTTATCAATGCGTTCAGACTGAATTGTGGGGTCTAGACTAGTCTTATTTAATGGTGTCACAACTTGTCACGGGTGGTGTTATTTACGACCGTAAGATGTCTGTAGAATTCTTAGCATAAACGCGTGTACGAAGGCATGGCATTTTCTGCCATTGCTTTGACCATTTTTGTGTGTACGGTTGCACAAAAAAAACCGTCACCAAAGTTTCAATCGTCTTGATGATAGATTGAAATTAATCAAAGGTAATTAAAGATTCTAAACGGGTTACTACTAAGCAAAGCAGTAGACTGCCTTGCTTGACAACTCTTCTCTGACAATGGTATTGCTACTCACCTTAAATATAATGTAAATTGTGCATCCAACGTCCAACAACTTTTCCTGTTGCGTTTTTTTGCTCGGCCATAAAATATCAAGACAATAAACACAGTGAAAAAAATAGCAATGTATTTTAGTTCTACAAAATTTTGTAAAACTAAAATACATTGCTATTTTTTTCACCGTGTTATAATGGAGTTCTACCAAGTTAATGGCAATTCAATCAATCAAGACAATATGTTTACATTTTCAGAGTGGTGAGTAAATCCATACCTGGGGTACTCAAAGTACATTGTATACGCCATATACATATTTTCTAGAATCATTTTCTTTACTAAGGTTTCATTGAGCGTCCAAGGGTCTTGCAATAGTAATACTGTATTGTTTTACAATATGAGCACCTCTGAGGCCTAATTTGATGAATCTGGTCTTTCTTTAAAGAATCGCTTTTTTAAAGACAGATTATCGCTTTAAATCAACTGAAAATTCCCCATTTGCGCTTTTCATTAGCTACAGCCGAAGCTGCATTACCTTTTGGTCACTGTTAGGAGGTACAACACATAGATTTTCTTTGCCGAACGTTTCCCTCTATTTATTGCGCGCACAACTATTAGCATCGTGTTTGGTTAAAATTTACAAACCTTTGGCTGCCACTTAATAATTATACTCATACAGTTTATCTATTGTGAACGTGTGTATTTAAAATTTTTAAGCTTACTTATTTTCCAACCGCTAAATAAGATTATAAAATTCATGGAATCAAAAAAACATTTTTTTATCGAATTATGAATTTTCAAACATACTTATTGCCTGAATGTCGCATATATTTCCATATTTTTATCCAGTAAAGAGAGTGATTAACTGGTCTTAAGGCATCCTCTTATCTCATATAAACAGAGGGTTATGCTATTACCTTTCAACAAGGGTAAGCTCTCTCCCACTCTTCTCTCGGTTGCCGGTCAAAGATAGAGTAGAATCAACATGTATTATGTAGATATTTTCACTTTTCATTAAGTCTAGAGATTTGATTTTCTCGCTTCAATTAGTTAATGAAATATAGTTATGACAGCATTTCATCTTAAAAATAGGTTATTACAGATCAAACCATTTTTCAGACTGTATAATAAGATGACACTAGGTAAATTTCAATCGAAATACAACGAGATTCATCTTTGAAATAAAGATATATATGGTCATAGTTTAACAATTTTTTATGTATTCATAATCATTGTTTCACGGCAGTACTTAAAAAAATAAAAATAATATTTAAACCTACATTCTAAGCCGCCTGTTTATTTTAACCTTATGATAATAGTTATCATTTAAATGATAAAAATTCATTATTCAGTGAACTAAAAAAAGTAACTTCCTCCAGGAAGAGAAAATGTACAAAAGAAAATATTATTGTGACTAATAAAAGTAACTTCCTCCAGGAAGAGAAAATGTACAAAAGAAAATATTATTGTGACTAATAAAAGTGTTTTCAATAATAAAAACACATTTTTATGTACTGCTTCTACAATTAATTTTTTGACCGTAATCGGTCATGGTCAAAAAAAAATATTGTAAAAACTATTATATGTGTCTTTATTATTTAAAACAGCATGCCATTTTATTGAAAAGTGACAGTTAAAAGCAACACCTTAAAAGCAATAGTTGTCAGTTTGAATACGTTTTTGGCTCAATAAGTGAATAAATATTATAATCCTTGAATAATATGCAATATATGCTAAACAACCACGTCAGCCTAAATTTTCATAAAAAAAAAACACAAATTGTTTATTCCGCTCAACCTCATATGCGTATGCGACCGCTAACACTATAACAGAGATCTATTGACTATTAGCCATAATTTTAAATCGCGTTATGACGCAGCAGTGCCGAGACCATTTAAATGAGATATATGAAAATTGTCACAACAAAAAAATACAATTTCATTCGTTGCGAATTATAATAAAAAAAAATATTTGCTAAAAAAATATTTTCAAATTGGTTGATTATTATATAATATATGCTCTTTGAATAATCTGTATATTTGAGCTATTGGTATACATTTTTCAAAGGTACGATACCCAACAAATATTTGATACCTATATACATATGTGTACCCATGCATATGTATTTGTGTAAAAAATAACGACAAATATTTTCAATTTTAGGGCATATCATTATAATCAATTATTTGAATGATTTGCTTATTCATGCAGACGAAAAAGAAATTTTGTTCAAACGATATGTCCCTGATATTTTATTTCATTTGTATGAATGTAAATAAATCATTTCAAGGAAATTCGCATTGACTTGCCAATTTAATTTTGAGATGTTTGTACATTTTTATTAACATCAGATTTATTTGGCTCACACACAAAATATACGTCAACAAATAAATCAAAGTTCTTTTGAATATCAAACCAAATGGAATCACGCAAACCACTTCCCATTTAACTTGAAAATTATTTGCGGCACCGCCTTGCGGATATTTTACTTTAATACCATCAGGAGAGGCAAATTGACAGTGGTGCCCTAGTACACCACCACTCTTTATTTTAAAAGAAATTCAGCTTCAAATCGTATTCCATCTGATTGGAATTTTCGGAAATTTAATCTATATAAAACAAACATTTTTTTAACATTCTCCTTCGCATATTTTTTACTGTGCAAATTATTTTGGCTTCTCAAGGAGAAAACTCCCCAGAAGTATTTGCTATAATTTTTATAGTAACGCTTTTAAACTGTTGATAAACATCAGTTTTTTCTTAACCACTAATTGCGATTCGTAAGCTATGGATAGTGATATTTTGCTGAGTGTTATTGTTAAGTAAATTGTATAAATGCCTGCTGATTTTCTCTACATTTAACAGTCGGAATTTTCTATGAAATTCTTTCAACAATCTGACTCTTAATGTTGCATTAACGATGAGGTAAACATAGAAATAGCATGGTTAACTTTGATAAAACCATAAGTTTGATGAAATTCAGTATATATCTACACTCAAGTAAAAAATCTCTGAAAAATATTGGGTACGACACTGTTACCCGATCAATAAATAATTTATTCCTACTCATTGATTTCCATTCTATGGAGGGGAAACACTTTACTCCGGTGCAACAGACTAATGGCTTTGGCAGTGTAAAGAAACCGATGTTTATAGAAAATCTCACGATGCCCACCGCCACCACAATGACGGCTGGGAAAAACGATTTCAATGAATAAATTTGTACAGCTTCACAATAATTCAGCTGATTTTTAAGTCTTTTATTTCATGCAAATAACGTAGCAACAAATACTTAGCACTACAATATGCGCTTGATGCCTCAAATTTCATTTGCTGTAATCAAAAAAAAAATAATCACTTTTTTGTCCTCCGCATTCTCATTAGCTGTTTTTTTTTTCACAGGTTACAATATTTTCACTATTTTATTATATTTTATCCACAATTATTTTTAGCAGCATTGTAACAATTGCCAATTTATAATAATGATGTCATTATATGAGCTTTAATGTATTTAAAATATATTTTTATGCCTCATCATAATATGATGTTCTTAATGAATATGATCCATAACTCTAAGAATTTTAGTTAAAGTATTTTTATAAAATTATGCTCAATAAAACATACTTTTTGTTTTGAGAAGTATTGAGAAGTAATTTCTAAGCGATTATTTCAACTTTACTTGATATTTTTACCTTCCAAAAATGTACACAGCTTAAAATTATTTGTAAATGACATAATAAAGCAATTTGTTTATCGGCAGTTATGAAAAAATTATTTCAAGATTTTAATAAAATTGATCAATTTGTCGTCCTTCTGAAGACACTTTATTTGTCGTATGATTTAATTCTTATTCTATAACAAAGGCTCTGCATCAGTTCTCTCTTAATTTTAGATGTGATAAAATAAAAATTGTGTTCTCTGTTACTTGATGTGTAGTAGAAAAAAATACAAACATGAACAATATCAATCTCACTCATCAGAATTAAAATGTAAATCTTTTATTGAGTGAAAATCGTGTTCAGTTTTATTAAAGTACGTATAGCACAGCAAATTCAATTTATTTATTGCTGTCAATGATATTGAGAAATCTTTGTTTAATGTGAGATTTTTAATAATTGGTAGCTATTTATAAATATAGCGTGAACTGGAAACATCAACCTTATACGCAAAAACATCGTATGTATGTTCATAAAAATTATAGCTCACACACCAAAAACTGTAAAAATTTCAATCGGTATAATATAATAGGGAAACAACTGCTTTGTTTTTATTAAGTAAGCAAATTACCTAAAGAAAAAGTGAAATTATGTATATAAGTAATAATTTTGATTTCGAAGCCTGGCACTTTTTCCATATATAGGAGGTGAAATTTGAGTGATTATTTTGCTAACATTTCATTATTTAATTGTATAACAGTGACTTATTGTGTATAATGAAATAAATATCGTATATTAATGTTACTTACTGTGATCGCGCTTCTTAGAAACGCTGAACTTTAAATTGCATAGGTATTATTTCACGAATAAAAAAAAGGCATGAAAGAATTGTTTTATAAATATTTCATGTAAAGAGCGATATTATATGAAGAGTTTTTACATCAACAGTACATATTATGTTGTGTATTAAAATATTTTTAATCAAGACATTTGAAAAAATATCACATGAGAATATTAGAATGCATTCAGTAAAGTAATGCAAATTGTTATATGCATTTTGACTGAGTTCTTTTAATTTAGAAATGTTTACTTTATGCAAATAGCACGGCTTATTTGAAAAGATCTACGACTTTATTTTTCTATGCTCATTTTCTTTTGTGCAAATTGTGTCGGTGAAAGAGCTTGAGGTAGTAGAATAATGCATTAAGGCGGCAGTAACACGTCGGCGGCTGTTGTGCGCGGACGGGCAAGTGTTCTGATGAGATGTTTTAACGACGCCGCGGCGCCGACGTCGACGCCACCACTATGGACAAATGCTCATTCCCAAAAGCGAGTGACTTTTCAAAGAAAATAAGGAGAAGTTTACATTAAACATTATATTTTATGTTTGCTTGTTATCGTTTAATGGCATTCATCAAGATTTTATTTTTTGCTGTACAAATTTTCATGTTTTCAAATTCAAAAACTAAATACACATAGAAAGCAGAAGACTTGAGCTATAATATGATATAGATATTTAAATTGATTTCACCATTATGTTGGCCAAACTACAATTTCAATGTGTTTTTTGTTTTCCCTGTATCCCGAGTCAAAATAAATAATCTGAAATGACTTAAAAATTATCTTGCTATGTGATTTTTTTGTCTTAAACAAATTTAATTTATAAATAATCAAAACTAAGATGTCAAATAAAAATCATTAAAATTATTAAAAATTACGAATAATTTCATCAGAACGTTTAATAATACTGATAATATTTCTATGATTTTACACGGTTACAATAAGACAATAAAATGCACAAAATTTATAGACTTTTAATGTATATGAATATATTAAGCAACGAGACTTTCAATACATTTGTTTAATCCAATGATTTTTCTTAAATATTAAAAGTTTCAAAAAGAAATTTGAATTGTTGAAACATTGGACGGCTCCAAATGTTTTGTCACTAATAGTCCGATTTTCACCTTTCGGCATCTTCAAAATTTCAATCACACGGATGTAAGAGAACTGATTTTATTAAAAATTGACATTGAAATTCCATCAAGCATATTTTGTCAATATCATAAATTATAGCAAAAAGAATTATTTTCTTGCATATCTCGTGGACCGCTCTTACAAAAAAAAAACATCTGGATGTCAGTCACTATCTTCTTTACTTAAAATAGCGACGTTACTTACATAATCGTAAATAATGTTAATACAAACACTTGACAAAGAAAAGTTAATTGCATCATTAAGTTTTTATTTCATTTAATTAGCTATGCACATAACACTATCAAAGGTATTAAGAGCTGCAAAATATACCCATTATCATTGAACGGAAAAAGGTTTGTCCTCACTTTAGCTTGTCTTTATAGCTTAAGTAAACCAATAAAAATAATCATCACCCGGTAAGCTAACATTAAGCTCCTTTATATCCTTATAAAACAACAAAATAAACAGCTTTAACAATAATGTTAATGGAATAATACTGAAATTGCTGCTAATCTCTGTTTTATTTCAGAAATCACTGATTCATTCATAATACCGCGTGTTTTCGAAAAAAGTTTTTAACAAACATTTCTTTCTTTATTTTATTTTTACTTTATAATTTTATATAAAACTAAAATGGATATCTTATTTCATAATAACGCCAATGAATTTAAAAAAGATAAAGGATTTCGAAGTGAAATAAAGAATGGTTATTTTAACTGTAACAGTAAAAAATAAATTTAAAAATATTATACGGTTTTTTAACTGCTAGCACCAATTTCTTTTACATAAGATGTATCCCTAAATAAACCTTAATAGATCGATATAAATCCGTAGATGAGCGCCGCCAAACCATAGTATGTACTCACAACTTATTTTCCAACTACTTATTATTAGCTATTTTTTATTTCGCTTTCTTTCTTCTCTTTTAAAAACGCATGTGTTAAGGAATATTTTTGTTTAAAAAATATTGGTTTGTCAATCGTATCGAAATAAATTTATCGCTCAGACTTTGACAAAATATTTGAAATGTTTTGAAAATTAATTATTCTATTGGTAGAAAATTTAAAGCATTATCAGTTGATAGTGCTCGCGATGAGCAAAACTGACGCAGATCAGATCATAAAATATATTGTGGAAATGTACTAAAAATGTGTTGATATTAGTTAAAATATACCTTGTCAATCATGAAGTGTTATAAATAAATTTTATAACAGCGATCCACTCGCATTAGTTTTAATGCAATGTACAAATAATTTATTTTATAGACAACTGTGAAATATGATTTAGGCCAAACTGTTTTTTTTACTTCAATCACACAATGAAATTCTATAAAGATTTATTTCAATAAGCTCAAATAATGTCATATTGCCTATCTGGTTAATTTTATTGTGATTTTTTCACTCCATAATAGATCGGGATAGTGATATTAATAAGCGCTAAAAAATACTATCTCAATTTCTATGGCCAAAGAAATCACTTTATTTTATTAATTTTTACTTAACTTATTGCAAAAACAATGGAAAAATATTCGTTAATTCAAATTTGTCACATCAAAAACTTTTGATCGCCACTGAAAAGCATAAAAATTAAGTTCCGTAAAGAATTCGTAAATCAAAAAGTTATTTCATTAAGAAAGTAACGCGGAATGAAAATATTATTGAAGGAACTTCGGCGATAAATAAGTTTGATCGGGATTATTCTATAAAATTTTATGCTTTACGGGTTGAATCTAAAAATATTTAGAAAAACCGGCATCTGCAAAAGGTATTCAAGCCTTAACTTTTCGAATAACTTTTTGAAAGTTTCTTTTATGCTGACGTCAGTGATTGTGAAATTAGAACCAAACGTCTGTTTCATAATGTTTATTTTTTCTACTTCGTATGTATAATAAATTTTATAACAAATTTGAATTATTGAAACTTTGTTAGATTTCACATGCTGAAACATGTGGAATCGTGCACAGTTTCAACAATTGAAATTTTATATTAAAATTCCATCATACATGATATTATTAGCTTTATATCAGTTTTTAAATAATAATATAATTTACGCAGGGATATGTATAGATATTATAAGTATGTATTTTTTTAAGAATTATGTATATTATCACGTTTTGAAATCGATTTTAAAAATAAATAATTCATTATTTTAATAAGATACCATAATCCGGTATGATAGTGTTTCATATTTTGTTATCAATTTTCTATATGTTTGTTCCGAAAATGATCTCATTCGTGTGATAGTATCAAAAAGGGTTGAATGAATAAATGATTTTCAATTATCACAGAACAATAATATTACCGATTCAAATATCTTACTTAGAATGATGTTTATCATTAATATAACAAACATAATTTTATTTTCTTAGAATTATTCTTCACGATTATTTTTCCAATATTTTTGTGCCAACAATTGAACAGTAATTCCATAAATCTTAATTTAAATGTACATAACATCTTGGTTTTAATAAGGTTACTTACAATATTGATTCTTAACATAGATTAGTTAGGTGAATATTCTTTCTCATTGATTTATGGGTTTTAACTACAATGTATACATTTATAGTCGTAGATGTTTTTGGTATTCTCTTTTACTCACCCGATTATTAACCTACCTACCATTTCTTTTCTACTTTCCTCTATATAAGAAGTTGGAAAACTATGAAACAAAGAGTTTTCAAAGATTCAAATATACATCTGCATTGTAACATAATTTGTTTGGCCAAAATCAAATTAATACTTCTTTCGCTTTGATATACCGACAGAACCATTTAGAAAGACATTTTGTCTACAATTATCCAGAGAGTCTCTCCGGCTTACTGGAAATATAAGTCGTATTAATGTTTCCATATACACTCAACCAATAGGGGTGCAAACTGCTTCGATTGTGTCCTTTATAGTGAACAATAAACGTCAGATTGCATTATCTTAATTTAACAGAGCCGGCGTGCGATATAAGCCGACTATCATTCAGCGATTGGAAACCTTTCCATTAAAGCAAATCGTAATACATATCATTCTATTTATCTTAACTCCTAATCGTAATCCATTTTTTTCTTTGTATGCGACATATAACATTGTTATTCTACTGACTATTTTTAATGTATAAATCTCAAATTTTCTGTCAGTATTCTAATAGTATTCTTAATTTAGTAATTGTACTGTGTGCAATTTTACAATGTTTCATTTTTAAAAAGCTGTTTTTCGTGCTTTGTTTCCATAATATAATTTAAAAACAGACTTACTAACAAAAAAGTATGCTTCATGTTTCAAGTATGAGTTTTTATTTAGCATCAAATAATTTGTCAACTACACAGGATGTTCGTCGGAAAGGTTTATAACATTTTTATATTTTTACCATTTTGATAAACATAAGTTTTGAGAGTTCAAATTCCACAGTCGTATTAGTATAATGTGGCAAATTTTAATGTAAAAGTATTTTTATAAATGTACGATGTATAAAAATTTGAGCAACTTAAATGAAAAAATTACCATAAAATTAATGAAGTAACGTGAAATTTATAAATGTCATGAAAAACCTCGTATTTGAGAGGTTAACAGAAGCGCACAGTTAGCTGATTTTTATACACAATTCCCATATAAAATTCAATAAAACCTTCAGCATTAAGCCATTTAGTTTTCGTTTTAAAAGAAGTTACACAAAAATAAAATAGCATATTTTCCTAGTCAACACGTAAATTATATTTTAACTATTTTAAATAACTAAGCCTAAATATAATAAAAAAATACTTCATCCTACAGAATTTCTTAAACTTATAAATGGATTTATCGTGTGAAAAATAAAAACAATATTTGATATTTTTGGGTTGTTATATATATATATATTATATATAATCGTTATATTAAAATCCCAAGTTGAAAACATTGAAGTCTGCATGTGGCATAAAAGCTAAAAATTTAAAAAAATAAAAAGAGGTTGCCATAAATTAAAAAATTTTCGGCGCTTAATACAGTGCTAGATTTTTTTTGCATCCATTCAATAGGTATAAATTCAGCTTAGTAAATATATGACTATTAGGGTAAACTTAAAAGATGAAATAATTATAGCATGAAAGTTTATTAAAACTATGTTCATTTCCACATGCGTAAATGTACAATGTTTCAAAAAATTCAAATGTGATTTACAAATTCCATCAAGTATCCTCGGATAACGTCGGTATTTATTAAAAGTTTATTGCTCAATTGAAGTTGTGACTATTTTTTCAATAGTTAGGTACTACTGATCTTAGGTTCAAGAACCATGATGATTGCTGTTTGAATACTACAATGTAAATAGAATTTCTGTTGACTGTCATTTGTTACTAATTAAGGTATTTATTAATTGGACAGATTAAAATTAATTTCGTTATTATTTCGTCAATTGATTAAATCCTATTAAACTATACCTTATCTTACCATATTCACTTCTAAGCTGGATAATATACCTACACTAAGAGAAAAAAAGACAGAATAATACACACCAAAAAAGTCGAAAAGAAAATAGCGATTTCAAATATTGCTTACATAAAGACCTGATTGCGAGAATTCGACTATTACCAATCACAAAGCCGAACTATATATAACATGTATAAAGGGTTATAATGAACAGACATATCGGAATCCGAGTGGGTTGATATTTTGGAATTTCAATTTATTTTCTCAGTAATGACAAATAGCCGAATATATGTAACAAACTTTTTGAAAAACATAACAAAAAAAATTTGCACTATGCATAGCAAGTTCTTTCCTTGACAAGCATATTCTAATTAAAAATGTGAGCACTAAATTTTTTTCACTAAAAAATTGTCTTTGTAAACTGAACGATGTTGATTTGGTA
Source organism: Himalopsyche japonica (assembly GCA_028555115.1). Taxonomy (NCBI): domain Eukaryota; kingdom Metazoa; phylum Arthropoda; class Insecta; order Trichoptera; family Rhyacophilidae; genus Himalopsyche; species Himalopsyche japonica. The sequence continues at coordinate 1,166,313 of JAHFWJ010000395.1, forward strand.
TAACATTTTATATTTTTTCCACTTTATGTTTCTCAAAAATTCAATACAGGGTATAGGATTTATTAAAAATGGAGAGACTTTTCAAATATTTACAAATTATTACTTTAATACACTCTCCGTTATTTTTTTATGATGCTACTGAAGTTAGTTCAACATATTTTTTAATACCCTTTAATTTTCTGTGAAAAATTTAGGTGTAAAATCACCCCTAGTATTAATTTCCACACGGTTATTGGTAATTTTCGGCAGACGCTTTAATGTAAAATTTAGGTGAAGGATATTTTCTTAACGATTTTTGAAACCTAAGCATGGTCTTCTAGTGAACGTTAATTTTAGCCTTTAATTTGAAAACTTCAATAATTTCAAAGGTTATAAATTCAAAATACTTTTTTGTGTAGATTTTAAATTATTTTGCTTTCAAATATTGACAGCAATTCAATTCTACTATAATATAAAATCTGGCCATTATCACGATCCGAGAATAGTCTTTCGGCTTCTTCAGATATTCCAATACACGGATTCATTTGATTTCAAAATCAGTAAAGAGTTGAGTATCATTATATATGAAAGAAATTAAAAAACAAAACATGTCTAAGAACTTAATTAAGCTATCTATCGATACTGAAATTATAGTAATACAATTTGCATAAAGATTTAGAAAGTTTCAAATTTGATAGTGAAATTTCACTAAACCAACCCGGTTGATATCTCAAATTAAATCGACTGATTGTTTAAAATTCTCATTTAATAAAAAACTAAATAAGTTGACCATAAATTAATTTATTGAAGAAACCTTAACGTAACACAAACTTATTCAATTATGCTTATACAAGAAAACATAGAAATCAGAAAGATTTTTTTTTCAGATTATTTTTTGACAAGAATGGACAAAGTTGAGGGACCCACTTGCTAAGTAATCAATGTAATGCTGTCAAAAGTTATCATAAAAACTTTTCACCTTAATCGTTAAGTATCAATACATTCCTGATAAAATTAAATTCAACTTTTAAAAAGTCCTCCCTTCCCAGTATAAACCAATAAATATTGAGGGAAAAGGTTCGAATTGAACTTTACATATAAAATCAGTATGTTATTTTTTTCAATTACGTTATGAGAAAATAAGAAAACAATTATTGAAATTCTTTTTTACTTCTTCATTAATTAAAAAGGGAACAAAGACTACTAACATCTCAAAGAATTTTTTTAAATAGATTTTTTTTTGTAATTCAGTCATAAGCTTTCGGTTGGAAAATGGGTCATGGAAGAAGCACATAGTTAGCTAATTAATTAATAATGGATAAGTAGAAATTTATTTTATTATCTAAATCTACAAATCTATATGAAAACATCAAAAATCTATTTGTGAAGAAATATGTTTATTTTTATTTCTAGGCTTTGAATCTATGGACAGCATAACTAGTTGAAAAAATTGGCTTAATAACTATGACCATACAGAAATAATATAAAATAAACGTTTTATGAAATTGCCTTCATAAATTTTGTCAAAAATGTTTTTTTTCCATTTTACACTTGATTAGAAACCACCTCACTGTATGTGCTACTTACTATAAAAATAACATTGAACGAATTTTTGTAATTATACTGAAATGTTATACGTGAAAAGCAACGAAATTACGTAGTCACATTTTTAATGAAACGGCTCAGAAAAATGTTTTTGTATAAACTATTACTTTTATTTGGAATATACAAAAGTCGTTAGTTTTTCTCATTACAAAAAAGCTGATATTATTTTAATAATAATTGAGCTGAAAATTTGTTTTTCTTAATTAAAAAGTATAGAGTTTTTATTTATTCAGTCTACATTTTTAATATCGAATTGATTTTTTGCTCAAAATAAAATTCACAGAAAAAAAATATTTGCTCAAAATAATGATTGAGACTTGTTACCTTTATTAATTAAAAAAAGTTAACATCTACTGATCATAAAAAAACATGCGATAACGAGATTTCACTAAATATTATATCACCGAGCAAAAAATATTTTTTTTGTGTTGGCGGCATATTAAATTAATTAACATATTCCGCTTACACTTTAGTCCGTTACGTGGTCAAGCATTTCAATCCTCTCAAATTAATATGTTTTAAGTTCAAAACCCTACTTAAATAACGTTCAAAGTTTACGCTACTACATACATTATCTTTAAATCACAGTGCATAATAGTTTGAAAGATAAAAACATTTGAATGTTAAATTTATGTATTTTAATTATTATGTTAAAGTTTATTTAAAAGTAATAAATCGAGTGACGTGTCCCTTCTGTATCATGTAAAACGATTTGAGCGCTTTCGAACTGACTCTCTTCAATCAAGGTGGAATACTCACGAAGAGCATAGAATCGTCATTAATCACAGACCACGTGACTTATCTTTCCCTTACGTACGAAGGATAAGCGCGGCTCATTAAGCAGTTAAATTTATCACAAATTTCATATCCCGTCACGCCCTACAGCTTCTTACAACCGCCATCATACCGTCTCTCAAATAATTATGACTGGGAAGCGTCTTACGACTGTCACGACACAGCGTGAGCACGCCACGCGATAAATTTTATGATATATGTATTTAACTAGCTTACTGTCTACAACTGACTCGAGTGTACACGATTTTTTTGTGTGAATCCTTCTATAGTTTATTTAACCTAGAATTACCCCAAAAAATGCTTTTTATTTCTAAAAATAACGAAATAAAACATAACATATCATCGAATGGAGAAACAGTCGTTTTTATGCCACATGCCCTTTTAGATCCAAATTTTGCACAATTTCGATACATTTTAAGAATGAAATAATTGTTTTCACAATTTTCACCAACAATTTATGTTTATTCAAATAATAGAAACACTTACCACCTTTAAAGTGATTATTGTATTACTAATGGAATTTACTGTACTTTATCACGACTTATTTGATAGACTTAATTTTTCCCATGTTATTCTTGACACAACTAGAAGAACGGTCTTAAACAATTCTAAATTAATATTTTCATGAAACTTTTTCTAAATAACTTTTTAGAATATTTGATTTGTGGGCAAAAGATTTTCACACGACGCAAAAACAATTTTGACGGCTTGATTATTCGCCTCATATAACAACGCATCATTACAAACGATCGATTTTCACTATATCATCATCCGTCCAAGATTTAACAAACCACCGCTGTAAATTTTACACCGGTTTGTTGATTTTTATTCAGAGTTGTTTTACGTCAATCCTTAAATATGCCATAAGCATATTCCAGTAAATAATATTAATCGGAAAATTTATTACAATCATCATGCCCTGACTAACGTCATGTCATCCGATCGTCAAACCGCGTGTTGTATTGACTGTAGTGAACTTACTCAATATTTATCACAATTAATATTGTAAAAGATATATATAGCCGACGTAACTTAATATAGAGCAGACATTATTCAAAAGAAAATCTATAGAGGTCGTGTATTTTACCGCCGTTTTTTATCATGAATTATCAGTCGCTAGCCGATGTAATCGGAGATAATAGTTTAAACAGTTATTGAATTAAAATAATTAATTGAAATCTTATTAATGTCATTTTATAAGCCTCCCAAAGGCCAATAACAAGGCTTTAAGCTATCAATCACTGGTTACTAAAACACACCTGCTAAATTTAATGACATATGTGACATTCAACAATCCTTCAACATTCGTTTCTATCATTAGCGTAGAAAAATCAATTTTAACGATGGTACCATTTTTCAAATTTTCAATAAATTTGTGACGAGTGATGTTACATGTTGGCATTTTTAATAAAATGTTTTTTCAAACCATCTACAGTATGCCTATTCACCGTTTCGTGGTAGTTCAAAAGCAGTAGTTCTTAACAGAGGGTGCGGAAAGATATTTCTCAAATAATAATAAATTATTTTTGCGATTTTTACCAAAACTCAGATAAGGATACGGGATTCATTTCTATATAGCCTAAATTCAATGGACGATAATGAGTTAAAAAAGGCAATCTTATTGAAATGCAAGACTGTGGATATATTCAAAAGATATATCAACAATTGGAATTACAACAATTCTGGTGTGCATAGTTAGAACGTTTTCCACAGCTGTCGAAAGAAGCATTGCAGTCACTACTACCATTTGCCAACACCTACCTGTGTGAAATAAGATTTTTATCGCTTTTCCATCTAAAAACTAAAGCGAGAAATTGCTTAAATGCAATGATGACTTACATGTGTCCATTAAAAAAATAAAATAGTCATGCCATTAATAAACATCATTTTGTATTGTAATTTTTTGTATTATGATTTATATAACGTATATTTTTTGAAATAACAAGTGCGGGACGTACTTTCAGATTCAAAGAGATACGACTAACTTAAAAGGTTAAAAAACATTATCATAAAGTTTCATATTAATTGTGTTTTATCAATGATAATATAAATTTTTTTGGTTTATCGACTTTTTTTTCATTAGCAATTACGTTTCATTTATTGAATGGAGCCATAGATTTTTTTACATTGATAATCGACAGAATAGTCCTATTTTTACTCTTTCTTTGTTAACTTGATTTAAAGATTAAAATTTCTAAACGTATTTTAATGCTTCGTGTCAACGCTCTAAAAATGACAAAAAAATGAATGTCTTCAAATCTGTGAGCATACTCCAACATTAAAAAAAATATATGACCTTTTCAGATTCTGAAATTACTTTTAAACTTAATTTTTTTTGTTATTTTTAGCATCAATGGATTTTCAATGCACTTCTGGTTTGTGTAGAAAAAGCAAAGGTATAGAAATTTTTTCACAAAAAGAGGTGTTGCTAGATTTATTTTCTTCTAGCTGTTGTAAGTTTAAGTAGAAATTTCGTAAGAAGAACCAAAATTTCCTGGTATATTAAAAAATATAATACAAAGAAAAACATCATTTCAAATATCTATTTTGAAAGTTTTCATTTTTCGCTATTTATCGATCAATACGATATTTTTGTCTGCATTTTATTATTTTTTTTTTTTTATAAAAATCATAACAGTTCAGGGATTATTTAAGTGTCGTGGAAAGCTTATTACACGTTTAAACAAATACAAATAAATTATGATAATTAAGTAAACATTTTTACAGCATTTCCAAGTAATCATAGTCTCTCAATAAATATAAAGATTGAATCTTTTACACGGAGTGATCGCTTTTAGTAGCACAATAAGAAGCTTGTTAGACTCCGCTCTAATGCATCTTGAAAGCTGTACCGAGTTCAGTACATTGAATGGAAAATGCCAACATCGTGCTGCAATTTCCACCGGCTTAAGCAGTATGCCCACAAACAACTTTATATATATATATATTTATTGTGTTTATTCATTCTTTTATTTCAATGATATTGCAAATTATGTATTTAGTTTTTGACGAAATTAAATGCCATCTACTAAATATAATATATTCATTTATGGGTATCTATAATATTTATTTACTAAAAATGTATTTTAGGATAGAGAAATAAAGTCAAGTGATCAATAGTTGATACTTAAATTTATCATGGCTTGAAAAAATATTATATACAGCCACATAATCTAAAATGAATGAAATTTAAAAAAATAAGGTATTTTTTAAAAAATATAGCACAATAAACCTTTCATATTAATGGAAAAAAACTCATTTGATCGCCAACGCTGGTCATTATTTGTAAATATGCAATATTTTTATGAATCATATTTTATTTTCAGAAAAATTCCAACCGAATTTATCGCCTCGCTAAATCATGAAGTACAGCATTAATTGGTACTGACAGTCGGTGCATTCAAAAATATTTTATTGAGTTCGTGCGATTAAACTTTTTTAAACAGAATATTTTTATTTTTTTGTGAAAAACAAAATTGAAATTATTAGTCTCTTCCTTGAAAGCAAGATAAACAAGTGACAACGGCCAGTTCTTATGGGTTAGCTGAAATATTATCGCCATTTATATGCATTTTTTCGTCGAAATTCAACTAACCAGTCAATGTTACAAATAAAATTCAAGCAAAGAAATTTTGACCATGAGGTTCATATTGTACACTATATTTTATTATCAAATTTTAATAATATTTATCAAAAGTGGTCATTTTTGGTAAACACTCTATCAAATATTTTTTATAGATATTTTATGACGTATAAATGGCAGCTGATGATGATATTTTTATATATATCATTTATTACTCGTCTGCTTGCAATATTTAAAAATACAAATATCGATAGTTGATTTAATGATGAATTTTCAAATCGTCTACAGCATCCTTTTGTCTATTCTTCATTCTTGTACTATCTTTTTGAATAGGCCTTTCTTGTATTGCATTATTGGAACTGTTCATTATCAGTAAAAATTGGCTTAAAAATATGTTGATACTTCACAATATTGCAAAATTTCTTTTTAACTATAGAAAAAAATAATTTAAATCAACCATTCTTTAACCATACTATTGTCATTGTATCGTCCAGTACGCCAACTGCTCCACTAATGGTGTAACTCACCGGTTCGTCAGCACGACTTGATTCACTGTTCTCGCTCAACAAACCTCACTTCTAAACACAGCATACCGTAGAATATTTGATTGCAAATAGCATTCAATTGAATGTGTTTATCATGAAAACCGCCATGCAACAACATCTGTGATTCTATTTTTGGTGAAAGATGTGCGACAAAAGAAAACGAAGGGAATCCAACGATTCATTATCTCTGACAATTAATTTGCAAGCCGAGAACATTATTTTATGGATTATAAAAATTAAAAGTATGACCAATAAATTCAAAAATGGATTATTAATACATATGATGGAACATTTTCTGACCAGACAAGATAAACGCATGTACATATAACCAAAAACTGTTTATATAATATATCATATATATTTCCTAATCAAATATATGAATTAATTTACCATATATTATACAATTTATCATCAGCATTTCAAAAGTAAAGTGCAAAAAACTGCATTTGATGAAAAATTGCTAAATCGTTTCTTTTTAAGTTTTGATTTATGTAAAAACATCAAAGATGTCCATTATCACATTGTCAATGCATAGATAAAAACTAATTTATATCTAAGCATAAAGTCCTCATAAGAATAGTTTAAGAAAATGCACATTAGATTTGAAAACCGTCACAATAAAATAGAAACTGTGATTGTTTTATCGTGACATTAAAAATCCAAATGAATTTCAAGCTTCGTTAATACAAACACAAAGCAATAGCAAAAAGAATACACTTGAAAATTTTAGAGCAATAGTTCAAAAATTATCCCTAGAAAAAAATTTAAGCAAATTCGAAAAAAATCCATAAAAATTCTTGAATTATATTTTACTAAATTTTTAACCCATGTCCGTTCCCAGCGTAGAGCATATAACCTAATAACGGAAATGACAAAATATATATCGATGCAGAAGTTAGTTCATTCATACATGTATGTGATATTCGTCAATACAAAAATCAGTAAAGAATGTACATGAATGTATTTGGACTTAAAATTTTGAATGTTATTATCGATATATGATCCTTTTTTAATCTTACCAATTAATCATAGGTGTATATTATTTTTGAATTATTATAGTCATTGAAATATTTTACTTCTTAAGCTAACTTAAGTTATTTGTTTTGAGTAAATGTAATAGTTTTGAATGCATAATTTAGTAGGTTGTAGTAAAATTTCATTATCAAACAGAAATTTAAACTCTTCAATTCATTTTTTTATCATCAGCAAAATATTTTTAATGTTTCAGTAGACTGATTTTTGGTACTTGCAAGAGTTAAAATATGTAAATAATTTATAATCAAATATTCATACGTAAACTTAGTATCAAAATGATGACATATATGTATATACATGTGTTGCTTACAATATTGTTATGCTTCCATGCAGTAAACCAGAAGTCCTTCGACATAATAGCGGCATTGGCTTTATATAATATATATTATTAATAATTTATGAACATCGCGGACACTAATGCTTCCTCTTTTGAATCCGTGATACGGCATTGGAGCCCACTTCTTGAGGAACTGCCGCCATTATATGGCTTACTGGGAGACATAAAGCCATTACACCAGCCTAGCGTGAATTCAAAGTGAGAAACAGTGTTCCGCTATGATATCGCTTCGGTACTGTACTCGGCCGTGTACTTGAAAACGTTTCACAGAGTAACGAGTAAAAAATATGTATTAAAACAATTTTACCTTATCTATAATTCATGAATTCAAGAAATAAATGACCAATATTTCATCAAGAACTTTGAATGTGTAATATACTTTTCATCTAATTTCTGATATCGACTTAAGATGATTGATGGAATTTCAATGTCAAATTTGAATTGTTACAACTTTGTACGATTCCGCATGTTTTGTCACTAACGACCCAGGTTTCGCCTTTCGGCATCTTCAGGCATTCTATCACACGGATCCAACAGAACTGTACCGTTGCAGAAAACCCCTTTCAAGAGTGACTCACTAACAACATCGTTATTGAAAATTATCACAGGAAATTATGTAAATTATTATTAGATTAATATTATTAAATTTGTTTTAGTTCTAATTTACTGCTTGCCTAGGGGTAATTGTTTTTATTTAATTAATAACTTTGGTACATATAAGTTGCTAACTGTTTATTTTATGTCATTTCTGTTGCATCCGTATGATAGAATGATGAAGATGCCGAAAGGCGATACTCAGGTCGTTAGTGACAAAATATGTGGAATCGTACAAAGTTGTGACAATTCAAATTTGATACTTTTCATCCCTTAATATTATAAAAAAGGCAATGGATATTATTTTTGAATTCACTTAGATCTCTAGTCTTAACCGGGAGGACAATAATGGTTAAATTATCAGCTATTATATGTGATGAAATACAAATCGCTACATGATATTTTTTTGCGTTCTAATTTTCGGACTAGATCCTTCTAGGTAAGTGTCTTGCACTATCCCGATATTCCGGACAATTACGCAATTTTATCACGCTAAATATATATTTTTAAATGTTTCTCGTTCATTTTAGTCGTAAGATTATAGAAATAAACTTTTGAATTGAAAATATATTTTTTTTCCATAACTGCCAATTAAATTGTACTAAAAACACATTTCAGTAAAAAATACCTTGTAAAAATATACACCATTCCAAGTACTGTCTGATTAGTTGCAATTTGTTTCAACCATTTTTTTTTTATAAAGCTATGTAGTAAAAGTGGGTTTTAATAAATCTGATTTTACGTATGTGAAAAAACTAACACTTTATTTTATTATTTATTTTACATGAATAATCAAAAATTTATAACAGCTAAGTTTGAAACTATCATCGTTCCTTTTAGTTTTTTGAAAACTATCTATAACCGAAATATTTTTAGTTAAATACAATGAAACCATTTTTAATTGACACAATTTTTTTGTTTTCATTTTAGTATTTTATTTAAGTTACACATGGAATTTATATGTACATGAACATAGAAATATATTATATATCTTTTTTACATCACGCCTTTGAAATGTAAATTAAGTTAGAAGTGACCTATTTTACAGCATTCGCATTATAAAATTATGGTACCTAACGCTAAGTGTTTTTATCAGCATTATGTGCTGAGTGTTTTATCTTCGCGAATTACTTTTCGTACTTGATTAATTATAGTTTCACCCACATCGTTTTCAGTTGGTGTACTCTACGCTTAATACACTGTAAATATTTGCGGAGAATTTACATTACATTATGGAACGAGCTTGGTAGGTAGCTAAAACATTTAGATATCCTCAGTAAGTAGCACTTAGCAAGGAACCATCATTGTCATCACTCACTATATTTTGAGGGATGCTCGAATTGTGGAGGGCTTCGAAAGTTATCAGAACTAGATAACGTCTCCGCTGGTGGTATTATCTCAAAACCATCTCTACAATTTGTTACCCATTTAAAACTTTCACAATCCTCAGAATAACCATTCGTATTTACTATATAATTATGCAAATCAGTAAATGGTGCTTTTAGCGGTAGATTTTTTATGTTCTAATTACACACAAAACAAAGAAACCAAATTGCATAACTTCAGTTATAACATTATTTTTTATGCATCTTCGTTCTTCATAATAATTATTTCATGGCTATGTCTGGTAAAATGAAAGTTTCTTCGACAGTATTACATTCAAATATATATCAGAAACTAAATACATAATTATTTAACTCAATATTATAATAATAAACAGTAAAAAACAGATAGCACAATAAATTGCGCTATGAGTACTTTGGAAACATTTCAAAATTATTTGAATCGCTCACTACTCTGTTTTAATGGTAACGTAAAAAAAACACATTCGCAAAACTTTCCATACATCAACTGAATTTCGTTACGTCACTAATACAGTTTAATTTAGTAACCATATTCTCAAATTAAGTGTTCACTCAATAAAATTAGGCCAGACGTAATAAAATGTTAATTAACTTTTTTTAAGTATGGATGTAGGGTTAATTAGCTAAAAATTGAATATCACAAATGTTATAATAATTAATTAGATTTCAATACAGTAATTTTGGGACTTGATCCAAATTAATTGAATTATCCAGCTAATCTAATACGGAATGCTGAGATGGAAGCTATCGTGGAAATCAAATACTACCCTATGGAATAAATTTTACCTTCGGAATTTATGTACTTAATATGCAGAGTAGAGTTTTATTTAGACATTCTTAAAATAGTTTGAATATTTGTTCAAATATTTATGTTATCTAAATGTATAGGCATTTTATAAATCTGTATAAAAACATGAAAATATTATGTGATTAGATAACATATCGTTTAATAGGATTAAGCAACGTCTTAGTGTGTATCTTTTAGGCATCGTAATTCAATAATTGTTCTATACCAGAATTGTGATCGATGCCTTTTTGACAATAAATTTTAGATAAGTATACCAGTAGAAAAAATTCAAAAATTCCACAATGTTAATATCACTTTAAAAATATAAATTGAAATCTCGATATTGACTCGGGTTGCTTAATAAAATGTCAATATCAAATTTGAATTGTTGAAATCAAGACTTTACATTTCATCACAATCAAATCAATATTCATAAAAGTTATTTCAGATAAATTAGGATCCTATTCTAGGATTTGTTTTTTTCTATTCAATTTTTCTTGTGCATGACGAATACAAACTTCATATTTTTTTCATTTTATATCCGTTTAATAAAATGCCTGAAGATTTTGAAAGGCTTAATCCAGACTGTAAGTAATAAAACATGTGTAAAAAATGTTTCAACAATTCATATAAGTCAAATTATTTTTAACGTTTCAACACATGGAATAAAAAATCCAATACAAAAATAAAAAATCCTAAGTTCGGTATTTAATTATGCGATTCTGTAGTCGACAAATTTATTAATAAAATAATTTCACCACAAGTTGACCTGAGAATACTTTTTTCAATAAAACTTAAAAAAAATAAAGAATTAGGCAAGCAAATATTGAATCGATTAAATACAAATATTTTGAGATTAATCAGCTGTTACAAATGTCAAATGTAAATTCCGACCAAAGGACTATTTATAAAAAAACAACCATTAGATAGTCAAATCAATTTTGGCTGAACAATGATAATGCTCTTATATGCTTTTTCAAGTGTTTAGTATAGTATCATAAATATTCTTTACTTCTAGCGAGTATTATAGCTTTATACCAACCACATTACAAATCATGAATGTTTTCAATGCATACAGAATATCGATGAAATGAACGCACGCGATAATTTCACAATTGTAGACTTTATTGTGTATGATTACTCAATGATAAAAACGATAAATCTATTGGTTCGGGAAAGAATTTCCTTGTTGATGTTATAGTTCTATTCAGTTCAATCCGAGACACTTTTTCAAGATTGATTATTATCGAAATCATAACAAGACTTTAATGTATTTTATACTTATGATTGTATCATGTAATGCCGATGATATTTATATTTTCCTTTAGTTATACTGTTGAATGAAGAACCAACGTTTTTGATATGAGTATTTTTATTTCATTAAATTATTTTGAAATAGTTTTTGAGGATGCATGGCGAACACATATTTTTAATATGATTGAATTTTTTAAGGTGCTTATTGCGCTTCATGTGAATTTTAATTATTTAAAATGGTTATAAATTCTGTAAAGGTTTTATATTTAACTTTTTATTTCGCAAGTGGTTTATAATAATTTTAAAGTGTATTAGCTTTGCTTATCGTACGTCTTTTTAAGTTTATGATATATGTTGTATTTATGAATTCAAAATACATAGATATAGATCCTCATTTATTTGGTGAAACCAAGCAATGCATTTATTTAAACAAGCACAAATATACTATAAAATAAATTTGTAAATATTTTTAAAATATAAGTGTTGACCTATTCTGAAAATTTAAGAATTATAAATTAATCGTCAAACAAAATCACCAATCACATTAATTACAATATACTTTTCAATTCAACAATTTTCTGTAAAGAGAAACGAAAATTTCATGAAATAATAAATGTATCAATAATATGTAGCTCACATATATTGGTATATTCTATGATCATGTATGTGAGTGGTTGGTTATTAGCAATAAACAGCAATTTCGAACGAACCTTGGCTAACAATAATACGACGTACAACTGGAAAATCGTCAATTATTAACGCTCGGATTACCCATCGCCATTAAATCGCTTAATTCAAACCTCGATGTATTATGTTCTGTGCGACAACAATGTCGATTTCCTGTTCAAATAATTGTCTTTCGAGGATACAAAATACAACTGTTTGTACCCTGACTTTATTGTGTGTTTGCGAATTCCGAGAATTTTGGCAATATTATTGACATTTCATGATAGCTGTAAAGCTTATTTTATAGTTTTGTCCTCAGTTTAAAGCTCTGTCAAAACAGATACCATTCAAACGAAATGTTTGCATAATTTATACATTTATTCAGTACCACAGGTGTATTAAAAAATGCTTGACTTATTAAGATTTTTTATATGAAATGTCTTAAAAGAATACAATTTTTTGCTTAATTAAAATATTCTCATTTTATCTGTTTTTACTTAAAAGATATCTGCAATCAACTGTCGCATGTTTGCTCTTAATGTGGAGCGTATAGACATCTTATGGGTATCTCAACAGAACTTTTTTTTTATCTTTGTATCAGTCGTTCAATCTCTATTTTTTAGAGATTTAGAATCGGAAGGTAGATATTAGAAAGATGCATTTTGTAATATCTTTTTGGCATTGAAAAAATGTTCCGACATCAAAAAAAAATTTTTTTGAACCCACAATATAGATTCGGGGATTTAAACCCTCGAGCACTACAACTGTGTCCACTCAATCATAAACTCAAAAAAGTTTTCAATATTAAAAAAAAAAGTATTTGATATCTTATTATCTTATTCAATATAATTGACACTGCAAATTATTCTAAAAAATATGTAGTTATCCATTTTTTTAAATATATTTGTCAAAAGAGAAAAATAAATATTTTTAAATATCATTTAACATTTTTTTTGCGCCACAGATTAGATAAGTATAATAAAAACCATATTGGATCTTGTAAATGAAAAAAAGAAGCATTAATTAAATTTTGCTCATTTATAAAAAATAAAGTTTTCTTTTATTCTTTAAGTCATTTCAAACGTAGATCAGTATCATAAAATTAATTTGACTTTTGATTTTTTGTCATTTTCATCACCTAGAAATAATAATGAAGGCAGGTTTAAAAATGCAACGCATACCACCGCTATGCGCCAGCAATTAAAAAAGCTTTACATATACTTTCGGTGTTTCAGTATAATAAAAAAAAATCTTTAAAGAAATTAATGAAAAGGACGAAAGGTTTTATTTTGTATTGTGAGAGCTCATTCCATATCCACGTTAATGAGTTTAAGCCGTATACCCACAAAACCGTAGATATGCCGTATTATAACATTTTTTCATATTCAATTCAGTGCTTAAAGTAAATGTTTACTTGTAAATTCTACATTGTTTTCACACACTATTAAAAAAATATTAAAAACATCTACAGCTTTCGATAAATTCTAAATAAAAGTATTAATTATTCATCTGTTTAATAAAACACAAATATCATTTATATCATGTCTCATAAATAAATGGTTCTTAAAATTAGTTGAGTTTTACGACTGTCATTTCAATCGAAAATAGAAATTAATTAAAACTAAAGCGATAATCGAATATGTTTGATATTGATAAAAGCAATTGATATTTCATTTTAACTTATCGTAAATTTTAATTTATAATAGTCTAATCGGCTTCCAGGTGGTTTATTTTTAAATGCTTCATCGGCGACACCAAAAATTTTACTTGAAGGCAAATCTACGTAGTTTCATAATGTCTTTATGGTTTAAACTCATCAGAGCGTGAACAATGAGCGTGATACCGTTAGTCACAATTCTCTCCATTCTCAGAATATTTTTACCTTATTTTATAGCTCTACTTGTATCACTCCAGTGAAGTCACTATCAAATACCGAGAGTAATTAAAAACATTTTATTTACCATTTTAGCTCATCTTCTCCTATGTTATATTGTACATTTAAATATATAATATAACACTTAGTCTAGATAGAAATAAAAATATAGTACAATTTAAATTTCAATATTTTATTTAACACTCATGCGTTTTTGAGCTTTCTGAATAGAGTTTTATAAAGTTTCTTGTCTTTGAACAACCAATTTGTTGTGTTTATTTTGCAATGATTTTTGGATTATTGACCAATGTTTGCATGTTATATATGTTTTTAAGTACAGTAATATTATATTTTTATAGAATATAAAATAGTATATCTGATACAGCTTAAATGAAGAAAACATTATAACAGAATATTTCATAACTAACAATAAGAAGATTGTATGTCAAAAAACCTCCGTAAATTTAGCATATACCGAATAAGTGGCATAAAAATTTGCTGAAATAAGAAATTTTCGATAAAACCATTTTTTTCAATATTATCAAATAAAATTTCTTGAACAATGAAATCACTTCATAAAATGTGAAATATTTTACGTACACTTCAATCTTTCGCCATTCAATTTCCAACCACCTTGGAAGGAACTAAGTTTTTTATTCGTACTAAAATTAAAATAATATATAATGCCATTGAAAATATTTGCATTATTTAATTACCGCTACTGTTTTTGAAAACCAGCGTTGTTAATACTTTCACACTTAACACACTTATTATTATAGTTATGAACCGTTTATATTATTTTCTTTATTTAATTTTTAAAAACCCATTTTTATTCTCGTATAGTTGTGAAGTTATTTGATTTTTACAAGGTTTCGTGAATATGAAACTATTTGTCACTTTTCTAGACAGCTTATTTGAGAATTATTGTTTATACATAAATGGTAAAAAAAAGATCGTTCACCACTTATCAAAAATATTATATCCAAATTTACAGTTCCTGGAAAATCGATAATGTGTTATTTCCTATGTGTTATTTCAGAATTGGTATTTTTTAAACGGAAAATATTATTCCAGTTTAGCATATTACACAGTTGGCATAAAATGATCTCTTGTAGAAAATGCTTTTACTCTAACTATATTTTGTGTGGAAAATTGGTATTGTAAAAAAGGCTTGATTGTATCGTCAATTTTTCGCACCAAATATGAAAGGTTTTCATTTTTCCACTCACAATGGCGCTTTAATTGTAAGGGGCGACAGAGCGCGGTAAAACGGCAAATTAATTATTCTATATATAATATAAAAGGCGCAATTGACATTTTATAGCAGAGATTGTAAAAATGCATTAAGATAATTAATTTCTAATCTTACTTCATTTCTCATCATACATTTAAAAGTAAAAAAAAGACTCTATTACGTATTCTTAATAATATTTATTTGCATTAAAATTAATAACATTTTTCCCGACGTTACATTTTGAGAAATAGATATTTTACGTAAAACACAATAAATTTAATACATTAGATGTATTTTACACCGATGGTGGTGCCGCTAATAAAAAATTTCTCAACACTCACCGGCACATTGTTTAATCTCGCATCATTTGCTAACAAACTATCATAATATACTTAACAAAAATTTAGACTGGCTATACAAACGCAATAAATGAATATAAAAAAGTCATTTTTTTAATATGGGATAATTTTAAAACTTTTGCGTATTTAAATCAAAGTAGATAATACAAAAACTAGTTTGTAGACACTTTAAGCACTGTACAAACTTAGCCCAGATGACCATTATAATTTTCTGAAGAAATACTTTTTATTTGAATTGCTTATCGTCTTAGTGTATTTTAATGAATGGAGAAAGGTTTTTTATACTTGGAAAGAATACGTCGAATAATCGAAAAAACATACTATGTTTTTTTTTTTAATTCTCTTCTTGTTTTGGATGAGTAACTTAAATACCAGTCATAAAACTTTTTTAATATAAATCTACCTAAGATTTTACAATGTTTGAAAATTTAAAAAGTATTATTTCGGCTCTTGTAACTTATGAGCTCGGTGTCAGATTCCCACTTGCCAGGGGTGAGAAGCATTGTGCCGGTGGGCAGTTTATTGTGTCGGCCGTGCGAAAACGTGTAAGTTGTGTAAAAAAATTCAAAGGGAATATTTATCGTTTTTTTCTTCGTCTGCAAGGCAATTAGACCAGTATTGTTTCGCTTTGAGTTCTTGCCTGGACATAAAATGGAATCCTCTGCATATTTGGGTTTTTTTATTACATTTTAAAAACAATAACCACACATACTTGCTTCTGCTTAAACAAAAATCGTGTATGCCTCGATACATTAAAATTTGTAAACGTTAAACTTCAAAAAAATAATCATACTCAAAAAAAAAATTATATTATTTTTATAACATAAATTTATTTTCGATTACATTTGTTTATAAGTTGTCATAATATTTCGTATGTATTGGCTGCAGTTGTTTATCTAAATTGTGGTAAAATATTTTTTTTTATAATATAAATCATTTTAATTTTTCTCATCTTGTTGCGATAGAGTTTTTAACAATTTATTTTACTCGTAGTGCTTCTCATTTGAAGCTTATAGTCTCTTTTAGGAACATCACAAACTAAGATAATAAACAGTACCTGGTTTTGTCAAATACTATTAAATATCCACACCGTTTCTCAATTATGAAACCGAAAGATTGAATCATAACACGCCATTTATCATCATTAATAGCTTATAGAATTTCACATTTACATTTGCTATTTTAGTAAACAACTTTCAAAGATTTATATTTTGTTTTATCGTTTGAAATGTATATTTGGAATTTTTTTTAATAAGCGTAGGTAATAATGTTATTTTTTATTATTTGTACTGATATGATTCAAAAAAACATCACATTCCAAAAAAAAAAATTTTTTTTATTTATAAAAAAACACGGATAAGGAAACAAAAAATGCCCCTAAATATAAACCATTAAACTAAAATTATTTAGTTTTTGTATTTTGCATTATTATTCCAATAAATATTTTAATTTTATATGATGATATAAATAATCCTGTATTTGTTGAAAAAGTCTCTTAGAATTTATGTACACCATTTTCACAATACCAACATAATCGTATTATATGAACACTCAGACTTATATATATATGTATTAATGGTGTGATCAATAATAATTTCCTTTCGTCCTGTATTATGTGAAATGAAATATGAAAAAACATTTTTTTTTAGTTTAAACGATGTTTCGATTATGTACCCATATGGTTAAAATTAAAAACAGACATGAATTTAAAGCAAAACAGTCATATATAAGTTGTATAAATAGCCGTATCTAACATATTTTTTAATTAATTTATATTTTTGCATCCAAGTGTTATTTATAGAAAAATACGGGTCTCTAGCAACTGTTCTCCAAATGTTATTTTTAACCAAATGCAAAAATTGTACATACATTTTTATGAAAAAAATTCACATAGTAAATGTAATCAATTCTCTGTTTCAAACAAATTTTTCTCTTCATAAATCACGAAAAGTCGTTAGAGCGTGCGATACATCGGCAAAACATTTATAAATATATTTCAGAAAACATTTCATCATTCATTCCTATCGAAATACTTCGGATATACATAAATTATCACACACAATCGATTATATTCTGGATTATTTTATCGATGTATTGTTTATATACATTTTGTTTCTATCCACAATTATAAACATCAAATAATAAATATGGATAATTTGAATTACTGAACAAAATTAAAAGAAAATATGTTTTTGTTTTTTAAATAAAAATCATTTGAAATAAATGATTTCTAAATGTGTTATTTATTAATTTCGTTCGATTTGTGATTAAATATTTCCAATACAAATTGATTGACAGGTAATTTTTCAAAACGAATGTGCGCATATGAAATAAAACACAGATAATTTTAAAATATTTTGACCATCAGCAGATAAAATATGAATTATAGATATAAATTTTCATAAATATAAAATATGCAAAATACAATATTATGTATGACATTTTCTGCATACATTTTTTTCATTCGCTCAAGTTATCAACAAAAGCATACTATAGATATAATACGTAACGCATAAGATTATTCAAACCCTGAAGAAGGTTTAGAAGATTTTAGTGTCTCATATTGTTACTTCTTCAATAAGCATACATATTCCATATTAAAATACTTTAACTATGTTTACAATAGTTCTTTGAAATAAGTTTCATGAAAATTTAGAAATTCTTTTCCAATATCGGATATGTTCGCTTATGAATTATAAATTTAATATTTTTGGAAAAAATATTTCGAAATGCAGTAAAATTGATTTGCAATTTATAAATATCTTCAATCGGCAGTTCTTGATTTATCGATCAAGATTTATAAAACGTACTATTTATAAAATGTACTTTTATCTTTTATTATTAATCTTTTTTCCTCTTTATTTTATTATCGATTATCATTTCGCTTTCTATAAAAGACCCAGAAGCGAAAAAATCATTTTTCCTTTAGGTCTTTTTGATTGTTTGTTTTTATGCCGAGTTCGGTTTTAATACCCAGCGCTACAATCTCTGCATAAGATCTTTTGTCCTCTCTTTCGAAGCGACAGTTTATTAACATAATTCTCCCCTATATAGTTCATTTCCTGTCGTAAAAATGGATACTGCAGAATTATTCGTTACGTCATTATTAACTACGTATAATAAGAACATCTTGTACATGAAAATGGAGCATTCATTAAATCGTAAACCTGAAACCTCAGAAAGATTACTTTTGCGTGAAATACTCTGTCTACTTCTTCTAAATTAATCCAACAGCTTATTATTTAGATATATTATGAGTATAAACGACAGTCTTGAGGTTGAATAATTCAAATAAATAACATTTTTACGCTCCACTTCTATAGATCTCGTTCGTGATAAAATAATTACTAACACTTCTATTTTCGTACTAAAAAAAATAACTAGTACTTTGAAACAAACGTGCATTGTTGTTATTTTACCATCATAATATGAAAATTGTTTATTTTTCAAAATATTTATTATTACATTCAATGAAAATTTGGTCTTCCAGCGCAGTAATGTAAAAAACGATTAGAAGATGGTGCAAATATTGTGTTCAGTTTTAAGCATGACATAATGTTATTCCTGGAAAAAGTGGATGGAAAGAAAAATTTTATTTGATAATTTATTTCATATTACAATGAAATTTCATTTTTTTCAAAGTAATTTGCAAGTAAAATTTTATGGTGGTTATATTTCGGGAATTTGAAATAAATTAACAATAAAAAATATGACGCTGCTATATTATGGATGTAGTACGATTAAATCGTTAATCCTCGATATAATATGTAATTTTGATGTCACCCCCTGACATATCCCAAAGACATTATCTCAGACTAATGACCATAACAAAACACTTTGCGTGAATGACACATTAACGTTCACTATAAGAGTACAATTCTCCGGAATCAGCAATATATATGTTCATAACATGTCCGTTACTCCACCATCTTTACATCCGATTTCCTTTTACATAGTTGGCAACACCCTCGCCTTTCTTTCAATGTGTACAGGCATAATAAAATCCATCCCGGAGGTTGTAATAAATTATTTTCCACCATAAATCATTCTCTTTAATGGGGCGTTTTGATTCAATTCCCTTCTCATTTATAACACCTGACTCATGAAAATTTTCGCAGACAACTGACGTTTCTCATGACCCTGCGTCCAGGTATTCTCTCTCACAAAATTCAGTTTCTTGTTTAGTTAATGTCATGCTTTATTTACTTCCTTTGTGATATTTCTACTTCCTAAACAAAATTACTTTCTAAAGATTCATCCCCCGGAAATTACTCATCAAATTGTTTTATAATTAATAGCATATATATGTATTTGCTGCCCATTAATATTGGAAGCACACGAATTAAATGTCGTTAACTTTCAATCATCAATTGCAAACGTCTCAATTGAGATGGCAATATAAAGGCAATGCTGAATGTTTCATGTAGAAACTCATTTTTTATATAAAACATAGCCCGATTTTTTCGAATTATCTCCATGTATTTGTTTATCAATTGTGCGTTCCATTGACGGATTAAAATAATTATACATATACTTATAGATATAGAGATAATAAATTAGCTCTTATTACACATTCCAAGATTCTGTAATAGATTGTAATATATAGCTCTAATTATGCTGTGAAAATAGTCATTTATTTAGAGGACATTCATAAAATGGTTTTTTTTATTAAATTTCAACATTCTTTGGATAAATAAAAGCAGTGCTGACTGACATTAACAATGCCAATTTCTGTTTAATCATACTATAATATATATATAATATTAATATCGTTTAAGGTAATTATTGTATATCTTTAACTAGTTGTATAATGTATAACATTATAAATATTTACTTTCGTTATATTTATACGCTCGGAGTTAGGAATCTATTTATATTATTCTCATTGAAAATTATACGAAGAAAGCTTTTTTCGCGGAATAGTAACGTTTTAAAATTTTATCAAATTACAAAATTGTTAAATATTTATCTATTTACTTAAATGAAAAACACAACATTTTTTGAAATGCGTTTGCATAAAATGATTTGAGTATTTTTTTGAAATGAGAAGCACATTTAAATATAAACACAAATAGATTTACTTTCTTCATTTTTTTATTTAAAATCAAAACAATGAAGAAAAAACGTTCTCTTTTTCTATACAAACTCAATGTTTGCCAAATACATTCGATAACGGATCAGAAAACTCTTGTTTCGTAAGGCTTCAAAGAGAAGCATATTCCTAAAAGACTGTTGAGGATTATCCTAAAGGCTACGGGCCCTGGCTTGAAAGGCATGCTTGCTGCGAAAGTGATTGATCCCCTCCTGCTGATGGAACATAGTGAAGTATTCATCCCAACGTGAGATCGATAATTTCAAGCAATGTCTCAAGGCTCACGCCTATTGAACATTTTCACCGTCGGTCGCTCTAAATCAGACTTTATCAGTTTTCTTTCATAATCTGTACACGTAGTCTTATGTTTTAATAGTTCAGGTTCAACCTTTTAAATAACATTTTTATAATTATTCATTAAATTATTTAAGTGGGCTCAAAATATTTAACAAAACTTCAACAGTGTTTCGTATCGAATTTGTTCAAAAAATAAAGAGCGTTATTATGCTTAACTGAGAGAAGGTAATCGTGATGATATTGTGATCTTTCGGAATCCTAGTAAGACATAACCATATTTTTATTTTAAACAGTGTTTTCAAATTCATTTATTATAAAAATTATTTTAATTCAAATTTTAACTTTTTGTACTTAGCTGTATGGCCAACCGTTCGAATCTTCAAGTGAACACTTTCACGTATCACTTGTTCAATTTTAAAACTTCATATTCTATAGTTGTTTTATTATATTGTCAATGACACAATTATTACCCGTTCAATACTATCGTCAACATGTCTTAAATATATGAATGAATGGTTAACAGCGTTTGGTATAATTACTCCCGACATAAAATTATTTAAGAAAAAATACTTATAACATGTGAACTGAATATGGTTTCAAAAAAACTGATTTTGCTTCAAATTTTTTAAGAAAATAAAAAAAATAATAAACTCTAATGAAATTCATGTAGCATTTTATAATATGAATTATACAATATAAATATAATGAATCTACAAATGTTACTTACAGAGTAGAAGAATCAGATTTTTTAAGCTTAGTTAAAAAGTATGTTTACGATTGAGCGTCGAGAAGAGGGAGATAGCTGTAATTATTTTAAACTAACTCAAAAACCAAGCTTCTCAAAAGCTTTTATAACCAAAATTATCTAAATAAGTTTGCTTTATACTCACAGTATATAATGTCGTTTGTTTTTCCAATAACTGTCAGGAATAAGAATTTACTACATTGCTCGCTCATACAGGTTGTCTTACTAATGATTCAAATACGACTTCTTACAATCTAATATAATAATTACAAACGTAAAGACTTTGTTTATAACATTGAAATGAATCTGTTATCCCCGGACGAATAAATTCTTTTATTAATATTTGTATAACAAACTTGATGTAGTGTATATTTTACGTTTGTTTTTTACGATAAGCGATATTAATAAATATTTTTGTGGGCTTTTTAGATGAACTGAACTGATTTTGAGTTGCTTTTTAAAAAATAACGATGTCTTATCTTTATTATTAAGCAATGTATGAAAAGGCATCAGGCATTTTTTTTATAAATTGTTAATCATACTATAGATACTTATTTCATGGTTAATTTTCCAACAAAGAACAGCGTGAGTCATGACCGTATTATTATTTATCTTTTTTTACACAGAGTATTTAATAGATGCCGGAATCCATCATTAGTCCACGTTGTGTGGTGGATTATTGGAAAAATTGCTAAGGATTTTAATTAACTGCTTGTCTTTTATTTTATTAACCAAGCCTTTCATTTAGCCAAGAATACAATCAGGCTTTATATGTTGAGTTATAAATATTATATATGATATATATATGAAATAATTACTTAAACGTTGATTAGCGCTTAATTATAGTAAAAAAGTATCATAACTATTATTTTTATAGTGTTGTTACATTTTTATTTATCAAATATTGTTTCTACAACACAATTTCAGCAAAATGAATAACTTTGCGATAAAAACACAGCTAATTTCTATCGTTTTTCGGAATAGAATTGATTAACTTTGATACTATAGACCACCATATTATTCACAAAATAATGCTCATTTATTATTTAATTGTCTGATATCTTTCAGGAAAAAGCTTAAATAATAAAGTTTTACACAAACTGATAAAATAAGGCTTATGTTAAATAATAAAGATTTTAAAATTCACTTGAACTAATTGTAATCATTAAGTTCTTTAAAATTTAAGCCCCGTTAAGTGGAAAATATTTTCAATTGTTTTCATTGCGAATTCATGCAATGTCATTTTCTCTCTGGTTTTTACTACTCATGAAATTAAAAACTGCATTGGCTTCAAAGCGCTGGGCGAAAAATTTCAATCGTTATTCCTTGGATGTGGTTTCTGTATTTTCGTTACACCTTTACTAATAATAGGATGCGTAAAAATGATGCTAATTAAAGGTGCCGAATTTAAGGCCTAGGGGTTGCTATGCTACCTTTTTTTCGACGAAAAATCTAACATTTGAAGATGCATAAAAGTTTAGTTTGCAGTGTGGCACGATTTGACTGGCATATTGTAATTATTTTTCCAAGTGTAAAGTGATGAATTTCGATGACTAATGTTTGGGTCTCTGAGTTCTTCATGAACCAATTCATTACTGGTCATGGTTTTTTTAACTGTCACACTCGTGTTTTAAGTCATGTAAATATATACAATATGATTAATTTTTTATGATATCTGCTGAAGGTGCTTGATGGAATTTCAATATCAAATTTGAATTGTTGCAATTTTGTTCGATTCCACATGTTTTGTCACAAACGACCCGGGTTTCGCCCATCGGCATCTTCAGGCATTCCATCACACGGATACAACAGAACTGACGTATACAATACAACATGATTTGAAATCACATCTCTTTGCTCATCGACGGTGAATCGGAAAAAGTTGCCAAGACGATCGTCCGTATCATACTGACTTACACATTGAGTTTTCTCTAGGCCAAATCGTGAGACATTCAATGAACTCACGTTAACATCACGAAAAGCAAAAGAAACCCGATTAATAAAAATCTTTGGTGTATTTTTTACATGACTGTTGAGTCTGAATCGGAGTCATAGATTCGCGGAGTTTTAGTTGGAGTTGGAGTCGGAGTCGGAGTATTGACTCACGACTCCGCTTATTTTTTCGATTAAACGATTTTGAAGAATATCACAATGCACAATATCTAGATTGGTTTATAAAGTTTAATTTATTGCTCATAGATGGCGAAAATAGGAAAAAAGCTGATAAATATCAATTCTTTTAGTCGAATCGTGTTATTTGTCAATGTCGGAATTGGAGTCGTGTTTTTTTTGAGACCTCCACAGCTTTTATTTTTTTATTTTTTTGACTGATTTTTCTAATAAGGAAATTGTATAACGGTAGTGAGTGAGGTTGGAGAAAACATTATATACTCCAAGAAAAACTTTAAAATCAAATTACGATTCCAGTTGATAACTTTAGCTCATCGTATATATCATAAACAATAAGATTAATATTTTTGTCGATGCAAGTTTCGTTGTGGAATCTGCCACTCTTTCTCACACTCATTGCTGATCTATAAGCTTATTTTTCTGTATTTTTGCTGTAATCGAATACGCGCAATTCTTCCGTTACGCATTTCCATTTTTTATTCGTTAATTTTATACATAGATGCACATTATCTGTGTATTTTTTAATATTGAAGTACTTAAAATGTCGCGTTTGAAAATTTACTAACGTATCTTCCAAGCAATTTTAAAACTATAAATTCTGAAGCGAATGGCAGTTTATTAAATTTTACGGATAAGTTTACATAATAAAAATTTGCAGGCTATTTTATAGCGTACTAAAACCTCTCGTTCGAGGTTGCTGGAAACCTTCATATTGATTTTTGACATAACAGGCTCCAAAATTATGATCCAATGTTAATTGTTACGACAAAATTACGACACTACCATGCGCGCATAAATAAAGATGTATACATTTTTTTAAATTTATCTCCGAATAAAAATGAAAAAAATTTGCAATCAATAAAGATATTTTAAATTACTTTATATACGTTGTTCAAATAATGCTTACAACGTCTTAATTAAAACACGTTATTATTATTATTTTTTTGAGTTTCCTGTGATTTTTCGGCAATTTATGTTGACAAATTTTATTCTACTTTCCTTAGTTTGATTTTTGTCATTCTTCTTAGTAAAAAGGAAATTATGACATCACCTCGTCACATTCATTAATTTTTTTAATATAGGAAAAAAATATCGAAAGCATAGTACACAAATGTACAATTTAAGTTAGCGATTGTTTTACATCACCATATAGACTGATTAAAATAGTAAAATTGTAGGAAATTGTTCACATAAATATTTTCGCAGAATTTCGCGCTTGATCATAATTATACTAGAAAAGGGTCCATAACGGCTGAATAATTAAGAAACGATAATTTATGAAAAATATTTAACCATAGAAGTGGGTGTTTCACTAAATTACATACATGTGTGAGAAACAATTTCCAACTAGTTGTTTGCAAAGCTATTAACGTATTTTTAAAGTAGACAATGCTTCTATTTCAATGCTTATATGTATGAAAAATTATTAAGAACTATTTTTGATGGACATGTAGAGGGAGCTAGAAACAAACAAAATAATTACTAAATACTGATTTTTGGAGGCAAAAATCAGAAACTAAACAACGAAATGTCGATAATTTACGTATGGTTTTCTAACTTGTATTTACATATGGAATTTAATTGACTATGAAATAACATATATTTGTGAAGCAATGTATTTTTTTTTACTTGAAATGTTGTTTATTTGGTGATTATTTTTTTATTACAATCGTAATCAATTAAATTATCTGGAAACTTATACTGTTTTAATTAGGACATCTTATACGTTTTCTATTTTTAGTTTTAATTCAATTTCTTTCAGTCTGCTCTCCATATGAAGTTTCATGGCAGTCTGGCAATATATATAGAATGTTCGCCGAGTAGGTTTATTACAGTATTTATTCACCATTTTGGTAAAAAGAATTTTGTCGATTCATATTAAACAATCTTGAACTATAAGCGTAGTAAAAACATTTTTGGTAAATTTTCGATAAACCAATAACATTTTTCCAAAGTTTATTATATGTACAAATAATATGTCATCAAAACCCGCCATTTATGGTTCAGTAAAAGATTTTGAAGAATGATGCTCTGTATCAGATAAACACAATCCTGAGTTACAACATATGAGAAGATCAGGTGAAATAACGGCTGCTGTCTAAGAAATTGTTCAAAACATTCCATCAACCTCAATTTGACAGCATGTTCAAGAAATAGGACCTACGACAACCGCTGGATCACTCCCAAACTTTTTTAAGATGTATAAAAACAAGGTTTATATAAACAAACCAGAAACACTTGAATAACTTTAACTAGACATTCGTGACAAAATCGAAGGAAAACATGTTGAAATTTGTGAAAAGTTAGAACAAAATTATTTAAAAAGAGAGCACGAGTTTACAACGAAAGTTAGCATAGTTTTTATAATAAAACAAATGTAGAACTCTGTGTCCCGTAACCATGTTATTTCATTACCGGTGGTGACAAAGTAAAGTAATAATTCTTGGATTATTAATATATTAACATTTTATAAACGTGTCCCCGGTAAGATCGATATTATTTCAGATTCTAAAGTATAAATAAATCACATATTATCAAAAGTGTGGCGTGTTATACTGAATGGTTTACACAATCTTGATTGGAAATTTATTTTGGCAATATTGTCGCGTTATTCACCATTTATAGGAAAAGCATGTCCGTTCAAAAGACCAAAAAGTTTACGTTTCTGGTTTGCTCCTTTAATAATTTAACCAAATGAAGCCCTTTGGAGTTGTACACATGTATGAACCTAATACATTACAGGTAAATCCGATTACACAAGGAGTGGTTCACAAAGTTGGTGGCAATAAAGCGGCACGTGGTAAAATACTTCCGTGTACAGTTAACACATCACTCGATAGAGTTCGTTAGATTACTAATAAAACAACGGCTTTAAAGAAAAATTTTACTTTATTCATCAAGATAGGACCTCTTCGAGAATGATACGTTCATTTTAATGCTTCCCTAACATTTTTATGCTTTTCTAATAGAAAAATTTGTCGAACCATTCAAAATACGCTTCAGTTTTGGGAATCAGTACCTCATTGGAGCCATTTCTTTTTCCAGCGAGCATTATTTTGAGATTCACGAAAATTTTTTAATCATTGGTATAAATATCGTAAGCATGGCCATTTCTCATTATCAGGTTGTATAATTTTTGATGAGATTAGTTCTTTATTAAAATTTTGACTTCATTTTTATTTTAATCAGTATTAAAAGTAATTAATGTATCGGAATAGCTTATAGACCTTGCTGATATTATTTTTTTTTGTCGTACTTAACATTATTAGTTAACTTCCTGACAAATTAAATGCATCCGTGTCCTTTAATACCATAAGATATTTAAAATTTAATTCTGGGTCGTGAGATACAAAACATAGCAAAAGTAACAGTTTTTCCAAGATATTTTTTTCTTTATTTTGCGTTTAAGTTAAAAATTGTCATCTATTCAGTATTTCAATTGTTCGTATTTAAGTACAATATTTAGCTATTTTTGTTTAAGATTTTTGTATGTACTTTGTTGTGACAAAGATTTTATCGATAAAAAGATAAAAAAAGGAAAAAGTCTCTCATTTTTATCACTTATTTCTGGCGTAAGATATTAACTCCCACATCTCGGTATTATATTAATATCCATAAATGGAAGGTATTTTATTTCAACTAATATAGATAATATTTTTCATACAATTTTCAAAATCTGTTTATGTTTGGAGCGCTTTCGCTCATCATGAGAATTATTAAATAATTTACCAGAACAATTTAAAAAAAAATAATTTTGTTTTATATAGAAAATTTTTTTTCAACGTATATTAATTGAAATCAAATCTTTTCACAAAACTGTATAAAAATAACTTTTATTGAATGAACCTTGAATTCAAATATTTATATTATTAAATAATAATAAACCACGGCCATCACTTTCTCGTACGCATTTGGGAAGTTTTCTCGGTAGGTTAAAAGCAGTGGGAAATGTTCTTTCAAAACATGAGTGTCACGTAACGAGGGGCCGATACATCAATCAATTACATACATCCCAACGTGACAGTTGAAGCCTACCACTCGCTCTACGGATGGCTACGACACGACTGCTGCCACCAGGATAACGCGTAACGGCCTCTTTTAGAATTAATAAAAAAATATATGAATTATTTTATATATTTAACATATATTCTAATAAATATTATAAAATTAGTTTTCTTCGTGTTCCACTCCAAGCATAAAATTTTTTTGACATTTTAATTACAATATCATTTCAAAGATTTGAGTTAAACCAGACACTCAAATTAACGATCTTCAATAGAATAGTGAAACATAGATAAAACAAGTACATATATCAGTCTGTACAAAAAATATATTAAACTATTTTAAAAAAGACACTGTCGCAAAATTGTAGCATTGTAAGATAGCAATTTTTTTAAAGTTTTCAAAAATACACATATTTAAATAATAGTTTTATACATATCATATATATTCCAAAGTTTTTCTGTTATCTTCATTGGTATTCCCGTAAACACCCCGAGCCGTAAAATAAAACACTTAACTTATGTTTCGACATATAAGTGATGTCATAAATAATATTTTTACATTCTTTGTCGTTACACGTCAGAACAATTCAAGTATTATTTGATATGTTCATGACTAATTTCATTGACAGGAACCATCAATTTGGCGATTCAGTATAAGTCAATTTCTCTATAAAAGAAAAATTTTAGGCTGAAAAAATTGGCAGATCGCAACGACAAAACGAAAAAATAAATAACAATACGGTGAAAAAATAACAATGTATTTTAGTTCTATTGATTGAATTGGCATTCACTTGGTAGAACTCTATTATAACACGGTGAAAAAATTGCAATGTATTTTAGTTTTACAAAATTATTTTTACAAATATAGTGGATAGCTATTTCGGCTCAGCCATCGTCAGAACTATCGTTCTGACGATGGTCAGTTCAGTGAGTATGGTCAGTTCTGACGATGGCGTGAGCCGAAATAGCTATCAACTATATTTTTTTTAAATAATTTTGTAGAACTAAAATACATTGCTATTTTTTCACCGTGTTATTTTAGTTCTACAAAATAATTTTATGTGAGCCGAAATAGCTATCAACAATATTTGGTAAAAATAATTTTGTAAAACTAAAATACATTGCTATATTTCCACCGTGTTATAACGGAGTTCTACCAAGTGAATGCCAATTCAATCAATAAAATAAAGAACATTTTGAAATACAAGAAATTGATAGCGGAGTGATACTACAATAAAAGAGTTGGCGTTTTCTTTTAGTGCAAATGTTCTTTATAAAATTAATATGTCGTCCGTTATGGGTTATTCAAATTTTTTGATTGTTTTTAATGATTATAGTTGTACCCGATAAACAATTATAACAATAATTTTGGTTGAGCAACGGAAACTTATATTTATTTGGTATTATTAAAAATGAACCAAGGAAAAGGAAAAGCACACAATATTTTAGATTGATGGAATGATGTTCTGAAAAAAACATTTCAATAAGCTTCACGTTCAACAATTAGGAAACTTTCATTATTTGAAGACTTTTTCCTCGATAACGTGAAGATAACTGGGTAATTCATAATATCGATGACTGGCCGGGTTCGTCCGCCCCGGTCTTAGTCCATATACCCGGTATCTTTAATAGGCACAACTTATCCGGGATCACTTGGCGTCCGCTTTTACCGGAAGGTCCCTCCATTAGCCCGAATCATGGAGGCAGAACCTTTCGCACAAAGAAAATCACGAATTCACTTTTGATGTTCGCCCGAAAATTTTCCCCCAGCGATAGATTTCACAAAGAAGTGGCAAACGACACATGAACGCGTAAGACCGGATATACATTTTTATTGAATATACAAAGGGACCTTTTTATGTTTATAAACAATTTTGCATGATTTTTGATTTTCCTTTTTTTCTCGCTTCGTGTATTTTACTATTTTTGTTACTTTTTATAGAACACCAACAACACAATTACTTACTTATCTCAAGATTTATATATGTATTTGCTTTGCAAATATCGCGGGTTATTTTACGTTTTTTATCTACGCCGAAAGCCCTTACTTTTTATCTTTCTGTTTTTTTATCAGAATCCAGCAACTATTTCAAATACCTATTTCTCGTTATTATTCTTTCCTGTGAATACAAAATCTACTTACTCTTGACTAAATCTTTTTTCATTTTAAATATGCTTATATAACACACAAACCATGTCAAGCCTTTTTAGTTTTACAGCCGTATTACAAACATTATAACAGACATGAAGGTATTTTGCTTCATAATACTGTATTGAATTATAACGTACTACAATTGAAACTATTTTTCAGTTACAGTATGGACATATTTGAATTTTACCGATATACAAAAAAAATATGTTTTTTATTTAATTATTGATTACGTGGATCGACATTAATGTATATTAAATAATTTTACAGTGAGAAAATCCTTCTCTTCTTATTTTAGTTGCATTTTTATATGCATGTCTAATGTAGAGATATTATTTTACATACATTATTTCATGTAATCATATATCAAAATATATAATGACGTTTACGTTTGATAAATAAAAAACTTTGCAGTCATTAAATAATCGTAGCGTTGCTTAAAATATCAATCAAAAATATTAATGATATACATACAATACATCTGAAAATTTTAAAACCGCTTTATTTTTCATCTCAATTTGCTTATTTAGTCATTACAATCTACAAATTGACAAATGTGAAAATAAATTTTAAAAATCTATTTTTTAATTGTTGTATTAATGTTCCTTCATTTTTAATGGCATGTTAAATTTAGTATAAAATAAGATACTTAAAAAATATCAGTAAAGATGACATGTATATGTTTCTTACGCCTGATTTGTAACTTCATACTTGTAAAGCAGCAAATATAGGAGACGGGTAGCTAATTTACGATCGACCCCTAACCATTTTCTTGTATGCTTCCAGATGAACAGAGATATCATTACATTGTTAACTCTGTGGCAAATAGAACATCACTTTTATTATGTGTTTAATAAGGAATGAAATTGGATTTTTTCTTTGCCTAATACAATTAAATCCTTAAGATTAGGTGAGTACATCTACTATATTGTGGAATAGTCGATTTCAAAATTGGCGTATACTAGATGTGTTTCTATTTTCATTAAAATCTTTAAGAAGATTCCCAATTTACCGTAATAAATGTCAAAAAGAAACTGATTAAACCTGTATATTATTAATATTTTTAAGATGTAAAAATAAATGATTAATTGATTTTATTACCGATAATGACGTCATAGTAGCTTTTTAGTACTAAAAAGTTTTTCTCAACGTTGCAATAAATAAATATCTAGTATATAAACATATATAATCTATTCAATATATTGGCTATTATTTTTTCAAAGATATTATAACAGTCTTAAAACATGCGTTCAAAACAACATTAAAAGATTTCACATAAATAATCCGTGAAAATACCTTTTATGTGAGTCATTTATGAACTTTGAAAGCTTCGTATAGGTCATTATTCTACTTATAAAGGGACAGTAAGATGCTATAAAAAATATGTACCAAAGCATATTATGAACAGAACATTGCTTGAAACTTTTTGTATAAACTTTATGCTTACAAATCACTTTACTTCATAATAAAATAAAAGGATTTTTATATCTTTATGCGATAGTTTATTTGAAAACTTTCCATACAGGTACACAGGTAATCTTAAAATTTCAGTACTTTACTCAGTTTTGCTACTTTACTGTCTTTTGAAAAAATGTCTTCAAACACATAAAAATAATCATCAGAATGTACAAAATGGACAAACTAAAAATATGTAATAAATAATAATTTTTCAGAAAGCGATATTATATAATAGAAAAATGTATTATAATATTATATTCATCTTTTAGTTTCTAAAAGGCAAATTTTCATGATAATTATAACATAATATATATGATCATTTTTAAGGAAGTTATCGTCAAATCTATTATTGAAAAGATATTTGACGACAGATTAACTGATATGCTTTCTTCATTTAAAAAGTGGAGTTTTATCTACTTCTCATCTATAAAAATCATAATATTACTGTGAGTATATTTTTTACTGTTATATCGTTGAATAAATACTATTATATTGATATTTTTTTGGTAAATACATCACTTGTACTCAAAACATTCTAAAAATATAAAACACAGTATATAGGTTTCATGAATCTTGTTACAAAAAATAGCTGCAATATAATCGTATCGGTAAGTCACTACTGATCCAAAGTGGTACTTCTTTTATGATATAAGTCTCATATTATAAATGAAGCCATAGTTTTATGTGAAAGCTCTTGGCTGCGAAAAGCTTTTAGGATATTGTTCCGTGATTCTTTTGTGATGTTTTAAATTCAATCCATTATCCGGCCCCATCGAGAGAAATCAAAGATTGCCCTCCAAATGAATACAAAAGAATAGGCTGCCCTTAGACTGTAGGTTGCTAAACAATTACCAAAATAGGCGACCATTTTGGTTTCGTCTAAACTTGACTGCACGACATTCTGACCCTCTTAAGCAGTATTGTAGAAGGTCTTATCGCGGTTAAGCGCGTTGTCGTGCGTCGCTTTTCGAATCGATCTAGCTCCCATTTAAGAAATTGGACTTGAGATTAATCAGACGCTTTTAGCGACTATCGCTACCATATGTGACTGCTCGAAAAAAATCTCCGTCCAGCGATTAATTGTGCCAATTATCCTTGTCGTTGTTTTTGACGTTTATCAGAGAAGCGAAAGTTTTGTTCAATAATTATTACTCACGTTTACCAATATTGAAGACGTCATCATTCTTAGCACAAAAAATATTCATATTGCTTTTAATTTTTATTAAACTTTTGCGATTGTTTCAAACAACTGATTTATATCAAAATAAAATTAAATCGTCCATTTATTTTTGATCTCACTTACAATTATATAAGCAAACAATGGAGCATATTAACATAACGTATTGATCGATAATTGCGTTATATTTTCATATATGTGGATTGATTTCCAAAAATGAATTTCTAAAAGCCGAATTAATGGAGCCCACGTAGATTCCCATACAGTATCGACCATTCGTGTTATTATGAATTGTGAAATAGTATTTCAAAAATATAGAATTTAAACAAAACATTTTTACTGTGCACTCTTCATAGATTAAATCATCAAAAATAAACATGTGTTCGCTAATAAAACTTAAATAACATTTTCACATTTAAAATTGTTTTCTATGATAATGATTATTCCCAAACCATCCGGAAACACCCGCTTGAATAAAATTTTTAGCTTTCTGACACCAATTATCGCTTTAATAAAATCATTGCGACCAGTGCATATTAGTTAGATTGGTATGAATGTTTTCTTTCTTTTGTTTAGCTACATACAGTGTTAAGTTAAGGACGCAGTTAATAATTGAAAGTTATTTTGACACCAGTCGTGGATTTTTTAATCTTCAAAATTTGTATAAATAATATTGAATGATAAATAGATTGAATTGGCATTCACTTGGTAGAACTCCATTATAACACGGTGAAAAAAATAGCAATGTATTTTAGTTCAACAAAAATATTATTTTTTAAGATATAGTTGATAGCTATTTCGGCTCACGCCATCGTCATAACTATGCTTAAACGAACATTTGCTTATCTATTATATACAATATATAGCTACAAAAGCTAGAAGAGGTACACAATACATCTTCTCTCCTGTTTTAATGACCTTACTTGTTTCTTGATCGCAATAAAGCTAAAAATTGTAAATAAAACTAAACAAGATGGCTATATCAATAAGCTTACATATGGCACGGAAATGGTCCATTACGAAGACAAAACGGCCCCCCGTAGCGGGTTAAGCAATGGCGATCGACATATATTAGTTTGTTCATTCGTGAGCCGACATAGCTATCAACTATATCTTAAAAAATAATAATTTTGTTTTGCTATTTTTTTCACCATGTGGTGAATGATAAATATGTATTACTTGAATTACCATTATACAAATTTGCGCACGTTTCTTCGTTGAGTTGAGTCTCTAAGTCAAGCAAATTATGATATATTCAGAAATTGGTGCTTTATACAAAATGATATTTATTAATAAACAGCAATCATTCATGAAACGATTTTATTCCGTGCGGCGACTATTTTAAAGATAATAAAAAAATGAAAATGCCTCATCTCGCTATCTTTTTAAATTATTAATCGCCCCACGCAGTAATGCGATACCAGGTGCTCCGTACCGGCCGCACTCCTTTATTGGCCTGACCTGCGCGCATGTATGTGGGTAATGCGGTACCAAGCAAGCGAGTCAGGCGCACACCGCCCCAATAAAATAGTGTCCGGCCCTGCAACACATGTTACATGGTCCTTCAAATTACGTCATAACGCTTTTGAGGTTGCCGGTGACGAAAGACATCGCGCACAACAATGGCTCGGCATAAACCCATAGTCCTCCGATGGGTCGTTGATTTTAGTTTCAGGTAAATACAATACTACATTCTGAGTAAGATAAAAACATTTTGCTTTCAAAATTGCAAACATGAATAAATTAGATTAATAAACACAATACATAAGTACCAACTCAATTAGGCCCAAGCAAGCTATAAAAAATGACTAGGAAAACAAATATCATTTTTTATGCTTTACTTAAACAATGAATTTATGTTGTCCTTAGCACTAATTCGTTTCAGGCATTATTTTTTTTATTGATTGAATTGGCATTTACTTGGTAGAACTCCATTATAACACGGTGAAAAAATAGCAATGCATTTTTTTTATAAAATATAGTTGATAGCTATTTCGGCACACGCCATCGTCAGAACGATGGCGTGAGTCGAAGTAGTCATCAACTATTGCATATCTTGTAAAAAAAATTTAGAACTAAAATACATTGAAATTTTTTCAGTGTTATTTTCTTTTTTGTTCTAACCTACTTTTTCCCTGCATATTTTATTACCAAGCGCCGTCTCAATAACAATGTCGTCTGTTGAAATCTGAAAATGAGGAGACCATTTTGTAAACTTCCTTGTGAACATAAATAGCGAATGTTTATTTACAAAATGACCAGACGTTTTGTTTAGTTTTAAACTTGAAGAGTTTATTTTGGATCTTGATATATATTTGTCTTGGTGAAAAGGTTTGAAGACGAGCACACAAAACATGGGTGAAGAAACTTTTCATTTTCGAAGGCCGCATTCATTTATCAGGTATTATTAAACAACAGTCAATAGAACATTGACCCATAAAAAATGGATATATGTAATCCACAATGAAAATTGGTCAAGACGCAATTCGAAAAAAAGTTTTTTTTGCCTGATGAAAAAGACTAAACTGAATAGTTCTCCAAACAGCAAAATCCCCCTCCCATCTGACTAGGGAATATCCCTCAATAGTTCTGACGATGACGTGAGCCGAAATAGCTATCAACCTTATTTAAAAAAATAATTTTGTAGAACTAAAACACATTGCTATTTTTTTCCCCGTGTTGTATAAAAAGACTTTTTGTAAAATATATTTTTATGTGTTATCAATAAATACGCTTTTTCAAAAACCTTCATTGTACTTGCTTTCAGTGAAAAGCATTTATTTAAACATGATTGAAAAAATACCATCACGAGACGTTAAATATTATTATTTCTGTTTATTCTAAAAATTATTTATGTAATGAAATACATAAAAAAATATAATTATGAATTCTTCAATTAAAATTTCATAAAAACGTTAATTTTTAATTTTCACTGACCTCACTTCTTTGTCTTTCACATTTAAGATTTCTCCGGTGAAAAAAGACAACTATAATATATTTTAATACAACATGATGACCATATTTTGGCGGTTGATGCTGTGTCTGTCTAAAACAGGCTTAGAAAAAGATTTCCTGGATTTATGGTTATCCTTCAAAAACATACATCAATTTATGGCACATTTATTTTATAGAAATAATAGTAGAAGCACTATGACATCATGCGTATAACTTATTTACGCGACCCATATAATCCTTTTTATGTTACAAATACAATATCAAAATCCATGTAACTGGGTAAATTTAGTATTAACATAAAATTACCAGACCAATGCTGAATATTTACCAAAACATTTACCGAATACAAACATGTGTTAGGTCTTTGCGTAGGTATATGTAGTATTTCGGAAGAATTTCTAAGCCAAAAAATCGGATATTGTATAGCTTTCCAATACCGCTTGCTTTTCATGACCGCGTAAAAAGCCCGTAAATTCCTTTCGCAATATGAGATGATTTTGTCACAATTCTTTGCTGACAAATCAAGTGAAGAAGCAACCAACTTGCGTGCAATAAATATGTTTTTCTTTCGTCTGCTCATCACTTTTATCCTTCAATAAAAAGAACAGCTCCTTTTGGATTATCTTTTATGAAACCGGTTCCTATAAGACAACAGAAATGGGAAACTGTTACCGTATGTTTTTTTTAACTCCATTACAAAATGTATTTAAATTAAACTCTGTACAACTGAGCCTTCATTAGACGAAAATATTTTTAATGTTATACCACTAAATAATAATAATTTGACCTTTAAAATCTCGAATTTAAAAATAAACAACATTTAATTGGCCAAAAAGCTTTAAAAACTTAATACAAGTACTATCACAAAATGAGTAAATATACGACAACAGTCATTTTAATTTATTCCTAGATGACTTATTTGGAATGCTTGTGAATTTATAAAATAACGTTACGAAAAATCTTTTCAAAACCATTCGCTTTAAATTCTTAGCGGTTGTGGAAAATTACATTATGTAAAGTTTGCGTGTTTAACAAATTTTTCACCAAATACTGAAAAGTAAATTAAATTAAAGTTTACAATAATAGCTCATTTTAATTAAAACATTCACCAGGTAACTTCAAACAATCTGCTTTAAAATCATATTCTAGGTCTTATGTAATTATTTAGGGATTGTTTGGTTAGTTATTAACGAATCAGTGCTACCGTATGCCAATAATATTAGATTTTTAGATTTTATTTATCATTTCCAAATACTATTTTTATTATGTGATCAATAAGTAGAAAATTTACATTTTTAAGGAAGTACTTTCGATTGATTTAGTATTATCGTTCATCGTTTGTTAAGAAGAATCTTCACACTGGTGGTACATTTTTGTATTTTTTTTAACAAAATTATTGACATTGTACAAATCGACATTTTTTGTGTTTGCTTTGTTATGATGAATAATTGCATCATGCGTTTTAATCTAATATTATTTTTTGTATGACCATTTTTTCAGTTAATGGTCATGAACGATTTTGAACTATTTGAATGACCCCAAGCGCTTCTACTCAATAATTAAATACAGTTTAACGACGCAAAATAGGTAAATCTTTATTAAAATTGATACGTATATACATAATTGCCCATTTTGAAAGACGAACGAAAAGATTTTGTCTATAGCATTATATAAGAAGAAGAATTAAATTATATCAGTAAGATATAGCAACGCTAACGATTCTAATGATAGAGTATATATAAGTTTAGTCTAACTATTAAGTGCAAAAATATATATATATATATAAAAGAAAAATGATTCTATGTGTACAATTAAAATTTTAATGATGGCCTACTCACTCCAATTTGATTTGAAAGTTATAAATTTGTTTAATGTGATGGTACAATTTTCAAAACAGAATGTTTCACATAAAAGCCCAATTTCTCTCTTCTAAACCCTCTTAACAAATCTTAACCCTTATTTTGAAACTATTTTAAAACCAATTTTTCTTGATGGAAAAAAATGTAAAGTAACACGAAAAGCAATTCCGATAGCACTTTGCTTCAAAGCACAAACAAGGGAACAATATTATATGCGTCGCATATTTTGTGATATGAAACGAACACTTTTCATTCCTTAGCCCCATCACTTGAATTATTCACTTACTTAGGAAAAGTGTTCCCAAAAGAGGTATCAACTGAAAACACACGCTGATGCAAGATACCCATGCGTATTTCTATTGTGAACACTAATACTAGCAAAAGTAATTTGTTGAATGCCTCAATATATCATTATTATTTTTCTCCACATATTTCTTCTATACTACTTTCACTGCTCCCTATTTGGATTTAATTATTAGGAACATGGGAGTCAATTTTAGACTTCTTATAACATCTTCGAAGCAAAAATTCAGAGTAATATTGATTTCAACCTATCTATATGGAATGCATGATAGTGTACTGTCATTAACTGTCATCAGAAGTATACTATAGTGGGATAACTATTGGCAGGAAGGATTTTATTTTTATTATTGGGATATTGTATACGAATATTCATACAAACTTTAAACAGTCTGCTTCATACATTTTATTTAATTCCATCAAATATGACTCAAGAAATATTTCGTGCCTGATCATGTTAGCTCAACAATTTCGAGTATTAATTAGCTCATTTTTAGTTTACCATTACCTACTGGTGTTCATAGTTTAATGTATTTAACCGTAATAGCTATTTCATCGGCTATTATCAATTGCCTTATCATAAAAAAAAACATTGCCGTATTATGACATCACTATTTCAATATTTAATAATTATTGCTCATAAAATATATTTCAAATATCAGAGAGATCGTGATTGATTATTGTACAAGTATTAGATTTCTCGCATTATTTTTTACCACAGGTAGAAGTGTTTGATCACATTTCAATTTATGATTGATCGTCTTTTCGTTACTTGCTTGAGAATTTCCACGGCGTTGTAAAAAATGATCGTTCATTCAATATTTAAAAATTCTTAAAATATTTTTAGTGATAATTTCACCAAAAAATGAGAAAATTTTTATCGTTAGATTGTATGTTATGTTGATGATCCATGTGTATGATCCTAAATTGGAATTAACCTTCAAACAAATATGGAAATATTTGGCGATATTTGAATTACTTAGTGCATTTGGTGACAAATTAACCGTTGTTTGCCAGACATGTGTATCAAGAGGCAGATTTTGTGCAATACATTTTTTAAGAAGTGCAGAAAATTACGAGTCCCAATATTGTTATCTGAACACTATTGTAAATATAAAGAAATATTTTTGTTTGAGATGAATTGTATTTAGTGTAAATATTGTTTGTGAATGACTGCGTTTGTTTTTTTTTAGTATTGAAGAACTTGAAATTCTGAAACGGTATTTATATAAAAGAGAAAACATTTCATAATTATTGAATACATACAACGGTAAACTTTGAGGCTTTTTAAAGGGTCCTAAAACACAATAATGTAACTTTTTGGTTTCGCAAATCTTCTTTAAAAAAATAAAGTAAAAGCATCTTGTTAAATGCCCGACAGATGGTAAACGGTTTAGTTAATCAAAATTGTTTACAGATAACACAAATCTCGGTAAACGAGACAAAGACATTAGATTTCAACTAAGTATGACATTAGAAGCAATAAAAATCTGTCTGTATGGCCTTTTTTCGTCAGTTGACAATGTTTAGTAATAGATTTTACAAACACATCAAGAACACAAAGTGCCCCTAAGATTACTTGAAACTTTGTAGACTTGCTTAACTTACGACCCATCGAAGTAGCGCTTCTTGTCTGGCGTCGTGGCGTCATCTTTCATTGGCTTAACTATTTACAATGTGAATAAATGTAACAGTCGAAAGCCGAAACGAAATAAAAAGAAAATCCTTACATAAATCTGCATAGCAAGCAAGGTGCGCCCATAAAATTTCCTTGTTACGATCGCTGAAACACGCCCGTGCCTGCCATCTGCTTAGGATATTTCATACTTTGATGCATAAACTCGCAAAGTTTATGGCCCAGCGTGTGTTACCTGTTCGAACACCGACTGCGGACATCGCACAACCTCTGTGCGCGATGCCACCAAACGAATACTGTAATAAATTAGGTTTATCCGATTATTTTTACACTCTTGCGTTGATTTCCTACATGAAAATATTCATAATACCACGAGACAGTTAGTGTAATTTTTTTCCACTTTTCCTGCGGTAGCAACTACTATGATACCTCCCCTACTGATTATTTATGCCGCCCGTGTTCTCTATTTATTACCGAATGTCAGCGATGTGGGTTACTATTCCGATTGCTTTGCAAAAGGCAGGTCAGTTTTAGAGGAAGTAATAAAAGTTTAGCTGCTGATGCCGACTATAAATGTTAGGATCAACTGAATACTAATTCGTGACAGGATACTTTAAATCATTTTTTATTTGTTTATAGAAGTTTATGTCGGCACTCGTCGACAATATTTTTATGGTTTACAACTTTTCAAGTTTGTCAAACAGTTCACAACGGTAGTGGTTTATATAACCTATATATCATACAATTTTAAGTATTAAAAATAAAATTATGAGAATAGTTTTCCGAATGTTAATATAATGTTATATAATAAAATACAACAAATAGGGCTGGCGATGTATTTTTTATCTCCAAAGAAATATATACAAACTTAAACGACATTTGCTACTAATGTTGAGCATAAAAACTCTTAATGGAGGTATTTCTATGAAATGATTCAAATAAAATTCCACAAATCGTTTGAAATTTTTGAAACTCTCTATTATGAGATT
Source organism: Himalopsyche japonica (assembly GCA_028555115.1). Classification (NCBI taxonomy): domain Eukaryota; kingdom Metazoa; phylum Arthropoda; class Insecta; order Trichoptera; family Rhyacophilidae; genus Himalopsyche; species Himalopsyche japonica. The sequence continues at coordinate 1,207,114 of JAHFWJ010000395.1, forward strand.
TATGAGAGTTATGCAACTAAATTTTTAGATACCACTGCTTCGCGGATCCGGAAACTCAACAAAATTTCAGTTAACTGAATACTAATAAACTATACATAATGTGACAAATATAGAGTAGATGTATATATTTTATTCGTTCCAATTGTTATAATTGATGCAGCCTTTGTGAAATGGTAGATATTTCATAATACTACGTTCTAGTACACTTTTTACTCATCAATAAATTATAGCTTCATTAAGATTCTTACTAATTCTAATTCTAACTTACGATTTTGTAGAAGAATATCATTTTGAGTCTTGACGCTAGGTTATAGATTCACCGAAACGGTTTGACGGTTGAAAACGGTTTGGTTCCCTTGATTGCTACATAGTATACGCTTTTGATAATAATACTGCAAATTCAACAGGTGAAAAGATTTACTGGAAAACTTTCAATTTTTTTTAGTCTAAACATTACATTTATTATAATCGTGTACACAAGAAATACTATTACAAAATACATAATTTCACTTCAATTCATCTCAATTATTTATTTTATCGATTGTAAAAAGTACCGTTAAACTGCTGCATTGGAAGACCTACAGGGTGAAGGTTATTCATCAAATTAATATAATCTATTACCAAGTAAAAATAAAATAAGGGGCGTCATATTTTTTGATCATTTTTAAATAGCTTTTAAATTTATATATTGACTTATAACTAAACTCTGCGCTAACACATTATAATGGAATATAATGGATATTACGTCTTAGATTATGTTGGGTGAGGTCAGGTTATATTAGGTAAATCATATTTTAGAGTAGAAGTTTCAGATCACATAAAAACAGGGTTGCATACCTGTAGATAGTGACTGGCAACACTAATAAATGGGGTGTTTATTTTATGCTAAATGATGTATTTAAATACCTCTGTCTAGTGGTATGTATCAACTAGTATGCCATAACTAGTAAATTAATACATATACTTAGTTTATGCTTTTACTGTAACATATACATACATTATAAAACATTATCGCTTGACTTAATATTCGTATGCTTTGAATTTTAGAATATCGGTTCACTTAACTTTACCATAATCTCCCAACTAAACGTATTAATTTGAAAGTTTGCATAAAAATCTTGATTAACCAAACGTATCAGTAGCCAAAGCATTGTGTGGTACGTTCTTTTATCTTCTTATTCCTAACGAAGTCAAACCACACCATTTCCAATATCCGTTGCAAGCATCTTTTCAAGATGCTCAGTGTACGGCTCTTCTGAGTCAAGTGCCATAACTCGCTTTGGTACAGGCAAAATGCAAGCGTTGAACAATTTGCATGCAGCTACGTATCCCAAACGGCCTGCAATGATTTAAATGAAGCTTATGGAGAGGTGCTGAGACCAGCTACGTCACATGCTACAGATTCCTTCATAAAACCTCAATCCCACCTGCTTCTTCTTCCGATAAGTAAAGTTCCAGCGCTCTGAATGAACATCGAGTACTTTCTACATGATGCAGTCGTTAGAACTGAAGGACTCTGGTATGTTATAAGAGGAAAAAAACAACAAAAGAAACGAAAAAAACGACAAAGAATCATAGGTTTGCTGGGTGGTGGTCAAATACTTAACATAGGGAGAGAATATGGACGAATAATAAAAATAAATATCTGGGATTACACAAGGGGTTTGAGGTTTAAATACGAAATACTGTGCTTAGTATCATTGTTTTTAAGCCATTTTTAGATATAGCATAAAATAGCTCATAATTCCAGCGTTAAATTTATGAGCACTGTATTTTTGCTGATCTCAAACATGTACACGATAATTTTGTAGTTAAATTTATCAAATGTTCAATTCCGGTACACCTTGTTTACTATTTGTTTTGGCAATTTTATCTGCATAAAATTATATAATATATATTAATGGTACGAGTTTTCAGTGTTCTTACAAATTCAACAAAGTCACTTAGAAATAAATATAACATTTATAATTTATTTCAGCGTAGTAACTTTTATACTGAGGACAACTTCTCTCCTTTCACATTTTATTTATAACCTCCTTGTTTATTTGTAGGTTTGTCTACTGCAAACATAAATTCAAATTTCTTGAAAACCAAAATGGGTCCGCAGAACATAGATTACGATTCTTGATAGTCGGTTGGCTCGTTCAAGTTATATGTATGTCGTCACAGTCGACGCTCTCCCGACGTCGCGGCGCTTGTGATTAGAATTCTACAATTGTGCTTATGTACTGAGGTTAACTATAATAATTATATGCTCTCGCAAGCTAAATTCGTATAATTTCTAACATATAGAAGTTACATGCAACGATTATTTGCGGTTTTACACGCTTATGTTCGCGTAAAAAGTATAATTTTAATAAAAAAAAACGATTCAAAAATGAAGAATTTATTGAACGATGCCATACATATGTTTCAGGCAAACCTTTAATTTTCCTTAAGTTGAGATATCTAGGTACTATTTTTACGATTTTTCACTACTTAAAAATACAATTGGCATTAAAATATTTGTACCTAGTTTCACAAAATTACTGTCACCTACAGACAAAGACAGATTAACTTTTTCGTTGTTTTTTATGTTACAAATTCTTGAACGTGCTTGTCATATTTTCAAGGCCCATTCTTTTGTTTTTCTTAGTCGGCTTTATCTACAAAAGCCAAAACATTTTTCGGCTAATCTGATTTGAATTTTTCCTTTTTTAAATTTAAGGTCATCATAATATCTTGTTTCTTTATTATTTTAAAGGCTGTTAAAAGTTATGAAACGCATATTTCAGGTTGTGTAGCAGCAGAAAGAGACGTAAATAAATTTCTTGTTAAATTTGCCGCGTAACATGATATTACAAACTTTATGAGAAATACATTAATTTTATCATCCAGCTGAAGGCTTTTAAATAGGCGCAAAAAATCCTCAAGGCAACTTTAAAAACACTCAACATCTTACAAAGCATTTTCGCACCAACAAATTTCCAGTGAAAAAAACTTTTGTTCAAAAAAAATCTAGCGCGGCATTTTTTCCGTCGTTCATCAACGTCCACTCTTTATTACTTTTTACAGACCAATTCTTTCTTTCACCAATAAATCATGAAATTATCTCCTTCGTTCGAAGTCAAATTGATTAACAGTGAGTACATGGGCCATTTTCCAGCGTGTTTCCTGCAAAATAAACGACTTTTCCCAAAACGATATTTCAGATTTTCCGCATCATTCTTTTGATAAATGTTTGCAACAGCGTCGCAAAGAAAATATGAGACGTTTCATAAAATAAACTCATTTTTTTAATAAACATGTAATCATTAATACACACCAAAACTACAAACTATAATTTATTTTCATTCATTTTGTATAGTGAAATATATATAGTTTTCATTATTAACTAACTCTCTTTGCTTAACCATTCGTTATACCGAAATAACCGATATACAAATTACAAATTTATTTTAATTTAATTAATTATAATTTTTCAATTTAATATTGAAGTTCGATCAAGCACCTTCAGTCGATATCATAAATTATACAAATTATAAGTTGAGATAAAGCGTATTTTTTAAAATTCTCGATTAAATATTTATTATTCTTTAAGACATTGTAATATGAAGGCTTTAGTCATAAATTTCCATAAAAAAAATTTAAATACTAACAAAAAATAATTTACTAGCTAAAGTATGATACATAATCTTTTTTTATAAATATCATTTTTCGTGAGTTGACTCTCTAGAAACAGAGGTCAATAAGAACAGTAAATGTCAACCTTGCTAATGGTTTTCATAAAATTTTCAAAGATTCGAGCAATGTGTATTAAAATCAAAAACGCTGGTCTGATACAATCTAATCTTTCTCAACAATTTACTAAGCCCCAGCTATGCATTAAAAAATAATTAAAAATAACATTGATATGACAACAGAAATGCCATCGAACATTATTTTTTCTTTAATTCATTAATTGAATTTTATGTTTGCAATCCTGGGAAACGTAAAAAAATGTCAAACAAATGAAATAAATATTTACAAGTTTTATTTTATGACAATGATTTATTTATTCGTAACATCGTATTTATTACAAACATTTTAGTATTTACAATTTCCATCTAATATATACAAAATCCATGTTTTATTATACTTTACAAAATTGATCTATTATAAAATAATTTTAAACTCAATATAAAATCAATCCTGTTTTCACATTTAAAATATACACTTTTATTTTACATGTTTATTATTTACGATCAGCACAAAAGTAAATTATAACTGTAGAATGGAAATTCATTGTGACTACTAAGTTTAAAAATTCACATACTTAATTAATAGTCTTTTCTATTTACTGCATAGCCAATTAATATTTACAAAAAAGTATTTAGGAATTATAAAACAAGCTATTTTTTCTAAATTTCTTTTAGTTCAACTGAATATGTATGATTCCCTATATTCTTAGGACTAAATACCGCAGAGTTTAACAGTCAACAAAAAAACAAACTTTATCCGAAGAACTATAAGTAAATTATCGCATTAAATAAATTCTTTGTGAACTTCTTAAAAGGTTTAATTTATTTTATATAATCGGATATTATAAATTTTTTGTATATTTAAAACAAAATTAGAGTTATTTAGTTATTGTATTAATTAACGCAACATGAAAGTTCACACTCAACTTATATTTTTAATTAGCATTCAGTAAAAAATAGAATATTAACCTGGTCAAAAAAATCAAAAAAATTATATTATTTTGATAAATCATATTATAACTGTGTTTTAAAAATGTTTGTTAAATATCTATTTAATATGATTTCATTTTGTTACAAAATATTGAATATACATTTTGGAAAATATTTATGGCTAAGCGATCAATTTTCCCCAAACAAAATATACAACAAAAATTATGCACATTTAACCATTTGAAAAAGCAAAAAAGTTGAAATACACGTTTGGTTAATGAGTTATGAATTTTTTTAATGGAATGTTGAAATACATAATATTCTACCAAATTTAAAAACTTAATATTTAAGCCTTAAAAATGTAAGATACCGTTCATTGATAGTCATAGAAGAAATAATTTTATTTCTGTATTATCAGAGTAACAGCTAGATTTTTTTTGCACAACAAGAATTGTATAGATTTAAAATTTTATTAAACGTAACAGTCATATGCAATATTCAGAAAAAATTCTCTGCGTGTACCTAATTAACATATAAAGTAATCCATATTTTAAAAAACCTAAATAAAATTCGATATAATACTGTTTTACTTTAATTTTTAATCAATACACTTTTATATATTATATTTTGTAGGCTTATTTATTGATTGGGAAGTTGCTAGTATGTTAGACAAAAATCATTTGTTTTTTTTTTATTAACGTCTCTCTTTAACATACATTTACGTTTAACAACAGCTCTTATTCATAAGTATAAATTGAGATCAATAATTGAATGTATATTAACAGAAATTTGACGTCATACTGTAAATATTTTTAAGGGTTTCTCACTGAATATATATTGGAACTAATTCATACAATTATCACACTTAAAAACTCTTGGAAACATTTTATTTAACTGAATTATTGTCAAGAATTGTAGCACTTTTCAAAAGAACTGGACACATCCACAGAAAGTTTAAACAAAACGAACAGAAAAAATAATAGAAAAATTTCAGAAAAAGTCATTTCTTTTTTATTTACGTGGCCAAATTAATCATTGTTCAACTAACCAAACCGTTACCGTATTAATTCAATCAAGAATACAAGAGTTATGTACCCCGCCATTCCATAAATAGTATTACTATACTTAGCACCTGTAAAAAACAAAACAAATATTAATACAACGCAATTAACAACACACATTTTTTTAAACTATAAAATTGATTACAAAAATCTTCAAATTAGTTAAAATTAGTCTCAATGCCCCGTTTTAACTTCAATTTAATAAATCTCAAATTTTTATTTTCTGATTTCAGGTGTTGAAATTCTATGTAAATACATGAATAACTTTATACTTCTGAATTTTTTTAAAAGGTAAATGTTAAATTAAAATATTATTTTAAATAATTAACTACTCAAAAAGTAATGCGTTCCACTATACTCTATGTTTATCATACGTTAACTACAAACACGTATATATTTTTTAATGACTGTCAGTTCTGTTGCATCCCTGTGATAGAATGCCTGAAGATGCCGAAAGGCGAAACCCGGATCGTTAATGACAAAACATGTGGAATCTTAAAAAGTTGTAACAATTCAAATTTGATAAATTATATGTTCTTTATATAAATGAAGCACGTATAAGAATATTTTGAAATAATGAGTGAATCAAGATTGTTATTTTTAATGTCATTTGTTATCTTTATGTTTGTCTACTTTTCATAAAGGAAAATTATATTTGTATTCCTTATACTATGAAACACGGAATATACCATTCAATGAGTACTGCTGAGAAATTAGCCTTCCTTAAGTTACTTAAAATGTTCAACTTACCACTCGAGCTCTCCCTGGTTCCAAGAACCGAAGCGATTTGGGGCTTTTCTCCATCAAGTATAAGATGTGCTTGCGCATTATATACTGAAAATACTGTAGCTCTGCATGTGAGAGTTAACCTTCCCTGTAGAAAACTTTCTTGCGTTATGCCGAGTTCCAGTGATATGCCACTCCTCCTCTTGACGATGTGTTCTTCAGGTATAGCGACCGAATCGTACCCGAACTTTTTCTCTGCGCCGTCTCTACCAACCTCCACCGAATCAAACAAACTGATGTTTTTATCATCATTTTGTAAGTTCCCCTTCGTTGGCCATTCGCTTTTTTTCTGCAAATCTGATTCAGTTCGTTTCTCAGCAACGTTCCGTCGGCCTCTCATCAGCATTCCTACGTTTTCGTTGTCGAGATCGTCATTACTGAGATATGTATGACCAACAAGTTTTGTTTCGTTGTTTGGATGCTTTATTCCAGGGGCAAGCATATTTGCATATCCGCTTGTCGGATGATTGGTAGATTTTGGGATGACATGTGAATCCAAATCGAGGGGTGTACCTTTCATCTGTAAGAATTGATACAATTCAATGTACTGTAAACATAAAATAAAAATTATTATACAAAGCATTTCATTTATTAAAGTTTTAACGTGACGAGAATCATTTCACTACATAGTAAAGTTTTATAAAAATATATATAACGATTAGATGAATATCTCGTATACTTTTACTTTTCTCGATTACTCAATTAAAATAATTAACGAATTATCATTCTCGATTTTTGAAGTTGTTGAGAAAGATTTTTAGTAATAATACCGAAAGCGTGAGCTAGTATATAGTTTATGGCGGAGCCGCATTTGGCAATTTTTAACATTAATGTACTGTTAACAAATATGTTTAAAAGATAAATTTGAAGATTGTTGAAGAATTTGTATGAAATGAAGTAAGTAAGTAAGAAGTAAGACTTCATAAGTTTAAATAAGTAATACTCACAATTCCTTTACTTACTAAATTTATTGGCAAATTTATATGGCAATTCATAAGCCAAACATAAAAACCAATCATGCATTGTATAAAACCGTGTTTTTTTGAAGAAATGCGAGAAATTTGTCTTATTTTAGCCTTTAAAAGATTGGTATATGCTTAGTATCCGTCAAGCCTGTTGTTAAGAAATAAGCCTACTTTAGTAACGCAGTAAAAGAAGCGTAAGTGGCGATACGCTTGCCCACACCAATTTACCTCCCTGTGTGCTCCCGTTTACTGGCCAGCCATTCACCCGCCCCGAGAGGGTGGAAAATGAAAAATAAACATTCATTAACGTCTGGGAGAAGGGCGAACAGCTATGTCGGAGCTTTCAGGCGCCGCCGACCACTGAAAATATTTCCACGCGGTGTTTCCTACTTCAGTTTAACTGCTTAAGATTTTTTCTCAAAGGAGGCTTGGGAAAATTGGTATTTCTTTCTTACTATAACATTTCCAAATGAAATAATTCAAAATAAGCCATTAGATATTTAGAAATCAAATATACTTTATTAATAATTCATAATATGAATACTGTAATCAATCAATACTCACAATACTTTTAAGATTATTTTTAAACATAATTCACGTCATTAATATTTTAAATTATTAGAATTTATTACATCAAATGATATTCTTCCTACGAAATCAAAAACAGTTTTTAACTCATTAAACTCAACACGTTTTTATGAAGCTACACATCGTCTGTATGTAAAGTTTAAAAAATCGAATTAATACGTGAAGATTTTTTTACTTAATGATGGTATATTTGAATAGCTAATGTAAATTACTTTTCAATTTAACGAGACGTGGAAAGGCAATTTGGCTAGAATAAAACTGACTTAAACTGGCTCAAAGCTTCTGTAGTAGTCTTTTACGTGGTAAAGCTCCCATCCCTCAAATTTATTCATTCATTTGTAGTTTGTTCATTGAATTTGTGTATTCGTGTATATCAGCATGAATTTCTATGAAGTGTTAAAAATGCCTACCCTTTTTACCATATTCTGTAAATGGGGGTTTAATTTAAAACAATCTCACATTTGAATTATTTAAAAAAATTCCCATTTCATATGTTTAATCATTCACATCGATCAATTTAAACAAGTGGAATCGTACAAAGCTTCAACACTTTTTAAGACAATCTTTTCTATATGATATATAAATGAATTGCTTGAAACAATATATATATATGAATTGCTTGAATTAATAAATCTCAGTTTATCATACAACTAGGTTTTCCGATCACGAGCTTCACAGAATAATACAATAATTTGATTTATATTTCAAAATATATATATATATTTCTTTTACTAATCGATAACTTCTTACAACCAACGAATAAAATGTAAATATCTTAAAAAAAAAATTAAGCGCATAGTAGAAATAAATATCGTTTTTTAAATTTGAATTTATACAACTCTGTACGATTCCACATGTTAATCGTTTAACTAACTTTAATTCAAATGTGATATTTAAATTACTTCAAGCAACTTCAATCAATATCATAAATTAAATCATTTTTTTGTTATCGTACGTGTTTAAAAATAGTTTAATAAGATGTATTCAATATATAATATAATACCAGACATCGCAATGTAGCATTAAACGAGAATATTTAAACAAAATTTCTTTAAATAGAACAAACATTATTTAGGTTCTCAAAAAGCTTAAGTAAAAAATGTTGGGCTTATAAAAAGAAGTGCTCAGAATTTTTCATTTGACTAAAATTTTGCCGGCAGTTGAAGAAAGCTGCTTCAATTGAAAAAAAATATAGGACGCCCGAAATAAATTTCAATTTATTTTGTCCAATCTCTCCTCCGTTGATATTTTTTTAATCAATATGCTACGTATTACATCATTATTTATGATGGCTGAGCAATAAATTTTTGAGCAAGAAATATTCTTTGGTGCTGTTTTTATAAAAAAATATACGCACAATTTGATAGGTCGTCAAATTATTGCAGAGTAAATAATGAAATTGAAAATATAAATATTTTTATAGTAAAAATCAGCAGCTTTTGTCATTATCTATATATATAAAAATGAATGTCTGTCTGTTTGTCCTTTATAAACTCCTACACCATTAATCCTATTGCGATAAAACTTTGTCGAATTATTGCTTAGACTACCGGGCAAAAGATAAGATACTCAGAATTTGATTTGACTACGAAAATTAATTGAATATTTACGAAAAACATGTTTTCATACAAGACTATTGTAATAGAGAATGGCCATTTATGAAGCATTCTATCCATAGCAACGCCGAAAACAAAAATGTCAAATCTGTCACATGCACTCACCTGTAGGTATTTTAAGTAGGTACTTACATAAGGTACTGAATATTTTGAAACAAAGTTCGATTTTCGAAAAAAGTATTTCCATGTTCTATTTTTTACTGACTTTTTTGTTTTGGTTTTATGTCGCATGACAGAAAGAATTGAAATAAATATTACGTATAAATCGTGTGTGATATAGAAAGAATTTATACAATTTTTTATTTTTTTTATTTTTTATTTTTCAAAAGTGAATTTCAAAATGTAACATTCACTGTGAAATCAATTATGCCACCCAAACGAAAGGAAATAGGTCAAAGTACAACTCAAGCACGAAAGAAAAGAGCGAAACAATGAGGTTGAAGTTGATAATCGTTGGATTGTACCGTATCCACAACTTCTCTCAAAAACGTACAAAGCACACATCAACGTCGAGTATTGTAATTCAGTGAAATCCATCAAATACATTTGTAAATACGTCAACAAAGGAAGCGATATGGCAGTTTTTGGAGTGGGAAATTCAACTGCATCTATCGATGAAATCAACCAATATCAACTAGGACGCTACATTAGTAGCAATGGAGCAATGTGGCGCATTTTATCATTTCCAATTCATGAACGGCATCCACCAGTTACTCATTTGGCAGTTCACCTTGAAAATGGACAGCGAGTGTACTTCACAACAGAAAATGCACGTGTAAGAGCATTGTCACCACAGCCAACAACGTTAACTGCATTTTTCTTATTGTTTAAGGATGATATGTTTGCAAAGACGCTACCTTACTCTGAAGTGCCAACATTCTACAGATGGAATGCATCAGAAAAAAGTTCAACGTCGCAAACAAGGTAAAGCAGTTGAAGGACATTACAATGTACATTCAACCGGCGCATTAGGCTGTCTGTACACTGTTCAACCAAATAATGCAGAATGCGTTTACTTGCGATTACTGTTAATCAATATACGTGGACCGACATCCTTCCAAGAATTGAGAACAGTAAACGGTCGAATATGTTTCATTTATCGTGAAGCTTGCCTCGAATTAAATCTTCTAGAAAACGATGCACATTGGGACACTTCACTCGCTGATTCATCGAATACTGCTAACCCACAACAAATACATGCGTTATTTGCAGTAATATTAACAATTTGTTTTCCATCCAATCCAAAAGATCTTTGGAAAAAATACAAAGGCTACATGAGTGAAGATATTTTACATACACGGTGAAAAAATAGCAATGTATTTTAGTTCTACAAAATTATTTTTAACAAATATAGTTGATAGCTATTTCGGCTCACGCCATCGTCAGAACTATTGATACATTAGTAGGCATGGCAGATACATTTTTTCACCGTGTTATAATGGAGTTCTACCAAGTGAATGCCAATTCAATCAATATATTTTACATAGTTTGCGTGAAACAATTCAAAATCCACACGTTCAATTCACACCAAACGTGTATAATGAGGCATTGCTATTGATTGAGGACATATGTTTATTAATCGCTAACAAATCATTGGTACAATTGGGAATGGCTGTGCTGAATCCATCTGAAAACGACTGACGTGATCGTGATTTCCAACGAGAAACACGCTTTGATGTGGATGAATTGGGTAAATTTGTTCAAACGAATCTTCCGAAATTGGTTTCAGATCAACGTATAGTGTATGACACAATTATGCATGCAATTACAACACAAAGTGGTGGATTTATTTTCTAGATGCACCCGGAGGCACAGGTAAAACCTTCCTCATTTCACTCATTTTGGCAGTCACACGATCACGAAAAAACATTGCACTAGCAATCGCATCATCTGGAATTGCAGCAACTCTTTTAGAAAGGGCCGAACACCGCATTCAGCACTGAAACTGCCATTGAATATGTAAATAATTGAGAAACCAACATGCAATATCAAAAAAATTCTAAAACGAGCAAACTACTCACATCATGTAAAATCATTGTATGGGACGAATGTACTATGGCATACAAAAAATCATTGGAAGCACTTCTTTTCTTCACAGCTTTTCGGAGGCGCACTCATTTTATTGTCTGGTGATTTTCGACAAACTCTACCTGTTATATCACATTCAACAGTGGCCGACGAACTTAATGCATGTCACAAATCATCCGTTTTATGAAGATACGTACATAGATTCACTTTGAAGACCAATATGAGTGTACAACTATAACATGATGCATCCGCTGAACGTTTCGCAAGATAATTGTTGGATATAGGAAATGGGAAAATGGCAATAGAAGAATCCATACAATGTATCACATTGCCAGCAAATTTCTGTAAAATAACCGCAACCATAGACGAATTGATTCACAAAGTTTTTCCAAATATTGCACACAATCATAAAAGTCATCAATGGCTCCATTCTTCTCCGAAACATAAATTCCTCACGACTTTGCAACGGTACCAGGCTTTCGGTAAAAAAAATGATGAATTATTGAAGCTACAATTTTAAATGGAAAACTCAAAGGAGAAGAAGCACTGTTGCCACGCATCCCAATGATTCCGACAGATATGCCATTTGAATTTAAACGTCTGTAGTTTCCAGTACGAGTCGCCTTTGCAATGACCATCAATAAGGCACGAGGACAATCGTTACAAGTGTGTGGAATAAATTTAGAAAATCCATGCTTCTCACATGGACAACTGTATGTGGCCTGCTCACGTGTTGGAAAACTTTCTGATTTATTTATGTACGCACCAGATAGAAAAACAAAAACAAACATTGTGTATCCAAAAGCACTCCAATAAATAAAAACACATACGGCCGCCACTGTCAAATTTCGGTAAGAAAAACATAACCTAAGCTTATAAATAACTTATTCAATCGGAAGGCGAGAGGCTCCCGACGAGGCGATTCCATAAAGTCGCAGTTTCTTTTTTTTGAGTGGTATTGCAACGCATGCAGGGTACACGCTAGTTTATAATAAATTTATATTATGTGAACGTGGAATGAATGACACATTTTCTCGTTTCGTTTTTTAAAGTACTCTTTGTCGTTATATCGTTAGGAAACGACGTGTTTCATCTATTTTTTGGTTGGAGTTTTATTTTGGAAAAATAAGATTAATTTATCTTTCACACTATGACTTTTCCTTTAAAATAGTATTATAGTTACTCAATATTGATTCGTTGAGAAATTTCATTGGTAATAAATGAAAAAAATATGGCTTTGAATAAGTTTACATAGTAATTAGTAATCAGCCTTTAAACTTAAAGACTTAGCAATACGACGACCATTGAAAAAAATATCCAACAAGATCGACACATTATTGTCTAATGCTCAGAGACCCGTAAAAAAACAATAATAACAATATACGAAAAGGTATTTTAGGTCTCGCACGCATTTCTCGCATCCATCTATAAAAACACGCAAAAATACACCCGTACTTTGTTGAATTGAATAGACGTTAAAGTATACGAACTCTTTCAGATAACTTTATTACATCTTTTATACTTGTATAATTTTTTTCATCTGAAAACAAAATATTTCAGTCGACAAAAATCCTTAAAAGTTTTAAATAAATCAATATAGTACATGTTAGTTTAAAGGCATCGGGTTCTTCTGAATATTTCTTAAAAACTATAAAAAAACCATATCAAAAAAAATCCTACAAAAAAATCTGAAAATCGTTAAAATTTATAGAAACTGTTTTATATATTATAAAAATATTTTTGTTTTGCTTTTCTGTGATAAAAAGTTTATTGCGGATTTTTGTAATTGAAATCACTCAAACATAATATAACTTAACACAAAAATATTAAAAACGATTTTATGGAAAACTGTATACTTAGCTTAGTTGACTGAAATTATAAATATAGTCAATTAGTAACTACTATCAAATCAAAGTACAAATATATTTGAATCTGAAATCAGTTATAAATACATATACATGAAATAAGTTGCTTGTTAACGAGGGATTTAATACTGTATATTATATGAATTATATAGTATTTGTACAAACCCGAGTTCAAGCTTTGATTTAAAATCATGAAAAACTAAACAAGCCGACAAGTCTGCTCGCTATAAAATAAATATTTATTACATAGACATTATTAAATAACATATTCCTTACAATTTTATCTGCAAATTTTTAGTATTAAAACATTATCTAAGCATCAATGAGGATCGAAAATGGTTAAAAAGACTTTTTACCTTTGATTTGATTTTATAATGTGTTTCACAATATTATGACTTATAGATTTAGGTTGAAACTCTATATACACTGAAAATAGGAACGCTGTATACAAAAATGCATTATCATAAATGCAAGACATAAATTTGAGTATTCAAGGCAGTCGACAATAGTTGGCACATATTGTAGAGGTAGGGGCTTAACCCTTCCCTCGTCCGCCCCTTGCATCGCGAAACCGAATACTACATCTGACAGCAAACAAATTGGAAGAATAGGAAGACAAATGACAGTCCAATGTGTGAACCGTTAGAAGATAAGGCAACGACCACACTGAAAGAACCAAATGACATTTCTATTCAGTGACGGATTTTAAAATTTCATCGTATTTTTTAATAATCGTCAAAAAACTACTTTCATAAATCAGGTAAGCACATTTGATAGTTTGAAAATATAAAAATATTGTGATAGAGCTGAGAAAAAAATAATGCATAAATATTATAGAAATACTATTGAAATAAAAGTTAAAATTTCATTCAATCAAAACAGTTTTGAAAAATATTATTTTTCAAAGTTCTATTATTGTTTCTTTAAAAGATTGCTTGACAATGTCCACAGTTTTTTAATTCTTCGGATATATTTGAATATGTTAACGTTGTTATAAAAAATATGAAAGCAGAAATGTCTATGAAATTGACGTGAACGATTTTGTCAACTAAATTTATTTATTCTTTAATACGTGTTTTCAGATTTAAAGGTATTAAAAATCCAATGAAAGTATGCTGGTTCGATTGAGCATGTATGAGTAAATCTCAATTTGTTGGAGTGCATGAGTAATGATGATTCGTATTTTTCTCGGTATGCCAATGTCAAGTGCAGCCCTGATTTTGGAAGAAATAAATTGCTCGGAACGGGATAGCTGTCTGCAACGTGGCAGTGACGTTTGACGTTTTTCACTGCGCGAAATTTCTTTTCGATATCCATTAAACGACGCTCTCAGAGATGAATTCCACAATGTGTGACATGAACTTTCTCAATATTTTTCTGATATAAAAATGTAATTGGAAAGTAAAGCACTCTACTGCGATTATCTTATCTCTGTATTTTTTACTCTACGGTTGTTCAATCTTAGTATATATCTCAATGATTCTTCCGTTAACATTTTTTAGAAAAAAAATAACTAGAAGTAAAAGTTACTACGCAAAATTAGATATTTCTGTCGAGATGCATTTATTCAAATGAGTATGTCATAATAATTAATAGTGCACTTACTTATGTCGTTACCGATATCATTTCACTGGCGTCATTGCTACATCGTTTTAATATTATAAACTTTCTGTGACGAAATTATTGAAGTACATATTTTTTGATAGATACAATCTTTATTCAGTTGCGTGTAAATGAATACATTAAGCTTAAATTTTTATTTTTTGCAAAATGTACTATAAATTTACTTTTGACTACAAATATTAAAAGAAATAGACAACATTTCGAAAGTAATTAAAAAAATACATTTAATTTAACAGTTTTATAAACACAAAAATTCTAATTGAAAAACCTCAATTTTTTACTATTTTAAAATTTTACTGTATTCTATTTGCTTCCCGGTACATAAACCTAAACCATCATGATCGATGTAGCAAAGATCTTATTTATTGAAAAATGTTTCATACATATTTTAAATCCAATCATATTTGTATGATAAATGTGTGATTCGTATAAAATGCATCGAGTACATACTCAAAAAACGTTTCATAAAAAGGTTCACGTTGGACAAAATTCCAAAGGGTAAAAATGCCCAACGGGTTCATAAGGAACAAATGAGAGAAAGCGACGTACCCCATAAAATTCGCCAAAAAGCTCAAATGGCAGGGCATATCACGCAAAGAGGACATAATTGATGTTCACTAATCTAATCATGCCCTAAACGTGCCAAACCTACAGTAGAACCCAAAACTCTTAGTATTGGCAATATAATTACGCTCAACGCTAACACAATATAACCAGTAGTGTTAAAAAGTAGGTGTGTCCTAACAATGCTCAATATGGTAAAACAAAATTTATGATTTATTTAAAAATGTATACAGGTACACGAGAAGAAAACATTCTATAAGAATGACATATTTTCATATTTATTTTATTTGTATTATTTTGAATGTAAAAAAATTTTATGTTACACTTGAGGCTTATTTTGATTCACTTTATATATACATTTATTTTATGTGTTAATAAACTAAAATTTCAAACTGCTTGAGTGAAAACTAATCAGAATTATTCTGAACCCCTTTAACTGCCAATAAAGTTATTCCGAAATATTCGTATCTATATACAGGTATTTTATAGCCCACGGACCAAATCCAGCCCAATAAGTTGACTCACAAATCATTCGGATAAGTTTTGTGCAATACCAAAAATTCCATAAATTACATTATTACTATTTAAACTCTATGAATTTTTCAAATTATGATTTACGATAGTTGAATCAAACAAAATCTGTTTGAC
The DNA here is from genome assembly GCA_028555115.1 of Himalopsyche japonica. Lineage (NCBI taxonomy): Eukaryota > Metazoa > Arthropoda > Insecta > Trichoptera > Rhyacophilidae > Himalopsyche > Himalopsyche japonica. Next base: position 1,223,507 of record JAHFWJ010000395.1, read on the forward strand.
TGTTTAATTGAGACACTAACAGTCGATTTTTGAATAGAATTTATCATTCTGAATCATTGATATATATTTTCGCAATTAATTATAATTATTAGCACCAACATTCAAACATAGTCAAATTATATATATTTTTTTTTCATGTTTGTTTTTGTGCTTTGAAAAAGCTTATTATATGTATGTATATGATTATAACCTAGTTAATAAGCTAAGATTATTATAATATTTTGCTTTAGAAATTGAAAATTTGGATTAAATTTGCGTTTGCCGATAGTGTTATATGTTACTATAATAAACTTACGTACAAACAAATTAAGCAAATGTTTATATATATTCAATAGCTCTCTGATAATGGCTTAGTATCCATTAACAAATTCGTTAAATAATATGTATTTTTATCTTTACTGAAAGTCAAACCGCTTATACCAATATATTGTACATTTGCTATGCTTCCTGGGCCGACGAGTCAAAAAAAAAACGATACATATTTTATGAAAAAAAAGTTGTCAACCCCTGAGATAGCATATTGTTCCTCGAAATATTTTGTCGATATCCAATCATGAGCTAACACTAAAGCTTGAATAATAACCATAAAGCTCATCAAGTTCATCGATCATAAATAATACTTAGACAGATGATTGAATATTATTTCTCCTAAGCGCCACCTTACATTGTATGATAATAGACATCACCTGACTCATCATTAATATGAATAATATACTATATCAGGTCTACATTTACCCTTGAGCTAACTACATGAGTTTGGTGTTTTTATATTATAAAAAAAAAAAAAAAAACATCTTCACCGCAACACTGAACGATGACATACTATGAAATACTTTCGTTTTTAATATTCCAGAACGATATTCTTCGATATCAACTTCAATAATATGAACGATATTGCCAGCCGTATTTTAATAAAAATCTAAAACATTTTTGTTTTTGATTGAATTCATATTTACTTAACTCTTCGTTAAAAATGTCAAATCGTTTAGATCCGCAAAAACGATACCAGATAGTTTTAGCAATTTTATTTTATTTGAAATAGTACGAAAAATACATTTTTATATCTTAAAAAAATATTTTCCCAGATGTTTATCTATTATATATGAAAACAAGTTGAAGACTGTTATTTATCTGCTATAAAATATGTAACAATATTACAATACATTAAATACAACTTACATAACTTTACTCTTTTTGTTATAAGATCTCTATTTCCCTAAAGCGAAGCAATAATAATCGCATGACCTTTCTGGTTCTGTATAATATTAATAATTAATCCGGTATCTAGGTGGTATTAATCAACCTAAAAGCAGGTCAACAAAACCTACAGCAGACCATAAATCTGCCCAATACCGAAACATGTGTTTTACAACAGACATTCATTTCCGTATTGAACGATATTACTTTCCCAAACGAACAATGACACGCAATCAAAATAAAATTTGCACGGTATACAAGCATTATCTCAATAATTAAATGTCAACTCCCAAGAATAACAATTATCAAATACAACAAAACCTTAATTCTGTGGTCTTCAGATTTAGTGAACAAAATTAACGATCTAATGTGAAAGCTATTTCACATGCAATCTGTACGTTATACTACTTCAAAACCAAATATCACTCTTATTTCGAACATATATTTTTATAAATTTATACATTTCAAATTTCTATTTCAACATTTTGTAGCGCTTTGTACATATTTATTATGTGTTTAGTTAGTAAAAACTTTTTACATCAGTCAAAAATGGCTGTGCAAATCTGTTTATAACGTTCATATTAAATAAATATTACGTTCAATAACAAAATACCTTCTTGCTCGTTAGTGTAATAGATTTGAAACATTACAGATGTATTCAGTCGTTTGGTTAATGTTTCCACAATATACAAATATATCACTCAAAATTAAACAAATCTGCCATATGTCACATTATATATAAATATTCTAACTTATCGCATTTTTGTATTGCTTACTAATATTGCTTATTTTACCATTTTTTATGATATTGACTGAAGGTGCTTCATAGAATTTCAATATCAAATTGAATTGTTGAAACTTTGTACGATTCCGCATGTACTGTCACAAACAATCGGTTCACTAACAAGGGTTTCGCCCTTTGGCATCATCAGGCGAATGCCACAAATGCAACGGATGCAACAAAACTGGCACACAATAAACAGCTAGCATCAGTTATAAACCAAAGGAGTTAATAACAAAGGAAAAACACAGACCCTTAGGCTAGGATCCAAATAAACATCTAAAATAAATTTCAATAATATTGATTTAATAATTATAACACTCAATTGCCTGTGATAAGTTTTATT